>CM059021.1:35320562-36520562 GCA_030272315.1 Paspalum vaginatum | reverse complement strand
TCGGCCTATTGCTGTTGGCTCCATTAATTGATCAATGGCATGGATGACCACGTCAACATAATACAAAGGTGAGAATGTTAAATCTTTACTCAATAAAAGAAAGTTCTTAAGAGTGTTTTCAGTACGTTTAAGTTCTGCACTTCGTCACATCATGCCATCCTTTTAAACAAGCCAACCGTAGCATTGGTGTTGATTTAGATCTAGGATTCTAGCATAGCTAACTAAAAACATTTTGCAAAGGTTGTAATAAAATAAAAAATAAAACCATTAACAATATGGAAATAGTACAATTTGTATTTTCACATCTTTAGAAATAATGACATGTACTTTAACCACGTTATATAAAAAAAAGTCAAATAATTAAACTTTTTACAAAACAAAACAAATTTTATAGAATTGTTTATGAATAAGTTTTAATTCTACACCACATCATATCATGTCATGCGTTTAAACAAGTCAACTACAGCATCAGTGTTGATTTGGATATAGGATTCATGCACATCTAATAAACTATTTTTTCAAATTTAATACAATAAAAAGCAATAAAAATAAAACCCCAAATAATACAATTTGTAACAACACTACATGTAGTATCGTTGTTTTTTCTGTATTAGTATCTAATATTTCTAAACAAGTCAACTATAGTATTGTTGTTGATTTGGACCTAGGATTCAGGCAGATCTAAATAAAAATATTTTGAAAATTTAAATTAAAAATCCAAACAACACAATTGTAATTATGTGTCTTCATAAATCATGACATATACCGAAATAAAGTCAAATTTAGGAAAGGATGCTAAATTAAGTATACACTGAACTTGCTCTTATCTGCAGAAGCCTATATAAATTTTGCTATGTGCAAAGCACAACTAAAAAAAGTTCTTTTCCTGCAAGTAGCGGCCATCTTCAGCTTGCAAAAGACACAAGTCACCTAGATTGCTCACACTTTTCATGATGTGTGTTCAGCTAAACTATTCCAGGCTCAGGTCCTATACTACATCATGTCAATGCAGCTGAGGATATTAATACCACCTAGATCTTCTCTTAGATGCATGTTAATACTTGCATATACATTGTGTAAAATTTAATTACTCGAAGCAATAGTATGCCTTGACTCATAATTTTCGTATACAAAAAGATTTCTCACACTAATACTATGTTAACATACAATTATTAAAATCCATGCTCCAAAATTTCCTTATTATATATAGAAATAAGAGAAAAGAATAACTAGAGCTCAAGGGAAAAAAAAAGAACTATATCTATAGATGAAACAAGTGAGACAAAATCAAAACTAGCTAGACTGAAGAGAAAAGTAGCAATTTAGGAAAAAAGGTACAATATGCACGATTTATAACTTTGAGAATCCAATATACAAATGTAAACATTGCATTGCGTGTTATTTTAATAGCAAAAAAATATAAATAGCAATGTTATTTTAATTCTACACTCTAATTAATATATAGAAGTATATAAATCATTTATGAAGAACATGTCTACACACGGCCTACTAGATTTACCCATTAACAGATGTTCTTACAACACTACGCCAAAAAAATAAAATCTAGAAAACAATATATATTGTTAGGTACTAAAGCAACAGTTAATAGGAAAGCTAAATATAAATAGTCAAACAGGATTAAATTTTTAAAAAAAAAATAAACGCGTGAAACTAGCTACCCGCGCTATTTGCGCGGGTCATCTTCCTAGTTTCTATCTAATCGCTAGAATCTAATAGCAGTCATCTATGCAATCTTTGCAATCTGAAATAACTAGGAAGATGACCCGCGCAAATAGCGCGGGTAGCTAGTTTCACGCGTTTATTTTTTTTTTAAAAATTTAATCCTGTTTGACTATTTATATTTAGCTTTCCTATTAACTGTTGCTTTAGTACCTAACAATATATATTGTTTTCTAGATTTTATTTTTTTGGCGTAGTGTTGTAAGAACATCTGTTAATGGGTAAATCTAGTAGGCCGTGTGTAGACATGTTCTTCATAAATGATTTATATACTTCTATATATTAATTAGAGTGTAGAATTAAAATAACATTGCTATTTATATTTTTTTGCTATTAAAATAACACGCAATGCAATGTTTACATTTGTATATTGGATTCTCAAAGTTATAAATCGTGCATATTGTACCTTTTTTCCTAAATTGCTACTTTTCTCTTCAGTCTAGCTAGTTTTGATTTTGTCTCACTTGTTTCATCTATAGATATAGTTCTTTTTTTTTCCCTTGAGCTCTAGTTATTCTTTTCTCTTATTTCTATATATAATAAGGAAATTTTGGAGCATGGATTTTAATAATTGTATGTTAACATAGTATTAGTGTGAGAAATCTTTTTGTATACGAAAATTATGAGTCAAGGCATACTATTGCTTCGAGTAATTAAATTTTACACAATGTATATGCAAGTATTAACATGCATCTAAGAGAAGATCTAGGTGGTATTAATATCCTCAGCTGCATTGACATGATGTAGTATAGGACCTGAGCCTGGAATAGTTTAGCTGAACACACATCATGAAAAGTGTGAGCAATCTAGGTGACTTGTGTCTTTTGCAAGCTGAAGATGGCCGCTACTTGCAGGAAAAGAACTTTTTTTAGTTGTGCTTTGCACATAGCAAAATTTATATAGGCTTCTGCAGATAAGAGCAAGTTCAGTGTATACTTAATTTAGCATCCTTTCCTAAATTTGACTTTATTTCGGTATATGTCATGATTTATGAAGACACATAATTACAATTGTGTTGTTTGGATTTTTAATTTAAATTTTCAAAATATTTTTATTTAGATCTGCCTGAATCCTAGGTCCAAATCAACAACAATACTATAGTTGACTTGTTTAGAAATATTAGATACTAATACAGAAAAAACAACGATACTACATGTAGTGTTGTTACAAATTGTATTATTTGGGGTTTTATTTTTATTGCTTTTTATTGTATTAAATTTGAAAAAATAGTTTATTAGATGTGCATGAATCCTATATCCAAATCAACACTGATGCTGTAGTTGACTTGTTTAAACGCATGACATGATATGATGTGGTGTAGAATTAAAACTTATTCATAAACAATTCTATAAAATTTGTTTTGTTTTGTAAAAAGTTTAATTATTTGACTTTTTTTTATATAACGTGGTTAAAGTACATGTCATTATTTCTAAAGATGTGAAAATACAAATTGTACTATTTCCATATTGTTAATGGTTTTATTTTTTATTTTATTACAACCTTTGCAAAATGTTTTTAGTTAGCTATGCTAGAATCCTAGATCTAAATCAACACCAATGCTACGGTTGGCTTGTTTAAAAGGATGGCATGATGTGACGAAGTGCAGAACTTAAACGTACTGAAAACACTCTTAAGAACTTTCTTTTATTGAGTAAAGATTTAACATTCTCACCTTTGTATTATGTTGACGTGGTCATCCATGCCATTGATCAATTAATGGAGCCAACAGCAATAGGCCGAACGGTGCTTAGTATTTTTAATCCGATGTGGACTCTTGGACAAAGTAGATGTTTTCTTTCCTATCGGACAACGTAGGGATATGAGCTCTTAATTGGATTCAGACTGTACATAAAATTCAGCCATCTATTTCCTTTCATATCGGCATATCGCACCATGAATAGAAAAGGCACATGGACTCTTAATTGAATTCAGACCGTTAGATTTTCATAAAATCCAATGGTAGAGGGCTTTTCTTTTTTCTGATTAACGTGGGAATTTCTTGGCCCTCTCAGCGAACGTAGTGGCTTCTTTTAACACTCCCTTATTAATATAATAGATGGAAACTTTTAATATTTGATATTTCTGGCTGGGCATCCCATTTATCCAAAATAAAAAGTTGTCATAACCTAGAGTGAACTCCTAGTTGCAACCATAATCTTAAAAAGTTGAGCCTAATAGAACAGGGGAAACATTTTCTACAGTATCAACATGGTATATCTATCGGAGGAGTTTGCTGGCAGGATGCTCCGCCATTAGTTTGCGCACAAACATTGAGATTCAATTGATCTAGACATGGCTCCACCAGAACAGATTAGAGCTGCTATGAGAGCTACTGTTCTCATAACAGACCAGAACAGATTCAATTAATTTGCGCGCAATAACATGAACACTCATGAGCTGGACTCGTGACCACTGTTCTACCAACACTACAAGGTTCGATCGTTCACAGTAGCAGCTAGGAGGAAATGCATGTGGTCATGTGGATGGAAAAACCACACGGTTCGAAGGCCCCAAAAATACTCCAGAATGTAGATCTATGAGAGGGACAGAACTGATGTGTGATAGGGCTCCACCTTGGTGAGATGAACGCTGGACATGAGTCGGTGAGAGGATTGACGGCAGTGAGCTGGTGACACATTATATAATACTGATTGTTACTGTGATACATTATATTGGAAGGCCAAGTATGTCGCGGTCATTCCAGACTTTAGTTCAAATAAAATACCTCATCTGTTTACTATTATCGCTACTATGCTTAAAGATAACATGATTCCTTCCTTTAGCAGGGTGGCAGCGGCAATGCAGGGAAGAATAGTGTGGACCTCTATAACCTCAAGAAGACAGTGTACAACCTCAAGAAGAGGGTATACATCACTGCACTTCATCTGATATATGCAAGGTTTCCATACTATGTTTATAATAGATTGTAATATCAATCAGCCTGAATTTATATTTCCTAGTTTTCAAACAGATTTCAGGCCTCGAAAGGGAAAACCAGGAGCTAAGTGAGTCTATTGAGACCCTGTGTGAGGAACGTCAGAAGCACAAGCAAGCTCGCCTTTATAACAAACGGTTGACTGCGATGGTATTCCAGCTAGAGCGGGAGCTCAATAAGACAAACAAAAGGGTGGACTGCCTCCTAAGTAAAAGCTAGATTTATTGGATGACTGTTGGTTGAGCAACGGTTGGTCCTGATCTTTAGTGTAATATAGTAGTCTACCTCTTTCAAAGAGGTACCAACTTGTGAACTTCTATCTAAGGGGCCATCTGGATGTTAATATAAGTAGTTATGTGATGGATGCAATGGTGATAGCTGTCATTTGGTTAGCTAATGATCTTATACACTTGTATGTATGAGTTGTTCCTTGGAATTATGCCTTCTCTGTGAGCTTGAAAATTTTTAGTTAATGCACGTTATCTGGTTTATATATTTGAATCTATTTGTAATAACTGAACAAACAAATAAACATTGGTCATTTTAAGATTGAAAAAAATTAAAAACAATGGCCATTACAAGACTCGAACCGTGGCCACATGGGACACAAAAAAGGCTTTCACCACTAGGCTAGGATACTAATTTCATTTTACAACCAGAATAGATTAGGTATCAATTGAAGCTATGGATGCACCCATATATATGGCCGTTCTCCTCTCCTTGCTCTGTTCGCCACAACACATCTGCCTTCCCAATTCCCCACCGCATCGTCGCCTCCCATCCCCCCACTGCTTCCCGGCGGCCGGTCGTGCACCACGGGCCTCACCGAGAGGCAGAGGATAGTGCGCGCCTAGGCCAACGATGAGGTCACTGATAGGTTCCTCCCGGTATCACCAAGCTCCGGAGGCCCCAAGCTCACTGGATCCAAAGTTGAGGGTTCCGACGATGGTGGATCCCAAGTCACTGGGGATTTAAGCCAAAGGTCAAGATCACCCCACGACGTGGATCTATCACCGGTGGCTCCGACGTCCTGCGGTGCAAGGGCGGCATGTCCCAACTCATAGGGGCTCCAAGGGCGGCACGTCCCAAGTCGTTAGAGGCTCCAAGGGAGCCACGTCCCAAGTTGACCGGGGCTCCAACGTACTGACCAAGGCCTAGGACAACCACGGCGAACCCTCCAAGGCTGTGGACAAGCAAGACGAACACTCCAAGGCTAGGCTCAAGATTCTGCTGGATTCTAACAGGTACTGGGATGATTTTGTTTCCAAGCCTCCATCCAACAAAGATGAGGATGTAGAGGATGACACTTCATCGTAGGAGGAAAACAGTTCGTTGTCGTCATTGGAAGACACTTCCTCGGAGGAGGAAGATGAGTAGGTCAGAACATCCTGTTCATAACCCCTATAGAACCAATTTGTTGCAGTACCTCAGCTTAGTTTGCTTTCAGGCTTTTAATTATATTTAGTAGCTAGTTCAAGGAGTTAGGGTTTAGTTTGGTTGCAATCTTGGGCAAGTTGTCTAGAGGATTCACCCGCCTAGGAGTTGTCTGTAATGACTTCTTTGTAGACAATCACCTATGAAATGCTACGGATTGTTTCTCTGCAATTGTTCTTTTCTGGCCAATTCTATCTGTCGTCATTGAACTAAAAGCTTGAAAGGTGAGAGGTTAGGACTATCATTTCACTCAGTTTGCTTTGGTAATGTATACCATACAAAATTCAAAGATCTGAAATGAACTTCACTTTATGGAACTGACAGTAGTTAAATTGATATATACTGATATATAAACACTCAAACAAGGTAGTGTTGATGGTAGTTATTGCACCACTTTTAACCGTCACCTATCCATAATCATGAAGGAAAGTATACCAAAGTGTAGACTAAACCTTTGCTACTGACATAATTCCACAAGTTGTGTTGAGTATTTGATTGCAGGTGCAAGATCAGCAGAAAACAGGCAAATTTGACTAAGTCAGGAAGACACCTTGGCTGCCCGACCTCCCCCATGGCTGCCCGGCCAGTTAAAGTGGCCAAATCATCTCATCTTTGACCTGCATGCACATAAGTGACGTGTCAACACAAATCCAAGGTGTAAACTGAGAAGCCAACGTGCCAAGTATTGGAAAGCTTGCCACTTCATCAATCCAGCACTTAGATAAGTGAAGTTAGTAATCTAGGGCACTCTGATCCAATGGCTAAGGAAGAAACACAAGTGAGATCCAATGTTCCAAAGAAAAGCACACATCGCAACTGTCAACTGACTTCTAACCGAACTGTTGCCCGACCTGCCACCTGGCTGCCCGACCAAGCTGCTCGGCCCCTACCTAGCCGCCCGGCCTGCCAAGTGTCCCCCTAGCAACTGACTTAACCTCCTACCGACCTACTACCACTATAAATACCCCTCTTGCTCGAGTGGGTATAATAGGCCACTTGACCTCACTTGCAAAGTGTGGAAGTGAAGAGTGACACACCATTGTCTTAGTCTTGTAGCAATAGAATAGTCCTATGAGTTAGAGTTGAGTCTGAATCTTTGCCTCAGGGATTCTGGAGTTAGATTCGAATCTTGTATCTTTTGTACCCTTGCTACTCCAGTATAATATTTATTCCTTGCCTATATTCCAATTATATTTTACTTTATTTCTTACACTTGCCTAGTGTGGTGTACCTTATTGCATACTAGACCAAGGTTTAGGTTTATGTTGTCCTTAATTTGTTTGGATCTTGTTGGACTTGTCGATGCTATAAACTTTCCTTAGACATTGATCTAAGGTTAAGTTAGTTCTCACCCTCTGATCTAGGAAGAACATTAGTGATCAAGTTTCCACTTGATCACTAGTTTAGCATGCCATCTTACCCATGCAGCTCTGGTCGGTAGCTCCTATTGGTGACAACATTAGGGAGCCTCTGTATTCCGACCCCGTTGTTCGATAAGCCCGTAGGTGTTAGCCAGTTGTCATTCGGTTGGTCAACTATCTACCCCTATGTCACCTCGGTGTCTGGAATTTCGCTCGATGTAAGACCCTAGCTTGTATTCGGATAACTTGGTTCAACCGCGAATACTCTTATGCAGTAGTTATGGAGTAGAGTTTGGATATCTAAATCACATTCTTTGTCCTCCCAGATAGCTATACCTAGTTTGCTGATTGCTTTGGTCCATGTCCTCTCATCCACCATACACTATCTCGTTTATCTTACCCCCGATGTAAGAATAGCTGGTCGTTATTAGTTTACAGTACTGCGTGAAGTTCGAACATATCATCCCACATATTTGCCCTTGCTTCATTGTGGATTTTTACGACACTCGGAATACTCTGAGTGAAAAAGCTACATCGAATCTCCATGTGCTTGCGGAGTAAAATTTGTTATGCCAAGAGACATCAACAGGTAGCAAGTCAATAAGTTGTTAAAATTCAGCAAACCATTCATTACATTAGTGAGTTCTTTGTACAGAACAAGTAATCATAGATATTGATAGTGCCAAACTACATTTACAATCTTGAATATACAGTGGGTTTTAGTAGTTTCGATCCTATGCGCCTAATAATTGGATTAGGGGGCAAACATGATTGGTCATTTTTTAGTAGTATGAATATATCTGCCCTGTATCAAGCACTATACATAATACCGACAATCGAACATATATATAATATAACCATAAATGCTTCATCTTCTGCAGCACTATATCACTTTGTGTTGTTGTGTTCTGAGTGATTAGAGACTAGCAATTTTACTTGTTTGCATTTATTATTCTAAATAGTAACTTTAATATGGAGCAACTGGAATATTGCATGTGATCGTGAATTGATAAGTTGAGTTAATTTATTTTGCCTCTCATACTCACGTGATGTACAAACACTGGAAGCACATACATCGGTGAAAATACCAAACTTTAAGATTTTTTAATGTTGTAAATAAATTAATAATTGAACAGTGCAAACCAATTAAAAGTTGCCAACCTATCTATGTCTAGGCTTATATTAAATGCTTAGGAAAACATCCTTAACAGCGATCCTCCCTTAAATAGTTCATCTACGGCAACAAAAGGAAGAACACTACGATCCTATCCAAACTGAAGAAGAGGGTAACCTGCATTTCACTTGAACTTTGCAAAGGGCTGTTGTTCCTGTGCACATTTCATTGAATATCAAACTATGTCAATTTACACTTTGCAGATAACAAAGCACTCAACGATGCTATGGACACCATCTTAAAGGATCGTAAAAAACTCATGGAAGTTCAGCAGAAGTTGCACTCCAACAAAGAGATTACTACAAGGGTGGGCATGCTTGAGCGAGACTTGCACATTGCCAACAAGAGGGTGAACATCCTCATTAAGCACATCCTTAAGTTTGCCAAGTATCTGGCAAGATCTAGATCTTTTGGTAGAGTTGCTGCTATTGAGCTTTTGTGTCCTTTGGTTCACCACATTCCAAGGTCATGGCTGTTGGTTTAGTGACCGGCAGTACTAAACTTTACTCTAATGTAGTATAGTAGTCTCATCCAAGTGGAACTAGCATGTCTCATGCCGTCACTACTGTTCTAGGAATGCTCTCGAACAGACTTCTTCTAGATGTTTATATAAGTAGTTATGTGATGTATGCAATGGTGATCAGCCTTTTCTAAATCTTAACATCTATCGTCGATATGGATAGCTAATGTTTTATATATAACTATCTGCTAAATAAATTGTCTACTACTATTTTAATCCTAAACATTGGTATATATGAGTTTTTCATATAGCTGGCTGTGAATGGACATTGAATTTCATACGGCTGATGCATTGTCTACTATCCATGGAAAATATATGAGGTATCAACTTGAAAGCTTTAGTTTGCATTGGAGAAATAATTAATCTCTTACCTCTCAGTACCTTTCCAAGACCATATAAACGGCTCCAAGGACCAATCGGTTCAGCCAAGGTGAGATCTTGGTGGAAAACCAAGCATCTTATTTCACATGCTACAGATCTTGTGTTCGAACTCTATTGGGGACCCATTTTCACAAATTTTTATGCTTCGTTTGAACATTTAAAACAAATTATAGCATAACATATTGGCCTAATTTTAAGTTTGATTTCCACTAATACTCATGTTGCAAACTGAACCCTTGGCATAATAATTAGGAAAAGTCCATTTTTAACCATTGAACTATCGCGAAAGTCCGGATTTGGCCATCGAACTGCAAAAACCGGGTATATCCAACCATCCGACTATTAAAAACCGGACAAATTTGGTCCCCCAAGTGGTTTCAAGGGCGGTTTTCATTTTAAAAATAGTAAAAAAAATCTATTTAAACTTTAAAAAATCATAACTAATTCATTTTAAATCAGAAAAATAAAAAACTAGTACCAAAAATTTTCTAAAAATATAATCTATCCAGTAATGCTATACTGATGGTTATATGGATCTCATTTATTACCCCTCCTGGTGTTTTGACAATAAAACACCAGGAGGCGTAATAAATGAGATCCATATAACTTTAAGTATAGCATTACTGGATAGATTACATTTTTAGAAAAATTTTGGTGCTAGTTTTGTATTTTTCTGACTTAAAATGAATTAGTTATGTTTTTTAAAAATCTTAATAGATTTCTTTATTATTTTTAAAATGAAAACCGCCCTTAAAACCACCTGGGGGACCAAATTCGTCCGGTTTTCAATAGTTGGATGGTCAAATATACCCAGTTTTGCAGTTCGATGGCCAAATCCGGACTTTCGCGATAGTTCAATGGTCAAAATAGACTTTTTCCTAATAATTATAAGTATAGCATCACGTAGAGAATCATAATACTAAATATGAAAAATTGGAACCCTAGTTTAAAGGAAATAGTACCTACCTATCGCAAATAATTTAGCGTACAATATCAATGAAATTAATTCATTGTAACAATGCCCACTTATCACAACCAAAAAGTGCATGGATGCAATAGTAGTTACTTATCGCAACACCTTTTCTTATAACAAAAACTACAACAAAAACAAAGTTCCCTTTCAAAAGGGGAACAAACACCAAGCTCCCCATGCAAGCGAGCAAAAGCGGTGGGATCTAGAGGCTTTGTAATTAAATATGTCGACCAGCTGATTTTGGGTTTCTACATAGATCAGGTCAATATCTCCCTTCTCATAGTGATCTTTGAAGAAATGGAACTTCACATCTATATGCATAGTTTTGCAGTGCAGGACAGGGACGGCTGGAGCGGTGGATGTGGTGTACAAAGCCGTCGGGTCCAAAAAAGTGATGTAGCAAACGTGTAGGTTCTGAATATTATTTTATTTCGATGATTGCCATTGACATCGAGCATATTTGGGCAATAAAATGAGTTGGACTGGAAAGATTATATTCTCTTACCTTTGGTCGTGCTTGTGGTTCTGTGTGTTCCTCAGCTATAGCTTCGTGGTGTCTGGTGAGGTCACTTCTCTTGGTTGTGTCTGTTAGGCTGCCATTGGCTCCCCTTCTGTGTGGTCGCTCCCCTTGCTTTATTGTTGTTGTCGGCGGTTGTCCTGAGAGGGTACTCTGTTGTCACCATCTTTGATTGTGGTCGTGTGCTAGCTCGTTGAGCTCTTTGTGTCTAGCAAGTTGTCGGAGTTGTTGGCGGCAGTGGCGTAGCGTGAGGCATCATTAAGGTGGAGCCAACTGTAGCAGCTAGTGTTCCGCCGTGTAGTGATGCAAAGGTGCAAGCACAAGCAATGAATGACCTGTCTTTCTAGCTACCAGCGGAGCATCGATGCATGAGTTTTGACCATCAAATCAATGACATACGGCTTGTCAAATCAGGTGCCAATGAGATAAGTACAGTTGATCCTTCAGAAAACTTTAGAAGCAAGCAGGGGCCGTGGCCCCGTTTCGCCGCCACGAAGCTACGCCAGTGGTTGGCAGTGTGGTGCTGTATCCTTCTTGAAGTTATCATTTTGTTGTAGTTTCTTCCTTTGCTCAGCTCTGGCACTTTGCTGCTGGTTCCTTCTAGTGGCGGTTCTTCGGTCGTGGCTGTTTTCAGTAGCTCTTGCTAGCTGCGGGGATAGGTTTAGGTCTAGTTGTCGTGGTGTATCTCCTCTCCCTACCTCTGCTTTGTTGTTATTGGTTGTTATTGTGTTGTTTGGTCTTTGTAGTATCTTCTTCTTAACAGAAAACGTATTCCTCACGTTCTAAAAAGATTATATTCTTAGCTTTCGGTCGATATGTAGACTATCCCAAACAGGAGTCCATATCTGACATGTGTATCTGTTTTGGTATGGCCTTCAATCCTATAGTCTTAATCAGGCTGACAAATAAATCAAATCTAAACTTAGATTGGGTTTCGAATATCAAAAGAAATTGGGCCTTGGTCATATCCTTCTAGATCTAGTCACATCACGTTCTATTGTGCATTTCCCCACTCCGGATGTGACTTGTGTAGAGGTGTTGATTTACGACTACTTCTCTGATGGCAACTACATCATTGACTACATATATTTTGCCAAGTTTTGTCTACGACAGACCATGAGAAGGTACAATCTATCAACCTCAAGTTGCAAGCAATTCAATTTTATGTGGTTAATTAATTTATTATGTACCAGCTAGTTATTTGACCCCGTTCCCAACAGTAATTTGAATAGAGCCATATGTTAAGATATAGTGTTTATAAGCGTTCTAATTAACCTCCTAAACCGTCTCGAATAATTGTAGGGTACTCTATAAACACTTTACAGATTAGAATAACTAGCACGTAAGCCCCATGCAAAGGACGGGCTAGCCTAAAACATTAATATATAAATTTGAGACCACATTTAATCAAAATTTATATTATTAATATAATAATATATTCATAATTTGATAGAACTTCTGTATATATACATCACTTTTTATATTATTTATCTGTAACAACTCTACCTAATTAATATTTATATTTTTAATGGCAGAGTGGTAATTTATATGCAAATTTAAGGGGTGTTTGAAATTATCTTTCACAATAACACAATAGGCAACATATATGTAAATTAGGGGATATCTTTGATCATTTTTATACACTTTAATTCATCTTCCATAATAGCATGGTGGGTAATTTATATTCTAATTTTGAAATTAATTTAATTCATCTTTCATAATTGCATAGTGAGTCATTTATGTGCAAACTTGTGGGGTTATTTTAATAGTTTTTGGCATAATGTGTAATTTATATGAAAATTTATGGGGTTATTTTAATGGTCTTTCATAATGGCATGGTGGATCATGTATATGCAAACTTGTGGGGTTATTTCAATAGTTTTTTATAATGGCATGATGTGTAATTTATATGAAAATTTAGATGGTTATTTTAATTATCTTTCATAATAGTATGATGGGTAATTTATATAGAAATATAGGGAGTTACTTTAATGGTCTTTGATAATGACATGGTGGGTAATTTTTTAGAAAATATAATAGATCCAATGGCTAGTATTATTGATACTACTTGATAGATGGCCAGATGTTTCTGATTTTTTGAAAATTTCTAAGATTTATCTATTTTTCTAACGCGCTTCGAATCTGTGCTTCTTTTGTAACCTTTAATTAGTAATAGTAAGACAAGATTCAAAGATGACCTATACCTCTCTTTACAGTTTCATCTGAAAGAGGACACTACAAGAAAACCTCCACAGCAAGGTCAACAGATGTGATATAATCAGTAGCGATATAAAGCGACAGCTAAGACTACCCTTCAACAAGCACAAATTGATAATTCATGATGTCTCGATCATGTGTTGTTTGGTGTCATTTCACTGTCCTTACTTCCGTCGTGTAGTGACTATTGAGGGACCAGTGGTGCCGTTTTCCTGGACACCGGCAACCTTTTTGTAAGCCTGCTTTTTGTGTGTGTGTTTTTCTATGCCTGTTGCTTTCACGGCCTCTTCAGTTTTCAGGTGGGGCCGGTAGTGAGATGAGTTGCTGCTAGACATTTCATCAGGCACTAGCAACCAACACAAAAGCTTAGTTTGCAGAGCACAACTGGAAAAATCTTCAAAAACGTCAGAGACAGATTGAGAGAGGGGGGGGGGGGGGATGGGCGGTTCATCAGGCCTTGTGAATTGGAGGGGACGGCCGGTGAACACCAAGAAACATGGTGGACTAAGAGCTTCCATCTTCATTCATGGTGAGCAGTTGGTATATGCATATATAGATAGTTTCATGCAGTCTGTTTCATTCCAGTGCTCTACTAGGGTCACGCCATCAGGTGAATTCAGTGGTTGTCGATGATATATAGTATGATTCTGTGTGTTTGCTTCAGACGGCTTCTGATCTCTTTTCTAATAATCTCAAATCATGCACGTGTTTGTATCACAATACACATATAGTAAATCCATTCTTTCACACAAACCCTCGTATATGGCGATACAGTGCCTTCCTTGTGATATACTTCGCGCTTTCTTTGCGTAACGTGTTTTCTGCAATATTTTTTTCACGCTACGTACCTTATTTCGTTGCCGCTCTGAGGTTTTACTTGCCTGTCCACCCTCTTCCCTGCAGCGCTGGTGCTGCTCAGCAACGCGGCCAACATTGCCAATATTTTGAATCTTGTAAGCTACCTGCGCCAGGAGATGCACATGGATGTCGCGAGGGCCTCTACGATGGCGAGCAACTTCTTTGCAGCGCTGCAGATGTTCTCCATCCCAGCGGCCTTCCTCGCGGATTCCTATATCAAACGCTTCTACACTGTCCTCATCTTTGGCCCGATTGAGATACTGGTACAATTTGTTACTCCCCTATGGCGCAGAAGATACCTTTACCTTTTTTATGTTTGTATATGGAGCAATAAATTGGCCTAAAAAAGAATACTCTTGCTTAAACTCGTCTTCAACGCCTGGTTAATAGTTTGGTTATCATCTCATCAGCTAGTTGCGTAGTGGGTGAAAAGTGTTGTCATTTTCATCTTTCTCATTTAAACAGTGCCACTACGTTCCAAATGGAATAAAGTCCATCCATACGCAGGCCCATACATATGTTGTTGCTTAGTGAAGTGGTACAAAAAGGTACGCGGAGAAATAATTGCTTTTTCTGACCCCATAAGTAAAAATGAACCACGCTCCGTGCAGAGTTTGCATAGGCTGAAACAACTTTACATTATTGCATATAAAAAACAAAAACATGTGCACGTATTTTGGATTCTTTGTCACATCCGAGATAATTGTGATTAATCACTTGGAGATGCACTGCAATAGCAAGGAAGCATAGTGGTAGAAAGAAAATTGAGATTTTTTTTAGGGTGCTCGAACGGAACTCAGTCTCCTTCGTGTTGTTTTGGTTTAAGTTCCGGCTCACCACTCTTGGGTTCCCATCCCACAATTTTTGAGTTCCGGTCTACCACTTTAGTTCCTTTTAGTTAGGTCATTTTATTTATAGCCATCAGACAATGAGTAATAAATGGTTATCATTAATTCCAAGCATCGTAAAATATCTCAATTAGTATATGTGATTTCTATTTCACATTCAGTGTTTACTGCATATATGTGCATTACGGAGTATGTTTTGAAATTTAATGTTCCGATACATTCGTAAGTTAATGCAACTCAAAAATCATTTTTATGGATTAGTTAACAAGTGAATGGTTTTCTGGCTAAAATTAAATCATGCTTGAGCGCCAAAAAAAACGAATTCATGTGCACGCCTGAAAGTAACACAACAAAGTTTGCATGGAAGCTTTTTCTTTTGGGCTGGAGACATGGTGGAGTAGTGTCGCACCAGCTTCCTCTGTACTGGAGGCTAGTGCAATATAGTATTGTTGGTGACCTGTCAATGTGGTGACTTTAGGTGTCAAGAGTTATTGGTATACTGTCCATTTAGTTGGGCAATTCGAGATCTACATTCCAATCATGGGCACTTAAAACATGTCGAACTCCAATGTGATCCAGTCCTTGGTGAAGTACCCGACAACGATATGCTTTGACAAATTCGAAAATTCCTCCATTTTTCCCATGGTGCTTCTAAATTCTGATGTGCTGTTTTCTTTCGCTTTTTCCTTGTGTTCTTTTCTTCATTATATTCTCGGCACTTAACTTCCCTCAACTTAAAATGTTTTGAATTGAGTGTTTACAGTTTCCTGTATGGTTGATTTGGTACCTGAAATTTTTGAAAAATTATTCAACTTAAATGAAACTGACGCAGAATTAAGTATTTTTCTAATGATAAAGTAACTAAATTTTGATTCAGGGCTACATCCTTCTTGCCGTCCAAGCTTATGTACCGTCCCTGCACCCACCTCATTGCATCCCTGGACAGCAGACAACCACTTGTGACTCCGTGCACGGCTCAAACCTAAGCCTGCTTCTTTTGGGCCTCTACCTAGTCCCCATCGGCGATGGGGCAGCACGAGCATGCCTGCCGGCTCTTGGTGCGGAGCAGTTCGATACATCCGATGCCGTCGAGCAGAGGCAAGAGGCGAGCTTCTTCAACTGGTACACCTTCGCCGTGTCGACCGGTGGCTTTGTAGGGCTCGTCTTCGTGGTGTGGGTGGAGAACACCAAAGGCTGGGACCTTGGCTTCCTCGTCTGTGCATTGTGCGTGCTCCTAGGCATGCTAATTTGGATTGCTGGGTTCCCATTCTACAGGAACCAGCCGCCATCTGGAAGCCCCATCACAAGAATATTGCAGGTATCTATTCACTGGAGATATTTTGAACTACGAGTTCAGGATCTAATGACCTGTCATCCACGATCTCTATAGGTTTTTGTAGCAGCATTCAAGAAAAGAAAAGTTAAATTGCCAGAGGACCGCAGTGAGCTAAAGCAAATAAGGCAAGACGACGCCAGCGCTCTTGAAATCCTGCATAGAACCGAGGGCTTTCAGTAAGTAACAAAACCTTCTTTTGGTCCCTCCAAATACTGCCGAAATGCTAAAAAAAATTGCTGAACTTTTGACTTATGTTTCTTTTTTTTTCCAGCTGTCTTGACAAAGCTGCAGTAGGCACTGGAAACACCAGTGCCTGGACACTCTGTAGCGTAACCCAGGTAGAGGAGACCAAAATCATCCTGCGCATGGTGCCCATCTTCCTCAGCGCCGTCCTTGGTTATATTCCGGTGCCGCTCATCCTCAACTTCACAGTGCAGCAGGGAAACACAATGGACACCAAGCTTGGTGCAATTCACATCTCCCCCGCAACGCTCTTTGTCATCCCTACCGTCTTCCAGATGGTTATTCTCATAATTTATGACCGAATCATTGTCCCCTTCCTGCGAAGAATAACCGGGTACGTGGGCGGTGTTACACCCCTCCAGCGCATCGGCATCGGGTTCTTTTCAGCTATGGTTGCGACAGGCATTGCAGCACTGGTGGAGACTAAGAGGAAAAAGGTGGCCGAAGATAATGGCCTAATGGATGCAACAACTGGGATCCCAATGTCTGTCTTCTGGCTGACAGTTCAATTCTTCCTCCTAGGCATTGTGGATGTCACCTCTTTTGTTGGGCTTCTTGAGTTCTTCTACAGTGAGGCATCCATGGGAATGAAGTCCATTGGGAGCTCCATCTTCTACTGCATTCTTGGCGTGTCTGCTTGGCTCGGGAGCCTGCTGATCCAAGTGGCCAACCGAGTCACAAGACACAGCGATGGGACAGGAGGGTGGCTTGACGGGACAAACTTGAACAGGGGGAAACTTGATCGGTTCTATGGGTTACTAGCAGTGCTTGAGCTCATATCACTGTTAATGTACATGTTCTTTGCGAGGAGGTATGTTTACAGGAATGACCAAAAGGCTGTGGTTGATGAAGATAATAAGGCTCCATCAGCAGGTGCTATAAATGTGCTCTGACCATGTACTTGTATATCTATGGAGTCATGTGTGGGTTGATGGAATATAATAATCCATTGTCCTTTGGGACGACCCTCGATTCGTATATATAACTTTGCAATTTATTAAGGTAGTAAGGGGTATCTGGTTTTTGCATTCTGGGGTATCTGCCTCCCGGTGGTGGCTTGTCCTGAGTAGTCCGCATGATTTTGGTCGACTTTTGTCGATACAAATATGATAGGCTCGTGCAGTGTAAGATGACAGCAGATTATTTTCTGCTTTTGACCTTCTAGATATATATGCGGGTTAGGAAACCAATTATCAACATAAAATTGTGTCCTGGTTGGGAAAATTTCAGTATACAAACCAAAAGTCTCATTCCGTTTTATAACCAGATTGAACATTTGAATTATAATCAGCTAGGCCGTACTCCTTTTTCATATCAAGAGTTCTCTAATGAACTATGAGTTTTTATCCAGATACGCTTTTATGAGGCAGCAATTGCAGAGGCAACAAAAGTTTTAATTCATATTCGAAGTTTGATTATTTGGGTGTGATTTGAATTATGTATTGTTTTGCTGTGATGCATGTCCAGAGGCAAGCGAAATGCATTTGGTCTGCTGTATGTCTTACTGTAAGTGCTCTTTTAGTTTAAGTGCAAGGGCAAGCATAGGCACTACGGGCTGGCTAGGCTTACTGTTCAGACGAGGCATGGCTAGGGTTTTCAATTCCAAACGGATTTCGGCAGAATTTTTCGTTGCCGCTAGCATACGGGATTCAAAATTCCGGTAGATTTCAATGAATTTCGTTCTCAAATTCAAAAAAATCATCAAAAAATCAGAAAAGTATGTTAAAAAAATAGGTGTTTTTATGAGCAAATAGCACTTAAATACACTCAAATCTAAGATCATTTGATAGGTTAAAAATTCATTTTGGTTTTCAGACCCGTTAACAATCCAATAACCCGTTAAACTTGAAAACCTTATCCACTCACCCCCCAAACCCAGTCAGCCGACAACCCACTCCTTCAGCCCCTCACCCCCCCCCCCCCGCTCGGCCGCCCCACGCTTGTAGTCCCTGCTCGCCTCCCCGCGTCGTACCGCTGCCGTCACACCATTTCCGGCCGTTGGAGCGGGATTCCGGCCACCACCCTCCGGATCCCGAGCCGGGACGGGCGGATCCCGTCCGCACCCCGCCGACAAAAGCGGGCAGAGCGCCGTGCGGAATCTCGACGTTCCCGAGCGGGAAACGCTGTTTCCCGGCCGGATTCCGCCACCTGCCGCTCGTAAAGAGGAGAAGGTATGCATATTCTCTGATTTTGATGGTTTTTGTTGTCGATCTATGGTAGGTAGTGGTCATTTGTGAAGAACATTCATATGTGCAGTACAAAAACGATGTTTACAGTGAATGTTAGGATTTGTTAGTTCACTAGTGAGTTTATATGCTTACAATGATTGTAGAACAATGCTGGCAGAAACTAGTGAGTTTATATGTTTACAGCTGTACGCATCATTTCTAACCTTTTCACATTTTTTTGGTCGAAACCTCGGTTTTCTAGTCGGAATCATCGGTTTTCTGATCAAAATGTTCGGTTTTCTGGAAGAACGAATTTTGTTTCGCCAAATTCAAATTTGCTTTCTAGTCGGAAAATTCGGAAAACACCGAAATCCGAGCCGGATTTCGTTACCGGCCACCTACAGGATTTAGGGCTGCTTCAGAAAGGTAAACCCTGGGCATGGCTTCCTTTTTTTAGCACAAGACGAGGCTGCTGGGCTGTGCAACGGTTGGTCCTTTTCTATCAAATCCACCAAAGACCTCAACGATATGTCAAGCTGTCAATCCTGTCTCACACGAGTCAATTGCGTATGAGCCACTATAAACGTTCACAATTCCCTGTCTGCCACTGAAATTGTTGTGGCTCCTTCCATGCCATTAGTTCATTTTGGTCTGGACCTCAGCACCACTCCCGTCAAGCTGAAGATAACGGTCATTAGTGGGACCCACCTATCATCCTCTAGACATCTTTAGGGGCCCTGCAATCCTGCGCCTTGCACGCTCGCTCGCCCGCGCGCCCGTCAGCCGGCGGCGAGGCCGAGCCGCTACGAGCACCCGCGCACCCGTCCTCCGGCGGCGAAGCCGAGCCACTGCGGGCTCCCGCACGCTCGCCTGCGCACCCATCCGCCCGCGGTGAGGCCGAGCGACTATAGATGGCCAGATAGGCCATGCCCAAAGGCCCGGCACAAGGCCCTGCAAGGTTTGTAGTGCTGTGGACCGGCCCGACATGGCCTGACGCCCGTGCTGTGCCTGGGCCGCGAGTGAGGCACGACGTGCTGGCCCGGCACGGCACGCTTCCAACGGGTGGCACGGCCGGCCCGATAGGCCCGTGACGGCACGACATGGCATGAGGGACTATAAATACCCTCGGCGGTCGGCGGTTGAACCCTAATCCCCAATTCCCCATTCCCTGCTCGGCCGCTCCTTGCACTCCGCCCTGCCTCCACCTCTGCCTCAAACCCTAGCCATCGCACCGCCCCCGCCCCTCTCCCTCCACACCGTCGGTCGCCTGCTCGCCCTCGGAACCCTGCCGGTCTCCGCAGTCGACCTTGCCGTTGTCATCGGCTCGCTGCCGTTGTCTGTAAGCTGTATTTCCTCCTCCTTCTCGACTCATGTGATGACGTGATCCAGATCCATTGAATCACCTTCTTCTCCGGTGAGCGGTGGACTAGATCTATGCCGCCGCTAGTCGTGTCGTGCCTGTTTGGCCATCTAATCTCAAAATCCTCTATCCTCTAATCTCACTCTCCTCTGTCGTTGTCGGATTTACTCATCTACACGTTGTTCGTGGGCTGGTTGTCGGTGGAACCGGTGCTCCGTCCTAGGTTAGTACCTCTCTAGACTCTAGATCTCTTTTTTCTTGGATTTCATCTCTCTTGTTTTGTCCCTTTTTCTTGGATTTCAACTAACATTCTCCCTGGTTTGCTCGTAGGCTGTGAGGAACCGGCGCGCCGGCCATGGAGTGTCGGTATGACCCGACCTCCACCAACCATGAGCTCGTGTTGATGGGTATGGCGTCGGACGACGAGGATGATGTGGGTGCTGACCGGGCCAATCTGTTCGGCGACACTCATGAGGATCCAATTGACCTCCCCGACGACGACCATGTCGAGCCTAGTCCAATGGAGACCCAGGTGCGGGTGGTGGTGCGACTGCGTCCACTACTATCAGCACCGGACAGAAGAGGAAGCCCACTTCTGATGTCTGGGATGACATGGAGGAGATCTTCGCCATCGAGAATGGCATCGAGGTAAGGGTAGGTGCTCATTGCAATTTTTGTAAGAAGGAGCTGAGTGCTCGTCCTAGGCGTGGTACTGATCATTTGTCCCGTCACGTGGCTAAATGCAAACGCCAGCATGGCCGTTCTGGGCACCGGTCCATGCTAAGGTACAATCCTGATGGTTCTGTGTGTAGTTGGGAGTACTCTACTAGTTGGGAGTGCAGATGTTTTAAGCGGTCCCTAAAGCTCTGCCACACCTGTGTTGGACTGCTCGTCACCTTGGCAACCTTCCGTTCACAAGCCCACGTCGAGCAAGTAGGCATCCAAACTCTTGCAGGTGAGGACAGCGCTAAGGCTAAGACTCGCTGGGCAGCGGCGCCGGCCCGTCAAGGTGCTAGGGGCGCCATGAGTCTATTGGCTTGGAACTGCATAGGTACTGGCAGGAAGCTCTGCAGCCCTACAATGTTGCATCTTGCACGTCTGATCTCATCAACCAAAGCTCAGGTAATCTTCATCTCTGAAACTAGGAAACAATCAGTTCATAAATCTACTCTTTTAAATAAATTAGGTGTTGACAATGCTTTTGTGCTGCCATCAATTGGCCTATCCGGAGGCCTTTGGCTCCTTTGGAAAACAAATTTTAATAGTATAACAATAGATTCAACTTCTCATAACTATATCTTAGCCAGTGCTATATACAAGCCCACATCTATGTCTTTCAATCATATTTGTATGTATGGTGATCCCCACCATTCTAGGACTGATGATATATGGCAGGATGTTTTAAATTTTATTGCAAAATACCCAAATACGTCTGTCCTATGCATGGGGGACATGAATACCATCATGAATACAAGGGAGAAGTTGGGACTGAATCCTAAAAACTATGCTAGAATTTCAAATTTCTATGCCTGGATAAAAGATTGTGGTTTGTTTGACCTAGGATACAATGGCCCCGCTTACACTTGGACCAACAAACGCTTCTCTTCTTTCCCCACTTTTGAACGTTTAGACAGATGCCTAGCTAATGCTGATTGGATTGCTTTTTTCCTTAACATTTCTTTGCATCACCTCCCTATGTTGTATAGTGATCATTGTCCTATTCTAATTAACATGGAAGCTAAAAGGCAAAGGGTCAAAAAAACCTTTTAGGTTTGAAAACTGGTGGTTGCAGGAACCAGACTTCCGACAGGTAGCTAAAGCAAGCTGGAGTAGATCCAGGAACAGAGGATACACTCTGAAAACTACATATCTTACCATAGATCTGAAGAAATGGAGGAGAAAGAAGCCTAATATTTCTGAACAGCTAACAACTGATTGGGTAACAATGGGTGACAGAAACACTAAATTCTTCCAAAAGTGCATTCTAAAAAGAGCTAGGAAAAATAGAATACTCTGGTCTTTTTGCTTTTGGGTAGATTGTCTTTTGAATTGAGATACTTAATAGTGAGATGCTGTTATTTGAACTCTTCCTTACAAATGAAGCTTTAATTTGCTAATGCTTGATCTTATTTAATCATTAAAGTACTGGTATATGTATGTTATGAGAATGGATATTGTCCCACCTGACAAGTAATTTCGGCTGTATTTTTTTTTTGTTTCAGGCTGACCACCCTAAATTAAACTTAAAAGACCGGTACTCTGAGCCATATAGAGATTCTCATCCGACGGCTCCTGTTGTTGTGCCATGGATGTCAGGTGTCGTCAGTGCATGATCTGCCTGCATATTGCCCACAGGAGCTCATGTCCAGTGTGCATCCTCCCAACTGGACCAAGTACATTTTTCACACAGAAAACCATTTTTCTTTGCATTCTTTAGTAGTTATTAGGTTAGTCTAGTTGATCGTTGAAGCTAATCTGAGCTGGTGGTAGATTTTTGGTGGGTTATGCTGGTGGCTTACTCCAGAAATTACACGAGTTAAGTTAATTGTCCTTAATTTCCCCTAAATCTGACGATATTCTGTAACTGCTTTTCGCTGCTAAGAGCGCACTGGTCATGCTTCTCTGATTTGGAGAGGGGAAAGTGTAAACGTGGGAAGCCATATAATGCAGATAATATACTGATATTATTATGTGTTATTAGGTGTGTCAGTGATGCGTGTTTAATATTTGGATGGCACACGGAACTTGCAACACCACAATCCCTATGGGTGTATGGCTTTACACTTATTAGCATTGTATCCCACCCGTCCTTGGTATACACCATTGCCAAACCGTGTCTAAGGTGTGGGTGTGTGGCAAAAAGATTTCCAAGCACATCTTTGGTACAGATGTTTCGCAAATCGCACCTGTGTTCATCGAATCATCGATCAAACACACCCAGAATACTTGGTATCCATTTCCACCCAGAGTAAACAAGCTGAATAGAATTGGGAACCGACTACTGAAAAAGATAGCTCAAGGGGCTTCAATAGAACGATAAACTCTTTCTAAGCTCTGAACACACCGCGCCTTTGGATCTAATCGGAACGTGCTTTTGGATCTAATTGAGATGAATGTGTGCAACTAAAAAACAACGAAAACACAATATTTCTTAACGAGCTTCGGGCAAAGCCCACATCCCCAGGACATAACTACGGATGCTCCTCTCCATAGATAGTTACAGCGACATCCGGACACACGACATCGGGGGCACTGCGACGATGTCACATATCTAACATGTACATGACTACGCGAAACAATTTTGCTACTCTTCTTTTAAGAAGAGCCCAAGCAGCCTCTGCACCGGACAACCACGACCAGGTACACACCGCTCAGAGGTCACCGCATACTCCATGATCCCCAGCTGCTTCAAGTGTGCTGGGTCTATCCAGTCGTCGAAGATTGGCTTCGCATCCCTCTCTTCTTCAATCTCACCATCTTCAAATAGTGAACTGCTGCTGTTGCCTCTTGCAATGTTCCGGGTTTGATCTAACTTGTCTGCAACGACTTGGGATGCGCCGTCGCATTCTTCTGTTGCTTCTGTCTTGCCATCTTCATGTGAACGCGGCGGCGAACTGATCAGAGCCTTGTGCGCCGGCGCTGCCACAGCAGAGGCGTGGGCCGTGGGAACAACTGCAGGAGCCGGGCCGCTTGTCACAGTCTCGTCGTCGTCGGAATCAGATGAGTCGCTGCTGCTGGACGATCCGGAAGAACTGCTGCTGCTTGGGCTGTTGTTTCCGGTCTCAGCAATCTTCTCCATTCCAACAGGGGAGGCGCCGCCGCATCGGACGTTGTCGTCCTCGTCGGCTTTGCTGCTTGTCACGCTGTCGTCGTCGGAGTCGGAGTCTGATGAATCGCTGCTGCTGGAGGATCCAGAGGAACTGCAGCTGCTGCTGCTGCTTGTGCTGTCTCCGGCTCCAGCAACCTTCTTCTCGCTCTCAACTGCATAGCCGTCGGCGCCGCATCCGACGGCCTCCTCCTCCTCTTCTGCTATCTCGCCGTCTTCGAGTGTCCGCGGTGGTGAACAAAGAACCTTGGCTGCTGCCACGGGAGAAGTGTCGCCGCATACATCATCTGTGTCATCGCAATCCTCCTCTGCGATCTCCCCTTCCTCTGGTTTGCGTGGCGACAAGCCACTAATCGGTGTGGACACGTTCATGGACGACTCTTTCTGGCGCTGGCGCTTCTCCTCCTCAGCAAACTCGTCCAGCAGCTTCTGCAACTGGGGCATGGCGGAGCGCCTCATGGATCCAAGGTCGATCGCTATCTCGCCGGCGTCTTCGTCTAGGTGGCCGGTGCATTCCTTCTTGAGGAACTTGAGGATGTGCGCCGGCATGTCCGACGCGAGCGCCGACACTCGGGTGGCCACGCTTGCGATCTCGTCCTTGGACACGCGGGGCTCGACGATCTCCACGGTAGGAATAGCCGCAGGCACGGTCGTCTTCCTCGTCTTGGCGCTTGTGGTCCTCTCCAACTTGCGGGGCTCGACGATCTCCACAGCAGGCATCATCTTCCTTTTCTTGGTGCTTGCGATCTCGTTCTTGGACATGCGGGGCTGCTGGACGATCTCCGCGGTGGGCATAGCAGCTGGCACGGTCATCTTCCTCGTCGTCTTGGCGCTTGTGGTCCTCTCTGACATGCGGCCGGGCTCAACGATCTCCACAGCAGGCATCGTCTTCCTTCGCTTGGCGGCCGTTGTCCTCTCCGCCTCCGTGGGATAGGAATCCTTGCCGCGGCGGGGTGCCGGGGGACTGGTCTTGCCGACGATCGTCTTGCTGCTGGCCAGGAGCTCGGCCTTCTTGAGGATGCCGCGAAGCGCCTCCATCTCGTCGCGGAGCCTCTTCCTCAGCATCAGCAACCGATCTCGGTTGGAGGGCTCAGGCGGAGCGAAGTCCATGTCCATCATCCCCAGTTCCCTACGGAGGAACAAGGGCGGCGACGTCGCGACTGGCGCGTGTGGTGTCGCTAGATCTGGATGAGACGGGAGGAGGGACGGTGGCGGGCGTAAAGAAGAGTGGTTTTGGAACCGATCTCCCTAAATTTTGTTCTCGGCACTCCACACGAGTGGCGACCAAGAAATCGGGTGCCGGTTCCGATACGAACACGAACAGGTTCGACCTGAAACAGAGGCGGATCCAGGATTTTACGTCGATGTGTCACTATTATTGAACTAATGAGCTAATAGCAATCACAGTTTGTAGAAAACTGGATGATACCCTCCCTCGCAGTTCCCGCGGGGACTTTTTAAATTATTTTTAAGTAAAATTAGAATGTAGTAATATTTGAGTGACAACATAATAATATTTTTAAGGATATTATACTTGATAACTTATAAAATATTCATCATTGTTGAGAGATATTGGATCTTACATACATGTATGAGTTATATTGGTCATAAAAAATCGACTAAAGACATTAACAGAGGGCCTTAGTGGACAATGACGTGGATAAGTTGCATGCTGAGAAAATATGTTAAATAAGACATAATGAGTTGTGTTTATATAGTTTATATAGGTATAGATGTAACATGAGGATTCAATACTTTGTGGTACCGTTCGTAGTCTTTTTTACTTTTTTTTATTGGTTCCATACGATATTTTTTTCTTGAATTTTTTTATTTCTTCTATTTTTAGAACATATTTTAATGAGTTAAAGGTTTTTCTTATTTTTATATTTTTTATGAGTAAAAGAGAGCTTTATTCATTACTCAAAAACATGAATACATTCATGAGCAATGATATGCTCGACACAACCTAGACCTCTAAATCTCCACAGCGCCGAGTGTTTTGACCTCTTAGCCAGCCGTGCCAGTTCATGAGCCGCACAATTTTGCTCTCTTCACGTGGCTAACATGCCACTCAGGTAACAAATCTCCTTGCTCAAGCATCTCTGCAATCACAAATACAACGTGTGATCTATGACAACGCTTTCGTTCCAGAAGACTTGTCACCTCGCTGCAATGTGACTCCAAGATGGCTTTTTGTCTTCCCCACTCCACAACTAACTGCAACCCTTCCAGACCCGCCGGAGCTTCCACTTCCTCTACGCTACTCACCTGCTTAACATAGCACCAAGCTGTAAGCACAACCTTCCCTTCCTCATCCTGATGATTACTCCCGGACCACCCTCCCTCAAGCTCGCATCAAACGCGCCATCTACATTTACCTTCAACCATCCTGCATCTAGGCGCTGCCAATGTCATACACTCCTGATCTCATGGGGTCTCTTCGGCTTCACCAGTGAATCGCAACGTGGCTTCTTTCCTTTAGTGTCCACACTTGCTGACTTTTGTTTGGTGTAGCACAATTTTGTCCAATATTTCTGTAGAAACTTCACAGGAGCCAAATATGATAATTTATCGTTATTATGCATAATATTGTTACATACCTGCCAAGTTCTCCGTAGAAGTAATAAGAGTTTTGCCACAACATCAACATCCATGTCCTGGAGAGCATTCGATAAGATACCAAGTGAAAACAGCCTTAGCTGCTCCTCATCTGGCAAGCTCCAAACCCCTCTCACTGCTTCTCTTAGTGATTTTGCATGGTTACACTGTACCACCGCATGCCACTTTGATTCACCATCTCTCCCACATATCCTGCACGTACTAGTGATCTCAATGGTTCTGTTCTTTTTATTTAGAGAGAATTACTTATATGGTGCCTAAGAATTTTAGAACTTTATTATATGGCCAAAAACTTGTATCTCATTACCTTGGCCCTTTCGTCAGTTTGGTGCCACAACGGTGTTAAATGCAGTGTAGAAAGGCATTTCTACCCGGCCCCACATGTCATCACTTGTCTCCTCTGACTCCCTTTCTCGCGAGCGCGGTCGAGGTCCTAGACGTCGGGCGAGGCTAGCGGCGTGAGTACGCTGCATGGGGTGAGCCCGGCGGCGGTCATGCTCCAGACGCACGCGCGGCTCGAGCACGGCGCGGGTGGCCCATGAACCATGGCCACGTCCGGGAGTGCTTGAAGTCACAATAGGTCATCGTCGGCGCCCGTGACGGGGTGCTCGCATGGGTCGGACATGTAGAGCAGGTCCCCCGCGCAGCGTAGCACCACGACAGGAAGCTTCGTCCGGAAGTCTTGGAGAAGCGAGAGACGGGGCGAAGTGGCCCGGCACGTCCTCGAGCTCAAGCGCGCCGCAGCAAAACAGCAGCAGCTTCGCCAGGCCGGCCTTAAGCGGATCTTAGACTTGGGCCTTAGACTTGGGCCTTAAGAGGATCTTTTTAGGGCAGTAGGATGAACACTACCACGAGATCACGCGAGCTGGCAGAGAGTCACCTGAATCAAAAAAGACATGGGAGGACACCCTACGTGCTCTGATGGGTTGTCTGCATTAAGGTCCCAAGGAAGAAAAAGACCCCTTTGCCTTGCGCTGGAGTTCTAGTGCACGGAAGTGCTCTCTTTCTCTAGCCGGTGTGTGTGGGTGTGTGTGTGAAAAAAGGCCCGCCCTCTCATGAGTTGAGCATCCCCTTTTATACATCAAGAGGATGCCACTCCTGTATAGACTGCCCAACTACCCCTCTCTTCTACTTCTGTCGTGTGGGCCCATCTCCCATCTTACTCTACCGTGGGGCCCACTCGTCATTGAGGTAAAGTAGCTTCTAGCCAAAGCATCCCTCGCCTCTTGCAAAAAGGGTATACTACTCCTGCCACTTCTGCCATGCCTTGAATGACCGCGGTAGGCAGAGCGGTAACAAGGATGGTAGGCGATACAGTCCTTGCTATAGCCACATGAGCCACTGTTTAGTGGGACAGGATGGCCGCCCAAGTCCCACCCTAAGTCGTGCACCCACGACGTGCGTCTGTCCTACATTAAATGCAGAACGTGGGCGCGCTTATCACACTGCAAGACCTTATCGATGCCTCTCCCAAGCAATGGTCCTACGTTAAATGCAGAACGTGGGCGCGCTTATCACACTCCATGACCTTATCGATGCCTCTCCCAAGCAATGTCTGACGGGCCAACCTAGGGGCCAAGGTGTCCCGAGATGAGTGTGAGAACTGCGGTCTGTCCGGGGGCCTAGGGGACACTGGAGAGTGTGCCACATACCCCCACCAGGGCCGCCTACAACCGCTCTCCCAGGGGTTCATGGGGAGTGCACCACGTACCACTGCTAGAGCAGCCCAACCTAGAGGTGCCTGAGCCCCCCCTCCCCCCGACGTTGACTGGGACGCTTGGGTCATACTCATGGGTGTGGGTTCGCGGGGAGTCACCAGACGTCCGTCCCCCTGCAGTTGAGTCACTGCGCGGGGGGGGGGGGGTGCTGTGGGGCCCGCGAGACAGTGAACCAACTGCAGGGTATCAAAGTCAGGGATCAGCTTCCGGTTCGCGGCATGTGATGGTGGGATTTGTCCCTGCTCTTTTGACGATGGTGACGTGTTTAGTGACCCTTGAATCAGCTAAACGGGGGTATGCCATCCCTATGGCGCTGCCAACTATGATGTTGTGATTCTCAAGCCCATGGTGTCCATGCAACATGTAACTGTAATATAGATACGGTCAAATCGCAACATGGGCAACACATAACACGGAAATACTGTGTACATGTACTCTCCTCGGTCCACAAAGAAAAGAAATCCACACTCTCCTCAAACGATTATTGATGAAAAAAATATGCGTCTATGATGTACACTGCCACTACCTTTTCCATGCTAAAAAAAATCATGTTATACGCTCTAACTCTAGCATTTAATACTTTCATAGAAAATTTTAAATCTCAAAACTGTATTCGATTAATTCTACCATGAAAAAAAAATAAACCTCAGAATTCATGGTGCAGACACGCTTAGAGACGGAGGAGAGTTGCCCAATTGTCATGGTGGGGATGAGCAGGTCGACGCTAAGGCTGAGTCCAGCAAATTGTCTGTTCTCATCGTTTATTTTAAAATTTACTCTATCTACAGTGTAGTTATAGTGTTATTTTTTATTATAAACAGTCTTTTTTACACGATCTACTGAACACGATATAAGGAAGTTAGGAAAAAGCACGTGACGTTGGATCGGTGGTGCACCCTCATGAGCTTCTGCAGGCCGCTATCCTCTCATCTCGATACAGGGCGTGATTGGATGCTTGGCCCTCTGGCCAGGCTCTGCACATGCAAGTTCTCGTGTTTGGTGTCCTGGATAGAGCGCAGGGCCAGACTCTGTTGATGCAAGAAGACCCCTGCAACCAGGCTCGAGAGAAACGCGGAGTGTGGGCTTCGCTGCCGAGCCAGGCTTGGCTCATGCAGCTGTAGCTCCGACACGTAAATCAAGAATGCCTTTTTATTTCTTTTTTTTATATCTTTTGATTAAAGCGACTAATCACCAAACCGATTTCATATTTGTATTTCTCACATTGTTATCTAAAAAACTAGATCATACTTGCTATATATCTTTTTTAAAAATTAATTTTTCTATTTGTTATCCTCATCCAATCTTTGGGCAGGTGCAAGTAACCAAATGTAATATTATTCTAGCCTGGCTATAATCTCTCTGGTCATCCAAACATATATGCCTGCATATCTGCACCCTGGCTCTGTTGAGCATGTATCTGGGCTGCAACCAGGCCAAAGGTCACTCAGGCATCCAATCACGCCCATACAAGAATGAGATCCTTGAAGCGGTTCCACGTCCTTCATCTTGGAACTTAACCGGTACAAGAACCTAGAGTTAAGGTGGTAGCCACCATTGCATAGTTGTTTAGTGTAAATAAAGAGAATCACCTGAAAATAAAAAATCTATATGCTTTTTTGTCAATTTTTTATAAAGTTAGCGAATTGACGGTTAGACTATCTCCAGCAGCGTACATATCTCCATTGCTCAAATTCAGACTCCACTCTATTTACAGTGTTATAACAGTGCCAAACGGTAATAGAACACTCAAAAAACAGTGAACCGTTGGAGGTAACCTTAAATTGTACTAAGGCTAGTGAATTGAGAAAGGAGCCATAGGTTTAGGGCATGTTTATGGACAAAGTATTTTCATAGTTTCAAAGCAATACTGTGGTATTTGAGAATACCATGTTATTTGGACCAAAAGTTGTTTGGCAGCTCTTGTATCTGTAACTATGGTTTTGCCAATAATAAAGTATTTTGAGAGTTAAAAAACTAAGTTTTCATTGTGAAGAGAAAGTGAAGCCAAAATATTGTGTTTCTAAACATGTGTTAGATAGTACTGCTTAAAAAACTATGATTATGTTATGGCACCTGATTGACTATTCTATGGTTAAATTATGATTTGATTTTAAAAACTTTGCTTCTAAACATGGCAGGCCCTCACTTTGATGCCTAGTTATTAGAACCGGACCGGACCGGCGGTCCGATCAGAAAAAACCGGAACCGGAGCCCCCGGTCCAGTTCACTTAAAAGATCGGCCATGCAAGTGAACCAAAAAAACCGATCGAACCGCTGGTTTTCTGCACAAACCGGTTATAAAACCGGACTTTTGGACCGCCAAAAACCGGATTGACGCTAACAAGCAGGGTACGCCCCCATCGCTTCGTGGAAAATAAGGCCAAAACATGCTAAAATGGCTTGTGGCAGGTTCGAGCACCCAACCCGATGCATGGGACTCCAGCCATACCACTGCGCCGCGGAATTGTTTGATGACAGAAGTGAATCAATGACGTACCGATGGTTCAAACGGTTAGACCAATTGAATCTTGAACCGAGAGCCTTCCGGTTCGATGTTCGGTGCTGTCCGATCGATCCTAATAACTAACTATGCTTTTGATGAACGGTGGGCTGAACCGCTCCGGAGTCCGGAGTCCGGAGTCCGGACCCATATACCTTCACTGCGCCGCGCCCACTGTCCCCTGCTCCCCCGCCCGCTAGGGTTTACCACCATGGCCGCCGCCGCCGCCCGGAGGCTCCTCTCCCGCCGCGCCTCCTCGTCCTCCCTCTCCGTGCTTCTCCGCCACGGTCCGGCTGCGGCTGCCCCGGAACAGTCCCTGCTGCGCCCGGCCCTCGTCGCGGCGGCCTCCCGCCTCGGCTTCGCGCGCGGGATGGCGCGGCGGCCGGGTGGGGACGGCTTTTCCCCGTCGCGCCCCGGTGGGGGCGGGGACCGCGCGCCCACGGAGATGGCGCCGCTGTTCCCCGGGTGCGACTACGAGCACTGGCTTATCGTGATGGACAAGCCCGGCGGGGAGGGCGCCACCAAGCAGCAGATGATCGACTGCTACATCCAGACCCTCGCCAAGGTCCTCGGAAGGTACGGCGCGTTCTTCTCCGAGCGCTGAGTCACTAATCGTCCCTTGTTAAAGTAACCGTAGTTGCCCTTTGAAACTGAGGGGCCTACAGCTGAGAGTTGGTTTTGGGAAATGATCTGCCGATTTTCCTGTGGTGCAGCGAGGATGAGGCGAAGAAGAAGATCTACAACGTGTCGTGCGAGCGCTACTTTGGGTTCGGATGCGAGATCGACGAGGAAACATCCAACAAGCTCGAGGGTTCGTTCGATCTGTGCACTATGCCCCTCTGATGCTTTATTTAGTTTCATGTCCTCCTTTCTGAATTTGGCCTGACACGAGTGTGACGCTGTGTTGTTTATGTTGTGCTACAGGGCTCCCTGGTGTTCTCTTCGTGCTCCCGGATTCATATGTCGATCCTGAGTACAAGGACTACGGAGGTAGCTATCTTCTATTCTCCATCGAGATAGTTTTTCGTGGTATCACTGTATGATTGCTTGTATCTTTGGACGGCATTAGCGAGTGCTGCGCATTTGATTTGGTCTAGCATAATGGATGGGTAGTTATAAATAGAATGCCTCGTCCTGGAAGCATGATGAAGCCTTGATTGCACTATAGTTGCATTCTTTCAATGGCTATGGCCTGATTTCTGGATTTTTTGACCGTACCTGAATGAGATAAAACATTGTGTAATGTGATTGGATTGAGACATGGTTCCATTTCAGTGTCGTCTCGTCAGGTCCAATCCTTTGACATTGATGTTCTAGTCCATCTTGGCAAAGCTGTGAAGCCTTGCAGTGCAGGTAGTGCCCAGCTTTGAATGCTAATGGACTGATAACAATCGTCTCTCTAACGGTTCTGCGCCCCAATGAAATGGGGCTCAGATCAGTAGGGATGAGACATTACAAGCATGAGACTCTACTTTCACATTTTATGCTTAATCTAGAGCTTGTATATGCTTTGCCTTCAGTAGCTGAACCAATGCCCTGTCTCAACTCTCAACCTCACTGGTCTCCTGATCCATCTTGGCAAAGCATGGAGCCTAGTCAGCAATGTGTTGCTTTGAATTCTGATGGACTAATAACAATGTTCTCTCTAATGGTTCTGCACCTCAGTAAAATGGGGGCACAGATCAGTAGGGATGAGCCATTTGTTTTACACTTTACCCTAGTTTTTACCATGTTTAGGCTTTTATCTATTTGTCTTTGGTAGTTCAGTCAGTGACCATTCTTACCACACTGGTGTTCTAGTCCATCTTGGCAAAGCATGGAGCTTATTTGGCAATGTCTTGCTTTGAATGCTAATGGACTAACGACAAGCGTCTCTCTAACGGTTCTGCACCCTAATGAAATGGGGCACAGATCAGTAGGGATGAAACAGTTGCTATGACCAATTATTTTTAGGTTTGTCAAGAGATAATTGCTGTCAAACCTCATGTAGAATGTTATTCAAACAATTCATTGGCTTGCTGCTACTTGTCTCTTTTCAGATCCATGGGAACCTATGTGCCCACTTTTTTTTTTTTTTGTTCTGTTATTTTGTTTAGTCCATCTTGGCAAAGCAAGGGAGCCATTTGGCAATGTCTTGTTTTGAATGCTAATGGACTTAAAATAACTCGTCTATCGGTTCTGCTCTTCACAACAATGGAGTTGTGGCGCAGTGGAGATGAAACATTGTCAAATGTATTAGAAAATTGACTTTCATTGGGATATATCCCAGATTATTGGACTAACTTTGGCTGTTTAGATTGAACATAGAATTGCTTTTGTGTTGGTTCCTACTCTTGGAAAAAAATATACTAATGCCCCTGACCCTTTTTTGTTTCTCAGCTGAACTCTTTGTCAATGGTGAGATTGTTCAGAGGCCTCCTGAGAGGCAGAGAAGGGTAGAGCCTGTGCCACAGAGGGCAGCGGACAGGCCTAGGTACAACGACAGGACCCGCTATGCACGTAGGAGGGAGAACCAGCGATGAGATGAGTCCAGGCGGCTGATCGAAGACCAAAATAACAAGTCCGGGTGGTTTCAGCTTGCCAATTAAAGGATGAAATCTTATCTACTAGATGAACAATCTTCCAGTTGCATGTTAACTTTATGCTGTCTAGAGTCTATGTTTTCTGGCGCACTTTGAGATTGAAAGGACCTGGCTTGGGAATGCATTGCTACTAGCACGCATTTGCAGCCATCTGCACTTGTAAATTCATTCCAAATCGAAGCTGCGGCTTGCTAGATAGACTGTACTTTGAGAACCTGATATGATTTAATTAGTTTGTCGCTACTTAATACTAGCTAATTCTGCTTCCTGCTGCTGAAAATCAGTGTTGTAAATTGCAATGTACTAGCACGAAGCCGCCATTCCTTTGTTTCAGTGTAAAAGTCACTGCTGGGAAGCCTCGGTTTCAGCTGATTGCATGTACAGCTCGATGATCTGGTCCGCCCGGGTCGCAGGCGACATCGGTGGTCCCCTCGCCGTGTGTACCACCAAGCCGAGGTGCCTCACTGCCTGCTGATGGTGGCCAGTGTCCTGCTCCTGCCCTTTCTGTGAGCTGCGCCGTAGAGGTACGTAAGGCACTGCTCCATGGAAATGCACGGCTAGGGTTAAGGTTAAGCATTGAGCTGCCCGCAGAGGTAGTGTGTTTGGTACAGCCGCGCTGGGGCTCTAGCCAGGCCGTGGGAGAGCAAAGCCCATTGTTTGGTTTGTGTGGCCGCACCCATAGCTAGCCCCTCGGCGTGCAGCTTGAGGCCCCGCGGGTGGCTTCAGGGAAACACCCAATTTTCCTGTGGCCAGGCCCCTACGGACGCCATGCGCCTCCATCGGCTCTGCTCGGCCCTTCTTCTCTAGATGACCGTGTGCTCCGCCCCCACCCTTTTTCTCCAGATCTAGGTGCTCGCTGCCAGCATCCGCCTCCACCCGCGGCGCTCTGCCTGCGCCCTTCTTCTCCAAGATCCGCCCCCGCCCTTCTTCTCCAGGTCCGGGTGCTCACCGCCGGCATCCGCCTCCGCCGCAGTGCTCCGCCCGCGCCCTTCTTCTCCAAGATACGCACGGTCGCGACTCCGCCTCAGCGTCTCCCTCGGCTACCTCGAGGACGGGGAGCCGGCGCGGGGTCTGCGGCCGTGAGGACAGGGAGCGGGCGACGGCATCGGTGGCCGCAAGGATGGGGAGAGGGCGTGAGTTCAGCCGTTCAAGCAACCAAACAGAAGTTACAGCTAGGCACGGTAACTGGAAATGCAAACCAAACACGAGCTCCAGGCTTACGGGAGCCTCGGTATCCCTAGGCTGGCCACGGACCGGAGCCTGGCTCTATGGGGAGGAGCTGACAAACAGACCTGTAGGCACTGCTCCATGAAAATGCACGATTAAGCATGGATTTGCAACGTTTATGCAACTATAGCGGAAAAAAGATGAGAGATCTTTTTTTTTATGAATTGAGAATTTTTTCAGAAACACGGTACAACCCAAACATTCACACAAGCACGCACACTCACCCATATGAATGTACGCATGCACACCTTGTCTCTATGAGCATTTTCGGAAGATTGGATCGGTATATCTTGAGATCGACGAAATCACCGTGGCGTCTCGATGTAAAGAATGAGCCAAGCCTATAAAACCTAGGATCTCTCTAGGAGAATCTGGTACTTCGAGAGCCATCGGTGAAGAAACGGAAAAAGTGCTCAGTTCTTTGGTTAGTGATTGATGGTCAGGCAGCAGGCGGCGACCGACAAGGCCGGCGTCAAGGAGTTTGCACTTTGCAGCCGGACGAACGGCCGATTCCGAGTGTTTTTTCACGCTCGAAAACTTTTGCGCCGCGCCATCAGCCGTCCGCGTCTCAAGCTGCCGCGCGTCACGATCACGACATGATCCACCAAACCTCCACCTTTCTCCTGGTCTTCTAGAAGCTTACCAGGCCCACCCATGAACCACCAGTCGTCACCGCGACACCACCAACCGGTCCAACCCGACGATCGCTAAAGCGTTCGTCGCACTCACCAGTCGCCACCCGACGCTACACCAACCGTTTGGTCCGCCCGTCCGCCGCTCCACCCATCAGCCCATCCGCGATTCCTTGGGTCCCCACTACCACTACATAGCCGCCGACCGCCGTGCGCGCCGGACCAATCCTCGGAGCACCACCGACGCCAAGAACGACGACGGTATGGCTGCGGCGACGATCGCGGACCCGGACACGGAGGTGCAGGCGGAGTTCCTCCCCATCATCCGCCAGTACAAGAGCGGCCGCGTGGAGCGGTTCCTGAACCCGGACCCGCTCCCGGCCGGCACCGACGCGGCCACGGGCGTCGTGTCCAAGGACGTCGTCGTGGACCCGGCCACGGGCCTCTGGGCGCGCCTCTTCCTGCCGCCGGGCGCGGCCGGCGGCGCCAGGCTACCCGTCCTCGTCTACTACCACGGCGGCGCCTACGTGATCGGCTCGGCGGCCGACCCCTTCACGCACACCTACCTCAACGCGCTCGTCGCGGAGGCGCGCGTCCTCGCGGTCTCCATCGAGTACCGCCTCGCGCCGGAGCACCCGCTCCCGGCGGCCTACGACGACTCGTGGGACGGGCTCAGGTGGGTGGCCTCCCACTCCCGCGGCGCGGGGCCGGAGCCGTGGCTGGCCGAGCACGGCGACTTCTCCCGCGTGTTCCTGGCCGGGGCCAGCGCGGGGGGCACCATCGCGCACGTCGTGGCCGCGCGCGCCGGCGAGCACGGCTCCGGCCTGGGGATGCGCGTCCGGGGCCTCCTCGTCGTGCACCCCTACTTCTGCGGCGCGGCGGACATCGGCACCGAGGGCACCACGGGGAAGGAGAGCAAGGCGCGCGCCGGCGCCTTCTGGCGGTTCCTGTGCCCGGGCACCCCGGGGCTCGACGACCCGCTCACCAACCCGTTCTCCGAGGCCGCGCGCGGGAGCGCCGCGCGCGTCGCCGCCGACCGCGTGCTCGTCTGCGTCGCCGAGAAGGACGAGCTCAGGGACAGGGGCGTCTGGTACTACGAGAGCCTGAAAGCCAGCGGGTACCCCGGCGAGGTGGAGCTGCTCGAGTCCATGGGCGAGGGCCACGTCTTCTACTGCATCAACCCGGGGTGCCACAGCGCGCGGGAGATGCAGCAGCGAGTCCTCGGCTTCCTGCGCAAGTGAGCGTGCAACCCAGGCAGCCAACCACGCGAAAGCGAGATGAAATAATTTTACCGTTCACCATGTTGCGTTTGATCCTGATGAGTGATGAGGGCCCGCGGTGTAATTTGTGGCTAATTCAATGAAATTTCCATCCACTGCTGGTTGCCAACTCGCAAATCCGTACGGAAAGAGTTTATGAATTATTGAAAAGTTTATGAATTGGATGTCAAATCCAGTAAAAAGTTTATGAATTGGATGTCAAATCCAATGAAGCCATAGGTGTGAATTACGAGAATTTCTCACCAAACACGACCGCACCCAACCAACTCCAAACACAGGCGCACAGCCCACATATTTCATTTCTTTTTTTTTTTGAACGTAACATATTTCATTTCATACCTCCATTTATTTCCCTAACCTCTATCCAAACAAAAAATTAGTATTCATCTCGCACTTTATTTTCCTGTCTCACCCTTCGTTTGCAGTATCCAAACAGCTTCCAAAGAAACACAGAAGGAGAGAAGCCCGCGCCCGCGGAAAGTGAAAATTCGAGCATCCATCGGAATAAACATCTCGATAACCATGAATCATTCATCAAACTTAGTACAATCGAGGTATCTAGATGATCAATGGTAGCATAAATAAAATATTTTCTAGAAAAGGAAATCTTATTTCGGAGCCACAATCACCGTCCCCTCGTCGTGCCATGCCATGTTCATTTCTTGATGAAAGCCACGATCCGCTCCTGCAGCTTGACACCCTCCTCGGAGTCGAGCATGTCGAAGTGGAACGCGTGGCCGACGCCCTTGGACTCGAAGATCTCGACCTCGCCGGCGTAGCCGCTGGCCCTGAGCTCCCGGTAGTACCACAGCGCGCGCTCCTTGAGGAGGAAGTCGTTCTCGGCCACGCAGACCAGCACGCGCTGGCACGGGATCCCGGCGGAGGCCTTGCGCGCGGCGTCGTCGACGAAGGGGTTGACGCGTGGGTCGTCCAGCCCCACCGTCTCCGAGACCACGTAGCGCCACGTGCGGTCCATGAACGGGCGGATCTCGGGGCCGAACGCCATCTCGCCGCCCACGGCCTCCCCGCCCGTGAAGTAGGGGTGCACGACGGCGAGCCCGCGGAGGACCACGCCCTCAGGGAGCGCGCCGGCGGCGGAGGCCCGCACGGCCGTGTTGTGCGCGATGTTGGCGCCGGCGCTGCAGCCGGCCAGGAACACGCGGGAGAGGTCGGCGTGGTCGAGCAGCCAGGGGTCGGCGCCGTCGCCGAGCGTCGCGGCCCACCGCAGCGCCGCCCACGCGTCGTCGTACGCGGCGGGCAGCTTGTGCTCCGGGGCCAGCCGGTAGTAGACGGACACGCCGATGGCGCCCGAGCGGGCCACGAGGTCGTTGACGTAGTTGTGCGTGCCCGGCCGCGCCGGCGAGCCCACCACGAAGCCGCCGCCGTGGAAGTAGACGATGACCGGGATCTTGCCGGCTGCGCCGGGGGGGAGGTACACGCGCGCGGATGCGGGGCCGGCGCGGATGTCCTTGGAGACGACGCCGGTGGCGGGGTCCGTGCCGGCGGGGACGGTGGGGGCGCCGCCGGGGCGGTGGATGCGCCCGCTCTTGTACTCGCAGAGGTAGGGCGGGAAGTCGAACACGACCTCCGAGTCGGGATCCATGGCCGCGGCGGAGTGGTTGGTGGCAGGGGAGTCGCCCATCGGGGTTGGGAGAGGAAATGAGCTGGCCACCTACGACACCAACACAGCAAGGCGAACGAATTCAGCGGAACGATTCATCGAGAAGATAAAGGCATTAGGCAGGCGAGGGTTGGTGAGAGTTGACTTGAATAGAACGCCATTTCAATTATTTGACGCAATAATTTTTACGAAAAAGTTTTTTTCCACGTGGTGCCATGTGGTTGAGAGTCGTTTCCATTCTTTTTTTTTTTGGAAAAAGAATCCTTTCCAATATGAGAAACAAAAAAAAAAAAACCTCCGCAATGTTACCGACTGGTGACAGTGATGCTACCATTCCGTTTGAAACACAAGAAACCCACAAGAATTTTGAAATTTTCAAGAAATTTCCTTCTAAAAGAAGTTGGCCCAAGACTCCTCAGCGCCACTCAGTTAATTACGGCGGCCAAGCGAACAAGCAAATACAACACCACACGCATCAACATAGCCAGAGACATGTTTGTCACTAGTACAATACAGCTGCTACCTGTAGGGACAGCTGTTGAGAAGATCCTCCATTACGTACATAGAATGGACTTGGCAGCTCATATACACCCTACAGCCGTACTGTCATGAGCTTGTGAGCATGTCACTTACTGCGTTTTGCACGGAGGCAAGTGAATCGATTGCAGTCTTCGTGAACCAACTGATTCCAACCTTCACCCGGTGCTCATCCGTGGGCATTCTGAGGCAGTACACAAGCTTCCGAGCTGCAGAGCAGACAGCAGAGTTCAATTTTATCCACGCATAGGGGAAAGTGAACGGACATAATTGAAAGTCTTCATACCAGCATGTCCTAGAGGTCCTTCCAAGGTCAGTCCCTCGATGAAATTTGCCGTTATTGCGGCATCATTTCTACCAAGCGTCATCATCTCGCCAAGGTTTTGGAACCTGCAAAACATTCAGTATGTTTCAGGGCTTGAAGCCTCATATTGAGTCTTCAACCCTTACTAGTTCCTACTAAGATATGAAATACTGCTGACAAGAAACTGAACAAATTATCAATGCTTTGAATAAATGAACAAAGGCAAAGGTGTCCCCAGATTTGAACCTGAATGGCAGAAGAGGCCGATCATTGATTGCCGCCCAGAGATTCCATCCAGCAAAATCTGCTTGTTGAAAAGCAACCTAGGGGACGAGGGTTTCATTAGTGACATCACTACCAATGCAGCATCAGCTGGGAGCCTGGGAGCGGAGCAAATCCAGCAGATCTCTTACCTGTGCAGTGGCCGGGAGGAGTTTGCCTGATGGATCCCTTAGAGCTGCTGAATCACCAATAGCAAATGTCCGAGGATGGCCTTTTACTTGAAGGGTTTCCTCTGTCTCCACCTGCCCCCGACCATTCAGAGGTATCACATAGGGAGCATCAGGAGGCTGTAGCCGGGGAATCTGAGATGTTGAACCCACAGTCCACAGCACCAAATCAGCTTCCAGAGTCTGGCCTTTGAGGCCTCTTTCAGCTGGTTGAAGGTCCAAAGTTAGTTTTTTATGATCGCCGCCAACTTCAGAATCAGTAATGGTGCTACTTGAATCATCAGATGTAGAAGCCTCAGTAATGCAGCTCACAAAAAAACCCAAGAAAAGCTCGATGTTCCGAGACTCAAGAACCTGATGAGAAAATAGTGGAACAAAAATCTCTTCAGTGGTTGGCTGCTAGCCCAGAATATATAATTTCCTCAACTGAGAAGAGAATATATAATTTCATCATAGTCAATCAATAGCATGGCTTCTCCATGTATTGCATATGGTTCATAAATAACCCAACGGAAATATACTGATTGGTGACATGTTATATAAGGAGAAGAGATCTGTATCATAAGGGTAGCAACATTGCACTAAAGCCACAGCCCTTCAACTGGATATGACCCCAGAGCATTTAAATAGAATATGCTATCAATTAGTACAATTTTAACATGTAGCTGGCCAAAATAGTTTGCAATGTATAGAACCGTGGTCGCTCACCTTCAGTGCAGCATCACGATTTCCTTGTGGAGCAGTGGGGCATATTGTTGTTTGAACATTTATTGCCTTTACAGTCCCAGTGTTCTTTAATCTCTCAGATATAGTCGCAGATAATTCAACACCAGAATAGCCCAACCCCACTATTGCAACATCAATAGTGGGGGAGCTCTTACCAAACCTTTCCCTCTCTAGCATTTTCAACTTGCTATCAACTCTCTACAAAATAATATTTAATAAATGAACAGGAAACTTTATGATCAAATAAAGGCATGATATAGATCAAAGAATAGCACCTAATTTTTTACCAAAAATATTGAATTATTTAAAAACGTATTGTTCACTTGATACAGAGATTGTCAGCACAGAGACAACACAAAAAAGATTGGTGACCATGGACCGATGTTTGAGCAATTAAGCTATATATATATGCTGCACAATAGGATCTATCATCCTAGAAACAGCTAATTACAGACATAAAAAAATCATGACATATACTCCGTATCAAATAGTGGCCTTTAATGTTATATTGATTCTATTTTTTAATAATCAATGGATTTCATTAATCAAAGACACATTACAGAGATGAGATTAGTAGGCTCCCATTGAAAGTTTTGTAGTGCTGATCTCATTTGACATGGAGTGGCATAAAGCATAAAACGAAAGGAACAATGAACTTGTGTCTGCCATCCTAGATTGCTTTGCTAGTCTATCTGATGCTTGTTTATAGATCTTGGTGTGATTAACTTGTTGTGTAGATTGTCATAAAATGTCCATGGTTACTAATTTATTATATGACAAATAATTTAATGAGAAGCACACAGTAGAAGTATATGCTCTTTGTCTTTCCACTGGGTACAGGCTAATAATAGCAGCTTCAAATTTCAATAATATATTATTTGCAATGACTACATATACAGTTCCATGAGGTGATTTGTGCTTACCAAAGCATCCTCTAGTGTTGTGAAAGGAAGTGCATATTCAGCTGACCCCGGAACAACATCAATTTTAGCTTCAGCCCCTAAAGCTAGAACGAGCCTGGCTGCCCATTCCAAAACAAATGTCAGCATCAAGCTTATACCATCAAATTTGAAACAGTAAATCAATCTAGCCATCTCCATAAACAAAGTAGTTATTATACATACTACTACTGTGTTCTGTGTTTCCCCATTATCAATCACTGTCAATTTAGTCATTAAATAAAAATATGTCCATTCATGTCGTAATTGAGGAGTGGCCTTAAGGAATGAACCAATGCTACATGATTATCAGGAAAAAAGGGGACAGTCCAGGCAACCCCAAGCTTACAACATTAAATATTAGTGAGACAGCCATTAGTAGTTACAGTTTTACATAATCTCAAAACTTTGTAGCAAATAACTGGCTCTTACGTTTAAAAACAAAAACATTATTTTATATGAAAATTAAACTATTGCAACCTACTCGAATTCCTTTTTCCTAAAAGGAAGCCTTGAACTTGGCAGCCATTGCAATCATGTAGAATTTATTTTTCTTACCAATCATATTCAATGACAGTACCACTCTCCAGATGAACGACTCCACCAGCGCATGATTCTCCAGGTTCTCTTCTAAAGTGATCAGAAGGGCGCAGAAGCTTTACACTATCCCTTACAAATTGAACTTTAGTGTTTTTAAGCAACTCTGTAAAAGATGGAGCTATCTCCCAGACATCCACTTCTGGCAACCAGATCAAATAACAACAGTTTAAAATATGAGATCATGTGTAATAAACTACTCCATATACAATCAAAATCTTTTATACAAACAGCAGTACCTCCCGATAAGAGCTCATACAACATGGGCTTAAATACAAATTTATCAGATTGATCAACCAGCACAACCTGTAATTTGTTTTTCTTTCTTAGTAAACTGTTACGATTTGATAAATACGATCAAAAGATTACAGAAGATTTCATCAGGAAACCATAAGACCAATAAGACAGGGTACATAAAATCCCATACAGGACACTTATGTACTTTATAAGGAGTGGAATACACACCAGTTCAAGATAAATATGATATCGCATAGGAAATTGAAAGAGCATCATCATTTTACCTGAGGCTTCTTATCACTGGGCCACACAAGAGATTCTAATCTTAGTGCAGTGTACAGGCCACCAAATCCACCACCTAAAATGCATACTCGTGGTCGCTGAAAATAAGGGGAAAACACATTAAGTAACAGGAACATAGAGTTAGAATAACGGTGTTATAAATCAAGCTTCCGTAAATCTTAACAAACAACCGCCCACAGAGAGGCTCACATAGACAAAAGGAAAATCGACCCCTCCCCCTCCCCCACCCCCGCCCGGGGACACACAGAGAGTAAAGACACCACAAATTTATAGCGTTTGTTAAGAACCGTATCTCCTTAGTTGCATATGCATGTATAGCTGCATACCAATATTTGTGTCTGAATGATGTATACCTAAGTCTATTCCCTCATGATTATAAAATTGCCCCTAAACTAGCAATAGCAATACATTAGACACTAGAGTAGGTGTGTGAGTGTCGGAGATGAACTGACTCAATACTATCAGCACATACAGATAACTACCAGCTTGTGAATAGGTGAAAGCAAATATCAGTGAACAGCTGGTGATATTAAGTTGTTGATACTCCAAAAGTCCAAATCAGCCAACCTGCTTATCTGGCCAAGAGTACAGCGGAAATGGTTCTGCTGCTTCGTCAGTTGATGTAGGCCGAGCAAAACCACCATCCCCAGAGACACTTGAAGCCATGCACCTGAATAGCCTTGATGGCAGTGCAAACATATTTGGAAAAGCAGCACCAAGTGTCCATGAGCTCTTCGAAATTGGATTCTTCCATAAATTCCTATCTCCTGTCGTGAACCAAGGACTGATCAATTAATTAGGTGGACAAAAAAATATCCACATATATGCATTTGTACCGATTGTCAATCTGGAATACAGAGGTACTGCGGAATGCAAGTCATACTACAAGGGGCATTGCTGTATTACGAATGTGAAACACAGGGTGATAACTGCAGTGCTGCTCCAAATCTATCAAGCATGTTCATCTAGTTTAAATGTTTCGAAAAATGTAACTCTTCCACCTGATTTGAGCTTAGACTTTAGGGACCTTACTTATACCGGTGTACATGCTTCAGAAGCATCAGTGCCGCTAGAAATAACAAAAGAGCCCAAATTCAAAATTATTACGGTAGCTAAGGCAAGTAACACCAGGCAAAATTCAAACTATCTCGTAGCTAAGCTAAGTGATGGTCCAGTGTGCGCACTGAACAGAACTTGCTAACCATCGCTAAGTCTCAACACTGGGGAAACAACTCACTAGCAGGCAGCAAGCCAGCAGACCACCTCCGTCTTCGTAAGCCATGCTGGAGCTCGAGGACGACACCGCCGCAGCGCGCACGAGCGGAAGAAGAGAGAGGAGGCCGAGGGGTGGCCGGCGCGCACGAGCGGAAGAAGAGAGAGGAGGCCGAGTGGTGGCTGGTCTTGGAGAAGGAGCATGTGGACGAGGCGGATCCGGTGGCCGGCGAGGGAGGAGGCGCATCCATGGCGGCGGCTGGCGGTGCATCCATGGTGGATGATAGGCCCCGCTCGGAGGGAGGGGAGGGAACGCACGCGGCCACGAGGCGGAGGACGGCACTCTGGGCGGCCGGAAGAGGAGGCGGATTTGGTGGACGGCGCGGCACTTGCGGCTCCCCGTCGGCTCACGGGCTTTGCCTTCCGGAGGAGGGACCGGCCCGGCAGGCGGCAGCCAAGGATGCGGGGCGGCGGCCCGGTTGTGGAGAGAGCGGACAGCGACAAGCGTCCTTCGCGGCGAAGCTCGCGGTGGCCAGGGATCGGGTGGCTGCTGGGGTTTCTCGTCGGCGCCGCCGTGGGCGCCGCGGTGCTCTACTGCTCTTCGTGGTGCGGGAGGAGTCCACAGTCACGAACGATATCTAGACGCGAGCGGGAGCTCGTAGACCTCACCAGGTAGGAAGCGCAGCCGCGCCGAGGTGGGGACGCGCAGCCCGGCGGCGAGCAGCGGGCGGCTCCAAGGCGCCGCGCGGCAGCTCATCGGCGGAGAGCGGACGAGTGCGCGAGACGTGGCGCTTCTCTGGTCGTGGCCGCCGGCGCCGATGATAGGGGAGCAGAAGCGAGCCGTGAAGTACAGTTGAGTAACTGGGCCGCGTAAAGTGGGCTAGCCACGAGGCCTGGCCCAACATGATGCGGCCTGGTCTGCATCGTGCTCAGGCAGGCACAGCCCAGTGATTAGCTACTTAATTGGATTTTGGTCATGACAATAAAGTACATTAATTAATAGTCCTTTTAACTTTAGAAAAATATTGGCCAAATATTGGAAGCATTAGGGTGTGCACATCGCAAACAGCAGCAGCACGACTGCACGAGCTTTTGCAATATGTGATTTGGATATAGCTTGGTGGGTTTCAAAGGGCTACTTTGAATATCCATGAAATCAAGCCAAATCTTCCAAACGGTTGCATATGGCCTTCAAAACACGTTAGCAGACCATTGCGGTTGTGGAGAAAATAGCATTAGCATCAAGCCTAACAATTTGAGTGTCTAAAGAAAGCTCTTGCTCCTTGAAATGAAAACAAAAAAGAGTCGCCAGCCAGCTGGATGAGATTGAATAATGTCTTCCGTTCAGGGAAAAGTCTCGCGCCCTGATCGAGGATGCAAATGATGGATGAAGATATGACAGCGAAGCACGCAAAATTTTCACGAGCTTCAGAAGGAAAACCGCCATTTGTTCGGTCAAACGTGTTGTTTTCCTTGACATGTCCACGGAGTTGACTTGTGCCCTTGCCGTTTCAACGGATTAGAAGGATGAAATGCAACATGACACTTCAACTCAGAACTTCATGAAAAAAACAATTTAATTTACTTCCCTATGAGATAAGGTTAAGAGACGTTCAGGTTGAATCGCTGCCTGTGGATTTTGTATACAAAATTCGAGGACTGTGTTTTACAAACAGGAAAGTTAATTCCTTCGCATCATGACACCGAGATATCGACGGAAGCTGATCTTTAAGCAGCTCTAAATCAACAGGCATGGCGTCATCAGCGGCGCACCAAAACAGCAGCCATTTGTGAAGTACAGAGCACGAGCTTTCTCTGACGAGGAATTTCCTAGCGTAGATCCAACCAGTGTCATCATCAACGAAGGCTTTAGAAAAAGGCACGCATTAGTCCATCAGAATCACGTTAGACGGAGCAGTTGTCTATACTACTAGCTCGCAACGCCCGATCACTGTTCTGTCCTTGCAGGCACAAAAGAAAACATGAATACTTTGGTCCAAGTAACTTGCTTTCAACTGTGCTTCCAAATTCCAATTGACGAAATGTGTCGGCAAAGTACAAATATGAAACCGATAAGGTCAAATAAAAGCATCTAACGTTTTTCAGAACCCTGAATAAATTTTTCACAAGTCTATCTTAAATAAGAATTTTAGAAAACAATAGGCCTAATCACGAGGATCCTCCGGAATCTCTTCGAGTGCTTGTTTGAGAACTATGATCTTTGGCTCTAGAACTGAACCACTCCTGGTATATGAGAAGAACTTCTAGGTTGTTAATAGGGAGGATGTTTGATGGGAATAAATATAAATTATTTCTATTTCTATTTTATGATTGCTTCTATTTAGGTAGTTGATATATAACTTTCCATCAGTCGCATTTTACAACCATCCGATGTTTCATCTGACGGGTCCCTAAGATGACTGACGAAATTCATTCTATCAGTCACATTTTATTACACGACCACATAAGTGATTGATGTAATTTAATTCATAAGTCATATATCAAAATAACATAATACAATAAAAAATTACAGTGCAACAATAAATAGTATTTTTATATGCACTAATTTAACAAAACAGATATAAAATCATTTAATTGATGGATAAATAAACATGAGACGATTGAAGAGGATTGAGATAAATAAATCCTGAGTTTTCCGTGTTCGAAACGTGCTTCGCCTCATATATTTTTCTTTGCCATAAATAAAACTTCCTACTGTGTATACGTATTCAGATCCTTCCATTCCCACCTTCCCTGTCTTTCCCTGCTTCCTCCCGGTTTCCTTTGCTGTGCCTGCCTTCCATCTCCATCTCCATCCATCCTCTCCACAGCTCTTAACCTGCGCGCTGCGGCAGCTTCCACCAGAGACTCTCCAAGTCCAAGAAGCCAACCAGAGAAGGCCGAAATGGAGCTGAGGATGGCTCCCGCGTCGCCGCCGCCGCCTCCTCCGAAGGACTTCCGGCTCGACAGCGCGGCCGCCAGCCCGTACGCGACGGCGCCGTCCAGCCCGCTCGGGCGCCTCGCCCACGCCGAGGGGGCGGCGGGCGGCCTCTTCCTGACCGCGCCGCCGTCGCCGAACCCGTTCGACCTCCTGCCGCCGGCCACCCCGCGACTCACCGGCGCCAACCCGTTCGATCTCTTCCAGCACTTCACCAGCGCGCCCGCCAGCCCCCGCCGCGCCGCAGCCGTGTACGCGCACTTCGCCGAGGGCAACGGCGACGAGGAGTTCCAGCCGCGAGGGTCCTATGCCATGGGCGGATCGTCCGTGCCATTCGACTGGGAGGAGAGGCCCGGGACGCCGAAGAGGGGGGTCGGCGCCGGGGCCGCCGACGACGCGGCGCCGGCGTGGGACACGGAGTTCGAGTTCGGCTTCGGCGCGCTTGCCGACAAGGGCGGCACGCCGGTGGAGACGCTGACGACGGCCGACGAGCTCTTCGAGAAAGGCAAAATCCGGCCTTTGAAGCCGAAGCCGGCCGACGAGCCCAAGGTCCGTCCGCTGAAGCCGCCGCCCGGGCTGCTTGACTGCGGGAGCGGGAGCGTCGCGTCGTCGCCGCGGTCGCCGATGGCGAGAGGCGGCATGTGGTCGCCGCGGCGGCGGAGCAGGGTCAGCTCCGGCGTGGACTTCGACCCGTTCACCGCCGCGCTGCTGGAGGCGACCAAGGCGCCCTCCCCGCTCGGTGGCAAGGAAGCCAGCGACGACGGCGTCGCCCCGCCGCGCTCGCCTCCCAAGAAACCGGCCTTGCGTCCGGCGTCCAGGAGCGCCGGGTGGAGACGGTGGCGGCTCAGCGACCTCCTCCTGTTCCGGAGCTCGTCCGACGGCGGCCGTGTCAGCAGCAAGCAGGACCCGATCTTCAAGCCGGTGCAAAAGCTCGACGTGCCCGTCAAGAAGGCGAGCGCGCAGACGGCGGTGACGACGATCATCAAAGCCAGCGGCAAAGGCGACGACATGGACAAGGCCAAGAAGCATGCTGGCAACAGGAACGCGGCCGCCGCGGCGGAGAGCGTCGCCGGGTGCGCCCGCCTGAGCCCGCTGCAGCGGCTGGCCAAAGGCCTCGGCGCGTACTCGTGGCACTACGGCCGCGGCATGGCGGCGCCGCCCGCGACCAAAGGGTGAAAAATCCGTGGCGTTTAGCCGCCGTCTTTGCATTGCCCGGTTCTTGTCCATACACGAGGCGTTTTTTTTTTTTTTTTTTGCGTTGTGTGAAAACATGTGTTAGTGCAATTTGCCACCAATACTGTTCTTGGTGTTGGTTTCTCTGTCTCTCTTTTTGGCGCTTGACTGTATTTTCACGTACTATACAGAGAAGAGATTATATGGTGACGACAGATTACTGTAGATTCTTATGGGTTAACGTGCCTTGATCATTGGCATGGTCAAGTGTTCAAGTACTTTTCCCTCAAAACTCGTGACGAAGATAGATTCTACCTTCATAAAAGTGCTTCAATTATCAAACTACGTAACATGCCGAGCACCACGAGATACATACAAAACTACAGTAGCTATGCTAGTATGCTAGACTATATAGATGTTTTTTTTTTCATCACGGGATGACTTGGGTTTCTCACATGTAGCAAAAAGAACTCATGTTGTCTTATTGGTATGGAACTTTCCGTATGTAGTGGAGCCTACCGACAATGATGGAAGAACGCGTATACGCGCGTCCAGTTTATATCTTGTGTATTCAGCCCCGGTGATATCATTTCTATACTTTCTATTTTCTTGTGTTCGCCAGAGATGATATGAGTATATATGTTGGGTATTGGATACCCAAATAAAAATATATACATATGCTTCTTTGCACCCTGCTGGAGAGACTGCTAGATTCTAAAGGTTATGAATTTCTAGTGTGGTTATATGTGCTCTCTTTTTTTTTTCACTTTTGCAATAGGTAAAGACTTTATTTAGGCTGGCCGTTTTTTCTTCCTTGCACGCACGCTTTAATCCACGCATGGCCCTTCTCGGCTCGGCGGTGTGGCTGCCGCCGCCACTGGCCCCGTCTGCTCGCCGCACCGCCGCCAACCCCGCTCGCAGCCTAAGCTCCGGCCGCCAGTTGCCTCGCCGGGCCAAGCGGGGACGCGCTTGGAGAAGAGGGGGCTCCGGCTGCGCGGGGCCGGGGGCAGCGACGCGGCGAGGCGACTTGGATGGCGAGGGGCCGCGCGCTCCAGCCGAACGCGTCCGCGCAGGGAGGAGCCGCAGCGATGGGATTGGGTGGCGCGGGGCCGCACGCTCCAGCCGCGGCGAGAGGGCTCCGCGGTAGGTGCCAGGCGGCGGCATCAACGACGCACGCCCGGGCCGGCCCGGAGGAGGCGCGCCTGGGGGCATGGCGGGCGGGGACCCGCGCTCGCCCACGGCCACGCACGCAGCTGGCTCGCCCACGACGTGAGCTCCGCTAGACGGCCGCGGCCACGGCGGCTCGAGCGCGGCCAGGCGGTGCGCGCGCGGCGATGGAGGCCGCACCGTGGGAAAGGGGTGCCGCCGCTTAGGGACGGGCGCGGCGGTGACCTAGGGAGGGGCGCCGCCGTGGGAAGGGGGTGGCGATGCGGCCTGCCTCCTCGGCTTGGTGCCGCGGATGAAGGCATGAGCGACGATGGTGCGGCGCCGCCGCCGGCGATGGTGGCAGCCACACTGCTGAGCTGGGGAGGGTCGTGCGTGGCCGGCGGCGTGCGCGTGCGCGCCGGGCAAGGGCAGGGCACCGCGCGTCTCCTCCGCTCGACTAGCGCCACGGTGGCATGCACGGGCTGGCCACGTAGGCAGAGTTTGCCCGGCTGGCTCCTTTTGGACTTAGATGTTACTGCGAAAAAAGTTTATGGATCTATATGTGCACTTTAAAAATTCATGTACCCAGATGGTACCGCGGGAAAAGTTCAAAGACCTGGCGTGCAATTTACTCTTTTGTTTTCATCACGGGATGACTTGGGTTTCTCAGATGTAGCAAAAAGAACTCATATTGTCTTATTGGTATGGAACTTTCCGTATGTAGTGGAGCCTATCGACAATGGAAGAACGCGTATCCGCGCGTCCAATTTATATTTTGTGTATTCAGGGGTGTTCTGGGCTAAAATTTAGTCTCCGTTACATCGGATGTTTGGATGCTAGTTAAAAGTATTAAATATAGTCTAATTATAAAACTAAATATACAGATGTGGAGTAAACGACGAGACGATTTTATTAAGCCTAATTAATCTAAGATTAGCAAATGTGGTCCGGTAACCGTTCGTTAATTATAGATTAATTAGGCTTAATAAATTCGTCTCACCGTTTATTCCTCGACCGTATAATTAGTTTTCTAATTAAACTGTATTTAATACTTCTAAACATCCGACGTGATATGGGCTAAATTTTAGCCTCCGGATTCCAAACACCCCCTCAGCCCTCCGGTGATATCATTTCTATACTTTCTATTTTCTTGTGTTCGCCAGAGATGAGATGAGTATATATGTTGGGTATTGGATACCCAAATAAAGATATATACATATGCTTCTTTGCACTCTGCTGGAGAGACCGCTAGATTCTAAAGGTTATGAATTTCTAGTGTGGTTATATGTGCTCCCTTCTTTTTTTCACTTTTGCAATAGGTAAAGACTCTATTTAGGCCGGCCATTTTTTCTCCTTTGCACGCACACTTTAATCCGCCGTCGTCTCCTACCAACATTATCCTCACGCGAGCCATTCACTCCTCTTCTCATCCTCCCTCCTCATCTTATCCTCTCCTAATGCCTCTGGCCGCCTGCACTGGCCTCCCCACACGCCGGCCGCTGGCCACCACGGCGTTCGCCTCCCCTTAGCCGGCCACCGGCCCCGTCACCCCCATGCGCTAGCCGCCGGTCCCGCGCGGCACCTCACCCTGATCGCCGCCGGCCGCCGCACCTCCCCCACACGCGGTTGCTGGCGGAGGCGGTGCCGTCGTCTCTCGGATCTGCGTCGCCGGAAGCCTCCTGCACCTCCGCGCCCGGCATCGTCTCTCAGATCCGCGTCGCCGGCGCACTCCTCCACCTTCGCGCCTCCTAGAAGATGGCAGCGAGCCTCCTCCCTCCATTAGGCAAATTTGTAGGTTTTCGTAGGCAAAATGCATATTTTCATTAGGCAAAATGATATTCTTCATTAGGCAAAAATATCATTTGTGTTTTTGTCTAATGATATTAGTGTTTTTGCCAAGTGAGTTTAGTATTTTTGCCTAACGAAAATCACTATAATTGTCTATTCGTGATTTTTCTGTGTTATGCATTTTTTCTTCCTCCTTTTCTGTGGAACAAAGACTCTTGTTGTTAATGCTGAGCAATAAAATCACGTGGAAGAGGAGAATCTTGCCGTAAACAGAAATTATCAAAATTGAAAACTTTTTCAAAAATAAGGTGTGCGTGCAACACAGCCAAATTACGGCCGTGTGTGCATTAGGCACACCCTTTGCAATATTATATTGTGGTAGGTTCCCACAATTAATTTTTTTCTCTCCTTCTTCCCGAGTAGAACGTACAAAAAATAAAAAAACTAAGATCAGATGAAAATATAGTATGCCTGAATTTCTAGCGGAAATGGCTAGACAAACCATGAAAACTTTGGTTAGTGGTTTAGGCTGAATATTTGTATGAAAACATAATAAAAAGATTAACTTCTTAGCTTTGTGCAAAGATCTGAAAAAATTTGGGGTACGAGCTCCATATCTATAATAAAAAAAATATAAAACACTATCATAAGCATGTGAGGACTTAGTTGGCATTGAATGCTTGAAGAAGCTAAATATCTATTTATATGATTATTAATAGTTTAGGGGTAAAATAGACTCTAAAACATATATTTGTCATGTCACTATGCATGTGTAATGCCACGTAGGCAAAACACCTATAAAAGCATTCGGGGGGGGGGGTATTTGCATTGCTTTAGATAGTTTAGGAGATGGAATATCCTATTTCATATGTGAGGGGTTAAGTAGACTAATCATAATATGTTGGGGTGATGTAGACTTTTTTTTCAAAATGATATGATTTCATATGTTTTCCAAACAAGTTCTAACAAATGCTCCCTCCATCGTTGTTGGTTTTTTTTCTATAACTTCAATCGTTGGTCTTATTTAAAAAATGTAAACACATAAGAAAATAAGTCATGCTCAAACTCTCTATAATGATAAATCAAATCACAACAAATTAAATACTAAATTATAATTCTTAATAAGGCGTGCATTTGAAGCTTTAGAGAAAAGTTAACCGCGACTTGTATTTAAATCCGGAGGGAGTGTCATGGTTTTAGTAGGGTGCTAAAAAAACCATATTAGTATTATTTTCATGACAATTGTAAACCATGGTATTATTTTTGGGAGACGATGAATCTATTGACGCCTCTAGCCCTTGGGTAGGAGTAGTCTTTTACAATTGACCTCTATTTATTAGTGGACACGGCTAGTTCCATCATTGATGCTGGATTTGGTGTGGGAATCAGAATCGTGCGCACTTCTCTATCCGCTGCCATCCTTTTTAAAGGTGCTTCCACCGAAATTCGTTTCCTCTACCGAAAGGAAAGGAGCACACACAACACACCTAGTCGAGCTCAATGGCAGAGCTTACAGATGACCCCATGCACTGTGAGTTTGTGGCTAGCGGCCACCAACACCCAGCAGTGGCCTCGCTCCTTCCATCTCTCAGTTGTATGAATGCAGTGCCAAAAGTTTAGCGTGCCAAAAATCCACTAGTTTAGTTAGTGGACATGAACCAAAAATGCAAAAAAGGCTAAATGTTTCTCATAGTATATTTCTTCTCAGAACTCTTATAAATCAATTGATGGAGGTTCGGAAAAAATATGTTTCTGAAGACCCCAACAGTATCAGTAATGGAACCGGAAAAGAAAGAAAGAGATGCCAAATAGATGTACCCGTTTGAACACTTTTGTTCCGTACAAAGACATGGAACCAACGCAGAATGTGAAGGTCCAAAGGGAAACTATATGTATATCCCTCGGCTGATCGTCGGTGACAATCATCATTAGTCCTCCACAAGGACACATTTGGCTTATTATTTCTGCTACTTCAACCCAAGTAGGAGTATCCTAGTAGGACGATCTCGGCTTATATATGCTAGTATTAACCAATTGTTAATTAACTTGTTCAATCACCGGACGCGTAATAATAATAATCTCGCATTCTTGTATGTTGTAGGCTGTAGCCATTGGTAGTGCCAGTCCAGTCGATCGTGTCCCGGTCGGCGGCTTGCGGCAAGCACGTCTGCGTAGGTCCGAATTAGTAGCCCATCGATCTAGCAGCCACCTTCTCCAACTTAATTTTCTTGCCATTTTTTAACAAGAAAATCGAAGCCCGTAGTGGTGGTGGTGCTGCTCACGTCGTCGTTAGTGGTGTCCACCAGCTGATGATCGGCTTAATTAACAAGCGGGGCATTTTTTCGCTTGCCCGGCCAGAGACCATACAGCCATACAGGCGGCATCAACCGTGACCCCAAGCAAAAAATTGAGCTCGGGTCGTTCAGTAGCACAGCACGTGGTAGGTGAGGAACAGTGATGGTCTGATGGATTACGTGACGACGGCCGCTAGTGTGAGAACACAGACGAGACGGTATATAGTTGGGTTTGCGACGCCAAGGCTGCTGATGGCCGTCCAAAACTGGCCTCGTGCCGTGTCACCTGCGGAGGCCCCCACCTCGTCAACCCCCGGCATTCCCGACCCGCCAGTGCGCGTCAAAATTGGTCCCTCGTCTTAACCATATGCTAATGCCGCGCGAATCTGATCCCCGCTCTCCCTCACTGTTTGTGGGTTTGTTTGTTTGTTTATCCGGCCTGGCCTGTGATGGAGGTAGTAGTTGCCGTTCCACGGCCCCCAACCCGGGCCGGCGCGTGCTTATTTTGACCAGACGACCGGTCCATTCGTTGTCGGCTTGTCGCACGCACGCACGGCGCTGCGCCACCGCCACCGCCACCCGTCGTTTCGCCGGTCAAACGCGACGGCCCCACAGGATACGAGCCACGCGGGCACACGCGTATTCTCTTCCTTTTTCCCCCCGTGCCGGGCCGCGAATTCTCTATTGTTCCTTCTCTGTCGGGCACATGCGAATCATCTGCATCTTCCGAAAAAGAAAAACAAAAGGGGAGCTCAGCTCGCAGATAAACAACGCGTCCTAGCCCGCCGCCACCACCACCGCCACCTCCTCCTCTCGGCTCTCGCCGTCTCGCATCGTAGACGCGCGGCCGGCGGCCCTCGGCTCGGCCGCACGCCCGTGCCATCTGCCAACGCGCGTTCGTCCGGCCCGGCCGGCTTGGATTGGAGGAGCGTCAACTCTGGCTTTCCGCTTTCGCGGCGGCAGAGACACGGGGTGGGTGAGTGGGGGTGGGTGGCAGCGGGCAGTCGCCATGCTTCGTTTCGTTCAACTGCCTGGCAGCGCCGTGTCCAGTCAGCTGCTTCTGCCGTGCCGACCAGACAGACGCCTGGACGGGGAGCCGCCCGGCCCGGCGCCCGCGACGACGACAGCTGCCGACGTAGCGCTGCACTACGAGTTCGCTTCATCGCTTGGCCGGCCGGAGCCGGTCGACTAGTTGACTTGCCTGCCCCGCACGGCAGTTTTTCGGGGCGGCCGCGAGCCTGAGGCTGAATTGCTGAGACTTGAGAGTGAGAGCAGCCTGCTTTGGCCCGGGAAACGCATGGAAGCGAACAGTGAGGCAATACACAGCTCTCTCTCACGGCCTCACCGTGGTCACTGTCCAGTGGATAATGCCTGCGTGAACCGTAGACCTCCGAACAGTTGACGGCAAAGAGGATTCCTTCTCACAGAGTCACGGTTTTCCGAGGATGCAAACTGAGTGGAGACTCAGAGAAGCACGCGAGCAGAGAGCTCTCAATCATGTCCAACCTTACCGTCGGCGATCACACCTACTTTCAGGCTTCAGCAAGCGCTGTTCGTGCAGCCACGTCATCGACGAGCACAGAAACACACCGCTGCTCGTCCTGACAACGGCCAGGCCACCTTGTCTCGTTCCGCAGCGTACAGCACAAACAACCCATCCGCGTAAGAAATCACCAACATGTCCTTTCATATGTTTCGCAAAGGGGAACTTGGTCGACTCAAATAATCAATCACTGAGGTATTGTACAGATCGAGTACAGACACATATCGCTGGTGCAGAGGAGCTCTGAAACCCAAAGCCACCATTCCACCCGTGTTCTTTCTAAGAAAGATTCATCAGTTCCGAGCTTTTTTTTTTCTTTTACAACATCAGACTGTTGGGATTGTGATCGACCACATCTTATTAGTAGTTTTTGTATAATCCCATCAGCGGCTTCTCTCTATCCTCTACCCTCTTCCTCGCGGCTTCCCGCGCTTTGAGGGCCGCTTCCTCCTCCTTGGACATCACTTTGGGCTTGCTGTCCTCTCTCTTCCTCTTGTTAGCCGCAGCAGCGGACGGAATGCTCTTAATAGGCCTCATCGGGTTCAATGGTTTTGTCACGACCCGGCCTGGAGCTGGGCCTCCTTTAATACCTGGTGCAGCAGAAGCTGCAGGTGAAGGAGCTTTTGTTTGCGAAGATTGAGGATTGACCGATGTCTGCTTTGGAAGTTTGCACAGACTTGTACGCCTCTTCTTGAGTAACCCACTTGCCTGCTCATTTAATAAAAAACATAAAACATGAATATAGGTGGAAAGAAACAGCTTGGACAGATAAAGGACAGAACCATCACTAAATTCAGATATATGTGTTTACTTGAGGAAATTACCTAAACCGTCAGAATAATAGAAGCCGGAGTTTGAATCATAGTAAAGTCCTGTAGATTTGTCATGATAATATCCTGATGCTGAGTCAAACACCCATCCTGCAGAAACCAGAGTTAAGAAATGTCACCAAACTGGGAGAACATGCAGACAGGAAATGATTTGTTCTAGTAAACAGTATGGTCAGGGCTATGCAGAGAATGCTTCATAGCTCATAGGACTCGAGACTCAAGACATTAGTTGGCTGTACTGGCAGATAGTCATTAATATCCAGCAATCTATTCTAGCCAACATACCTTCTAAGATTGGCAGATAACCCCAATTCATATACCAGCCAGTTCAGACACGAACCATTTGTTTAAGTAAAGAACAAACTTCTAAAAAGGAAATCTTTCACTTGTTGATACGCTGTTATAAAACATTGCCCAAAAACAGATTTGTGGGGTTGAGAGAAGAATTTTATGTCTTATTTTCCAATAAGAAACATTTAGCTTGGAATGAGAACAGAAAGTAGCAAAGCAAGGATGCAATTCCAGACCAGCGGAAAATAGCATAAAAAATTGAATGAATGATTTAATTTTGTAAGATCCATATCAGATAATCCAGGTCTTAAAAAACACAAGACCACTGCAGCTAATTATCATGACTCGTTGGTTCACGGTTCACCAATGTACACTCTGGGGGGTGCGAGCTCAATGGGAACTAGGGCCAAAATATATGAAGTGATGATCAACTAGTGACAGTGGGGGAGAAAAAAAATAGAAACATAAGACTAATATTATATTATAGCATGTCACCCAGCACTCAAGTTAGGAGAATAAGGGATTTGACCCTAATTGTAGGTCTAGATCAAAGATGTTAAACCATGCATAACACTAGGGTACTACAGAATGCACTGGATTGTTGATATATATAAAACAGTAAAGCCATACACAACCATCTCCAGGTGCTGCAGAAGTGTCTCCATCAACATTCCTCTGGCTATTCTCCAAGTCCTTTTGATAGCTCTTTTTAGCTTTCTGCAGCAGAAAAAAAAAACACGAGTCAGGCATGCTTCCATTGTTCATGTAACAATTGCAATTTGCAAGGCAAATTGTACAAATTGCAGAGCACAGAAAAAAAAAACATATGGCATGAATATGAAGCCAGTAAAGGAAATATTACAGTTGTATCAATGGAAAAATGTCTTCTGAGTACAAAGCATTCTAGTCATTGTGAGGTAACAATATGCATCTCACCGATGGATACTAAATAACATTGCAGGGGGGAAAATGTGAATCTGAGAACTTACTGCTTCTATCTGCTGAAGGGCTCGGGCAGCTTGCTGCTGTTCCTTGTCCTTCGCATCACTCTCCTTTTGCATCGTCGATAGTCTTTTGGTGACATTGTCCTTTGTGTCGCTTACCAAGTTCATGTGTTCTGATGCTGAAGGGATTGTTCGCTATAAAAATCTTACAGAAATCGCACCATTTGTTTCCTTGGCTCACCCAATACTGAAACAAGGGAGATAAAGGAGAAGTTATTATCCCCGTAAACTTTGCACAACTGGATGCTTCTGATAACAGAGTTTAACACCACAACAGCTAGAAGATGACAGAAGACAACATTTGAAGGGAAAAAGAACCAGGATATTCTTTGGATGATAATGCATTATGTCTTCTCGTATTATCATTTACTCAGAATGAGATCATACGATTTGGGCACAGCACATTGGCACTCACCAAATGGTAAGGGATAATTCACTTTCTTTCTTATTTTTTGAGAACAATTGAACCATAATCGCTAATTCCACCACAGAACCCCGTCAGAGGGCCAAAATCTCCTCTGTTCTGCCTCGCGAAGCCACACCTTCCACTCTACCAAGGCATTGAACAGTGCCAAGCATCTACAAGTACAAAAGCAAGCACTCGCAGTCGCAGCTAACCCTAATCCCTAGAGACACACGAGAAAGAAAGCGAGACCGCGCGAGGTACAGGCTACCAGGCACCAGCCTACTGCCACCCAGGCGCTGCAAAAGCTTGCTTCCCCGTGGCGATAATAAGATCGCTAGCGAGCCCAAACGACACCGCGGTTCAGCCCGGATCGGAGCTCACGAGGAATTAGACCGCGACCTCGAATCTCCGAGCAAGCGGGGAAGGGGGAGTACCTCCGTCATGGCGGCGGTCAGGGGATCCGCGCAAAGGGGGACCGGAGCTTCGCCCTTGGCGGCGGGAGATCGCCGGCGCAGCCGTGCAGGGTGCGGATTTGACGCTGCTGGAGGGAGCGGCAGGCGCTTTCGCCCCCAAGTACGTGGGTCGGGGTAGATGCAGTCGAGTCGGCTGAAACTCGAGTTGGCTTCGAAGTTCGAACACACAGCAGTCAGGTGTAGTTTCACGCAAATCACGAAGAAATTTTACGGAAAATAATTTAATTTTATAGAAAATACATAGAAACAGAATTTTTTTTCCATTTCAAATGAGGCCTCAATCCGCTCGTGCCGTCGTGCGTTCTACGGAGGAAACGTGCCTCTCCTGCCCCTGCGGTGTGTGTCGGTGTGCAAATTGCATATGAAGCGAATTTTCTCGGTTCTTCCTATGCCAAAGTTTTTTTTTTTTGACCTCTTTGCGCCACTGCTGTCTGTTCTCCTGCTAACCGGACATTAACAGCAGGATTAAAGGACCATTTTCCCACGGCGACTTGAGTCACCTCCTCGTTCAGTTCGCCCCGCTCCCTAGTTCTCTGTGTCTCTTCTCCCGTTCGTCTTCGTCTCCCCCTGTTCTCCCTATCGAACCGTAGATCTAGGAGCGCAGCAGGAAGGCCCCAATCCTCCACCAAATACCAGCCACCACAAAGATTCACAACATCAAGGATGGGTTAAGCAAGGATGTGGACGCGTCGTGAAGGACCAGAGTTCGGATTGGCGAGTGGCATGGCACCGACGAGGTCGGACGACCAGCCTTCATGGCTTCCAGATGGGTAAGTGTGCCTTATCTTCTCTGAAGTCGCAACTATGTGTGTGAGGAGGCGTGGTGCCGAGGCGCCCAGCGCCGGCGGTCAGGCAAGCAGCGCCAGGGGCGAAGGGCGGAGGCGGGAGGCATCGGGGGTCAGCCGTCGGGGTTGGGGGTCAGGGTCAGGGCGGAGCACCGGAGCCGCAACGGCGGGGGCACAGGTTCGAGGTGGAGCGCATGAGCCACGGCGCCAAGGCTCGGGGTTGGGGTGGAGCACTCGAGCCACGATAGGGCTCAAGGGAGGGGGAGGTAGATAGGCAAGTTTGTAGAGCTATCAGTGTGTGTTGGCTCATTATTGGTTAAACTATTTGACTCCGTGTTCATCCGTAGTATGGACCCGAAAATAAGCTTCAATTTAGAATTCAGGATATTCGCTACGAAATCACGTTGCCCATGGTTTTTGCACACTGAGGTTGTAGATTCTGACACTACGAATTACAAAGATCTGCTTGATGAAATCATGAGGAAGTACCCTTGTTCTTATGGGGAGGTGGTGAAAATGTATTGTTACTGTGCTGAGTCCAAGTCCAACATTGAGGTTTGCTGTGATCAAGACCTAGTTAACATGTTTCAGAAAAATGCATCCACTAAGACATGTTATATTTCCATTGCTCACTATGACCCTAGTACTAATCCACCAACCATACCACTATGGAATGTAACATATGCTAAGGCAGTGGAAATCCCTTGCATATCATCAATGCTAGCTCCAACTCAATCTTTAGATGAACCAAGCCAACAACCAGAGGATGATGACAAGTACCTGCAGAACCCTGAACCAGAAAATGAATATGTTGGTGTCGATGAAGAAGGCATATACATTGACTTAGAACCACAGGTTCAGGGAAATGTAGACCAAGAGTATGACTATGTTCCTGAGACTGACTCTGACTTGGATTCTAACTCTGAATCAGATGGTTATGATGATGAGATGGTAGAGGATAATGATTCCACCCCACATAGCCAAAGTAGTGTATGACAAAGCTGACCCACCTACAGAAGTAGGAAGCATATATCCAGACATGAATGCATTTAGATTGGTCTTAGATTCTCATGCAATCAAGAATGAGTTTGAGTTTGACATTGAGAAGAGTGAACCAGGGAGATACAGGGCTTACTGTTGTGAGATAATTGAGGGTTGTAAGTGGAGGATTCATGCTTCAACTATGGGAGACAATAAGACAGTGAAGGTGATTGTCAGAAGTTGTGTCCATTAGTTTGTTGTGTATCTAAATTCTTATGCTGAACACATGTTTTTATGTGCAGGTGAAGGTGAACCCACATCTGCATGAGTGCCATAGTACCAGGAGAAAAGGTCAGGTGAAGGGTGCAACCAAACATTGGGTTGCTGATACAGTGAGAGATTGGTTAGTGGACAATCCAAGGTTGACTCCAAAGGCCCTTCAACAGAGGATAAAAGATGAGTTCAAGGTATGGGTGCACTACAAGAAGGTTTACCATGGTAAAGAACTAGCTATGACTCAATTATATGGTGACTAGAGGGAGAGTTTTGACAACCTGTATAGGTTCAAGAAGCAAATAGAAGAATCTTGCCCTGGTAGTTTAGTTGTCATTGATCATCACACCATTAATAAGAAGATTAGGTTCAACAGGCTATTTTTTGCCATGAAACCTTGCATTGATGGTTTCCTTCAAGGATGTAGACCCTATTTAGCTATTGATGGTACATTTCTAACTGGAAAGTTTAGGGGTCAACTATGTGTAGCTTGTGCAGTAGATGGACACAACTTGGATGTATCCAGTTGCATTTGGAGTTATAGATTCTGAGACCTAGCTGAAAATTGGTCCTGGTTCATGGAGAAACTCAAATAAGCTATAGGGACTCCTCTTGGCCTTGACCATTAGCACATATTAGTGGTGTGGCAGTCATGGGAGCTGTGAGTGAGGTTTTCCCAACAGCAAAGCATAGAGAGTGTATGTGGCATCTAGTTCAAAACTTCAAGAAAAGGTATACTGATAAGGTCTTCGATGATCACATATGGGCAGCAGCTTATTCGTGGAACGCATACAGGTTTGTGAAGCATTACAAAGCTATAGTTGAAGCTAAACCTGAGGCAGTGGGATACTTGCAGGAAAGTCACACTAAGCTTTGGACTAAGAGTCAATTTTCTACCTTGTCAAAGGTAGACTATGTCACAAACAATCTTGCTGAAGTCACAAACAAATGGGCTAAAGCTGAGAAGGCCAAAAATCTGGATGATTTATTGGACAGTATTAGGCAAAATATTTTGATCAAATGTAACTAGAGGAGAAAGATAGCAAGGCAGATTGATGGAAAGATTCTTGACCACATCACTAAGAAGCTGAGAGAACAGACCAGGAACCTTGACATTGATGTTATAACTAGCTCTGATAATGTTGCAGAAGTGGTTGCTAGGGGTGGCAGTAGTTTCAGATTTGTAGTGAACTTAGATGAGAAGACATGTTCATGCAGGGCATGGCAGGTGTCTGGCATACCATGCAAGCATGCAATAGCATTCTTCACATCCATCAGAAATGAGAAGCTTGAAGACCATGTGGATCATTACTTCTCTGTAGAAAAGTTTAGAGCAGCATATGAGGGCACAATCCCTACTATACCAGATAAATCAGCTGGGTCTGATCATGGGTTTTTCATGCATCCTCCCCTACTGAAATCAACAGCTGGAAGGAGAAAGGAAACAAGGTACAAGAGATACAGTGAGGGTGGTAGGGGCAACAGGGGCAGGCACCAATGCCCAATTTGTCATGAATATGGTCATCACTGGTATACCTGCAAGGATGGAGACCCGGCTGACATAGCAGCTATGCTCACTGATAGGTAAATCTGGCTATTAATATGGTACTAACATAGAAATTTGCATTACTTAATAAGCTAATCCTATTTGTAGGGGACCACCAAAGAGGAAGAAGAAGCAAGTAATGCCAGCATCTACTGAGACAAGCATTGTACTTGTGTCAGCACCAAGAATGATTTTCCCTGATGTTGGCCTCACACCTCCAATTAGAAAAAAAAGAAAGAGCTCATCCACTACATCAAAGGGTGCCAAGAAGAAGAAAATCTCAGCCATGTCTGTGAGGTTGGTGCAATATTTGTTTGTATATCATGTTGTTATTACTCCTAACCTTCACTAATGACTCATGCATATTATTCTTGCTACAAGATCTGGACAAGGCACCAACCAGCCAGATCCTATGCCTTTGTCGATTATGAGGCCATCAATGGAGGTTGCAGACAAGGAAGAGAATCAAGAAACACAAAAAGAGGTGGCAGGACATGGGAGGAAAATAAGAAACAACCAGAAGTCATTGGATCTCCTGCAATGGGAACTAGTAGCTGCAATGGGAACTAGTAGCAAAGCTAGTTGCAGTGGCAGTCCTGCCATGGGAACTAGAAGCAAAAGAAAGCTCAATGTCTGATTAGAACTAGGCAAGTATTTTGTACTATTTTTTAGGTCTAGTTGACCAGAACTGTGTTAATGTAGTGCTTGTGGTCTGGATGATCCAAAACTGTGGTGCTATGGTCCTATGACCAGAACTGTATTCATGTAGTGGTGTGGTCTGAATGACCAAAACTGCGGCGTTGTGGTCTGGATGACCAAAACCTGTGATGCTATGATCTGGATGGCCAAAACATTAATGTATGGTCTGCATAACCACTTCTGTGTTCAATTTCATGATATTGTAGACTCATAAATTTGAGGACCAGTCCATTCATTACTTTGCCATACTATCTGGATACATTTCATGTGACTACATGCATTACTTAAATATTATTGCATACATAACAAGCAAGATGCAAACATAGACGAAGCTTCTCCAGCCATTTCAGATGTTGTATAATCCTATCTTCGTTCATGCCTCCACTTGTTGGTCCTAATGCAACAGGATTGGTCGCCTCTGCCGCTGCAGCTTGAGGCGCCAGAGGAGCAACACCTAGAGCTTGTGCAGGTTGAGGCACCACATGGGCAACTAGCTAGAGCTTGTGCAGGGTTGAGGCACCACTTGTGCAAGGTTGAGCACCACCCATCATGTCCTCCCACTGGTAATACTGACAGCCACCAGCCTTGAATGAGAAAACAAAAGCAAGTAGAAATCAATAGCAAGAAAACATGAAATGCAACAAGAATAAAGCCTCAAAGTCAAGCATACTCACAGCAAAGTATAGGCATTTGTAAAAATACTGGCCAAAGTTCTTGGGGGTGGTGGCTCTGCTCCTATTCGCTAGTACCCCATAGTTTGAAAAGTAAACACCCCTAAACCTCATAGAACTGCTAGATGCATGAGACATCCTATGAGATGCAAAGAGCAAGAGTGGAACTAGTTGGTTTCTAGCGCCAAAGAGTAGGTGAGAAGGAGTGAGTGCTAGCTGGAGCCATATATATAGGAGGGATCGGGCACTTGGTTCTGGCTGCCAAACATGAAACTACGCCAAGGTTTGGCACCAAAACCAGAGCAGAGAGTCTGCCTCCAGTGGAAGAAAGGGAAGAGCAGTATTTCTTTTTCACGGACCAAACAGGGGCACAAAGGTCCTTTCGTCATCCTGTTACCATCCGTTACTAGTAACTGAGATGGTAGTGGTTTAAACGGGTCGAAAAATTTTGGCCAATGGCATGGAAAGAACAGAGAAAATTCCAGTGGTTCATATGGAATTTGGAACTTTTATAATGGCTCCAAAGGAATTGACTCTGCAAACAGACGTCATGTGCTAATTTGTTTTCATCGGAAAAAAACTATTGAATTTGCATGAGCGAATTTTAGTGCCAGTTTGCTCCCGTTGGAATCTTATAAAAATCTTTATGTTCTCAAATGTGGTCTAAAAAATTAATCTAATTAGCTTGGTTGTTCTTGAAACAATTCGAGACTTCAGCTTGTAACCTTCCAAAAGCTACCCAAGAAGCTGTCATGCTCATTGCCTAGGCCCTTTTTGCCAATCCCGTTTTAAGCTTTATTTTTTCAAAACAATGGCACGTCCCAAATACATGCTTCCCAAACCGTTTAAAACCAATGTTTATTTTGTTTCAGCATGAAACCAAATAAATTGTCACTAATTTGAAGCGAATAAAGAAAATTGTCCTACCCATGATCTAACCTTTTTGCAACTATGGTGCATACACTTAACTTTTGACGACATTGTCTTTTCTAACCATCTTAAAATGTGATGCCATTATCATTTTGGCAATCCTTACAATATGCTCGACTCATGGTATTCCAAGATGACAAGGGCAATATTCTAGCTTCGTAAGGAAGTTATTCTAGCTTCATGAATGAAATTTCTAGTCTTGTAAGAAGAATGTTTTTGACACATGGGCAAATCTCAAGTTGATGAGAGCAACATAATGAAATTATTCTACCTTCATAATAAAAACATTTGAATGAAACAGTGTAAGAAAACTTAAAGGTCAAAAAAAGAAGAAAAAGAACCAACTAATGGACGCCATACTCAGTGGGGTAAAAATGAGAACCAAACACAACGACATGAATAAAAAATATAAATGGTGTCTTTTTTTTGGAAAATACATGGGTCATGAAAAGAAAGAAAGAAACACAAAAATGAAAAGGGCACACGATGTATGTACGGAGGAAAAAATTTGACCACGAGCTAAACAAGGTCGCGGGTAAACTAAAAAACAATGTAGGAAGGCAAAAAAAGAGAGAAATAAATAGGTCTTTGGCCCCTACTGGAACAAATTGAGGGAAAATAATGAGCTTAAGGAGTGTGTGGAGTTACATTTCACCTTAGGTGTACCGGTATCACGAAAGCAAATAAGATGATGATGAGTTTTTGCTCTCATCGTTGGTTATAATCTAAGTAGTGACTCTTCGTCAGATTGCACTCCAATCACGAGTTAAGCTACAAGTTTTAGATGGAGAAAGCCACTTTCATATATTGGTAGATTTGTGTCAAGACAGGCATCTTCTCTCATGATACAGCCAGATCGTTGTTCAACAATAACTAGCTATGTTCCATTTATGATATATCAAAAAATCCTATCAATTGAGATCTGTATCGCTACGAAACAATAAGCAAACATTTGGGGGTGCTTTCTATCTACCTCTTGGAAGACGATTAAGATAAGTAACTATAAAGCCCAATTTAGCCCAACAAGGCATAGAGCACCTAGCCCAACATGCAATAAGTTATTTTTTTTCCGAAATTTACTCAACATTAGATATAAGATGTTGAAATGTATTGTTACGTATTCTACACTTTCAAATACACGATTCAACATCTAACCTGACTGACTTCAACATTTTGGAAATACTAATCCAACAACTTACATCTAAAATGTTGAATTAGTGTAATAAAAATGTTGGAATAGTAAATTAGTGTGGTAAGTAAAACTGTCTGCATTAGCACCGCTTAACCACATGAACGACAATAAAAATGCACAAAGCAGCACTGGTCATCAATAGGCGATGGGGGCGACGATAAAACACAAAAGACCACGTGGGCAGTCCATGCTCGCCCGCACACGGTGATAGAGTCGGAAGCATCAAATTGCACGCACTGAATCTTAAACACTGGAAGTTACATGGGCTTACATCCGTCCAGAAGATAGATAGGAATTGCGAACATTTGGGGTGGTGCCACAAATAACTTTGAACATGAAAATGCAAAACCTACAGGTCCATGTCCATCAACCCAAACCTACTCCCATTGCCTGTTTGCTTTTTTTTTTTTGACCCCTTTGCTTGTTTGCCTCACATGGCCCAACGAGGAAAGAGTCCAGACCCTGCGTCGGCCTCGGCCCAACCAAAGTCGGCTTATATAAAAAGGAACGGCAGCACTCTCGCTCAGTCGCTTCCCCTATTCAAAATTCGAAAAATATATATCAGCGTGGTCGCCAGCGAGGCGGAAGCCGCGGAACCACCCATCCAAATCGACCTCCGCGCCGCGCGTCTCACCTCACTCACCTAAAATCGGGTCCCACCACCTGTATGGCCCACCGGCAAGTGAGACGTCGCCTCTGATGCCGTCTTCCGCCGCACCGAACGTGAGGGGAACGGGCCACCAACTGGTTTTCCTAGAGCTACACAACCAAAACGCACCCAATCCAATCACGTACACGCGCCAGCCGCTCCAAAAATAATCCCGGGCCCAGTTACCAGAGGATAACACCGTTGGGTCGAAGTGAGACGAGTACAAACAAAACATGCGATATTTTTGAAATGCTTCCAGGTCACACCCGCGCTGGCACAAACCACCCGACCGTTGCACGGAGGAAGAGCCCGAACCGTGGAAACAGGAGAAACCCAGGGGCCTCGGCGCAAAAAGGCCATCCCCTCCCTTCGCCTGCACTCCCATGGCCATGGTGGCCCAGGCTGTCGTCCCGCTCTATAAAAGGATCCTGAGTGGGTGGGGCGGAAACCCTAAGCCGAGCACCGCAGAGACAGGCGTCTTCGTACTCGCCTCTCTCCGCGACTCAAAGCTTTCCCCCTTCTCCCATTCCCCGCCGCCGCCGCCGACCCACCCGCCCGACGACACCATGAGGGAGTGCATCTCGATCCACATCGGCCAGGCCGGTATCCAGGTCGGAAACGCGTGCTGGGAGCTCTACTGCCTCGAGCATGGCATTCAGGTACCGATCCCGTCCGTTTCCGCTCCCTTTCTCAGCGTTGTTCGCGGTAGACCTGTGGTAGATCGGTGTGCTTCGTCGGGTTGATGTGTGCTGGGTTTGATGGATCTGGAGTGTTGGGTGGAATCGGCATTTGAAATAGGTAGATCTGGTCGGATCTGGCTGTCTGTTGTGGTGGCTGCTCAGATCCGCATTTGCTAGGCCTGGCCCGTAGATCTGTTAGAATTGCTGGCTGATCGTCGCAGCTACGATTGTTGTAGGTCTAGCTTTGTAAATGGGGAACTTGAGTTGGAAATATTTGAAATGCCACATCATTTCACCTGATCTGATACACACTGTTGTCCCACCAGCGAAATTGTTGTTGATTTTGATTGATTTCGCATATATTTGTCGTGGATCTGAATAAACTAGCACTCTGTTATAAGAAGGTTCAGTTTCCCTTGGCCATGAATCAACAGTTTAATTCGGCAAATTTAATAGGGCTTGGGTCTGTTCGTAATCTTGTTCAGATGTAGTCGCTTGATGCGCGTAACAGTATGATGTTTTCGTTAAATTCGATTTACACCTAGTCTTATTGTTTGCCAAAAATTTGAACGATCCGCTGAAATTTTTTGTCACTGTGATTAGTTTTGATCTTCACTAATTTAGATCTGATATAATTATGTGACTGAGTTTTGGGCTTCACCAAAAGATCTATTAGAATTATGTGACTGAGTTCTGGGCCTTACCAATTTAGATCTTTTAGAATTATTTGTGATTTGCGTAACTGACTGCTTATGCTTTATTCAGGCTGATGGCCAGATGCCCGGTGACAAGACAGTTGGAGGAGGTGATGATGCTTTCAACACCTTCTTCAGTGAGACTGGCGCTGGGAAGCATGTCCCCCGTGCTGTGTTTGTTGACCTTGAGCCCACTGTGATTGATGAGGTGAGGACTGGCACCTACCGCCAGCTCTTCCACCCTGAGCAGCTTATCAGTGGCAAGGAGGATGCTGCCAACAACTTTGCCCGTGGTCACTACACCAGTAAGTAATCAGTTCTGATCTTCAGTGAGCATTGTTTCCAGCTATCATTCTGTAATGATCATCTGACTTAGACTTTTGCAATTGCTTGTCTTGCAGTTGGCAAGGAGATTGTTGACCTGTGCCTTGACCGCATCAGGAAGCTTGCCGACAACTGCACTGGTCTCCAGGGCTTCCTTGTCTTCAATGCTGTTGGTGGAGGAACTGGCTCTGGCCTTGGTTCCCTCCTCCTTGAGCGCCTGTCTGTTGACTACGGCAAGAAGTCCAAGCTTGGATTCACTGTGTACCCATCACCCCAGGTCTCCACCTCTGTGGTTGAGCCATACAACAGTGTCCTGTCCACCCACTCCCTCCTCGAGCACACTGATGTTGCTGTGCTGCTCGACAATGAGGCCATCTACGACATCTGCCGCCGCTCCCTTGACATCGAGCGCCCAACCTACACCAACCTCAACAGGCTTGTGTCCCAGGTACTGATTGTTTCAAGTCTAAGTTGAGCTCCATTCTAAGGGGTATTTGGTTTTGAAATTTGAGCTTGCCTCCTGACTTGTGCTGTTATGCTGTTTGTGCAGGTTATCTCATCTCTGACTGCCTCCCTGAGGTTTGATGGTGCTCTGAACGTGGACGTGAACGAGTTCCAGACCAACCTGGTGCCCTACCCGAGGATCCACTTCATGCTTTCATCCTACGCTCCAGTCATCTCCGCTGAGAAGGCCTACCACGAGCAGCTGTCCGTGGCTGAGATCACCAACAGTGCCTTTGAGCCGTCTTCCATGATGGCCAAGTGCGACCCCCGCCACGGCAAGTACATGGCCTGCTGCCTCATGTACCGTGGAGACGTGGTGCCCAAGGATGTGAACGCAGCCGTGGCCACCATCAAGACCAAGCGCACCATCCAGTTTGTGGACTGGTGCCCCACCGGGTTCAAGTGCGGCATCAACTACCAGCCCCCAAGCGTTGTTCCCGGTGGTGACCTTGCCAAGGTGCAGCGTGCGGTGTGCATGATCTCCAACTCCACCAGCGTGGTGGAGGTGTTCTCCCGCATCGACCACAAGTTCGACCTCATGTACGCCAAGCGTGCCTTCGTCCACTGGTACGTGGGTGAGGGCATGGAGGAGGGTGAGTTCTCTGAGGCCCGTGAGGACCTGGCTGCGCTCGAGAAGGACTACGAGGAGGTCGGTGCGGAGTTTGATGAGGGCGAGGAAGGCGACGAGGGTGATGAGTACTAGACGCTTCCTGCAGTGTCAGGCCTTTGTGCTGCTGTTATCCCGTGATCTGCCCTGAGTGGCTCCTACTATTGTGTCATGTGTCTGTCGGTTGGGACTATCTACTGTGTTTGGTTTACAACATCTGATGTTGTAAGACTTGTGGTTTAATTCCCTGCTTTGCTACTGGGCTATTAAGAACGTCTTTATGGTGCCTACATTGTTTGCCTCAATCTCTGAGTTGATAAACCTTTTTCAATTTTTTTGCTGCCTCGGTGAATTGCTGTCAGTGCATGGTTTTTTGCTCCTTGCTGTGTAGCATTCTACCGTTCTTGCTCAATCAATCTGCCACGCCAACCATAGCCGTTGCAGTCGTGGACAGCTTGCCGCATTGGATTATATCTGTGCCCCTTGGTTGAAGTGGCCAGGCCCCTCAACATGCAAATCAGAGACGTGCGCATTAATCCATTATTTTCTGCGTTCAGAGAAAATCACACCCAAAAACGTTAAGCATGTGCAGGTTGCATGGTTTGAGATGATGATCTGAAAAGGTGATCCACGATAAGTAACTCTCACCACTCTATTAGGGCAAGGAGCTCCTAATTAAGAAGAATGGAATTGATCGGCTTACAAGAGAAAATGGTCCGATATCTCCAAAGGACTTCCAATCAATATATTGTACTCCATTTTTTTTATTTGACGCAGTTGATTTTTTTTTTCAAAATTTAGATCTTTCATTTTATTCAAAAAATTTCATTACTTATCATTTATTTTGCTGTTAATTGGTTCTCATTAGGTGTACTTTTAAGTATGATTTGAGTTTTCATATGTTTGCATAAACTTTTCGAATAAGATGAAAAAATTAAAGTTTTTTTTTAAAAAAATCAACCGTATCAAATAAAAAAGAACTGAAGTACTCTTGTCGCCAATGATCTGGCTCCAGTTCACAAGTAATGGAATGCAAGTTCCTTTAAAAAAAGATCAGATCCGCCTCCACAGGAAGACACCACCCATAGGGTCGCCCCTTCGCCATTGTTGCTATCTGTTTTACTAGAAAAGCCAGCTAAAGGCTACAGCGTTCTGAAGGCTAGCCTGTTTTGTGGAAGCAGCAAGAGAAGATTCTGTATCGTGTTTCTTATTCTGGCAAGAAATAGAGAAATGCCTTTCTTTATTCTAGCAGGAGAACCGTACTAGCCTAGCCAAAATGCCAAATGGTTGCATCAAATTCCATGGACTGAGCCTGTGACATATATTGGGTCTATTGGTACATCAGCACATAGTCACCTTCATCCCACAAGAATGACGATGAGTGTACCGCATATATAATAAAAACAGTATGGTTAAGCAGTGCAAGAAGGTACAGGAAAAAGAAATATTTCGATCAACCCCCACAAAAAGGGTAAACAAATTGTACTCCTGAAAGAAAAAACGTGAACATTATATTGTACTCCTAAAAGAAAAAAACGGTGAACTAGCATATTGTATTCCTACGCATCGTACATGTGCTAAACATGTGATTGGAATACATGTACTGAACTTCGAACCAGGCAACCACTGCTTGGAGAGATCAATCGAAGTTCTCAATCTTGATTGGAGTTATATCATCTGCTACCTCAAAGTTCCCAACTAATCTTGCAAAGAACATCATCTGCTGCTCCAATGTGAACTTGATGTTTTCAGCCTGTTGAAAATTGAGAAAAGAAGTTTTACAAATTTCGTTGAAAGCCTGAAACATTGGTAGGTAGTGATACAGTGAGGTTACAACCTTGCGGAACCCATGCTGCTCCCCTTCATATTCCACCAAAGCAACAGGCAAACCTTTCTCTTTCAAGGCATTGTATATTTTCCGTGCCTGATCTGGTGGCACAACCTGGAAAACATTAAAGCAGATGAGCAGTTCCCAGGGGTACCACATCATATAACTATGAAATGGTATATATTGAAACAATGATACAGATGCACCAATACACCACCAAGTAATGCAATCATGATAAGTACCCCCTCCATTCAAGATTTTAAGGGGTCCGGACTTTGGATAGACTACAATATTCCACAGTAACATGGACAGAAAAAATGAGGGCCAAAACCCGTTACAATTTGGAATGGAGAGAGTAGTACAGTTGATGATCATCACATACCTTATCCTCCAGCCCTTGAAATAAAATCACTGGGCATGTAAACTGATTGACAAAGTTGATTGGTGATCTCTCATAGTATGCTCTTTCATTTCCTAAAGGAACAAGATGAAGAGGTAAATGTAAACCAGTCCATGGAATTGTGCTAACATCATCTTCTAAAAGAAATGAATACACTTTCTTACCTACAAGATTGTCGATATAATGAGACTCAAATTTGTGTGTCTCTGCTCTCAACAGCTTCAGATCCCCAATCTAATCATTAATTGTTAAGACCGCAATACAGTTAGCTATTGTTGCTAGTTTACATAAACAAATGCCAAAATTACATAACTACAGCAATCATGCAAAGGCTATTTCACCATTCCAACGACAAGTTTTGATCATTCTACTTATGCAAGTTACCAAGCACAAACATGCATTATTGCTTTAGCACCTTCAGAAAACATGCCAGGTTTGTTATATTATCAGTCCCATCTGTAAAGCAAATATAGGAGTCTGGATAGGACTATAGCACCAAAAGAAAATGTTACTGAGCATGTTGTTAGAGTACAATTGGTAGTATTAGATATCGTGTATATTTAGGAGTCTTATATATATTAGAACTGCCATATGTATCCGGAGAGGTGTCTTGCTCCCCAAGTCTTGTACACCTATATATATGGCCCAAGGACTCAATGCAATACAACATATCTATTATACGTAATCTCTCCTTCCTACAAATGTAATCATGAGATGGGCACATGAGTATATCAAAAAGGTAACCGACACTTGGACAAAAGGATTATGGGAGTATATGGTAAACTGCCTAGCAAGAATAGAAAACATACAGACATACAGGAGTATGTTGTATATTTAGACAAACGAAAAATATTAGTATCCTAGAAAGCTAAACTTACACCATACAAAGAAGCTCCAGCCTTGAATGTGTCCCTGAATGCAAGTGAAGCTAAAGTAGTATATCCACCTGCTGATCTACCAGTAATACAAAGGCGCTGCCCATCTACTTTCCCATTCTCCACCTTAATACAAAAAAGAATTTAAGCATTAAGGTCCATTCTCATCATCATCAAAAGTCAAAATGCTAATTCAACATTAGAATCATTGCTTAAAAGATGTACCAGGAAGCTTGCACAGCTGCAACAGTCATCAACATCGACAATACCCCATTTGTCCAATAGTCTCTCCCGATACTCTCTTCCATAACCTTCAGTTATATTTCAATGAACTCCAACATTATAAAATGTCCAAAAGTATACAGCTCGATAACACAAAAAAGAAAAAAAACAAAAGCTTACACGTCACTATATATCAAGGGTTTAACCTAGAAAGTTGAAGTTAAGGACAAACCAGTGCTTCCTCCATAGTTAACATCAACATATGCCCACCCTCTACTTGTCCAATACTGGACACTGAGGTCCAGAAGTGCACGTGTTTCAGCAGGTAGGTCCACCTGAAAATTTAGAGCTTTAAAGCATTAGGTAGCTTTCATCTCAAAAGAACGAATCCAATAACCTACTTAACAAATGCATTTCTTTTAGTTAAAACAAAGGAAAACCTTAAAGCTCTAAAAACTGCATAATTCTTTTGGGGGAGGAGGGGGCAACTGGATAGCTATTTCGAAACATTTAAAAGTTTCAATAGCTCACTTACCATGCGTTTTGACAAGTAACGGAGGTTTTTCATCTGGCAAACCTTGAAATTTGGGATTTGAAGGTGGGTAGTAATAGGCATAAGCTTTCTGGCCAGGCTTGGATGTAGGGAACTCAACAAGTTCTGGTGTGCTGAAGAAAGGTTTATATTGTACGACATCTGGTGAGGAGGACCAGACTATTGAGAAATTGGCTACTTCTGTTTTGCTTTCATTTAACGTCACCTGGACGAAACAATAGATACATCAAATGCTAGGGGAGATAAAATTCACACATCATCGCAAATAAACAAAATTGTGTTCCACATCTGATAAACCTTAGCAATCGACAGTGGAATACTTGCAGAAGCACCTTCGATATAGAAGTAATCATCTCCGGCAACCTGCCCGACCAAGCCAATATAGATCATGAGATAAACATATACACTTCAAGTTTTTCAAACTGGCGATGAAGATTTAGTCACGTACCACATTAGATAAATCAGAGAAAGGGATGTCAAGCAATGAAACAGAACCTGAATCACAATCAAGCACACCAAGATATGACCTTCCTTGCTGCCTGCATGCCATAGTTTCGCGGTGGTGAGATGTTCCACAAACAAAAGTGAAAACAGAACATTTTTTTCAATGTCATCAATACCTGTAACTGAAAATGATGTGGTTGGTGTTTCCAAGAAAATCATAAGAGCTGATGCCAAAAACCCACAACGGTCTTGTGAATTCAGCATCTAGTGCATACACTGGAACAATCTCATTGGTCTGTTCAACCTGATGACAAAGTATTGTATTGAAATTATATGGCAAGTATAGTTCAGATGATGAACTTTGGTAGAAAAAAGGAATATAATAACAATAACAGCTTAGCTTCTTCATGAGTCACATGGCTTATGAACTCAACTGACCAAAATGCAGTTACAATATACTGCAAAACAAACTCAAGACTTAGAAAAGCTCAAATACTTGAGAGGAATCTGCTTACCCATTTATAAATGTTCCAAAATCCACTCTCCCTGTCAGTTACAAAAAACAGTTCGCCTGCAAGTTGAATATATTATATGAACTATGGTATGAGGTTACAGCAGCCAGTAGGCAGAATGCAGTGCAAGAAAATATAGTGTTAACACTGCCATTGTTCCATATAAAATAACTAATTCAATTACTAGACTGCAGACAACAAGACTACAAGAGACCAATCAAATAGCAATGCACCATGCAATTGGTTAATAACAAATCAGCTTACACTTCTGTTAAGAAAAAAGTAAGTTATGTATTGACAAAATCGATACAGCACAGGCATGGACCACATGAAATTCGTCCATTTGGAGCAAAGGAAGATCAAGGAAATGTTGAATATCGCATAACGCAAGACAAACAGAAACGGGTGAACATGAAATTTAATTAGCTCCAATTTATAATAGGCAGTGTGAACAAAGAGTAGGATAAGTTATGTCTAAGCTTGAGAATATAATATTTGGAGTCTCTTCCTGCAAAAATGAATCAAACATAAAGAACAAAAGGTATTAAGCTAAGCTTTTATATTGTTATCACTCGCCCATACCCATAAGTATCATTTTCTATAATCATCAAGAGTACATACAAACACAGCAGAGAAAAGGGTACCTTTGGGAGACCATTTAGGTTCGCTAGGAGATTCGACCAGCAGCGGATTGCCACCAGCAATACAGACCCGTTTGGTCAAGTCTCTGCAGACACAATACGATGGGGCCAAATCAGAAAAGTCTGAAAAGGCAACTGAGCTACATGAACATGTTCAGTGCTGTCCAAAAGAATCACAGGACCTTGATGTAAACTCGAAATAACAATGACACATAATCTTTATGGTCTTAGCAATTCAGTGTTTGCATATGCAACTTTCCAGTCTCATCCATTGACTGTAAAACAACCATAGAACTTAAAGTCAGACTGACAGGAGCTGTGGGTGGGTGCGCGAGTGTGTGGGTAGGGTTGGTGGGTGGGTGGGGTGGGGGCACTACTTCTAAGAATGCGTTGTTTAAGTACAATGTTAAATCTGTTATTAAAATCCCTATGTGACATGGGGCGGCAGGCAGAGGCCCAGAGGGCCATAGGAATAGGCTTAGAGATAAGATCAGTTCGGATAATGATAAGATTAGAAAAGATTGAGTTAGTTACTTAAGGGTCAAGTCTTCCCATCTATATGAGGATGGGTTGTATCTGCTTTAGGGGAATCAATCAAGCATTGAAAAAGAATTAATCCCAAGTCTCCCTAATAGTCTAAGTCTCCCTCCCAGCCGACTCTGCCTAGCTATCTTCTTGGCTCTGTTTATCTCCCTATGAACTACAGTTCAAAAAATTGCAAGTATTCCCTTTGATTTACTGCCTAATTGTGCAGGTTGTTTGGTGCAGACAAGGTACTGCTTTTTTTCATGAAATAACATAATGCAAGAAAATACTTGTTCTAATATGTTCACAACACAATGACAATTACCCGCTTTCTGAAAAGTGGCCAACCCAAAGTTCTGATTTATCCCAGGGCATGTTTGGATGACTCCATTCGATCCATGCCATCCGCTTTTTATTTTGATCAATGCGAGGAAATGCGTAGAAATCATTGCCGCTGATCAGTACCTTTGGTTCTTCAATATGCAAAATATGTAAGCTAATGTTGTGAAGGAAAGACAGATAAACAAAAAACATAGATAATATGGTGGTGGTGGTTATAACATTCTCTGAAAGTATTACCATGAACATCAACACCACTCAAGTTTATAGTAGCAATTGTTGTGGTGGGATTCAAGCTATCCTTTCGACGATCTATCAAAAGATGAGAGCATGTTAATAGTTAGTTGTGTAACTACAATATCTTAAAACCAAATCATAGGTCAAGTACCTTCCACCACAGTGACATAACGGTTGAAGTGAGGATCAAATACACCATCAGCATAACTGACGTCCGGTGCACCATAATCGGGTGTAAGAGGCACAGGCACAGCTGGGCCACCAGCTGACAAGGTAAAACAAGGACGTGTGATTAGAAATAATGGAATCAGCTAGCATGTTTCTCAAGGGATATTGCCCAAAAGACATGAAAAGCTTGATGCAAGGTACTCCCTACGTTCCAAATTATAAGGGGTTTTGACTCTCATTTCCTCTGTGCATGTTCATATGGATGTTGATGGATCTAGATACAAATGCAAACCACGTACATAGAATATTGCATGAGTTTATCCACAATCTAGAAGTCCTACAATTCAGAACCGGGGGGGGGGGGTATTAAAATAAAAAAGGCTACAATATAGAACGGGGGAGTATTAAAATGAAAAGGTGGTAAGCTAGTACTGCCACAGTCCCACCATCCTAAATATAAGGCATCTTAGGATTTTTAAGACAACTTAAGCTAGACGAGATATAATGCGTGCATCCTTGTTAAAGCCAACTCACATACCAACATTACACCAAAGATTCTTTGAACGGCTCAAGCAGCCAATGTAGGTCAATGAATTGAAGAATTTTCTTATCTAACTATGGTCATTAATAAAAACAAGTACCAATGTAGAATAGTGTTCCGTTCCGATGCACCCAGGATGCCTTTTATTTAGGAACAAAATTTGAATGCCAGGATACCTTATATTTCAGGACAGGGGTATGTACTAAGATGTATATGTACAGCATTTTTTGGATTACTTAAAAGAAATAATGAGAGCAAACAGTCTACCATTTTATGTTCAATGAACATCGATTAAATAATACTATTAGTTTAAGCCAGCATCAACAGTAAGAGTAAATCAGCCTACTTGGTACTTACTTCCAATTTCTTGCTTGTATAGACGTTGGTCCCTGTAATTCGAGAACACAACAACATTGTTGTCAATTGCAAATGCACCACCTCCATATTCTTGAGCCAGGGTGCGTGCTGCAAATTCCTGAGGTATGACATCCACAGGCTTATCCTCCTCCTTTACAATAACCATACGCCTGCATACAAATCTAGTTCAGTATAATATGAAAAATAGAAGTTCATCACAGACCATTTTAGAACTACTAAGGAGTTGAATGATCAACAAACAGTAAAAATATGCTCTGTTATACAAAATCATTCTTGTGGGATCATTTTGAATAGCATGCAAGCACTCAACATCTAGACAGCTGAAAAAAAAAAATCCTGGTTCTGGAATTTCCTCTCCCGCCACAAATATAACTCCATCTTGTCAAACATTTTATAAATTTGGAAATTAATGTAAAAAATTTCATATAAAATCGACAATAAAAGATGACATTACTAGATTCATTATGAAAAGTACTTTCATAATATATGGTCTTTACCTTGAAGAGAATACGTTTTTTACAGATATTGCTAGTCATAGTTAAAAAAAGATTGCCTTAGGACAAACCTAGTTGGACACATATTTGTTATAGAGCCACAGAGGGGAGCACATGTACTTGTTAAGTTCCTTAAAATGACTTCATTTTGTGGTAACTTTCATGGAGAAACTAAGTCTGCCAAGTCTTTTTGCTGTTATCCTCTGGTGTATGTCCAGTTTTAGTTCCTGAATATAGACGAAACTATATTAGTTGATCTGTTTCTTGTCCCTCAGCTCTTTAATCGAGTGCTGCTTTTGCTCCAACTAAACAGAAACTAAAGGCAATAATACTTCCTTTCACTATGTCTTATTATCCTTTCTAGTATAATCCCCATGCACAAACACCTACATCAAAATGATATAGTAGAACTAACCCAATATAGACAGATGCCCCAGAAATCTAAAATACCAATTATTGAAACGTAAACTAACTAATAAATAAATACCCTACTGTACAGTAATCAAAACATTAAAAACTAGATAAGAGACTTGCAGAAACTACAAACCATGTCTAATGCAACATCACATCCTTTCAAGGCTGCGGGGCACAAATGCAAAACGGTTTTCATGTTCCATGGGGCTTAATCAAAATATAACACAACAACAAAGCATTCTATTCCCATGCAAGTTGGATTATAGGCTACTTAAGCAAATTGGGTTTAATCGAGCAAATTATGTAAAAACAAGCTAGCAGAACCAATTTTTTTCAGAAACATCATGGCGTCCAAATGTCAACGCGGTGGCCACTAATTCACTAAAGCTCGAAAGCGGATGTCAGTTACCCTTTCTCCTCGGGGCGGCCCTCGATCCAGAGGAGGCGCCCGTCCCCAGCGAGCGCGATCCCGCCGAGGCGCCTCTCGGCGCCGGAGACGACGTCTGCGGTGATGGGCGACCTCCAGGACCCATACGGCGCCGGCGTGGGCTTCTCGCCGCCGGCCGCCGCGGCGGCAGGCGGCGCGGGGGAAGCGGCCGAGGAGGAGGACATGCGGGGCGGCGAGGGGTGCGCTCGCCGGTGGCGGAAGCGGGGAAGAGCACGGTGGAGCAGGTGGGCCGGGGCGGAGGTGGGGCTGCGCGCGGGCGAGAAGATGGAAGCGAGGCGTGCCGCCATTTTGCCGAGTGGGAGGCTCCGTTTTATAAGGTTTTGGTAAGGTTTTACCTTTTTCCGGGCTACCGGGCCTGTGCTTGCTTGCAGGAGTGCAGGCTCAGGCATTGTTCCTTTTCGCGGCTGCGGGAAAGGAACGGTGCCTCATCCAGCTTAATCCGTCGAGCATGTGAAATTCCTCTCAAATCTAACCATTTTATTTATTAAAAAAAAACTAAATGTTCATTCTCCCCTTGCTGATAAGCTGATACGCTCAGGGGGTTCTGATGACAAATTTGAACCTAAGCAACATCCTAGGAGACAATATGATTTCCATCCGCTATCAACCTGTGAAGAAATCTTCTACGTTTAAAATAGCTAGCCATAAAACCATAACATTTTAGAATTCTAGTAGGTTCTATGCCATATCATCGTCCATTAAGACATCTATTTATGTTTTCTGTGACTTCATATATGTAGTATTTTTCTGTGTGGTACGTTTTGGTATCATTAAAATTCCCACAACAAACGTGAGAATTCATTAAGTTAGAGTACATGACAATTCAATAAATCTAAGGCCTATAATTTAACGCTAGGAGGATTAAATCCTACATGTACAATAGGGAAAAAAACTAACCCACGAATAGATAGACACATATTATAGGTTCTGAGGTTAGCAAGGGTGACAATTGAAGTCGTGTCGAGACGAGACGTGTGAATGGGCAGGTGCAGGCCACTCTAAACGTGATGTCAGCAACTAATTAGATTGGCTCACCGGATCTAATTTAAATCAAATACTCCCTCCGTATTTAAATATAAATTACGGTCGATTTTTTTCTTCAAAATTTCGATCCTTCATCTCATTCAAAAAAAAAGTGTAAACGTATAAGAAAACTAGTCATGCTCAAACTATTTACAATGATAAAACAAATCACAATAAAATAAATGATAAATTATAATTTTTTTTGAATAAGACGAAGAATTGAAATTTAAAAAAAAAATAACCGCGACTTATATTTATATACGGAATGACTTATATTTAAACACGGAGGGAGTATAATACATCCCTAAACGTGATGTCAGCAACCTAAGGTTATTGGATTTGGCTCGGTGTGTATGGATATATGCATTGTATAATTTGTATTTTGAAAAAAATAAACCTGGAACATGAACAGACTAACAGCAGAGAAAGCTAAGAAAAAGTTTGCTTCCATTGTTGCTAGTAAGCACAGCGTAGAGTTCGTTTGAAAAAACAGCTGCGACTGCCAAATCTGCCTAAGAGGTGAAACAAGTTGCATCTAAGCCGACAAGTTCAGCAGTTGATGGCGGGAAACCAGAAATGAAGATTGCAGCCACTTAAAACGTTTACAAGGACTAATCAAAAGTTTTCAATCTTGATTGGAGTAATGTCATCAGCCACCTTGAATTTCCCCACTAATCTTGCAAAGAACACCATCTCCTGCTCCAAGGTAAATTTGATGTTCTCAGCCTGGTCAAAGGAACGCACGTCAGGTGTGAGCTATCTGTAGCCGAGCTGTGCAAACTCAAGTTTGTTCAACTAATTTAAAAGTTTAACTTGATAGAGAACAGCAGCAGATAGTGAGTTTTCATACACAAAGTATTCAAGCTAGTCGACTACCTCAGTATTTTTCTGCACATGCTCAATGTGACATATAGAATTGTGGTGCATAATGATTAAAGACATATGAAAGAAACAGAGTGATCACTAGACCTTGCGGAAACCATGTTGTTCTCCTTCATACTCAACCAAAGCAACAGGAAGGCCCTTGTCTTTTATGGCCTTGTATATTTTCGTTGCCTGATTTGGTGATACAACCTGAAGATCATCAAAGTGAAAACCAGTAAAGAGAGCAGAAGTGAACTCAATGGCTTCAGGCTCATGGCAAGAATAGGTGGCATCATTTGTTCCTAGCCGATCCTAGTTCCCTCATCAATATCATCATGATTACGGGTTTGGAATTTATCCATCACTAGATTATTTTTTTTCATAAAATTCATCATTAGATAGGTGACGTTGTGTTATAGAGGTTCTCATAAAAGGAAAACCCACAACTACAGGGCAAAGGCATCCCCAGTCCCCACTTTTTTTTATAAGGCCCAGTCCCCACTTTAGCTTTGTCATAAAGATAGGGGGGTACCAAACCATTAGGTAGGTACCCGCAAAACGAGCACACAGGTTTGAGTCAGGGTGGGTGGCCTCTCAATTGGAGGCTCTACCAACTGAGCTATTGCTCAGTTCTCAGATAAGGTTCTTCTTAGACTCCAGATTCTTGGTGAATGACTAATGAATTCCGTATGTGGTATGATGGTATCAACAATCAAGATTTCCAGGCATATTCTGAAACTTGACCAGGGTTAGCACATCATGCACTATGCAAGTTCAGGCATTGTAGCATTAGTGCCTTACCGTGTCTTCCAACCCTTGAAATAAAATCACTGGACATGAAAAGTTTTCAACAAAGTTAATTGGAGATCTCTCAAAGTAAGCTTGTTTATTCCCTGGAAAATTGGAGATACAGTAAGGTTGTTAATTGAACAATGGAAAAAATAGATATCTGAGCAAAGTTCCTTACCCACAAGGTTATCAATGTAGTACGCTTCAAACTTGTGCATACCTGCCCTCAATGATGCTAGGTCGGCTATCTGCTTATAAACATAGAATAAACCTTATGTATAAGTTCTTAGTTGATATCAAGCTGAAATCCAAAAGAGAGAGATGTATGAGAACCACAACTTACCCCATATAAAGATGAACCAGCTTTGAAGGTCTGTCTGAAAGCAAGGCAGGCTAAAGTTGTGAATCCACCAGCAGATTCTCCTGTAACACAAAGCCGTTGCCCATCCACTCTTCCAGTTTCCACCTTAATAATCAACATGTATAAGCATGTTTACTCATGTTTTCTTAGTAGCAACTATACAATGCTGATAACAGCCTTAACAAAAATTAGCAAATTCAGTTTGTCAGCCTGAATAAGCAATACCAGGAATGAAGCACAGCTGCAGCAATCATTTACATCAACAACACCCCATTGCCCTAAAAGCCTCTCTCGGAATTCTCTCCCATAGCCTTTACGAAAGAGAAGGAATAGATAACTATCATCACCAAAAACATTCATTATACAAAGATTCACGTGCTTGCAGATAAGAGGATGGACATTCATCATGTAATAATTAAGGCATCATATCTGTGAGTCAAAGAACATTTCATCCGATATATAAGCTGAAGCTGAGACAAGGAAGAGCCAAATACCTGAGCTCCCCCCATAGTTAACATCAACAAATGCCCATCCTCGACTTGTCCAGTACTGCACACTAAGATCCAGAACCCCTCGTGCTTCATCTGTGGGTCCACCTAAACAACGAAGTGATTCAAGGATATTATAATAATTTTAAAAATTCCACTTGTGATGCTTTTCCAAGCAATTGTAGCAAAATATTAATTTTTAATACTCTTAGAAATTCATGGACTTGGTAAATCTAGTTATTTTGGATCAATGTGTGCTTGTTTATCTTCAAACTGCACAAACAATTTATGTAAAAGTGAGGACTGAATTAACAGATATTTCACTCCAAACAATTGTCGCATTTATATACTGACTGGAAATATGTACATGAAATCCAACAAAGTGTTTTTGCTGATTTGTTCTAATACAACATGGAGTTAAGAACATAAATGACATTTAAGAATAAGAAATTCAGAAAAAAAAAGGCAAAGAGATATGGTTGGTTACCATGGGTTCTGACCAGTAACGGTGGCTTTTCATCTGGTGAGCCTTGGAAAACATTATTATATGGAGCATAAAAATAAGCATATGCATGTTGACCATGGATCACAGTTGGAAACTCCAGAAATTCAGGCAAACTGATGTAAGATTTATATTTTGCAACATCCTCTGAGGAGGACCAAACTATAGAGAAATCAGTTGCCATAGTTCTCTTTTCATCAAGTGTCACCTGGTGGACAAACAAAGGATGAAGCTCAAATGTAAACTGCAGGATTCGATGTTAATAGTTGACAGGAAAGAATGAGAAACAATTAATCAAGGCAGTTGAGTGAACCTTTGCTATTGATACTGGAAGAGTAGCAGATGCACCTTCAATATAGAAGGATCCATCATCTCCAGACACCTAGCACATCAACAAGCTTTAAGATAAAGCATCATCACACCAATAAGTTTGAACATCAAGTACCTCACCTTACAAAATGATAAATTACCACACTTTTAAATACTTCTTAAGGTAACTCATCAGATATTGTACTTACTATAATAGTTACAGAAGAGAAGGGGATGTCAATTTTTAAAATGGACTCCGAATCATCGCCAAGGACCCCAACGCATGACTTCCCATTCTGCCTGGATAAGAAACAAGCAGGTTTATTCTTCTGAACCTCGTAAAATAAAAATGATACAATAAAATATAAAAACCTGTAACAACAAACAATCTTGTGGCTTGTGTCATATTTTCCAAGGAAATCATAGGAGCTGACGCCAAAAATCCACATGGGCTTGGAGAATTCAGCATCAAGTGAATACAATGGTCTTACCACATTGTTCTGCTCATCCTGTCATACACAAATCAGCACATAAAACACAGAAGGGAAAGAGTTCAAAGTTCTTTATGTTAACAGATGAGTTATATGCTCTGTTGATCCAATAATCAAGTCTTTCATGTAATAAACCAGCTAAAAGTACTGAGCTCTTAATTATCATGGACAGGTTTAGCTTGTTGCTGAACAGTTTCAATAACTTGGAGGCAAGTCATCAAATGGATGTCCCATTAATTTTCTTGTCAATTTCAGAATATTGTTTTCAGTTAACACTCTGCTCACTGGAGAGAGTAGGCTATCAACACATAAGAACTGTTGGCTACATGATGGTGTCGCCAAAATAACAACTGTCCAAGTGAAAGATACGTGCTGGATGTGGAAGCGTATAACTAGTTCTTAAATAAAGAAATGCTGCGAAAAAGTCGGTACAACTGTGTTAGAAATATGTATAGACTTGTATATTTGTACTTATCCCTTGTACTGACTTGACTTGTACTCCAAGCCATACGGCCTATATAATGAAAGGTCACCCCCTTACAATGGGTGTGAGGTGTTTCTCCAATTCTCTATATGGTATCACGAGTCCGGGCCTAACCCTGGCTCCCACCCCTTCCGCAGCCCCACCCCACCAAACCCTAGGGCGCCGCCGTCCCTCCTCCCAGGACGACGCCCATCCCTGCTGATCGCCCCTCCTCCTAGGGCGTCGCTCCTCCCTGCTGGTCGCTCCTCCCTGCTGGTCACCGCCCTTCCCCTCCCTGACCCCACGGATGTCTTCCTCCAGCAGCGCACCCAGCGACTCCGTCCACTCCTCCCCATGCGACGGCGCCGCCGCCCAGCCGCCGGTGGTCATGGTCCACCCCTACGCCACCGTCTCCGTCAAGTCCCACGTTCCCATCACGCTGGAGATCAAGAACTCCAACTACAGCAAGTGGGCATCCTACTTCAAGTCCTTGTGCGGCAAATTCGGCCTCAAGCCGCACATCGATGGCACCCTCGCCGCCAACCCTGCTGACCCAGATTGGGATCAAGCAGATTGTTGCGTCAAGAGCTGGATCTTTGGCTCCGTCGACGACTCCGTCCTCGACCTCGCCATGGAGGGTGACGACCAATCTGCCCGTGCACTTTGGGTCGCCATCGAGGACATCTTCCGCGCCAATAAGGAGCCTCGTGCGATCTTCCTCAACCACGAGTTTCACTCCATGCAGCAGGGCGACTCCAGCATCGCCTCCTACTGCCAGCGCATGAAGACCACCGCCGACGCCCTTCGTGATGTCGGCCACCCCGTGAAGGACTCCGAGCTCATCCTCAACCTCCTTCGCGGCCTCAACCCTCGCTTCTCCAATACGGCCGACATCATCGCCATCGCCAACGCCACGGCCCTCCCCACCTTCGCCGCGGCCCGTGACATGCTCACTCTCAAGGAGCTCCGCCTTGCCAACGACGACAAGGTCGCCGCCAGCACTGCCCTCGTCGCCACCGGCTGTACCAGCCCAGGCGGGTGTCGCAGCACTTCTGCCCCCGCCCAGGCCGGTGCCCCTCAAGCCGGCGCCCCTGCTACCTCCGGCGCCCCTCCTCCCCGGACCTCTGATGGCAAATCCAAGAACAACGGTGGCCGGCGCTGGACAAAGGGCAAAGGCAAGGGTGGCAGTGGCCAGGGCAGCGGCAGTCAGCCCCAAACGCCTGCCCATGTCCGGCCTACTAGCCCGTGGTTCTGCATCAGCCCTGGGCCTTAGGCGCCTGGAACAGGGGGCGGGTGGCGCCCCTCCTCTGCTGGTCTCCTGGGGCCTGGCCCTCTGGCTCATACCTGCCTTCGCACCCCTACAGGTCTCCCAACCTGCACCGACATGGGATCAGGCGGGGCTGGTTGCTGCCCTTAACTAGCTCGCCCACCAGAACCTTGGTCCATGGGTGATGGATTCCGGCGCCTCCAGCCACATGACATCTGATGATGGTATACTTCTTTGCCGTCGCTTACCCTCTCATCCTTCCATCACTGTTGGTAATGGCACCTCTCTCTCTGTCACTGCACACGGCTCCTCCACTCTCCATACAGATTCTTCTTCCTTCCATCTAAACAATGTTTTAGTAGTTCCATCTCTTATTCATAACCTTCTTTCAGTCCGTCAATTTACACGAGATAATCCAGTATCCATAGAGTTTGATGCCTTTGGTTTTTCTGTAAAGAATATCAGGACCCGGCGCATGATTCTTCGCTGCAATAGTTCGGGCGACCTTTACACTGTACCTGCAGCAGCCACCTCCACCTCTGCCGCTCCTCACGCCGCCTTGGCCACTTCATCCACGTTGTGGCATCATCGTCTCGGACATCCCAGCAGCGCTGCCATCACAACTCTTAGGAATAATTCTCATATTTTGTGTAATAAAGTAGTGTCTTGCTCCCTCTGTCATGCATGTCAGTTAGGGAAACATGTACGTCTACCCTTTGCTAGGTCAAAATCACATACTTCCACTCCTTTCGAGTTAATTCATTGTGATGTTTGGACATCTCCTGTTCTTAGTGTCTCAGGCTGTCGCTACTATTTGGTGCTCATCGATGATTTTTCACACTATTGCTGGCTTTTTCCCCTTAAAAATAAATCTGATGTTCGCCACCACATAGTCAATTTCCTAGCCTACACCAAGACCCAATTTCAGCTTCCTGTCAAAGCCATTCAGGACGACAACGGACGCGAGTTTATTAACCACGCCCTCACCTCCGTTCTAGATTCCTCTGGCATTCTTCTTCGCCTCTCTTGCCCCTACACATCCCCACAGAATGGCAAGGTTGAGCGTGCTATCCGCACCATCAATAATGTCTGCCGCACTCTCCTGCTTCCTGCCCATATGCCTCCCCGGTACTGGGCTGAAGCTGCTCTTACTGCCGCTTATCTTCTCAATAGGCGACCATGCTCGGCCATTGGCAATTCAATCCCCTTTGAGCGCCTCTTTCGTCGATCACCCGATTACAGTTCGCTTCGGGTGTTTGGTTGCCTCTGTTATCCCAATGTCACAGCCACAGTCTCTCATAAGCTGGCGCCCCGCTCCACACCCTGCGCCTTCATCGGATACCCTACCTCCCACAAAGGCTATCGGTGTCTTGAGCTTTCTACTAACCGCGTCCTTAGCCTCCTGGCTGTCCCAGCGTGGCCTGTCCGCCGCCCGGCGCGGACGGACCGCGGCCACCCCACGGCGCCCCTCCTATTGCTGCTGATGCCGGGGCCGCTAAGGACTTATCAGCGCCGGCCCCCTCCACCGCCGGCAGTCCCAGCTACGCCTCTTGGACGCTTCGGTGTGGTCTACGACCGTCGACTGCGCCCCGGGCTGTCACGTCCTGCAGTGCTCCATGGTCCTCAACCCGCCGCTTGGGTCTCGGGAACTGTTGGGTCACTACAGCCCCCGGTGCCGCCTCCGTGCCCTATGCAGGGACCTCCGCCGGCCGTCCGGCTTGGGTGCCCTCGAGGACCGCGGCCTCCTCCACCACCACCGTCACATCCTATGCTGACTCGTGGTCGTGCCACTGCCTTGCGGGCGCAACCGGAGCCCCACGTTGCCGTTTCGTCTCCTGCCTCGACGTCTGCCTTGCCAATACCGACCAACTATCGCAGCACCCTCGCCGACGCCAACTGGCGCACTGCGATGGTTGACGAGTACGAGGCCCTCCGCACCAACGACACCTGGCGCCTCGTTCCCCGTCCACCAGGTGCCAATATTGTGACGGGCAAGTGGATCTTCCGCCATAAGTTCCATGCTGATGGCTCTCTTGCTCGCCACAAGGCGCGCTGGGTGGTTCGTGGCTTCTCCCAGCAGCCCGGTGTCGACTACGATGAGACCTTCAGTCCAGTGGTAAAGCAGGCCACGATCCGCGTCGTCCTCAGCATTGCGGTTTCTCGTGGCTGGCCTATCCATCAGTTGGACATGAAGAACGCCTTTCTTCATGGTCACCTCGACGAAACCGTCTACTGTCAGCAGCCTCCCGGTTTCGTCGACCCGTCTGCTCCTGACCATGTTTGTCTTCTCCAGAAGTCTCTCTATGGACTGAAGCAGGCGCCTCGGGCGTGGTACCGGCGGTTCGCCACCTACATTCGACACCTCAGTTTCGTGCCTGCCGTCTCCGACACCTCCCTCTTTGTTTACAAGGAGGGCACTGGCATGGCGTACCTGCTGCTGTACGTCGACGACATCGTCCTCACCGCCTCCTCCTCGACGCTGCTTTAGGCCATCATGGACCGTCTTCACTCAGAGTTCGCCATGACAGATCTTGGCGCTCTGCACCACTTCCTCGGCATCTCCGTCACGCGCTCCTCCAGCGGCTTATTTCTGTCACAGCGATAGTACGCCCAGGATCTTCTTCAGCGTGCCGGCATGGCCGAGTGCCACTCTACCACGACTCCTATGGACACTCGAGCCAAGCTGTCTGCCTCGGACGGTGCCCCTGTTGCTGACGCCTCCCTCTACAGGAGCCTGGCGGGTGCCCTTCAGTACCTGACACTGACCCGTCCCGACTTGGCATATGCGGTTCAGCAGGTCTGTCTCTTCATGCATGATCCCCGCGAGCCTCATTTCGCGCAGATCAAGCGGATTCTTCAGCTACGTGAAGGGCACTCTCTCTCTTGGGCTTCACATCGGCACCGGCTCCGTCGACTCCTTGACAGCATACTCTGATGCTGATTAGGGGAGGTTGCCCCGACTCCAGACGCTCCACTTCCAGCTATTGTGTCTACCTTGGCGACAACTTGGTCTCCTGGTCGTCGAAGCGACAGACCACTGTCTCACGCTCCAATGCTGAGGCTGAGTATCGCGCCGTCGCCCATGCTAGTCGCCGAATGCTGCTGGCTCCGGCAGCTTCTCCAGGAGCTCCACATCCCGATTGCTCGTGCGACTGTCGTTTATTGCGGCAATGTGAGCGTTGTCTACATGACGGCCAATCTGGTCCATCACCGGCGCACCAAGCATATCGAGATTGATATTCACTTCGTTCGCGAGAAGGTCGCTTTGGGACACGTCCGCGTCTTGCATGTTCCCTCTTCGCACCAATACGCGGATATCATGACCAAAGGACTTGTCTACACAGTTGTTTACTGATTTTAGGTCCTAGTCTTTGCAGTTCGGGAACCTACCGCTGCGACTGCGGGCGGGTGTTAGAGATATGCATAGGCTTGTATATTTGTACTTATCCCTTGTACTGACTTGACTTGTACTCCAAACCATACGGCCTATATAATGAAAGGTCACTCCCCCATAATGGATGTGAGGTGTTTCTCCAATTCTCTACAAACTGGAACATATAGAACCAAATGATCAATACGAGGGCTGCGGGCAAATGTGCACAGATGTGCCCAATGGAAATACCGACAGATGTGCATTTGCTAATCTGGGAGCATTATCAGATCAATAGAAAACTAATAGAAAAATACAAGTGCTAGAGAAAATTATACCCATTTATAAATATTCCAAAACCCACTCCGCCGATCGGTTATGAAGAACAGTTCCCCTGGAGCATAGCTGAGTGAATTGAGTTATACTTCTAAAATATGGTTTTGCATTTATTCTAGTGAAATAAAAACCTAGTGAATAATTTCAACGTACAGAACGTCACCTATTCATGTCCTTGAATTTTAAAATTTAAACTAAGGAAAATATCATTATTGAATCGTAAATACCTTTTGAAGACCACTTGGGTTCAGTAGGAGATTCTATTATTGTTGGGTCTCCACCAGCAATGCAGATCCGCTTTTGTACATCTCTACAAAATTAAAAAACAATGCAATAAATCTGTAGATCTTGGAAGGGGGTCATGAAACATTCATGCAGAATCGAAGTTGCAACAAACCCAACCACTGATCCTTTTTATCAAAAAAGTTGAAATGGGATTGGAACAAACAAATACCCCCATCAAACTAATCATTAGATCCAATGCCAAATACAACCCATGTCCTGAAAAAACATTTTCCATGGGTTGATCAGGTGATTACAAGTATAAAGTGATCTGAACAGACTAAAGCTCAATATATATAGCTAGGCATGAAAGACTTCAAGCTCATTAGTAAATAAATAGAGACAAAAGACCCCCAGCAGCTATTGGAGTTACAAGTATAGATGTAGAAGCATTTCTCTCTTTCACCAAAAAGAAGTCAACACACAAAGATGCAATTAAGATATTACCCTTTCTCATTGAAATATCCAAGCCAGAGTTGTGATTTATCCCACGACATGTTGGGATTACTCCACTCGATCCATGCCATACGTTTTTTACTTGGATCAATACGTGGGAAGGCATAAAAGTCATTGCCACTGACCAGCATAGTAGGTTCTGATAAAAAATGTCATTTTACAAATAAGCCCAAAAATCTAACTCTTAAGAACAACTAGCAGCACCAGGTATATAACCTAAGGGTTCCTTACCTTCGACATCATGACCACTCATTCTTACAGCAGCAACTGTAGTGATGGGATTTGAGCTATTGTGGCGATGATCTGCGGTCAAATTTGATTCTTTTTCATATTAACTGAACTGTAAGAAAAAGAGCACTAATGAAGAATACATGGAATATGATTAATCACCTTCCATTATGGTTACAAAACGATGGAAGTGGGGATCAAAGACGCCATCAGCATAGCGTACTACTGATCCAGCATAACCTGGTGTGAGTGGTAGCGGCGAATTATCTGAAACCAACAAGGAAATGATGTTGAAAGATCAGTCACAGAATACCATTTACTTACATATGAGGTTGAATAATACAGTGACAAACTGACACCCCCTTTATTGGTAATCATGACTTAAGACCAAGAAGGTTCATAGAAGTAGAACCAAACTTAAATCAAAGTTAGGCTACAGTTCACGAAAGAAAAAAAAATCAAAACTACTCCCATTTCAACATTACCGCAAAACAGCAAATAGTGTGCATAAGCGTCCTCTGTCACGTTGTGTCAGACAGTGACAAGTATTCCCTTTGAGAAATCAAGTGGGCACTGGCCAAGGGTGGCAAACGCAGTCGGACGAACGAGGTAGTAATGCTGAATGAAGCGGTATGCCCTTGTGCTACCACAAGGTGGGAATGGTCGCTGTTAAGCGCAGGTTCAGGCGTTCGGCTCCTTACCTCCTATCGTTTGCTTGTACAGACGCTGGTCGGTGTAGTTCGAGAAGACAACGGTATCCCCTTGCACGGCGAACGCCCCACCGCCGTACTCCTGCGCGAGGGACCGCACCGCGAACCCCTGCGGCGTCACATCCAGAGCCTTGCCGCCTGGCTCCGCCGCTTCCTTCACGAGGACCGCTCGCCTGAGTGACCACGAAAAATTGCAGCTACTACAGATGAAGCCACCGTCGGAAATTTAGGAACGAGGAGGAGCGGACAGTTGGGCCGGGCGTACCCCCCATCCTCGGGGCGCGTCTCCACCCAGATGAGCCGGCCATCGCCCGCGACGGCGAGCCCCTCGGCTGTCCTCCCGGCGGAGGAGACGGCGGAGGCGCTGATCGGTGACTCCCAGGACCCGTACGGCGCGGTCGCCTTCCCCGCGGCGCCCGGAGCGTGGGGATGCATCGCCGACGCAATCGAGCAGGGGGCAGCCGGCAGGTCGGGGGAGCGGACGAGAGACTCGGAGAGTGCGCGGCAGAGCGAGTTTACATTTTACCATTACGAAAGCGTGGTTTCGCTATTTTACCATTTTTTAAATAGGCTTCGCCTTTTTACCATTCTCAAGCATAGTTCCATTGCTAGAATACCATCTACAGTAATTCTACTCGTTTTAGCAAATTTTTTGGAAAATAAACATGGTGACTTGACCCTACTGCCTCTGACCAAATCAACGTTTCTTCTCGCTCTCTCCCAAACACAAACACGAGAGTCCAGACTGGACTCGCTCGGTCGCTCCCGGTCCTGGGGTCCTGCTCCCGCCGCCGCCCCTACCCCCGCCGCCGCCTCTTGTGCCGCCGGCCCCTCCAGCGCCGGCCGCTCGCCGCCTGCGGAGGCCGCGCTCGACGCGCGCCGCCCTCTCTCGCCGCCCCTGCCCGCCGCGCACCGCCCCTGCCCCCGCGCTGCGAGCAGGGGCGGTGCGCGGCGGGCAGGGGCGGCGAGAGAGGGCGGCGCGCGGCGGGTGAGGGCGGCGCGCAGCGCGGGGGCAGGGGCGGTGCGCGGCGGGCAGGGGCGGCGAGAGAGGGCGGCGCGCGGCGCGGGGGCAGGGGCGGGGCGCGGCGGGCAGGGGGGGGCGAGAGAGGGCGGCGCGCGGCACGGGGGCAGGGGGGCGCGGCGGGCAGGGGAGGCGAGAGAGGGCGGCGCGCGGCGCGGGGGCAGGGGCGGGGCGCGGCGGGCAGGGGTGGCGAGAGAGGGCGGCGCGCGGCGCGCGTCGAGCGCGGCCTCCGCAGGCGGCGAGCGGCCGGCGCTGGAGGGGCCGGCGGCACAAGAGGCGGCGGCGGGGGTAGGGGCGGCGGCGGGAGCAGGACCCTAGGACCGGGAGCGACCGAGCGAGTCCAGTCTGGACTCTCGTGTTCGTGTTTGGGAGAGAGCGAGAAAAAACATTGATTTGGTCAGGGGCAGTAGGGTCAGTAGGGTCAAGTCACCATGTTTATTTTCCAAAAAATTGGCTAAAACGAGTAGAATTACTGTAGATGGTATTCTAGCAATGGTACTATGGTTGAGAATGGTAAAAAGACGAAACCCATTTAGAGAATGATAAAATAGCGAAACCACACTTTCATAATGGTAAAATAGCTATAAACTCCGGCAGAGCAGTGACTCGGAGAGTGCGCGGCAGTCTCCGCTGAGTTTTACTTCCGCTGCTTCGAGCAACCTGCCGTGTTGACCGCATCTTTTGGACTTCTCGTTCTTCATATAAAAGCTTCTGTTGGGATTTTTTTAGCAGGATATGTCTGACAGTCTGAGGGTCTGTTCTTAACCTCTTAAACGCAGTGCAGGATCAGAAAAATTATGCCGCGTTAACGCAACAGCGTCGGGTGGTCTCCACGCCGTACGATAGAACCATCGAGTGGTCCAGAAGCTTCAGTACTGGGATACGTTAACGTCGCGGCAGCGTTAACGCTGCAACGAGCACTCCCCAATACTCATGATCATAAGGTTCTAGATGGTAGGATTTTAAAATGGCAAGTACAGTTGTATGGATGCGCTCGTCTTCCAATGCAGTCATGTTTTGGAGTAGAAATCTGCAACTGCACCGCTAAAAGAGAGGCTGACTTTTCGTCAAATCGTCGTTGTCGATATTTTTTTTTGAAAAACCTTATTGTTTATATTTAAATTTTATTTTATTTGTTGGTATAGTTATGGTATCATTTTTATATTATGAATGAGTACGGTTTGCTGGACTTGTTCTGACACTATGCAAACGGATTGTAAATATGTATACACATCTCTACGTACCGAATCCTAACCCTAAACTTCGGGTTGTGGATTGGTCCACGTCACCCGAAACCCATTAACCGTTAGATCTCGCGAGTGACTAGTCTGAGCCGTCGGATGCAGGGTTATCGGGTGTGTGTCGAACCCGAACTCTCCCGAACCCTCTAGCACACCTTTCGTCTCTCCACCGCCAAGCCATACTGCCCCGCCACCGTCCAAGCTCGTCCCCATGGCGGCGCCTCGTCATCCTGCCCAGCCGCCGGCTGCCCTGGGCTCATCGCCCTGCCCGAACGCCCCACCTCGCCCCACACGGCGGCGTCGAGTGGCCTGCCCGGCCGCCCCGGCCTCCTCCCCGCCCCGACTGCGTACCGTCCGCCGCGCCATCACCCAGTTCCGAGGCACAGGGACGGTGCAGAGGTCGCTTGGTGGGCACGCGCTGCCGGTGCCGGCCACAACTGCGACCCCGCTGCTTAAGCACCAAGCCGGAGCCGCAGATCCCACGCGCCGGCGGGAAGCAGAGGCGTCGCAGGCCGTGGCGGCGAGGGAAGCGATGTCGCTCACAGCTCTCCTTATCTTCATGGTCAAGCCTCCTCTTGTCGTAGCTTCGGGTCCCAAGGCAACGAGCATTGTCGAGTGCGGGGAACAGCGGGGGCCAACCGCCATTGACTGCTATGACCGATCATGCCCGCGAGATTGGTTCTGGGGCCAACATCTGCTGGTTTCAGTGTGGCGGCGAACTCCTTGGGCGGAACCGAAGGTGAGACATCTGCCTCTTTACAAGATGCACTTCAAGCGTTTGCTCTCCTCTTCCTTGGTGGTGAGATCTGATCCCTACAACACCGTGCAGTTGGGGGCATCGCACACATCGTGTGCCGACCCTTTCAATGAAACGCCGCTCCCATGCCACTGCACACCAGTCGAGCTGCAGTCCAAACCATGGCTGGGTGAGGTCAGGGACAAGAACGAATCCGACCTGGAAAGGTGGAGGGCCTCGACTGGTCAACATGAGGTGCAGCAGCTCGCTTCAAATTCTTCTAACCCTGAATTAGTGCAACGGGATGCCTAACTTATTCAGGATCGATCGTGGGATGTCCCAGTGCCCTCCAATTTACAAGATGTGCAGTCTGGGATTGACTGCTCTTCAAGAATCGGATTGAGTCTGCACTGAAATTGATTATACAGTATCAAAGGAAGAACAACAATGGTCTGAAGCTACCATTTCAGCTTTGGATGTTTTCAAATCTCAACAAAGGATCGATAAATTTTTCATCAGGAGTGGATGTTTGATCCATATTATGGTCAGGTACTTGATAATGAGCTGATTTGCAGACCACAGCTTCCCACTCACCTACCAAGCCTTCGTCTCAGTAGATGGTTAGTCAGCAAGCTAAATATCTACTCCGTACAAGATATAGTGTATATTCTATAGGCTCATATTAGTGGCTTTGCTAACCATTCGAGCAATAATACACAGTGCCCTCGTCATTGATAACACTACTTTATTCAATAGACAAAAGAAAGTGCAGCAAAAAAAAAAAATGCAACAGTAATGTAAATATTCAGAGTTTCCACCTCAGCTTTCAGTATAGCTTAGAGTTTTTGCATCTCCTATGCTAGCTAGCATTCTGACCTAAGTACTTTTGCGTGCTTCCTTATTAAACTACAGTACGGTATAATAACAATCCTGAAAACTCTGAAGAAACAAAAAACTTTCTTGAATCTTCATCGTGTGCTTGCGCATCTAAAAAACTCACTCTTGCTTGTCAATGTATAAACCTTTTCTTTCATCCATATAAGCTTTTACACATCTGGGGCGCTAGAGCAGTACCACAATCTAACTATCAGAGCCAGTAGGAAGGATGGATATTTCACTTCATATTTTACTTGTTGAGCGATACCACCTCCTATGCATTCATAGCGATTTGCCCCATTGTTCTGGATTTCCGTAAATTGTATGTCATTGCTGCATCTGAATTTCAAAGATCGATGTGCAATCAATTTCTACCCAATTTGGCAATTTTATTAGATTCATTTCATCATGTCTCATGTAGCTTGCAATTTGGGATGCTTATTACTCCCAGGGCAAGGGCATCGATATGTGCCCAATTTTATCTTCAATGTGATATATGGTCTGTCTGTTTATATAATGCCTTGACCTACCTTTGTAATTATATATACTCTAGCTTGCAATGTGCCATCACCAAGAACCTGCTCTACTACTCCAAGCAGCTTGAAGAATATGACGCACATGTGCTGCACGCCATCTAGGAAGGCACCGAATTCGGACTATCAGCAAGGTGCCATCACCAAAAACCTGCTCTACTACACCATGCAGCTTCAAGTATCAAATACATATTCCTGACGTTTAAATTTGTTTGCTTGATGTATGTTATACACCTACATTTTGACACTCCGACAAGTAGATATGGTTGACTAAGCATCTAACTGGCATGGAAAACAACAATATATAAAATTCTGTTACAAAACCTGAATTACTTTGAGCTGATCTGTCCCCTCTTAAAACCATTAATCGTCCATTATTGTTTGTGCTTCTGTGCTTAGGATGGTCATTTAGATGCATGATAACTCCATTTGGGTGGTTAGTGATAGAGGATGGACGGGGGAGAATGACAGAGGCAACAACTTAAGTGCGGTATTTATTGAGAGCCAAGTTTCCTTTTGCAGTTTTTCCCTCTAAATAGAGCCCTGTGTGTACCGTTTATGTCATGCTTCACGTATATACAAGTTCCTGAAGACTCCGTGCCACGTTCGGGTGTTCAATACAATATTTCTGAGGAATGAGATATACCATGGTGAACTATTAAACAATTTTCTTTTACTTTTTCCATGTTGATTTCACAGGTACTTTATCCTACTTTAGTTTTAGTTTCACAAAAAAAAGACCCATATCCTTTTGCAGCTATGGCATGAACCAATCTGTGGTACATTTTGAAAAGTACAAGTTTCATTCCCTGCTGTATCAAGCTACATTCTGACAAAAGAATGATGCAATACTTTAACTTCCTTCTATGTTGTTATGCTTCAAAGTGAAGCAGTTACAGTAGCAAAACCACTTTATACATATATTCAATTGAAGAACGAAATTGCAATGCTGATGGCTGCTCTATTCCGTGGACATAAGAATAGTTTAAGCTCATGAAATGGTAGGCTCAAACAAGGGCGCGGCAACGCCGCGCATGGTTTTCTAGTTATATTCGATTGGTTTGAGACTTTGAGTAGCCTTTTGCAGTCCTTTTTTCAACGTTTGGACTTTGGGATTTGTGTTTCATGCGGGTCTGTTGAGCCAAACCATAATCATTGATCACTTGACGCAGTGTGCTTTGGATCACCAAAAGTCAGTTTGTACTCTTTCATACAAAAGTCGGTTTGTACAAGTTTAGACAGCTGTTGTCTGCAACCACATGCCATGTCTTATGTATGTAGATAATAAAACTGACAACTTAAACAATTTACAAGTTTTACGGTGATTGTGATTAACGTGAGCCCTCCATTTTATGTCAAAATTAGAAAGTGTTAATCAAAAAGTACCAATGAGTGGGACCAGTACCGAAAAGGCATGGGACCAATACCAATTTTAATTTTTTAAAAATTTAAAAGAATAAAAAATATTCCACATTTGTCATTATATGAAATTACCATTAGTACTTATCAATTATCCTAAAAATATCATTGGCACTTCCCAATCATTGTAACAAGCCTACAATACTATGGTTGTCTCTTAAACTGTCTGCAAACTAATAAATTCATGCTTTGACCTATAAATCATGAGGATCGATCACAGATTTCATCTTTTTGCCATTTTGTACTCACAAGCCACAATCCCAGACGAATAGAGCAGGACGGTGATAATATCCATTTCAGACAACGACCATATTATTGATCGCAGAGGTATCGGTTGCAGTCCACAGAGTCACCGACACCATGCCAGCTTCAAGGCTCATTGTAGTGCAGGAAACAATAGGAAAGCAGAAGGCTACAGGAATAGTGGAATACCATATCATCCTACATTCCTACGTCTATCCAAGGCTCAAACTGATTTCTACAAGAGACCGTAAGATTCAGAACTCAGCGTTACCAAATTCAAAGCCGAAGCAAAGACGCGCTGAACAAATCTCCTCTTGCTCTTGTACAATTTTCAGGTTTCGTTAAGAAAGCTCTGACAGCTTACCAAAAGGAAATCCCAAGAAGCTAAAGAATGCAAGCAATGGCCTGCATGTACAGAAGATAACTTAAACATATTGGTTAATTACCATGATTCATGATTAAAAGAAAACTAGAATAGCAGCATAGTGGAGATAATGTACATCTCATCCTATTTTCCACAGGAATACTCAACTCCATGTCCATGGCAGCCAGTTGTTCGATCTGAAAAGCTAGTATCTCATAAAGTCCTAAAGTAATGATTTAGGTCCTTTTAACTTTTTAAACGGTTCTTTCTAGATCTACGATTGGAGCTCGAGTGAAATAAGATGGAAAACTCGAGCCCATATCGTGTCATGCTTGGGCCGCGCTCACAGCTCATGGGCCGGCATGGCCGGCGGCCCGCTCGTCCACCCGGCCTTATTCGGCTCGTAGAAATGGACCGCAGCGGCACAGCAGCAGCGCTGACTAGGCAGGATGGCGAGGCCATCAAATCAACGCAGGTTGACCTTTCTCAAAAAGAGAAATGGAAAACACATGCATGTTAACCAATGGCGTCGCATTCAAGTTTTCCTGCTGAAAATTTCATCCCTACCAAACGCTAATTGGTGCTAGGCCGGCCACGGCCATCAGGGCGGGCGCCGCTCCAAACGTCGGTAATGGTAAGCTCGAGTCGAGACCGGCACCGGCGGGAGAAAGGGTCAGGCAGTCAGCTGCATCATGGCCGATGCTCTCTTGGACGACTGGTGCCGCTTATATGACGGAGCGGGTGACGATGAGACCGGACGTGTGACGGAGCGGGTGACGGCACGGCTACTTCATGAGGTCGCCCTCCGACACTTATAAATAACTCTGCAGCTAGCGACCGCTTTCCTCTTACAGCTAAAATCAAGCAGATAATTAATACACAAGAACAAGATGGTGCGTGAGGAGACGACGACGATGATCCCGCTGCTGACGCCGTACAAGATGGGGCAGTTCGAGCTCTCCCACCGGGTGGTGCTCGCGCCGCTGACGCGGTGCCGATCCTACGGCAACGTGCCGCAGCCGCACGCCGCCGTCTACTACGCGCAGCGCGCCACCAGGGGCGGCCTGCTCATCTCGGAGGCCACGGACGTGTCCCCCACCGCGCAGGGCTACCCGGAGACGCCCGGCATCTGGACGCGGGAGCAGGTCGAGGCCTGGAAGCCCATCGTCGACGCCGTCCACCGCAAGGGCGCCTTCTTCTTCTGCCAGATTTGGCACGTCGGCAGGGTCTCCACCAACGGTAGTACTCGGCACACACATTAATTTACGTAGTGAGCATGCATGCATGCCTACTGTTGCTTTTGATCGTTTTATCTGTTGCTAATTCCTCGATCGTGTGCCAACCGCGTGTGCAGAGTTTCAGCCTGATGGGCAGGCGCCCATCTCCAGCACGGACAAGCAGATCACCCCCGACCCCGACCACGTCATGGCGTACTCCAAGCCGCGGCGGCTGCGGACGGAGGAGATCCCGGGGATCGTGGACGACTTCAGGCGCGCGGCACGGAACGCCATCGAGGCGGGGTTCGACGGCGTGGAGGTCCACGGCGCGCACGGGTACCTGCTGGAGCAGTTCATGAAGGACGGCGTCAACGACCGCGACGACGAGTACGGCGGCAGCCTCGAGAACCGGTGCCGCTTCGCCGTCGAGGTGGTCGCCGCCGTGGTCCGCGAGGTCGGCGCGCACCGCATCGGCGTTAGGCTCTCGCCGTTCGTGGACTTCGTCGACTGCGTCGACTCTAACCCGGTGGCGCTCGGCGAGTACATGGTGCGGCAGCTGAACGTGCACGAGGGGTTGCTTTACTGCCACATGGTGGAGCCTCGTATGGCCAACGTCCAAGGCCGCATGCAAATCCCTCACAGGCTTCTGCCGTTTCGGAAGGCGTTCAAGGGCACGTTCATCGCTGCCGGTGGGTATGACAGGGAGGAAGGCAACAAGGTGGTGGCTGACGGTTACACTGACCTCGTTGCCTATGGGAGGCTCTTTCTGGCTAATCCAGATCTACCCAGGAGGTTTGAGTTGGGTGCATCCTTGAATAAATACGACCGCTCTACTTTCATCACTCCGGATCCTGTCGTCGGCTACACGGACTACCCTTTCCTTGATGATGCCCATGGCAACGGCCCGGCTGCCCTTGCTTGATTGTGTATTATTGCTTGATTATGTAGCTCACTGATTTGGCATGCTTGATTAATAACGTATATCCTGTAGTATTGCGATTTCAATGATACTCTCTCCGGTTTGGAGAATGGTGTGGTATAGTCTCCAAATATATATATATATATATATATATATATATATATATATATATATATATATATATATATATATATATATATATATATATGAAAATTCCTTTCTACATGCGCATGTAGCTACACTCACCTCTGTATCTCAAGATTTTGAAGGTATCTGATCGAATGAAAGGTATGTACACGGAGTATGTGATCATATTAAACCATCTGTTGTGGTATATACGTAAGGTATGGGAGTATATTTGAGGTATGTGGACATACCTTATTATATGTAATAATATAAAGGTATTATTATAATAAATTAAAATCAAGGGCTGTTTTGTAATTTTTTCATTTGGTGACCTTTGAGGTATCTTAAAATAAGTATGTGAACATACTCAAACTGATAAATGAGAATACGAACATACCCTTATTGGTTTATTGAAGATGAGCGTAGCTACATGCGCATGTAGATAAAACTCTTCATATATATATATATATATATCCTGCTACAACAGGTGGTAGCTACCCGCCAAGGGTTGTAGCTATCCACCTTACCATGACCGTTGGATCCGGACAACCGACGGTAAAGATTCCCGTCCTTCATCGCATCTCATGCGTCCACCGCACCAACGTCCTGAAAAGGCTCTGTGAAGAGAAATCGTTGCACAACCTAGGCAGACCTGCAAAGCCTGTCGTCCATGTGCCATGCAATCAGCTGGAGCTGCGTGTGAATGCATGCACCGCGTGAGAGTCCATTGGGGCGCTGGCCGTCCATTCAAAGAAAGCGAGCTGTTGTTTTTTTTTTTTCATTTTACGCCTAGGATATTTGCATCACGGATCGGACCGGGAGTGCGGGGCTGCATGCAAAGAGTTGTCTGCCGGACTGCCGCGATGCGAATCGCTCCACACAAGATGTCCTGATATCCTGCCATCCGGTTCCGGTCCTCGCATGGCCCTCTTCTGCGCAGCGCAGCTCTCTGGCACGGAGCTCGAGGCGTTTTTTTCCTTGCATGCGGTGCATTCAGCGCAGGTAGAAGCCAGCATGGCGGTTCGCTGTAGGCATGACGCCGCCCCGTACCGTGTAGGCATGCATTGGTGGGCCAGGGGGTGTGGCCTGGCTGGCGCCTGGCGTCCCCCAGTCTGCGAATGGATGCGCGTCCGTTAACACGTGAAGCGGTCCATCCACCTTGTCCAGCGGCCTAGAGGGGAATGCGAGAATGATTCAACGTGGTCTGCTGACGTTCACCATGCATCCGTATTAGGCAAGGGGTAGCTAGAAGCCTGCGGGCTGGTTTGGCAGCCCACTTCCCCCCCCCCTCTCCCCTCGGTATTTCGGCCAATTCCCCGTGCCAGTAGCCCACGGGGGAAATTTTCACGGGCCACTCATCCGCTGCATTTGGCAGCCTGCTACATGGGGTTCTCCGGCCCGGGGAAACCCATTTTCCCTAGGTAAACAACCCCGACATGTCTAGGTCGGGCGGCATTCCCCTTCCTCGACGACTCGTCACGAGCGCACGCGAGGGCCGCCGCTCGCTCCGCCCCTCCATCCCGTCGGCGACGCTGCCGCTCCTCCTCTTCTCGGTGCCACTCCTCCTCCCATCTCGGTACCGCTTCGCTCCACTCTTCCTCGGACTCGATCTTGCGGAAGAGCTGGTGCATCTTCGTCTTCCCCACCTCCTCGTCGCACTGATGCAGGTACTGGGGGAGAAGGGCTCCCCATCCGGCGCCGCTACCCCTACCCTCCGCCGGTGCTGAAGACCGTGACCAACCGCCGCGCATCTCCGCCAGATCTTGGTGAGACCAGCACCTCCGCATCCCTCTCCTCTCCTTTCCTAGGGTTTCCACTTTCCTCGCTCCCTGCTTCTTGCGGATTTTGGGGAAGAAGAGGAGGAGTGAGGAAGCGTCCAAGAACGTGACGGAGGCGGACTTCTCCATCATCTACATCAACGCTGCCTTTGAGATCCACTCCGGGGTACCACACGCACGAGGTAGATTCATGTACTGTCTAAGATTCATGTTAACCACCCATTACATTTCTAGGTTTGATTTAATAAGAATAAAATATAAAATATAACATGAGCTAAATTTGGTTTGTTCTCTGTACAGATCAGTTCTTGGGCTGACACAATTTCTAAATCCTTGGGCTGCAGTAGTTCAGCAAGATCAACAGGTAAGCTGCTTGTCAGTCTTAGATGACTTGTAGGTTAGTTGTTAATTATCTATGAATTGTTCAACCTGATAGCAGCAAAGAACATCGCAGTAATCCTTGCTGGTCTTGCTCATTAATTGTTGATCCTTTTAATTGGTAATCATTTCAAAATAAGTAGCACTTAGTTATTCATTTGGCCTGATCTGGTAGTGCTAGATAGCAGCAGCTTAGTCATGCATGGTAGTTTTATCAAGAACTTTTGGTTGGTGACTTTTGGTAGGTAGCAGCAGCTTCCAGTACTATGTCATCCATTTTAAATGCTTGCTTTCTAATTTCTTAAGGCATTTTCAATTCTCTAGATAATGGGCTCCTCCAGCTGATATAAAATATCTATGTTTGAAAATATTTTAGCACAGCTATATAAGTGCTTGCTTTCTAATTTCTTAAGGCGTTTTTCAATCTCTAGATAATGGGCTCTTGGGAGGAGCTAAGTTAGGCAGTTTTTGTTGGAGGAGGAAGAAGACGATGACGAGCTGTTCTTTCTTATTGTCCCTTCTATAATTCCTTACCTCCCAGAAGAGAAAAGAGCTATCCACACCTCCTCCCTCGCTGGTGCTAAAAAGGTTAAAGAAATTCTTGAAGGGCATCCAAGTTGGTGCAAATCTGAGTTCCGAATGGAACCAGAAATTTTCAAAGCCACATCGGACTTTCTTAGAAGAGAGGGTTTGCTACGTAACACCCGAGGAGTTACCATTGAGGAACAGCTCGGGATGTTCATGTATATGATCTCCCACAATGCTAGCAATCAAATGCTACAAAAGGCCTTTCAACACAGTGGGGAGACTATCCATCGAAAAATATCAGAAGTTTTCAATATAGTTCCCACGCTAACTCAGCGGTTCGTTAAGCTTCCAAGTTCTATTCAAATTCCCACTAGAATTGCATCAGATCCTAGGTTCATGCCCTTTTTTAAGGTGAGCTATCAACACAAATTCCTTGAGCTTTGTCGGTCATTTCATTTCTTCAACCCCTAAACATCTTACCATGGTTTCTCTTTTTATATACAGAATTGCATTGGTGCGATAGATGGAACGCATATACCAATCACTATTGCAGAAGATAGAGCTGTACCCTACAGAAATAGGAAAGGGACACTTTCACAGAATGTGATGTTAGTTTGTGACTTTGATCTTAATTTCACATTTATTTCTTGTGGTTGGGAAGGGTCAGCCTCAGATGCAGGGGTCCTTCGGTCAGCTCTCAACAAAGGATTTAGTGTGCCGGAAGGCAAGTTTTATCTTGTAGATGGTGGGTGGGTATGCAAATACATCTTCCTTTATCGCCCCGTATCGAGGAGTTCGGTACCACCTCAGCGAGTTTAGGAGGCGTCGTTCATCGCAAAGTGGTTATGCAAACCACAAAGAGCTGTTCAACCACTGCCATGCCATACTTCGGAACCATATAGAGAGGGCCATTGGTGTTCTAAAGAAAAGGTTTCCAATTCTAAAAGTGGGCACATTTCATCCTATTGAAAATCAAATCAAGCTTGCAGCCGCAACCGTTGCTTTTCACAACATTATTAGAGGGCAAAATGGTGAAGAAGGTTGGCTTAACCACCAACAAGATTATATCTCTCCAAGTCTATATGTTGATGTCCCAGAGGGAGACAACAACTATCCCAGTGACATAGAGACAAGTGATGGAAATACTCTAAGAGATCAGATCGCTCTCCAAATGTGGGCTGCCTACAATAGTTAGTTTAGGATAATGTATTGTATAACTCAAGGATACAAAGTTAACTCAAGGATCAAGACTCAGAATGGCTGGACTACAGAAGGATGGAGGATGATAGCAGCCAAGTTCAATGAGAATCACCCTCTTGCTCGTTACTCTAAAGAACAAATTAAAGATAAAGAGAAGGAGCTCAAGACTGCCTACAAGGCAATAAGAGATGCAGAGAAAAGATAGCGGAGTTGGCTGGGATGATTCTTTGTGTATGATAATAGCTGAGCCAGATAAATGGGCAGCACTGATTGAAGTAAGTCATTTCTTTTTTGTATCTATGTGCATTCAATATAATTATTTTGCTGCTTAGAACTAATATACATCTCATGTTGCATTTAATAGAATAATTCAAAGCTAGCAAAGTATCGCTCAAAACCATTTCCCCTGTATTACTCTTTGGAAGCTCTACATGGAGGTGAGCATTGAACTTATAAATTATCTCTTTGGGTACTTCATGTCTTTAGGTTGCTGCATCCTAAATTTCATGTTTGCTGCAATTTTATAGGTAGTGTGGCCACTGGAGACTTGAATTTTACATCAAATGAGCAGCTGCCATCATCTTCTATCCTTGCTCCACCCACTGCTCTTGCTCCCTCTGCTGCTTTTACTGCACCATCTGTTCTTCCTGATAGGACTACATCTGAACAAAGTATCACTCCCATTAGAACAAATCCATTTGCTTTGGATGGACAGGAGACCACAAGTGCACTAAATGAACCGGTGGATGTTCAATCTGTCCCTTCTAATGATGAACCAAGACTGGAAGGTAATGGAAGTGGAAGAAAGCGTAATCAAAGCCATATTGGAGCGGCCCTGGAAGGCTATGTGGAGTATAAAAAGAGACAGTCTAGCAAAACACTTGAAGCTTTTGAGGAGCAGAGGATGCGTGATGAGGAGTTCTCTATTGGGAAGTGTGTGGCTACATTAGAGGCAATAGTTGAATTAACTAAAGAAGAGAAGTCATATGCTTTGGAGCTCTTTGAATCTTCGATAAATAGAGAGGTCTTTGTGAAAACAATTGACCGCGAAGTTCGATTGATTTGGCTCAAGCGTAAAATCAGGTTTGTCCCTACTTCAATCCCATAGTTGTTGCTGGTTTGGTAAAAAGAGTAATGGGGTACTAATGGATTGTTCTTTTTGGTTTTAATTGCAGGTTGCTTAGTGGGAGTGACTCGTGGTCTGAACGGCTGATTTGAGCAAATCAAGGTACAAAATCTATTGAATGCTAGTTAGATGATACCTTATTGTATCCTCTGGATATTGGAAATGTAGCCCGTGGAAGTTTATAACTGATTTCACCATTATTTTGTGCCTGCAAGGTGTTTGATGTCACAAAAACATCTCTTCATGTCAGAAGGATAGTTCTTATTCTCATATCCATCTAGTTCTTGTGTTCTTGAGTCTCCTGCTATTCAAGAGTGAATAATTCATAATTTTGTCTTGGAAGAACCGTTCTTTGAGACCATGTTCTAGCAGTTGTTCAGTCGTCATCTGCATGATTTTGTTTTTAATTTATTTTCCAATTTTAGACCATATTTTACAAGGTTGTATGGATGGACTAAATATTTCTTCGTGACCATCTTTTTCAAGGGCTGTTCTGCGTGAGTGCGTGTATGCAAATTATCCTTTTGATTAAGTATTGCTCTATACTCTTAAGTAGCTTTTGATTACATATATCTCATGTAAAGCATGCTTGATGGCCTTTGTTGGGCACAATTTTTAATTTTTTGGCACTATTTTGAGTTATCTGCATGTTTGTAGTTTTGATCTGGTGAAGAAAAGAGAGCGCTCGCGTGAGCCCACGCGTGGGGGAGAGCTCCCCAGGCTGAGGCTTCCAAACGCGTGGGGGAGAGCTCTCCACGCTGAGGCTTCCAAACTCAACAGGGAAACGGGAGAGGGAACGGGGAAAATGGCCCAGGGAAATCAAAGCCCACAAAAAATCCCATTCGGGGCCTTCTTTCCCTGGGATGATGTCCCCATGCTGCCAAACCAAGCCTGCGTGTGTAGCTACCACCCCTGTGGTGGGTAGGTAGGACGGGTGATATAAAATCCTCTTATATATATATATATATATATATATATATATATATATATATATAGATAGATATAGATACATACATACATACATACATATATATATACATACATACATATATATATACATATACCTTTGCATTGATCATTTTTTTTATTATAAGATAATTGTATATATTAATAGATTTACTCCTTTTCAGTCGTTTGATATTTATCTATCCATCAATCAAATTGTTTTTGTGTATGTTTTGTGTCTGTTTTGTTAAATTACAACATGCACACACACAAATTACTGCATATTGTTGCGCCGTAATTTTTTGTACTGTGTTATGCAATTTTGATATGTGATTGATGGATTGAATTTCATCAATCACCTATATGTGGTGATACAAAATATGGCTGATATATTGATTCCTTCAGTCATCATATGGGAGCCGTTAGATGAACATCGGATCTGTGCCATATGAAGGTAATTTTGAAAACAAATCCATGCATGTGATCTTTAAATTTCTAAACTAAATGCATTTTAGAAAGGTTATTCAGTAATCAAAGTGTTAACCTTGCCTAAGCATAGGTGTTTGTAAATCATAGGTTATTCATAATTTTTATTTCAGTATATATCACTTATATTATATGTTACTATAGCTAGATATACTCTTGTCTCAAATTTTTATCTCTAGTATAATATGTTCTGAATTTTGGATGCAATCCATTCCAATTTCATGATTTATATTGCTATAAACATGTAGGGTAGAAAACGATCAGGCTCAGTCACTTTCACTTTCACATTTTTTTGAGAAACAATTATGATATGATATTGTGAGAACAGCATTTGAAAGCATGTATAGTAAAAATGATATACTTACAAAATTATTGCCGTACTACATACAATTCATATTATTGCTTTGTACACTACTAATTAAAATTAACAAACAATAAGGTAAACTTACAAAACCGTGTATAGTAGTAATGCTTAATAATGGTGGAAATCCCTATGTGCAGGGCACACATATTACTTTTCTTTACTTTAGAAAACAATTATGACGACCTCCATGAATATGATTAAGCATGAGAATCCGAGTCATTACGATCCTCCTCAAGGAAAGGGTAGTCTATGTATCCAATGACCGGATCTTGAGTGTAGAAGGTGGAACGATCATATTTGTTGAGTGGTGCGCCTAACGCAAACCTCTTAGGCAGATCCGGGTTCGCCAAGAAGAGCCTCCCGTAAGCGACGAGGTCGGTGTAGCCATTGGCCACAACCTTGTTGCCTTCCTCCCGGTCATAAGCACCGGCGGCGATAAACGTGCCCTTGAAGGCCTTCCTGAACGGCAATAACCCATGTGGGATCTGCCTACGGCCGTGGTCGACAACGAACATGCCGTTGTAGGCCAGCCGAGGCTCCACCATGTGGCAGTAGAGGAAGCCTTCGTGCCTATTTAGCTGCCGCACCATGTAGTCGCCGAGCGCCACCGGATCGGAGTCCACACACTCCATGAACTCGATGAACGGCGACAGCCGCATGCCGACACGGTGCGCGCCCACCTCGCGGACCACGGCGTCGGCGACCTCCACCGCGAAGCGGCACCGGTTCTCGAGGCTGCCGCCGTACTCGTCGGTGCGGTCATTGGTGCTGTCCTTCATGAACTGCTCGATGAGGTACCCGTGCGCGCCGTGGATCTCCACGCCGTCGAACCCTGCCTCGATGGCGTTGCGCGCCGCGCGCCTGAAGTCATCGACGACCCTGGGGATCTCTTCGACCTTGAGCCGCCGCGGCTTGGAGTACACCTTGCCCGGCTGGGTGTCGTCTAGGGAGATCTGTCTGTCGGTGCTCGAGATCGGCGCCTGTCCATCAGGCTGAAAATCTGCCAAATTAATTGTTCAGAATTTACCATCAATGACCAAGTACAGCAGATCGTTTATGGTCGTCTCGAGTACGAAAATGACCCGGCGTGATGCGCCTCGTGCATGCATATACCGGTGCTGGAGACCCTGCCGACGTGCAAAATCTGGCAGAAGAAGATGGCACCCTTGCGGTGGACGGCGTCGACGATGGGCTTCCACGCCTCGACCTGCTCCTGCGTCCAGATGCCGGGCGTGTGCGGGTAGCCCTGCGCGGTGGCGGACACGCCCGTGGCCTCCGCGATGAGGAGGCCGCCCCTGGTGGCGCGCTGCGAGTAGTACACCGCCGCGTGCGGCTGCTGCACGTTGCCGTAGGAGCGGAACCGCGCCATGGGCGCCAGCACCGACGCGGTGAGAGAGCTCGAACTGCCCCATCTTGTACGGGGTCATCAGCGGGATCACCTCTTTCGACGCCGCCTGCTGCTGCTGGACGTGCGCCATCTCGTTCGTTCTCTTGCTTGTTTGCTTGCTTGAGAGCTCTTTGATTGCTCTGTTGTGCTTCTGCTGCCTGTCCAGCAGTTCATGGGTATTTATACGTGTTCGGAGACTCGGAGTCAGTGTCATCCTGGCGTGATTGGTTTGGATATTCCCGCCATACGGTGTTTGTTTTTGACGCGCCTCCCGTTTGAATTGTTGGCTGTTGCTCGCATGCATGCACGCAAGCTCCTCTGATCAGAAAGTCCTCACCATTTCCATCGTAAATCCAGGGGTTTCAGATAGTCCGATGTTGTCATATGGCGCCATATAGATAGCAGCCACCAGCCATGGCATCGTCGTCTACTCTCCTTTGAGAACAAACACAGACCCCCACATGTGCATTGCATGCGGTCAAGTTTCTTGGTTCGCGGAAAATGGCACACGTGAGGTTCGGGCAATCCCTTGTTGGGCTGGTAATTTTCGCCAGTCATCCGTCATCACAGGAGTCAGAGATGACGCACCAACGGTTATCAGTAGATCTTCTTTACCGATCATCCCCGTGCCAACAAATGTGTCTGCTTGCATTTTAGGTACATGGGCAACTCGGCATCTGGGTTCCTATATATGCATCAATTTATTTCAAAAGATCCAGGGCGGATCCAGCGTGGTTAGTAATAGGCACTGATCCACGTGTACCAAAAAAAATTTTAAAATGGAAATTTAATTTATCCGTCAATTTTTGAATGATACGTTAGAACTACTTTTTTTTCAGAACAAATGTAGTACATACAACACAGAATTTTAAATTGGAAAACAATAATCCTAATATAGTGGTTTTTGAATCATTGTATCTTTTTTTTAAAAAAAAAAAAATTTTCAAAACATTTACAGTTGGCTCGCTCGTGGAGATTGAGGGTTGAGGATAGGGGAACCGCAATTGCACCTTGCGTTGCGTCCACCGAGGGACTCCCAGATATGTCATGGGCCAACAGTGCTCAATGCTTTTGTGTGTGTGGGGGGGGGGGGGGGGCATGGACACAAATCACCTATCCACCCACCCCTCATCGTTTTGCTTTTTTATTATTGGCACTAATCACTATTCTAACCAGACTTATTTTGAATTTGAATAAATTCTTTTATTGTCCAAAATGTTGGTTTGTTTGTGTTGTTGTTGTTCGCTCTTACTGATGTTTACTGTTTTGCCTGTGCTGTTGTTGTCCGCCATGCAATTTGTTGGTGCCTGGCGTGTTGTGCATGACAGCATGAGGGAAATGGCCACTATTGTGGGAGATAGAGCTGCAACCGGCGGACGCGCAATGCGAAGGCCATAGCCACTGCCCACAAGTGCAGGAGACAGAAGCGATGGGCGCCGCATAGAGCACATCATGAGCCTTTCAGATCCTCCTTGTTGAAGACACGATGGTGTGTCCAAACTTTTACCATATCTAACTGCGCTCGGTCGATAATGCCCCACTAGGACGTGCATCAAGCGATGGCCCAAGATGTGGAGATCGAGATGAGCACGCAGTTCGAGGAGGTCACTGCTAATGTCACTTTCACATGCCCGATGTTAACACAAAAAATTGGGAAATCAATAGTTTTAGCCAAATGTATTGATAATTGGTGTTAGTGACGGATGATTAAAGCTATGATGATCCAGAGATCAGGAGCAACACGATTGGTGGATATCTAGAATCTTCATGGGGATATTTAATGCAGAACATAAAGAATGATGCATCATGAGGGCATCTGGATCAACAAAGGGACGATTCTGGATTGAGTTATCTAAGCTGTAGTGTTTTAAAGTTACTATATTAGGAGATTGAGTGTATAGTATATCTCTAATCTAAGTTAGGGAAGGGTTTTGTTTCTTATTAGGAAAGGGTTAAGTCCTATATTGTAGATATGTAACCAAATACATCGTGTAAAATGAATCAATCACCAATACCACAATCATTTAACTTCCGATGTATTGCCAACCCTTCATGGGTTTTTTTCTCAAATAAGGGTCATCCTCCTCTAATGCTATATCATTTTAGACAACCATTAGGGCATATAGACAACTCTATCTGTGGCACGACGTCCGATGAGTGTTGGATCGGTTAGGTACGATCAACTAGACTACTTCAGCACAATGTGCGTCATTGAGTCCGTTCTAGTTTTGTAGCAAGGCCAATAAGCTCATTGGCTTTAATCATTCTTTTAGATCTTCCTACTTGCTGTAGCTGACCAGTTGCTGAGGATTGCTTGAATCGGCTTATAGTCATCTTGTCGACTCATCTACACCATCATAATGACTATTCTCTATGATAAGCTGATCCTTTTTGGTTGCTGGTCAAGCCAGATGGCACGTCCACACATCCACCACACACACTATATTTTCAAACCCGCATCTAGGACTAAGCAAATCTCACAGACTAGCAGTTGGCTGCATGCAAGGTGCACTATGTTTTCTGCGTTGACAACAAATTGGCACACCTAGTGAGATCAGAATCATCTGATTAGACGTTAGTGTTGCACATCTTCATTACTGTAAGTGATGAGTTATTATAATTTCATGCCTAATCAATCTACTACAAGTTATGGATATCAAGCTTGGCAATAGTATGAGAAACCTATATCAAGAAATGTGTAGATTAGATCAGAATTTCAGTCATTGACATGTTTGCAATAGTTATATAAATTTAGTGTTAATGGTCAATAAAAAAATATAACTAGACTAGGCTTTGATCATGGGATGTATTTGGCTCATCATAATATCCTTATCCAAACTTTCGTAGCACTCGGAATCTACTACCAGACAAAATCACATTTTTCTCATCCATTTCCCATATTTTACAAAACATCTAGTTGTCAAAACCAAGCCATAACTCGTCCGCACAGAAGACGCTGACTATCCAGGATAGAATTTATACTCTGGCTAGAGGTGCACACTTTACCTACAAATTTGGTTCAGGACACCCATCATCATGAGACCCAATCCCGCTCAAGGTCTTTGAAGTATTCCCCAAACGATAGCCATGAGAGACCTAGGACAACCCCATTGCCTAGTGGCCCCATGCCACATGACACTTTCCCCACTCCTAGTCCCTCATTGCATCCCAACTCACCGCCATCCGCCTTGTTATTCCTTATGAGTTCCAACCAAGTGTTGCCGCATACAACATCGAGTGGTTGTACGACAAGGAGTTAGTCAAGATAAACATCAACTCAGTCTTTACATGAGCTAGGGTAGAACATCCTTTTTCCTTTGCTCGATTCCGTGAGCAATTCCCATCCCCGATCTTCTCCACGAAGTCTGGACCTCAAGGTAACCGTGATAACGACACCTTCACTTTCTCACCCTGCTCTAGAATGGCTTAGCCAAATGAACTTGTATGCCGGGGTTCTTCTCTATTTTTACAAAACACATGCTCCACACCCATAACCACATTCCCATCATATTATCAAGATTAATATAGATAATTGAGTGATCGATCCACCTACGCGCACTATATCTAATATTGGTCTGGGTGTCTATCCTACCAGGTTTCCTTAGCAAGCAAAACATGCAAGTTTTACCATTTAAACAGAGCAATGGTTTGTGGTGATAAAACTAGGTAATTTATGCATCAAGTGGGGATTCCAGCAGACTTATCATTGCTTTGTTTTGTTGGCAAACACGACCCATGTAAGGCGTGTCAAGATTTGCTTCATCCAACGGGTGGATTGGATGCTCCCGAAAAACCTACGCGCATAAAAATAAGAAAACATGCAAACCAAGGCACAAAATAAGTTCAACTGGGTTTGGAATTATTTTAGGGGGGTAGCCCTAGAATTAAGAAGAGTTTTAGGAAGATTAATTGGTTGAAGACCGGACGAAAGATACCTGAATTTACGATCACTGGAGACCATAAAAATTAGGAAGGAATGTTTTCTGGGACATTTCTGGACTTTGCTTTTCTGGAGGAGGGAATGTTTCTGGATTTTAGACTTTGTGGAGAATATTTTGGTGTTGCTGGTGAGTGTGATTTCTGGCCCAAAGCCGGTGGTTTCGCCAGCTAGGTTAAATGGAACACCGCCAGATGGACTAGTTTGACAGTGGTGAAAAATTATGAGGCTGACATGGTGGATGGAGCTTGATTTTTGAAGAATTTTGGTGGAGGAATGGCTGGAATCGGAGTTCGAGTGGAGTAGATATGAAATTTTGAACGGATGAAGATATATGTTTGGAAAAAAATGAATATTTTTGGAATATTCTAAAATCCAAATATCTAGAATCTGGAGGATATAATTGGATTTTTGGATTCTAAAATAACAGAAAATATTTTTGGATTGCTCGGTTCATGCTGGTGTCGACGGTTTACGCATACGGTGTCAAATGGGGCACCGTTTTGTAGCGGGTTCTGGAAATGGCAAAGCTCAGACAATTAGCATGGTTATGCAGAGCTCGATTTTAAATAAATTTAGAAAGAAAAATCTATAGAATCGGAGTTTATATGGTTGGGAAATTCGTTTGGAAACGAAATGGATCGAAGAAAGAACGGTACATAACTGAACGGCTAGCATGTGATTTTTGGGTATGAGCTTCCGGTGATTTGGCTAAACTGGGTTGCTGGTGCCTTTCGACCGGAGAGACACGGGTCTGCTGATGTCTTTGCGCTATTCGTAGCAGGATGGGCGCACCAGCCATAAGCATGTGAGGAAGGAGTTCCCACGGGAGGGGAACAGAACAGATCGAGGCAGGCGGGAGCTGCCCCTGGCTCAGGCTCAGCCCGTGGATAATATGCCTTACGGGCTAGTAACGTCAGAGAGCAAATCCATGGTTAACACCCTGTATTCTCAACACTGAAAAAAGTATCCACAATATTAAAAATTAACTTTTGCAACGTCAATGTTTGGAAAAAAAAAATCACTGCGGCCAGTCTAATTCAAAGCGGAAAAAATCCTACCACAACATCGGTTCACAACATCTGAGGCTCGAGAAAAAAATTGTTGAATAATAGAGCGATGAACCAATTTTGCAACATCAAAAAACAACTTTGCAACACTAAAAATTATCTGATAAACATCTCATATCATCTCATGCAATATCTCCAAAATTCCCTCATAAAACATCTCTCATCAACGAAGCATTCATAGATAGATTCTTGCAACATCAAAAAATCAACTTTGCAATACTAAAATTTATCCGATGAAATCGTATAATATCATGCAACATCTGAAACCACAAATCACAACATCGTCTTAAGTCATAAGTTGCAACATGACTCACATGCTTCCGCTTAAGGGTCCAGCTCAGGGTCCTCTCCCTTGCCCGAGTCCTTGTGCTTCACCTCACGGACACCAGAGTTGGCCATGGCGGAGCTGCCGGCCGAGGAAGTGGAGGAGGACGCGGCGAGGCCGGATCCAGGCCCTTCGCCGGAGTTGCTGCAGCTCGTGCTTCATCCAGCGGCCATGGCAGAGGTGGCCAGGGAGCGCAGAGGAGGACGCATCGAAGACGGATATGGGCGCGGAGCCCTCGTAGGAGTCGCTGTTGCGGGGAGCACGGAGGAGGACGCATCGGGGACGTATCTGGGCACGGAGCCCTCGCCTAAGTCACTATCACGGAGGAGGAACTCTTCGATGGAGAAGATGACAGGCTGGAGCGAATGAGAGGGGGGGAGGAACTGGGGCATGATAGCGTCGGCAACAATGACGGAGACTGTGGCGAGGGCAGAGTGGCATTGTACGAGAGAGATGCGGGCGACTGCAGTAGAATAACGCTTGAGTGGTGTATGGACGAGGGCGCGCCACGTCATCATCCGAAATGACACGTGTGGCCGGACGCCCGTGTCCAAGCATTCCCGTATGCCTTAAGCACAAGTCATGATGAGATGAGTGGCATTCTCTCAGTGCTACGAATGTACTTATAACTATGTCCTACCGAGAAAATGATGTCGAGAAAAATAAAAAAGCAAAATAGATTAAAAATATCTAATTGATAAATATGTTGACTTTTCAATTTATTTATTTTTGAAAAATATAAAGTATATATAGTCATTATTTGTTGCCTTTTTAGTTAGATCTAAAATGGAAAAATCTGTAGTTATTTAGGAGCAATGTGCATTACAAATTTTATGATGGAAGGTACGTATAAAATGACAAGTATATGTTTTATGGAATCGGTTAACATTTCAGGTGGAGCCATATCACGTGCAATCAAATGATCTAAAGCGCCCAAGTTACATCTAACGCTCGCCGTTGTTTTTAAGTTTGAACCCTTACCGCCTCACGCTCTCTCTCTTCTCTCTGCCCTTGGAATTTGCTGAAAACCCCCTGCCTCCCTATAACACATCTTCCCGTCACTTCCTCTCACCTTCCTCGGTCTGTTTCGCCCGCACGAGGCACGACTCTGGCAGACCGCGGCGTCGTTTGACTGGTTTGAGGAGCTCGCTGGTCGCTGCCGTCGGCAAGCAGCAGCCTGCTGCGCTGGTGCAGCTGGGCGGTCCAAAATCTCCGTCGCCAAGGCGCACCTACTTGATACTTGTCTCCTCCCTGCTCTGCTCTGTACGACTGCATTGACTGCATACTTGATACTTTCTTTTTTTAAGGTATATATATATGTTTCGTCAAACTCTGGTAGTACAGTGGCACGTGTTGAAACAAGACGATACGTACATAAACTGCGATGAAATACTGCATTGCATAAAGCCATAAAGCGTGGACATTATTCATTGTAACCCAAACCCACTCAAGTTCTGTTCATAGTTTTAAGGATGAGCTACCAGTTACTCATCGTCGTGATCATCTAGGAAAGGATAATCCGTGTAGCCAACAACCGGATCCTGAGTATAGAAAGTAGAGCGGTCGTACTTGTTCAGAGGCGCACCCAGCTCAAACCTCCTCGGCAGGTCTGGGTTGGCTAAGAAGTGCCTCCCATAGGCGACGAGATCAGCGTAGCCGTCGGCGACCACCTTGTTGCCTTCCTCTCGATCGTACCCACCCGCAACGATGAACGTGCCATTGAAGGCCTTACGGAACGGCAAGAGCCTGTGGGGTATGTTCCAGCGGCCCTCGGAGAAGGCCATCCGGGGCTCCACCACGTGGCAGTAGAGGAAGCCTGGGTGCTTGCTCAGCTGCTGCGCCATGTACACGCCGAGCCCCGTGGGGTCGGAGTCGACGGCGTCGTTGTAGTCGAGGAACGGGGACAGCCTCATGCCGACGCGGTGCGCGCCCAGCTCGGCGACGACGGCGCCGACGACCTCGACCGCGAAGCGGCACCGGTTCTCGAGGCTGCCGCCGTACTCGTCGTCGCGGTCGTTGACGCCGTCCTTCATGAACTGCTCCAGGATGTACCCGTGCGCGCCGTGGATCTCCACGCCGTCGAACCCCGCCGCGATGGCGTTCCGCGCGGCACGCCTGAAGTCGTCGACGATCCCCGGGATCTCCTCGGCCCGCAGGCGCCGAGGCTTGGAGTACTCCGAGGGGACCTCAGGGTTCGGCCCACACCTTACGTCCGTGCTGGAGATGGGAGCCTGTCCGTTAGGCTGCAGGTCTGATATGAAATAATTGGACTCGATTAACTGTCGTCGTCGTCGTCGTTAATTAAAGAAGGAAACAAATAGTAGGACGAGGAGGAATGCATATGCATGGCCTACCGTACCGTTGGTGGAGACCCTGCCGACATGCCAGAGCTGGCAGAAGAAGATGGCGCCCTTGGCATGGACGGCGTCGACGATGGGCTTCCATGCCTCGACCTGCTCCGGCGTCCAGATGCCAGGGGTGTGCGGGTAGCCCTGCGCGGTGTCCGACACCCCGGTGGCCTCCGCGATGACAAGGCCGCCCTTGCTGGCGCGCTGCGAGTAGTACACCGCCGCGTGCGGCTGCGGCAAGTTGCCGAAGGAGCGGAACCGGGTCAGCGGCGCGTGCACCACGCGGTGGGAGAGCTCGAACGGCCCCATCGTGTAGGGCGCCAGCAGTGTCGCCTCCTTCTTCGCCGGCTGGTAACCCATCGATCTGATTATGACCTACTGTAGTTTTTTTCTCGGTCGTCGATCACGGGGAGAGTGATTAAAAAGCTCGTGTGTTCTCTGCGCTTCTAGCTCTCCTTATTAGCTTGTGTGCAAAGCGGGCCAGGATCAGTACTTATATAGTCCGTCGGAGTGCTCCCTCCCGGCAACTTAACGGCATCTAGGTCCTGCCATCTTCCGGGGATCAGTTTTCCCACGCGTGGCTGGACTTGTGCACGGCCATTTCGTCGTGTGCTTTTCTAGCTTCTTTCGAAAATTCAAATAATGTGGTGTGGACTGCTGACTCGATCCAGTAGTCTGTCAAGAGCCAATCAGCGTCACTGGTAGTATTTCCTGGGTTCGACTGCTAGTGCTACTACCATGCACATGAAACGCAACTCGATCTGCAAACTGAGATTCTGCTGATACTGTGTTTCCGTTCAGATCCAGGCACGGTAACCGGACTGTCCCTTTCAAGGGTGGATTTTCATTTTAAAAATAATAAAAAAATGACATAATCTCTCAAAATTTTTGAAATTTTTATAAAAGTACAATTTACTCCCCATATCCCAAATTGCAAGGGGATTTAGATCCCTAACCAGATCTATTCATTTCTCCATGTATGTATATTCAATATGTGTCTAGATTCATCAACATCGACATGAATATGGACAAATAAAAGAGAGCCAGAACACTTTACAATTTGGGACGGATGGAGTATCCATCAGTACTTTGCTTAGAGTTAGTTAGATCTAATTCATTAGTCCTAATAGTGTTTTATTGTTTATAACCGTGTCCATTATTTATATGAGTCGTCATATTATTGTGCTTTACTTTACGTTGATTGCATGATTAGTTGATTGTACTCACTCTATCCCAAATTGTAAGGGTTGGGATGGAGGAGGGAGTATGATTTGTCTCTGACTTATTTGAAACATATTGCTTAATCATGCGTAAATCGAACTTCTAGCCATGTTATGCCTTAAGGATCTATATAGGGATCCTGCATCTATGATATTTGTGTATCCTTATTTATCTTTCATGTATTCCTAGTCAGTTGAGTTCATTTAGGAGATGCCTGATATAATTCGGTGAAAAAAATAATACATATAAATAAGGGACATGAATATGAATAAATAAAACACTAGAGGGTAATAAATGAGATCCAAATAATGCTAAGCAGAGTACTAGTTAATATATTACATATTTGGAAAAATCTTTAGTCCTAATTTCATATTTTTCGGATTTAAAATGATTTAGTTCTAAAATTTTAATATTAAATGAAATCTGGCCCTAGTACCCACTGGTCATGGATCTACCAGACTCATATCCATTGGAGTCCCCAATATATAAAGCCCCTAGGCCTAACTCGGTCCAAAGTTAGGTGAGATTGCTTCCACCTTATATGTTGTGCTCCTCTAACATCAATTACCGATGCGAGATTAAACGTAACAATAACAGGAGTCCATTGTTAGTACCAGAAAGTTTCACCAGTCAGTCCAAGCAATGCGTTAAAAAGCTAATCGACCGAGGAATCATTTGAGCCAATTAGAACAACAGAAAAAAGGTCTTCTAGATATGTTTTGGTAGCAACGCTGGCTAAAACGTCACTACACAAAAGACGTAAACATGCTTTTTGACACGTTTTTCGGAATGTCTCAAATTGACACGATGTTAGACACGATTAGAGTGTTGAAAGACATAAAGTGACACTTGTTGTCATGTTATTTAAATTATCTCAATATGACACGTTGTTAGCCACGCTATTAACCATCAGTAGTATCTAGACACAACATCAACCGTGTCAAACAAACGTGCATATGCATGTAAATATGTTTTTTGATACAATTTAAAAGTATCTTAAAATAATACGAATTAAGACACATTTTTAACCGTCAATAGCATGGAGACACACATAAAGCGTATCAGATAAGCGTGTCTATAAGCACATAAAGACATTATTTGACACTATATTTGAAGTTGAATTTACTTAATGGTAAATTTAAAAAGAGTGATAATTTTTTTTACTATTTTTAAACACATGTTAAAGCGTTATTACAAAATGTAACAATGTCAATAGACACGTGGTATAAATGTATCTATAAAAGTGTACTAAAATACGTAGACATGCATATAATTTTTCTATGAAACGTCTCTTTATCTATTGCAGATACGCTATAGTAATCTGTCTCTACAACCTTTGACACGGTGCCCACGAAGATGTTCCTAGCACGTTTTGGAAAACATGTCAACATTGATATAGATACGAAATAAAGCGTGTCTATTATATAAATAAAACATACCTACAAAGTAGGTTTTCTTGTAGGAGGCAGGCGCACTAAGTACTGTCACAAAAATTTGGCCAACTGGCTCAGGCAACATTCGGAAGCAAAGAGAAGATTGACAAAGCTGGCCATTTGAGAGCTGATGGCAGAATAAGCTGCACTGACATCCGAATTCCAGAAGATAGAGGAAGAAGATGAGAACTATGTATTTTGTAGTTATTGTATTCTTGGTAGGAGTGCTAGTCAGATAAGTATATCATGTAAAGTTAAAGTCTGATAACTATAAATATGCATATGTACCAGGTCTTTAGAGCTCACACTAATTATTCTACAACCAACCTTTATAGCGCATCGGTACCACACTTTAAGGTTTTCAAGTAAGCGACATATACTACCCTAATGTTGCATTGTCTAGACTGTTAGGGCTTAGTGGTTCTTGTGAGTTATCACGATGTTATTGTTCGTGTTCGTGTGCAAGGTTCATCGGCTATCGACATCATTAAGCATCTTCTATTTGTTTGCATGTTGAATTCTTTCATGTTGCTTAGCGTCCGCGATATATAAGATTTTCATACCGGTCATGCTCTTGCGGGTCTTAGATTTGCATACATGTCTAGATGGTCTATATTGAAGGTTTGGCTCTGTTTTCTATGTAAGCTTGCGTGATCGATCATAGAGAGGTAGTTTTTGGCCCAAATCCATATCGCCCATCTAGGTTAGGTCCAATCTCGTCTGTTTGTGGAGGATTTAACACTACAAAACCCCATGTAGAACTCTGTGTTCTTCATTCGTTTCCTCACAAGCTCATGGTATTTACGACCCTCTAGAAATAATTAAATTTTGACCGGAACTCTACCTAAAACCGTATTACAACTCAAGTCATGTCGTAGTCAAAACCATACACACATATTTAACCATACACACATATTTGACACAAAATCCCAAATTCTAATGGGAGTCACCGGAGCAAACATATAAACGCACAAAATAGATTTTAAAATATAGACAATAAGACCATGTAGATTAGTGAGCTCAGATATATAGTTGTCAGATTGCGCACATATAGGTGCAGGCGATGCAGCAGTACTTATAGTCATCGCCGGAGTGCGACCTCCTGACACAACGGCATATATATATATATAGGGTCTGTTTGATTGTTGTCCCGGTCTAGCAGGCTAGACATGGTCAGGCTACAGCTGGTCCTGTACATGGTTGATTTGTGTTTGGTTGTCGATGGCTAAAGAATGTGCTGGCTTATGTTTGGTTTGCCTGGTAAGCCTCCTCTTTACTCACCGCTCTTCCCTTCCCTTCCCTTCCGCCCACCATGCTGAGCCGCCACGCTCTTCCCGCTCGCCGCCAAGCCCACCGCGCCAAGCAGCCGCTGCTCTGCGCCCTCGCCGCCGCCGCTCTTCCCTTCCCATCCCGTACGCCGCGCATGCCATGCCAAGCCGCCGCTCCTCCATGCCCTCGCTGCCACCGCTCTTGCCTTCCCTTCCCGCCCACCCCGCCAGCCATGCCGAGCCGCCGCGCTTGTCCCTTCCCTTCCCAAACGCCTCGGGCATTGGGGGCGGCGAGGGGCAGAGGCAGAGGCACGGTCGCGCGGACAGCGGAGCGGAGGAGTGGTCTCGCGGACAGCAGCGAGGGGCGGCGTGGACTGCAGCGAGGGGCGGCGTGGACGGTGGCGAGGGGCAGAGCGTAGGCACGAACGACGGCGAGGGGCGCTGCGGTAGGGATGACGGCTGTGGAGATGGTGGCCCCAGCTGGAGCGCAGTGTGCACGCACGGAGCCTGGCCAAGAATGAACAATCAAATCGGCCATTCTCCCGGAACCACCCTGCGTGGCCAATTTTGCACTACGGGGGCTTGGCTACAAAGGTGATCAGACAACCAATATGGTGGCCTGGCTAGGGAAGTAGCCACCCTACCAAACAAACAACCCGTCTTCCGGCCACCTATTTCCACTCGTAATATAACCACATGGCTGGACTTCAGCACCATTTGTGCGGTGCTTCCAAAACATGTGGTGAGGACTGCAGACCGGGGTAGTCTAAATCAGCGTCAGTTTCACTTGCAGCTCCCATCCACATGCAGTGTGCTGGGCCAAACCACACCGCATGTGCTCCTGCGTCCAGAATCCAGATGCCGGGCGTCTCCGGCCTCCGGGTAACCCCTGCGCGGTGTTCGACACCCCCTTAGCCTCGGTGTCAGGGGCGCGAGCACCACCCGGTGGGAGAGCTCGAACTGGCCAATTCTTGTACGGCGTCATCAGCGGGATCACATCATTAATCCGCGGCTTCATGCATCATTGTGCCCGCTTGGGTCGAGTGGCCGGTCTCGATCGCCGGCGAGCCGCTGATGCGATCGAGCACGCCAGACCCCAAATCACTCGCATGGTTCGACTTTCCGGATGGAAAGTCTGAAATCTTGGGAAAATTTCCTATTTTCAGTCCGGTAGATGATTGATTTTTCATTTCGGAAAATGGTGGATTCCGATTTCAAATTAAAAAAAATATGGAAGTCAAATTTTGATAAGAAATAAATTTTAGAACTGTGAAAACGAAATTGTAATCCCTAGTCACTCGTGGCTTGTTTCGCTTGATCTGCGGATTATGGCTGTGGTTGTCTTCTTTGATGAGACTCCAACCAAGACCAAGCAGGGGAGTTGCTGTATGTAAACGTGTAGTAGAACTGTACGAGTGGACAGTCCAATATGGGATTTTGCTACACAGCCGGCGCGCGGTTCGTTGGTCGTTGCCGCAGATTGTCCCCGATCGACTTTCGGTGCCCTTGCGTCACCTATTCCGTCATACAGTTGGCCAGAACAAGTGACCTTGATGCCGAGGAGGGCTGAATGGTCAGCAGGAATCTAGCTTTTCCCCCCATTCTATTCTTGTCTAATACCCCACTTTTAACTAATAAAAATATAAAAATAAGGGGTGCGTACGTGTGGTTGCTGCGCAAGCGCAAATCGACGACTCACCAATCATGTGCACACCTGGTTGCGCACTCGTGGTCCGCGGCGGCTGACTCACTGACTGCAACTTGGATTTGGACACCAGAACGACATGGAAGCTTTGGTTTCAAGAAAGCACAAGAGTGAATAGGACAAGGAATGAATGGGCTGTTGTTGCTGTTGGGCTAGAAAATGGACTTTGCTAAATCCCTGTGCGCGTAGGATTTTAGACGTCGGCCTGCACAATCCACTTAAGGAAATCTCGTCTCAGGTACGCTAATTTCCATACCATCACATGGCCACAGAGAAGACTAATGGTAAAAATAAGGTGTCAAACTAACATCACGCATGCTACACAAGTGTGAACGCTAATGTTTTTTGTACTATGATTATTTTATTGCACATGCAGAATATAGTCACGAAGCAATAAAAAGTTGTACCTCACAAACAAGAAATCTAAATTTAAAACCGATTGTGTTACTGTGTTCCCTTCATCGAGATCTTCAAAATGAGATCTCACTTGCATAAGTTCCAATAATAATTTTTGAATAAATATAAATTGCCTACAAGTTAATGAAAAAAAAACTAGACTTAGTTTGATAAAATGCTTTATTGGTTTGCTAAAAATGCCTATGGACAGGAATGTAAAAAAAACATATATTCGGACTTGTGTTCTCTTCGATGCTTTTAATACGTATATAATCTTGTTTACACTTTGCAATCTATCATTACAGTATCAATATCAATCATTTGTATAATTTACTCAAGCGAGTAAGCATTTTTAGTAAATTGTTTAGGTGTTTTTAATAGACTAGTCTAGTATTTTTTATAATTCTACTATAAGCAATTTTATGCTGAGAAAAAAATCATGCCAAAAATAATCAATATTGATCTTGTTTTGTTGATAAAATTACAAACATCGCAAACGTGGAAATGGATTTTAAATTCGATATAAGTTCAGCAACATAGGAGATTTGTGCTTTTTTTTTGAAAATGTGCATGAGCACGTGTTTCATTCAAAGGAAAGAAGATACGGACAGTGGCAAACAACCCCACACACAAGAGAAAGAAGAACACCTACATAGTGTGGCAACCTAATAAAACGGCATAAGTGGTTGAATCCCTATTATACCAAAAGACCGTCGACGGTGAATGGAGGGCCAGATGCAGGGCTCGGCTAACAAATAGCTAGAGAAATTATAACCGTTAAGCTAATATCAGTCACACAAAAACAAAATGTATCAATTAACGTGATCCACCAAAGCTAACAGAAACTAGAGAGTAGCCCAAATCCGTAATTGATCCTTTTAAAGCCGAAAAAAACCAACTAAAAGATGTTTAAATACGTAAGGCTAAACTTTAGTTTTAGTCACCAGGAGCCCACTTTAGCTTATCTTGATGAGTTAATGGTCTAATCAATAGACTGGGCCCATGGCTACAATTTGGCCTGTTCATTAGCTTATGTTTGGCTATAAATGGGCTAAATTTTAATTAGTCGCTAAACTTTAGCCATGGGTATTCAAACGCCACATTAATTAATTTGACATTACTAGAACCAAAGGGGATTAATTAATATAGATAAAAAACCGACAAAAAGTATATTGTTAGCTTCGACCAACCCGTGAATGACGAAGAAAGATGTATTTCCTGTAGTGGAAGGCAAGGCCATCCAGTGTTAGGTGCTGAGACTGGTTAGTCCTATCCTAAGTAACCGTCATACCCATAGATACTGCCTCCGCCAGTCCGCCCCCAAAGACCATGGATAAGAATGGTAGCCCGAAATCAGTGAAGCAATCATGCTGTATGGACTTCATCATTACTCATGGTAAAATGATAAACCGCGCGTGATTTAGTTTGAGTAGCTGACTAATTAATCTTGCTGCCATCTTCAAGAAAAGGGGGAAATAGTTATTAATAATCTCAATCGATACATTTATTTCACGTCACGCCAGTACAGAATAAAACAGCATAGGTGCACATGCTGACTCCGCAACAAAACATCAATGAAGAATGGTGTAAACAAATGATGAACTCATGTTGCCGCATGAATCATTCACATTATCAATTCTGATCGAATGGATATAAACTAGTAAAGTGATTAAGCTTGAGTTCTTCACTGGTTGTTTTTGGTGCTGCCATCGAGAAAAGGGTAATCCGTGTAGCCAATGACAGGGTCTTGCGTGTAGAAGGTGGAGCGATCATACTCGTTTAATGGCGCGCCTAGCTCGAACCTCCTTGGCAGGTCAGGGTTGGCCAAGAAGAGCCTCCCATATGCGACGAGATCAGCGTAGCCTTCCGCTACCACCTTGTTGCCTTCGTCCCGATCATACCCGCGGGCGGCGATGAACGTGCCATTGAAAGCCTTCCGGAACGGCAGGAGCCTGTGAGGGATCTGCCTGCGGCCATCGACGATGGCCATGCGGGGCTCCACCATGTGACAGTAGAGGAAGCCCTCGTGCTTGTTGAGCTGCTGGACCATGTAGTGGCCGAGCGCCACCGGGTCGGAGTCCACACAGTCCGTGAAGTCGACGAAGGGCGAGAGCCTGATGCCCACGCGGTGCGCGCCGACCTCGCGGACGACGGCGTCGATGACCTCCACGGCGAAGCGGCACCGGTTCTCCAGGCTGCCACCGTACTCGTCCGTGCGGTCGTTCGAGCTGTCCTTCATGAATTGCTCGAGGAGGTACCCGTGCGCGCCGTGGATCTCCACGCCGTCGAAGCCCGCTTCGATCGCGTTCCGCGCCGCCCGCCGGAAGTCATCGACGATCGCCGGGATCTCCTCGGTGCGCAGCCGGCGCGGCTTGGAATACACCATTCCGGACTCGGCGTCCGGGGAGATCTGCTTGTCCGTGCTCGAGATGGGCGCCTGCCCGTCGGGCTGAAGCTCTGCATGCCAGGCCAATTGGTTTCAACGGAAAATCAACAACCAACAGCTACAGATCAAGCAGCGTAAGCACATATATACGGAGACACGATGGACGCACCGTTGGTGGAGACCCTGCCGACATGCCAAATCTGGCAGAAGAAGAGGGCGCCCTTGCGGTGGACGGCGTCGACGATGGGCTTCCACGCCTCGACCTGCTCCTGCGTCCAGATGCCGGGCGCCTCCGGGTACCCCTGCGCCGTGGCCGACACCCCCGTGGCCTCGGCGATGAGCAGGCCGCCCCTGGTGGCGCGCTGCGAGTAGTAGACGGCGGCGTGCGGCTGCGGCACGTTGCCGTAGGAGCGGCAGCGCGTCAGCGGCGCGAGCACCACCCGGTGGGAGAGCTCGAACTGCCCCATCTTGTACGGCGTCATCAGTGGAATCGCCTTCTTCCCAGCAGCTTCTTGCACCATCTTGCCTGCCTGCCTGGACTAGGGGACGGGAAGTCTGGAACAGCCGCTGTCGCTTGCTGCCTTTCTGCTCTAGATTGCTTGCTTTGTTTCCCGCTTGATTTGTGGTCGCTGTTCTGCGTCTCCTTCCAGACCGGTGTGTGCATGTATTTATAGGTGTCGGAGTGGACGGTGGAGCTTCGTGTCCAGAATGATCCCACGCCCACGTGCGTCACCCTTCTCGTCAGCAACCTGGTCTTCAGTCGCACGACGACAGCGGCCACGGCTGCTTTCTCACGCAGGTTCGTTGGATCCGGACGTGTTTCGGCGGCACACCAACGGCCCAGCTTCACATTGTGCACGGGTTGCAAAGGTATATATCATCTCCAATAAGAGATGACGCGCCTATGACGTGAGAGGTCGGATCTTCTTCGCCCATCGTCCGTGCGTGACCTTTTGTGTTCGTCCAGCTACCACAATATAAGCTACTTGGCCATGGTGTAGATATGAACCAGCCGTAACATTACTTTTTCTTGGAATATAATACTCTTGCTGTACACAATGTATAGCTGTATTTAGTTTTATCAACCCGATCTACGAGAGTAGTAGAAGGTCTGTGCATCATGCATATGCATATGCATGGAGATGGAGGCATGCGCATATGTACAGAGGGTGCAGGAGTGTTGTAGGAAAAACATTTGGACAAGTACTGCATATCTGCTTTTCCGTGTCTGAATGGAAGCGGACGCGCAGCCGCCGCATGATCAGACAAACGGCTGGTGAGATAGGATAACGACTAGGGATGGCAAAGGGGATCCGATCCCCGATTCTACGCAGGGATGGGGATAGGAGGAGTTTTTTTTTTCACGGGGATGTAAACGGAAAAAAAAATCTTCACCCGACGAGTAAACGGGGACGGGGAAGCATTCCCCATCCCCGATCCCCGCGGGGACTCGTTAAATTCGCACGTGATAATGTTTTCACGTAATAGTTAATGATAAAATAAATTATTATCTTGTTCGCACATGATGATGTTTTCATGTAATAGTTAATGATAAAATAAATTATTATTTTGTTAAGTGATCATCTATTGTACAAATATATTCATTATGATGTTACATACAATGATTTTTTGTCTTTGACAATGCGTATAAGTAACAATATTTTGTACTAATAGCAAAAAAAATATACCTATTAATTATAGTTTAAGCAGAGACGGGGATTTATTCTCCGTGGGGAACGGACACGGGAAAAAATTGTCCCCCGCCAACGTTCGTGGGATCTCCGCAGGAAGCTTTTTCCTTCGCGGAGATGAGGACGAGGAGCTATTCCCTTATGGCGAATCCCACGTTGCCATCCCTAATAAAGACTCTGCTGTTGCCGTACTGCGAAGCGAAGCACTGTCGGGAAGGTTCTGCAACGTGGGCTGGGGTGGCTTCGTTTGTGATATCCGTGGTTTTTCAACTTCAATTCATATGCATTTTATGACCATCATCACATCTGATTGTTAGATTGTGCATATATAATTGGTGTTCTGATTGATAATGGTCTACTTAAAAACAAATAAAAAAGGAGTTTAAACACCTAAGTATAAACTAGAGTATGTTCTTCAAAATAGGGTGTTTGGATATCAGACTAAATTTTTAGTCCCCATCACATCGGATGTTTGTACGCTAGTTAGAAGTATTAAATATAGACTAATTATAAAACAAATTACACGGATGAGGACTAAACGGCGAGACGAATTTATTAAGTCTAATTAATCCATGATTAGCAAATGTGATGTTACAGTAACTAGCCGTTAATTATGGATTAATTAGGCTTAATAAATTCATCTCGCCGTTTAGTCCTCGTCTATGTAATTAGTTTTTTTAATTAAACAATGTTTAATAATTATAAGTAGCGTCTGAACATCCGATGTGATACGGGCTAGAGTTTGGTCCCTGGATCCAAACACCCCATAATATCTATAGAGTTCCCATCTCAATTATGCTAAGTTGAGAGATTTTCAAACAAAACTGACTCAATTTTGAAGATTAAACAATTTTATAAAAAGATCCGGGTGAAAACTGCTTAAACAAAGATATAGATAATTTTATTTTAAGTAACTTTTTAAAAGCCCTATAGATAATTTTATTTTAAGTAACTTTTTTTAAATCCCTAGAAAAAAACATGCGGTCTGGAAAATATAGCTAAATAAAAAAAAGAAAAGTCCATAAACTACCTTGAACGCCCTTGCGCTAAAACCCTCTCTCTCGGCCTGTAGCGCAAGGGCGTGAACGCCCACGCTCTTAATCGGCCCCGTGGTTGTGATCTCTAGCTAGGTGAACTCGATGCCCCCGCGGCCCCATTCCGCCGTTACCTGTGGCGGAACCGACGATTTAATCCGGACTAAGCACATTAGCCTCCTCTGGCTTGTAATGTGATTAGACCAAACTAAACCCGGTCGTCCGTCGAGAGTCATTTGACTCCCGATATTACATTTTCCCATAGGAACCGACATCATACACATCTGACCCACGATGGAGCCACAACAGAAACATCATCACAGGCAGTTGAATAGCATAAAATTAGACTTAGTTACAAACCAGTTTTTACATAAAATACAAGTCCAACATAACGTTATAAGGTAGCAAGTTTGAAAGTTTCTCGCAGCGGAAATATAAGTTTAGGGGTCACCATGTTGTCACCAAAAGATTTGCATTAGAGGTACAACATCGAGCCCACCAATGTTGCACTCGTGCCACTCATGTCATCTCATCCTAAATGAGGGCATGCTCCGCCTCCAACACAAGTGCAGACCATGAATTCCATACCTGCGCTCAAAATATGGGGGCAAACCCTGAGTACTAATTACTCAGTAGGTCTTAATGGATTTGGCTTACGGCTGACGCGAAGCGGCTTACTAGCAAGTGGATCCTTAGCCTTTAGTTTTAAACAGTAACATGTGTAACATAAATAGCAAGTTTTCATCATTTGTATGACCTTCAACACAACTGTAACTTGCAGTAAGGTAAACAGTTCAGTTCAATCATGTGGTGTTCTAAAAACCGTTAGTAATAAACACCGAGAGTTTAAGTAGTTACTACGTTGCCCGTGTGCATTATCAGCATTCCCACACCTGGTGGGCATCAGTGATTCGAATCGATTTTAATTCCCGGGAATAACTATCATGCCAGGGGTATATCCTTACTAGCCATCGCGTTCCCACATATAGCCCCAATCTTAACCTGCCTCGTCCCAAGTTCGATTCACTCCCGCCTAGCCCCCGGGTTGTGCCCCCATGACGAGCCTGCCGACATCTCGGTCTCCCCGTCATGAGTACCAAGCTCCCCCGGGCCACCTTCCTCTCAACCAGCGGGTAGGAACGTGTCTCTGTGCTTCGGACGAGCCCAGGAAAGACTTTTCCGGTCCCATATCCCGGATAAGCAGTCTAGCAATGTTATGCCGAACAGCAGGCGAACAGCGAACGGGCCTTATGCGACTCGGGCGGAGTCCAAAGTGCACCCTTATGAAAAGCTCATACTGAAATAAATCTCCGTCCGGTCTCCATTTAATTCATGAGTAACAACAATAAATGATATAACTGTAAGCTTTTGTAACTTTGAAAACACCTACGTGTCGAGTCCACACACTCGTGTCTACTCGTACCTAGTAGAGCCCAGGCAACTCGTCCTACGAACTCTATATATAGGTGCTAGGGCCAGGGCGGCCAGGGAGTCTAATGCAATTGGTTCCAAGCAACTCCTAATGCAAATGCGTAATCATCAGGTATAAATTATTTGCTGGGTTGAGTATGGTCCTGCCTACCTTTGCTTATTCTTATCAAGCCAACAAACTAAACTAGGTTAGTTTGCCGGGTTGTGAGGCTTTGCCCCAAGCAACCCCTTGATCACTTGGACAACGCCTCCTTCCAAACACGACTGATGGGCTCTCCAGGTCGTGTCTGGGGCTTACTTAATCTTCTGGATCACCATTGCTTAAAGTAGCTCCCGCATTTGTTTCTCAATCACGTATCTGCAATAAGCGTTGCTATATGAATGCTATGCATGACACAGCGAATGAGATGCACGATCATCAAGCATACCACTGGTTAAGCAAAATATGAGGCAAACATCTAGTTACGCATCTAATGGATTACTAGCTCAATCAAAACCTCCCGACTGGCACTAGCATTAATATTACTTTTATGGACCCAAAACAAACGTGTATGTGAAATCTCACAAGAACACATATATAAAAATCAAGTTGTTAATCATAAAGCTAACATGGTGATGTGAGCCGATCAAACATGCAATAGTTATTTAGTCATTAAGATTACTATGGTAAGTGTGGTGGTTTTTAGTGGATATACTAGTCTCACATCTTCTATTATTTACATAAATATGCATTATTTCTACCATTTTCAAAACAGAGCCAAAACCTTACATGCACCACCTCCTACTCTAGCAATGAGTCATGTTCATAACCTAGAGCTCATATCAAGCCCCTAAAGTCACATGGAGCATTTTTCTCCATAGCAACCTTTTCCTAAATTAATATATGCTTAAATATAAGACAAGGGCAAAATAGTAATTAAACAGTTAATGCTAGGGCTACCAAAATTTAGACAGAGCCTACACATGTTCACAAGGCCTCTGCCCAAATTTTACAATTTTTGAAGCTTATTTTACCCGCATTTCCTATTTATCAAGGTTTTTCATGCATACTCAATAACAGGGGCAAAAAGGTCTTTTTCTATTCAACCATCATATCCATTCTGCAGATCTACCTAATAGGAGTACAATGCAACAAAGTTTGCATTTTTCTGATTTTTATTTGATTTATTACGAATTTTCAAAGTTTTCTGTTTATAGAAATTCAATAAGTCAAAAACCATAACAGTCAGGGACCTAAGCGTGAATATCTATTAACATCAGGGGCTGACGCGTAAGGGTCTGATGACTCAGTGAATAGCGCACCGTACTTGAACGTAAATAATCAAAAGCGCAGGGGTGCTTTTGGAAAACGACCTTCTTCTTCCTTCGGCCGACAGAGAGGGGCGCGCGGCCGCCGGGGTTCTCGCGCGCGGCGTGTCGCGTGGGGGCGCGCGCTTGGAGCCGTGGAGCTCCGGGAAGGTGTTCCCAGCGATGGGCTACCGTTTCCCCTTGATTTCGACGCGTGGGGAGGCCCAAATCGACGAAGAACGCACCGTGAACCGGCGCTGTCCGCAGTGCACGTGCTTGGCGATGTTGGGCTCGATCTGTCGATGGAGACCGGGAGAGGCGCCCCAAAGGATCCCACGGGCTGCGCGGTGATGCCGCGAACCCAGCGGAGGCGGTCTGGTGGTGCGGGGACTGCCCGGATGTGGTCGTCCACGGCGGAGGCGCGGTGAACGCGCGCGACGCGCGGCTGCGAATGTGGGGAGGACGCTAGGGGCAACGGCGGCAGCCACGGAGGTGGGGAAACGGTGGAGAAGATGGAGGCGAGCGCGGGACGCGCGACGGGCGGGGCGGAGGGGCTACGGAGAGGCGAGGTGGCGTGAGCTCGCCGCGGGCTCCCATGGCGGGCGCGCTCTGCCGCGCTCGCGAGAGGGAGAGAGACAGGGAGGGAGCGAGTGAGGTGAGGATGATGGAGGGTCGATGTCTCCGCTATTGTCCGGGGTACGGGGCAGCGCTGCAGGGGTGAGGGCAGGCCGAGCGGCGCGTGGCCGCGGCGTGGCGCGCTGGCGCCCAAGGCGTCGGCGTGCTGGCGCCGTTCGCCCACCGCGTGGGCGAGCGGGAGGAGAGGGGAAGAGAGAAGGCGCGCGGTGGACTCGGTCCATGGACCGGAGGTCGCTGACAGGTGGGGTCGGGGTGAGGAGGAGGGTGAGGGGTCTACGGACCGGGTGCATGAGGTGAGGAAGGCAGTGTGGCCCACCCGAGTACCGGCGCAGGCGACCCGACAGGTGGGGCCCGCTCGTCAGCGACTCATGGAAAAAAAATAAAATTCGAAAAATAGGAAATCTCCCTGTTGACTGCAGGAAGACCTGTTTGAAACTTGAGTTTTTGAATATTCTAGAGTCCGAATTTGAAAAGGACCCAATTGAATGAAACGTTGTACCTTTAAGATCTACAACTTTGTCAAAATGAGTAATATCAGATTCCAAGTTTAAATATGATTAAATTTGAATTTAACCTGCTGACTCCAGTTTGACCAAGGTTTAATGCAAACTTAGAAATTCCTAAAGTCTATTTTATGCTCATTTTCAGAGAAAGAGTATTATACCAATGTTGTGTAGTTTTTAATTATCTACAACTTTCTTATATGATGTTTTGCATGATAGTGACTATTGCTCCTTTGAAATTTGAATTTTCCTTACCGATCAAGTTTAGGCAGATTTCTGTCTTTTTCATTAATCGACTCAAAACTCCACCTAAACCTTTGTGCATGTTACCACACTCAATAACAAAGTTGATCTACATAAAATTGTCTACAAGTTTGTTATAGAGAGTTTGGTCCAAATCACATTTTATTTTGAACTAAGGTCACAAGTGCACTCAGGGGTTTTGTGAAACTGCAACTTCAATTTATGTATGGTCCTTTTTGTTTCAAACCTTTGAAGTTATCAAACGGAGTCCAATAACTTTGATATTTGGTTCAGTTGAAAGCTTATAAGTTTAATTTCATTTCCTAGTCAGGTAGATTTTTAAGTTCTATAGTGAAAACAAAAGTAATTTCAGAACGAAGTTTGGGGAAAGGCTGAAATGCAGATTTAGGGGTTTAAGTGTGGACCAAGTTTGACCTGCTTTGACTTGGCCTTTTGAAGTTTCCAATTCAACATTTTTAACTTGTGATTTCTCCACCTTAGTTCTTTCCATCTGTAAACATGATTCAATTATAAGAAACCATTACCTTAAGTCAAATATGAATTAGGGCCTCTGAGATGCCGGAGGCATCACATTACCCACCCTCTCATGGGTTCTTAGACCACGCCCACCATGGCCTACCTCCTTGTCATCCTTATCAGCATACTGTCGTCTCCCACGCTGTGATGCCCCCGGTATCTCGAAAGTCTTAACACGCGATCAGATTAGCGGTAGTCAAGGATTTGGCTTAATGATGTTTAGAGAAGAGCAACAACTAGGCTAGTAAATCACGAAGTTAAAAATTTTCTTGTGAAATATGCAAAACCCCTGAGTGCAATTGTGACTATAGTTCAAAATATAATGTGTTTTGGACCAAACTCTCTATAACAAACTTGTAGACAATTTTATATAGATCAACATTGTTATTGAGTGTGGTAACATGCACAAAGGTTTAGGTGGACTTTTGAGTCGATTAATGAAAAAGCAGAAATCTGCCTAAACTTGGATCGGTAAGGAAAATTCAAATTTCAAAGAAACAAAAGTCCTTATCATGCAAAACATCATATATGAAAGTTGTAGATAATTAAAAACTACACAACATTGGTATAATACTCTTTCTCTGAAAATGAGCATCAAATAGATTTTAGGAATTTCTAAGTTTGCATTAAACCTTGGTCAAACTGGAGTCAGCAGGTTAAATTCAAATTTAATCACATTTAAACTTGGAATCTGATATTACTCCTTTTGACAAAGTTGTAGATTTGGAAGAGTAGAACAACTTTTGTATTTTGGGTTTTGTCAAATTCAGCCCCTAAATCATTCAAAATGGCGAGTTTAAATCACATCTCCAGCCGGTCAAACCACCCTCTTCCTTTTTCCGAATTTTCGTTTTTCCCTGTCTCAATGACGAGCGGGCCCCACCTGTCAGACCTCGGGTCCCCGCGAACCGGAAACCGCCATCCGCACCCGGTATGGCGAAACCGGTTTCCCTCCACATGGACCCGATCTATAGACCCCTCTCCTTTTCCCTTGCACTGGACCCACCTGTCGGCCTCACCCGGTCTATGGACCCGGTCCACGCACGCGACTCTGTCTTCCTCCTTCCCTCCCCTGCGCCCGCGCGGCGGGCGAAGGGCGCCAGCGCGCCACGCCGTGGCCACGCGCCGCCTGCCCCGCCCGGCCTGCCCTGCCCCTCGCCCCGGCTTCCTTGAGGTCGAAGCCACCTCCCTCTCATTCCCTGCTCATCTCCCTGCCACTCCTCTCCGCCGCCCCGAGCTGCGAGCTCGTCACCCGCCATGGCCGCCCGCCATTGACAGGCACAACGAGCTCGCTGCGTTGCCAGCTCGGGCCGCCTCCCGTCCACCCACCACGCGCTCCACCTCCGCCGTGTCCCCTCCACCGAATCCAATTGCTCTAGTACATCAAAATCGCCTCCTCCACCTCCCTCCATGCGCGACCACCGAGATGCGCCACCGCGCCACCGGCCTCGCCGTGGGCGGCCTCCCTCGGTCCGTCCCTGCGGCTCCGACCCCCTCCTCCGGGTTCCCCTCATCGCCGCCCAACTCGCGCACCCCTCGGGGGCGTCTCTTCTACACCGGAGCCACCGGATTGAGCCGTGCCGCCACCACCATGCCGCGGCCACGCTCCCTGGTTCACGCCGCGTTCCCCGCCTCTTCCAACCACCCCACGCGACGCGACCTTGGGGAAGGGGATCCCCATCGCCGGGAACACCTCCCCGAAGCACATCGGCTCCAACTCCGGCCTCCATGCGGCCGGCGCAGCCCACCTTCCTCCCCTCTGTGTGCGTCGGCGCGAGGTAGAAGAAGAAGGGTGGATTTGCAAATATCCCCCTCCATTTTATCGTTTTTGCGCACTCTGGTTTAAAAACTATTCACTCAGTCTATATTTATTTCTGTGCAGGCCCCTGAAGTCTACGTTTAATTAGTTATAGGTCCTTAGATCTGTGGTTTTTAAATAAAATGATTATTAATTCGGCTGAAACTTTGGAAATTCGTAATAAATCAAATAAAAATCAGAAAAATACAAACTTTGTTGCAGTGTACTCCTATTAAGTAGATCTACAGAATGGATATGATGGTTGGGTATGAAAAGACCTTTTTGCCCCTGTTAATGTGCATGCATGAAAACCTTAATAAATAGGAAATGTGGGTAAAATGAGCTTCAAAAATTATGAAATTTGGGCAGAAGCCTTGTGAACATGTGTAGGCTCTGTATAAATTTTGGTAGCCCTAGCATTTACTGTTTAATTACTATTTTGCCCTTGTCTTATATTTAAGCATATAATTAATTTAAGAAAAGTTTGCTATGGTGAAAAATGTTCCATGTGACTTTAGGGGCTTGATATGAGCTCTAGGTTATGACCATAACTCACTGCTAGCATAGGAGGTGGTGCATGTAAGGCTTTGGCTCTGATTTGAAAATGGCAGAAATAGTGCATAGTTACGTAAATAATAAAAAAATGTGAGACTAGTATATCCAATAAATGCCACAATGAACCATATTTGAAACATAAGAATATGTAAGACTTAGCCACTGTTTCTGGAATGCAATATAGGTCTTCACTACTGTTGAGATATGCACGCTAGGAATTCTAAGTTAGCTATGTGAAATATGGTTATTCATACGGATGCTTGACATTCAGGCATCTCATTTGCTGCATCATGCATATCATTCATATAGCGACGCTCACTGCAGATACGTGATCGAGAAGCCAGTGCGTGGAACTACTTCGAGCAACGGTGTCCAAAAGACCAACTAAGACCCAAATACCACCTGGAGGCCCCTGAAGTGGTATTTGGAAGGAGGAGCTGTCCAAGTGATCAAGGGGTTGCCTGGGGCAAAGCCTCACAACCCGGCAAACTAACTTTAGTTTAGTTTGTTCAAGTTATCAACAACAAAGGTAGACCCCCTTAGGCATATACACCTACCTAGGGAATCTCACCACCCTTTATTTGATTGTGCATTTACGTTCAGGAGTTGTTTGAAACCCCACCTGCATAAATACCTGATATCCTAAATAGAATGGATAGGCCGAAGTCTATGCTTAGCCATGCTTAGACGTAAGAAGTCGAGTGAAGATATTCACTCGCGAGATGATAGGACTCAAAATGTTTTACAAAAATTTAGTACGAGAGAAATATGATATGATGTGATGAAAAGATGAGACCGGGCGGAGATATGTGTATATTACGATGAAAAATGATGAGGATGGTTTGGTGGACTCCGCCCGAGTCGTTTAAGGCCCGATTCGCTGTTCGCCTGCTGATCGGCATAATATTGCTAGAGTGCTTATCCGGGATAATGGATCGGTGAAAGTCTTACTCGTGCCATCCGAAGAACAGAGACAGGTTCCTACCATTCTTGTTGGAGGGAGTTAGGCCTGGGGGAGCTTGTACTCGACGGAAGGCTGACCCGGTGCGGCCGTGGTATCGCTCCTGAGAGGGCAAAACCCGGAGGAATCGCGGGATTGAATCGAACTTGGGATGGGACGAGTGGAGATGGGGGCTATATGTGGGAACGCGATGGCTAGTAAGCATATACCCCTGGCATGATAGTTATTCCCGGGAATTAAAAATCGATTCGAATCGCTGATGCTCACCATGTGTGAGAATGCCAGTATCGCACACGGGCAACGTAGTAATAACTTTAATATCTTGTTCATTTAATCATGCTTTTATATTACATGTACTTGTATGTTACATTTCCGCAAGCTCCTTTACTGATGACATATGTGTTTCGGATGATGATATATATGAGCTATGGATGATGATAATAACTATAATGAACCAAATGAGGCTTATACTTTAAAAATAAATGATACTTGAAAGTAAGGACTCACTTCTAGTAAGCTTGCGCGGGTTAGAGTCCAGTCCACAAAAAGCCTTGCATACTCTCAAATGTGTCGGGTTGAAACCGCCCATGGGTAAGTCCTACGAGTACCTCACGTACTCACCCCTACGTTGTTGATATTTTTATTTCAGGAGCTTCATGATCGAGAATGACAATGGTGGGCTCAATGTCATGGCTCGATGTTTTATTTTCCGCTGCAAGAGTATATCAGTATTACGTTACGGTTTCCGCTGCGAGGTTATTTTGGAACTCTATTTCAGTATGATTGTACCCCATTTTGAGTAAATATTTTTAAACAAATCAATCTATGTTTGTATGAAATGGTGGGTTGTTGTAATTGTTGTGGCTCTTTCGAGGGCTTAACGTGTATGATGTCGCATCCCTGGGTGATGGTTGCATCGAGTGCCCTTTTGGGTAGCTCGACGGACGACCGGGTTTAGTTCGGCCTAATCACACTGCAAGCCAGAGGTGGCAGGTGTGCTTAGTTCGGACTAAATCGGCGGTTCCGCCACACACGCCGGTGTTGTCTTTAAGCCACCACCTCACCGTTGCTCGCCGTCGCCAACGTGGCATCGCCCACCCGCACCATCCCACTCATGTCTGCCATGCACCGCTACCACTATCAGCTGGAACTCTACCATTGCGCACATGCATGCACCGCGGCGCGCCACGCCGCACCGCCTCCCCGTGCTCTGCAATGTAGCAGAGCTCCACCACCATCGGTCCTATGCCACCACCTCCCTGACACATAAAAAAGCACCCCGAGACCCTCGCCTCTCGTGACCTCACTTGCGCCATCATCACACCACGCCCCCTCTCTTGCCCTTGCTCTGTTGTGTTGTTGCATCCCTCCAACGCCCCCATCAGCCGTGAACCAGCATTGCCGCTGCCATTACCACACCGGGAGGAAGCAATGAGGATGAAGAGCAACATTTTTGCATGCAGAGGTTCCCCCACTATTAGCTTTATTTCTTCACTATGCAATGTGCCATGGTAAATCTACATCTAAAACTAATTAGGTTATGCACATAAACCTGAGCCCAATCCTTTCACTCTATCCCTTGTACTTTTATGTATGAAGTCACACTATTTACTATGTCTTGGGAGAACAAATCCTTGCTGATGTCATCACATGAAAAACTCCCAAAAATATAATTCTTATTGTTTTAAAAAAATTGATGTTGTGGTCATCACCTAGGTCACGCTGATGTCATCAATTTATCTTTTTATATTTTATGTTTTCATGGTTTTTAATCCATTTGAAACTTGTAAAACATATATAGAAAATTTACAAAAAATTGAAAACATGCAAACTAAGTTTTGTTAGATTTCTAAAACCAATATCTACATGTTAAAAATGTTGAATCATACCAAATGACCAATTCGCCCCTAGTTTTAAATCCAATATGTTGGACTCCTTTTTAGCCAAGTAAAATATGTACCTATCCCTAAAAATTACGGAGAAAATTCCTATAAATCACCTTATGCATGTCTAAAAGGGGTTTCCAAAATAGGAATTTAACCAAAGCACCACCCCCCATCCTATGTAACCTTGTTGTGTTTTCCCTATTCATTGGAGCTTGTTGATCACTTTATGGTCAATAGATTGATCATCCTCATGCTTATGCACCATTCATATCATGCATATAGATTCAATAATATAGGAGATTGTAATCGAAACATATCAAATAAGTTTCTTGAAGAACAACAATAGTACTTGGAGGGGGCATTGGATTAGTCCAAGCTACTAACACCTGATTTCCACAACATCATGATCTAGGCAAGCCTCAGAGCGCACCTATTAGTTCATTGCATATTACTTATTTTTGCATTAACGTATAGGGGCTGATTGAAATCCGCCTTCATAAACATTCCCTTAAGAATTCCTTGTTCTAGAATCCTATCTAGAATAGGACGATACTAGTGCTTTGCTTTGAATTTTCACGCTAAAACTTTTCATGAATGTTGTATGGATATGTGGTGGAGATCTCCTGCAAAATCTTTTGTATATTCTTATTTTTAATGAGAATAAAATGGACAATGAAATCCTTAAAAACAAATATTATGGCAAAAAATCCAATTATTACCTAGGTTCAAAGAGTTGTAGTGGAGGGCATTCTCTGAGAATATGTGCATTATTTCTTTTTTTTGAAAATGAGGTAGGGGAGGTAATTTTAACAGTTGAGGGCGGCACACTGTTTGCTAATAAGGTTCAAGGTTGAAACTCAGAGCTAGGTTGTAATGCAAGCAGAAGGCTTAGTCCATTTGGGAGTGGAGGAGATAATGTCTAGTTTCTCTCCCTAGAATGTGGTCATAGTCTTTGTTTTCTCATTGAATATTGATGCTAAACAACATGCAACAATCAATTGTCTAAATCATTTATGTCGAACATGCATCCCTCAACTCTCACAAATGTTTATGTTTCCCCTTGCCCCTAGGTAAAAATGGTTTTAAATGTGGTTTTGAGATACATAATCTTTTTAGTTTAAAAATAAATCTGCTAAACATAATGTAATATTTTACACCAAGAAAATATCTTCATACTTTCAAAAAATCTATAAAATCGTAAAGATATGAAACCCAAAGTAATATATTTTGAGATTGTGAAAATATTTATAAAAGTTTCAAGAACTTTTTTGTCTATCTCTAGAAATCTAATATGCCTAAGGAATTTGGAAACTTCCTAGAACTAAACTATGAGATGTCACCCAAATGTTTAGATTTATTTGTCAAGCATAATCTCGACACAAGAGCATGAATAGATCAAAAAACTATATTAGTGTAAATATAATATTACAATGAAGTTCGGGTTTTGAGGATTTTCTTCATTTATTTTCTTATGTAAAATCTTAGAAACACCATTCCTTCCTTTGTATCTTGTTTGCTTCTTTTTTTTTTGTTTATACAACATTCAACATATTGGTGTATTTTTAGTTTATTTTTACATTTTTATGACAACAATATTTTGTTGCAAATTTTGTGTAATAATATACAATGTTGTTAATTAAATGTTAGTGACATTGTTTGTAACTATTTTTCCAATTTGTCTGTATTGCAACCCCATGTTGAATGTTATGATGTTGTTTAGAGAAAAACGTTGTGGGTCAATGATGTTTTTTTCATGAGAAAACATCATTAGTTAGTATAGGGTAAAATATCTTTGAATAATCCCAATCCATACATTTATTTCACCTTACACCGTACCAGCATAGAATAAAACACCATAAATGTATTGCCTCTGCCACAAAAAATCAATGAAGGATGGTGGAAATCAATGATAAAAACACATGTTACATAAATCTTCACATTATTAGTTCTGATCGAATGGATGACCTAATGACTAAGCTTGCGTACTTGACTGGTTGTTTTTGTTGCTATCCTCAAGAAAGCGGTAATCCGTGTAGCCAACAACAGGGTCTTGGGTGTAGAAGGTGGAGCGGTCGTACTTGTTCAATGGTGCATCAAGGTCAAACCTCTTAGGTAGATCCGGGTTAGCCAAAAAGAGCCTTCCGTATGCAATGAGGTCGGCGTAATGTTCGCCTAATGCCTTGTTGCCTTCCTCTCGATCATACCCACCAGCAACAATGAACGTGCCATTGAAAGCCTTTCGAAACTGCAAGAGCCCGCGTGGGATCTGCCTGTGGCCCTCGACGATAGCCATCCGGGGCTCCACCATGTGACAGTAGAGGAAGCCCTCGTACTTGTTGAGCTGCTGAATCATGTAGTGGCCGAGCGCCACCGGATCGGAATCCTCGCAGTCCATGTCGTCGGCGAAGGGCGACAGCTTAATGCCCACGCGGTGAGCTCCCACCTCCCGGACGACGGCGTCGATGACCTCAACGGCGAAGCGGCATCGGTTCTCCAGGCTGCCACCGTACTCGTCCGTGCGGTCATTAGCGCCGTCCTTCATGAACTGCTCGAGAAGCATTCCGTGCGCGCCGTGGATCTCCACGCCGTCGAAGCCCGCCTCAACTGCGTTCCGCGCGGCCCGCCGGAAGTCCTCGACGACCGCCGGGATCTCGTCGGCCCGCAACCGCCGCGGCTTGGAGTACACCATTCCCGACTCGGCGTCCGGGGAGATCTGCTCGTCTGTGCTCGAGATGGGCGCCTGCCCGTCGGGCTGAAACTCTGTCGATCGATCGATCGGGTGGAAGAAAAATCAGCGGTACGTAGCAACGGATCAAGCAATGTAATCAGAGTCGATCGTAGTTGGATACGCACCGTTGGTGGAGGCCCTGCCGACATGCCCTAGTTGGCAGAAGAAGAAGGCGCCCTTGCGGTGGACGGCGTCGACGATGGGCTTCCACGCCTCGACCTGCTCCTGCGTCCAGACGCCGGGCATCTCCGGGAACCCCTGCGAGGTGGTCGACAGCCCCGTGCCCTCGGAGATGAGCACGCCGCCCCTGGTGGCGCGCTGCGCGTAGTAGACGGCGGCGTGCGGCTGCGGCACGTTGCCGTAGGAGCGGCACCGCGTCATGGGCGCGAGCACCACCCGGTGCGAGAGCTCGAGCTGCCCCATCCTGTACGGCGTCGTCAGCGGGATCGCCGCCTCCGTCTCAGCCTGCTGCACCATCTTGGTCTTCCCTGCTGGCTGCTGCCTGGTCGCAGTGGTCGGTCTCGGACTCGATCTCGGTCGCCGGCGTGCCGCAGATGTGAGATGTGCTCGGACACCGCAAGTCGATTGCTGCCTCTCTGTTCTGGCTTGCTTGCTCTGTTTCTCGCTTTGTTTGCGCTGTGCTTCTTGTGAGTCTCCTGCAGGGCTGGGGTGTGTTACTTAAATACATTTCGGAGTGGGGTCCTCCATAGTAGTATATTTTAGTATCTTCTAGCCGCCGGCGGCGGCTCCAGGAATGCATCAACCTGTCCAGAATCTTCCCATGCGCATCAGCGGATCAACCCCCGCCCGCGTCATCCTTTTCGTCACCAGCTTGGCCTCACGCAGGTTCGTTGTATTCGGCCGTGTTGCAGCTGCAAACCAAGAGCCAGTGGAACAGCCAGTACTCATATCAACCGGAAGAGGAGACGACACACCTGGGATGTGAAAGGTTGGATCTTCTTCTCCGATCATCTCTGGATAAACTTTTATGCTCATCGGCTATTGGCGCATATAAGTTGGACACGCGTTCAAAGCCTATTTGCCTGAAGTGTTTGTTGGCATGAATTTTGGCTCGGCCAAACTATATATGTTACTCGTTTGCGGTTGACTTTTTTCAAAAACTTCGATCTTCTTATTTAAAACATTTATAATTTATTATTTATTTTGTTCTGGTTTGTTTTATCATTGCAGAGAGTTTAAGAATGACTAGTTTTTTTATATGTTTACGCAATTTTTTTGAATAAGACGAATTATCCAAGTTTTGAAAAAAAGCCAACCACGACTTATATTTAAACACAGAGAAAGTATTTTTTACTCAATGATGTATAAATTAATTAATTAATATAATTAGCTAAATTCTATTTAAATGTTGAATAAATAATACTTCTCAAAACAAAATGGATTAATATACATAAGTATTGTTTAACAAATCAGAAAATGACTCAGCTACATGTAAATATTCTATGCCCATATACACTCATCTGCGTAAATACGGCGGGTTGCTCGAGCCACAGGAAATACAACTCATTAATGATATTAAGTATTTGTTGGCTGTCATAATACTATAATCAATAAAAATAATGCAGTGGTCATCATTAAAACACAAAGAAACGTATAAAAGATAAATGTATTTTACTTCAAATGCATATGTACGTCCATCCCTACCCTACGTAATAAAGAAAACACATGCAAGCTGACCCACGGTGGTCCAGCAACCAGCATGTGCATGCACGAGCAGTACACATATACTTAATCACGTGTCTTTTTCTCTAATTATCTCAATTAAGAGTAGTAAAAGATTTACTCTTCTTCAATCGCCTGTTATTTGTTTATCCATCAGTCAAATTGTTTTGTACGTGTTATGTATCTGTTTTTGCTAAATTACTATATATATATACAAAAATTAGTAATATTGTTGTAATGTAATTTTTTTGTATTGTGTCGTGTAATTTTGATATGATGGATTGCATTTCATCAGTCAACTATGTGCTAGTATAAAATGTGACTGCAGTCATCGTGAGAAACCGTTCGATGAACATCGGATGGTTGTAAAATGTGACTAATGAAAAGTTAAATATCGATCACCTGATGAATAGATACGCCCATAAAGTATCAGGGTCCATTCGCAAGGTAGGACATGCTTTTCAGATCCGGTGACCACGTCCGGCAGCCGCGCGGCAACGGTGACCACGTCGACGCACACGTACTCCACATGTTCGTGACACGCGCGGCGATTCAAACCGGCCCGCGCCGGCGTCATTTAGCAAGGAAAGTTGAATTACGAGGGCGCCAAGGTGCCCAAGCCAAACCGGTGCACCGCTCGCTATATAAAATAGCAGGCGGCAATCGAATGAATCGATGGACGAGGTGAGCGCTGCTTCGCTGGTCGCTGCTGCAAACTAGAGCATCGACGCATACATTCGCCGCCGCCGCCGCCGCAACTCGCCGGACGCCGTCGGAACCTGCTTCCATTGCGTCCCGTGTGGCCTTCCTGAAGTCATCGATGATCACCGGGGATCTCCCCGGTCCGCAACCGACGCGGCTTGATAAACACCATTCCGGACTTGGCGTCCGACCTGGGAAACCTGATCGTCCGTGCTCGAGATGGGCTCCGGGTACCCTGCCAATTGGGTCAAAGGAAGATAGATCAGCAACCAACTATACAACTCACTATCATCTGGATGACAATGTATTCACTTTTCATCCACTTTTCACCGGTCTCCTGCTCGCCTAGCTGCTGCTCGACGCCATCCATGCCGCCTGCTCCACCTACCACTGCTTCTGCCAGCTCCTCCTCCCACGGCGGCATGGCCCCGCCTGCCCGCCTCCTCCCACGGCGGCGCGGCCTTGCGCTCCCGGCTCCTCCCTCGTGCCCTCCTCCTCCCGCGGCGGTCGATGGCTGACGGTCCTCCCGCGGCCCCGCGGCGGCAGGTGCGGTCAGCTCGGCGACCGCGCGCGGCCTCCGCGTCGTGGCCGCCCGCGCGAGCTCGCCCGCCCACGTGCGCTCACCGGGCCACGCCAACCTCCGTGTCGTGGCCGCCGCCGGCGCTCGCCCGCCCACCCGTGGTCTCCGCGTTGTGGCTGCCCCGCGCGAGCTGCTGCCCCGTGCGAGCTCGCCCGCCCACAGGCAGCCGCGCTCGCCGGGCCACGTCGGCCTCCGCGCCGTGGGCGCCCGCACGAGGCCGATCGCGCACGGCCTCCGCGCCATGGGCGCCTGCGCGAGCTCGCCCGCCCACGGTCAGCCGCGCTCGCCGGGTCGCGCCGTGGGCCGTGGCCGCCCGCATGCAGCCTCCCCATTGTGACCGCCGGCGCCCAGGGGTGGAGGGCGGCGCCACCGCCACTGGCTGGCCGGGACCTGACGAGCGGAGGCTTGCTGATCCCGGGGATGAAAACGAAATAAAAAAGGAAAAAACCGGGGAATGAAAATGAAATAGAAAAAGAAAAGAAAGAAAGAAAATAGGCCAAATAGAAAGCCCAATTATATGCACAAATCTTGAAGCAATCGTAACCACATAAAAGTGAATGAAAACACAACTGAAAATCATCCGAGAGATAAATAGAAATCCCTAAACAGAAAGATCAAGCGACATTATCATAGCTGACAAAAAAAATACAAACTCGTTGGGATGCAATGCAAGCGGGCCTAGTGATTAACGGAATACCCACCCTCCACCAGCCCACTTCTTTGCTTGTGGCTTAGCGATTTGGCGGGACTTCTATTTCACAGTGCGCGTCGCGCGACGTTTCTGACCCGCGCTACCCCACTCTCTTCTTCTTCGTCTCGCCCCCACCCCTCTCGCCGCCTACCGCTGCCGGCTTGCCGCGCCTCGCCGCCGCCCCCGCCGCCAGCAGGTATCCACCCTGACACTTCTCTCCCTCCCTCCTCGTTCTCTCATCTTCCTCTCTCTTCCCGCCTCCTCCGCCAGCGCTACCCCACCCCAGCCCCGCCGCCACCCAGAGGCCACTGGCGCTTCGGTACCCTCACGCGCGGCCTCCCTGCCCGCCGGCCGTCGGCGCGTCAGGCCTGCCCCACGCCTCTGCCTCCGCCGCCCTCGCTCTCCGGCCACCCCTGCCCCACCCTGGCCCAACCGCCGTCTGACCTCGCCTGACCGGCGGCGCCGCCGGTCTCAGCCACCGGCCACCCCGCCACCACCGCCGGGCCGGCCTGCCTCCTCCAGCCATCCCTCTAAGGTCGGAGGTGGAGGAGAGCGAGGATGGCCATGGCAGCGGCGGAGCCCCTGTCCCCAACCGCGAACCCTAACCCTAACCTCAGCGGCGGCGGCGGCGGCGGCAGTCATGGCGGCGGTGGAGCCCTCCACCCTGAACCCTAACCCTAACCTCGGCGACGGCGGTCATGGCGGAGGCTGCATGTGGAGGAAGGTGGCAGCGGAGAAGGAAGGCGGCGGCGGCCGCCCCCTCCCACTCCGGCCTCCCGATAGCGGCCACGTGGCGGCCGCTGGACGCCGCGCGCTAGGCGTAGGTCGCGGCGCGCGCCAAATAGTGATTGGGGAGATTTGGCCCACTAACATCGGTGTAGTGATATGAAAGCCTATCCTAAAGCCCGCAAAACTCACATGAAAAAAATTCGTCAATCTTGCGGCGCGCCGCTCGCGCGTGCTCTCTGGATGTGCGGAGCTATTTCCGCCGCCGCCATGTCAACCACCTAAGCCTTCTCGCTTTTCCTCGCTCATGTGTAGACCTGAGAGTGGATCGTGATAACCCAAAGTCCAATTGGACTCCACCAGGTTTGGACCGCTTGGACCAATGATACATGGACCTGGATACCCATTCCTCTAAGATCCAATAAGAGCTTCAGGAATCTGGATCCCAAAGCTCAAAATCCAAGTATCCATTGGACTTCTCTGGATCATTGCTCCTAGCGGGACTGCGTGAAGGACTCGCGTCTCGCTGCATCTTCCCTGCTCCCATACTCGGTGTGGCGGCGGCTGCTCCCCAATGGCCCTGACGAGGCAGCCCACCAGCACGCCCGCGTGCCGCGCAGCTCGCCGTCGAGCCCCCAGCAGCAGCACGTGACCAGCCCGTCGAACGCCATGCCTTGACGGTGCCGTTGGTCGCGCTGGTGAGCACGAGGCCGCCAAAGCCCGCGGCGGTGACTGTGTTGACGGCGTCGTCGTGTGGCGAGGCGCGTCCGAGCAGCGGAGCCAGACGACGTGCGGCGGCGGCGGCTCCCGCGTACGTGGCTGGACGGCCGTGGCTCGTCGAGGGTTGATTGTGATCCAGTATTCAACCCGTGAGAAGCGCTAGTTGCAGCCCGTGAGTAGTTCGTGAATTTCTGCACCTTGCAGGGCATGCTTGGTAAATTGGATATTTGGATTGGATTTAGATTATTGAGTGTTTGAATCGGATGGGGTTGGATTATTGAGCTAGAAAATTGGATTGGACTGGATAAGCAGCCTCCATCAGCTGGATTTTTTCGGACTCAACTCCATTGGATATGGATTGCGATCCGCTCTCAGGTCTACTCACGTGACCTCAAGAACAGCCATCACGACAGCAGCAAGCGCCGAGAGCAACGCTTCTTTGAAACATCTCTTGGAACCTGGTAGTAGTAGCCAGGTACGCACCGGTGGTGGAGGCCCTGCCTGCCGGCATGCCAAATTTGGCAGAAGAAGATGCCACACCGCCACGGTGGACGGCGTCGACGATGGCCTTCCACGCCACGACCTGCTCCCGCGCGCGTCCAGATGCCGGACGTCTCCAGCCATCCCCGAGCGGTGGCCGACACCCCGTGGCCTCGGCGATGAGCAGGCCGCCCTTGGTGTGGTGAGCGGAACCGCGTCATCGGCGTCATCAGCGGAGACACCTCCTCCAGTCGTCCTCCGCCTGTTGCGCCATCCTGCCTGCCTGGTTGCCGTCGTTCCGCAGAGCTTGCTCGCTTGCTCTGTTCTTTCGCGCTTTGTCTGTGCTCCCCTACCTCTCCATCCTGCCTCCGCCACTGCTTCGCTTCTACGTCTCCTCATGGACTGGTGACCATCAACCAGTCCTGAACTTTTTGCCATCCTCCATGCGTCGCATCATGAGGGCTCCTTTCTTAATCCTCAATCAGCTTCGTTGAATTAAGCGGTGTTTCGGTTGCACACCAATCGCACGTGAGCTTCACACTTCGGCATCGCCTCTTGATCTGAAATACAGCCAAGAAATGACGCGCCTACAACGTGATTCGTTGCTATCTTCGCGGATCATCCGTGCGTCCTAGCAGACATATATAGGTACAATGCCCCCATATTACTATTCAATTCGTTCATGTCAAGGTTTAATCCTGAGAAAGCGTGCATCCTCTTAAATATACTTATTTCTTTAAGATGACTGGGTCAATGGGCCAACGGCAAAATGCCGGATAAATCTGGAATTTTTTTAAATGGTCAGGAGGCAAATTTTGTTTTTGTTTCCAGATTTTTATTATATCGCTTTTGTTTTCAGATTATCAGTAACCGTTACACCATTTACCTAGAAAACAGTAAGAATTCTAACATAACTTCCGATGACTAGAAATTACCTTTTTCGTTTTCACCCCTAGCCTAGATGGGATGGATACGTTAAATCTGAAAAATACTCCCTCCATTTCGCAAAATAAGACGTGCATATTTTTGGCACGGTCTTTAAAGCAAAGTTTAACCATTTATTTTTTTCGAAATATGGCATCAATAGATACCAAAGTATCATCATCTTAAAGTACTTTTGAATACGAATTCAAATATATAACATGCATACACTAAAAATTTATAGTTTGCACTAAATTGTTGGTCAAAGATTTCAAAGTTTGGCTTTTTCAATTACATCCACGCCTTATTTTATGAGATGAAGGGAGTACACAGCTAGAATTCATATGAATCAATGCAGTTCCTGCATATTTATCCAAAACTACTAGAGCTTTGCAAAATGGGGTGCCAAAATTGACAAGAGAGTAAACGTATATTTCAAATATGTGAATTACCAACACTTCTCGGATGTTTCTAAGGTTACTCCACCACATTCCTCCAGCTACAACTCAACACAAGAGTAGATCTGGATGAAACCCTAAAAATTCAGCTAGAGCAGCATATGAAAAATTGAATAGGAGCAGGCACTAGATTTGTTGTCCGAAGTTCAGCCACACTAATAAGGTATAGCTACATCTCTGTTGAGGTGCCTAAAAAGAGTTTGTCTCTTTCAACCATAATCCTCAACTAAATGAAAACAGAGGCCAACTTACTCAGATGTCAAGGTAACAAAAATTTTCAAAACACCGACACCATTTGAGTGCTTTTAATAGCTCATGCGTAGCCAAGCCATGCTAGGAGCGAGATGTTCTAAGAGTAATGGATGAAATCACCAAGCTTGGTAAAGAACAATAGTGTTCAAGAGAGTGAAGCTCAAAGTCTCATGCGAATCCGCTTCGGATCACAAAGGAGTGACTTGGGAGATGAAGGAAGAGAGCAATGAATGTCTAGAGATAGGTCGAAATGAATAGAGAAAGGCAGGAGAGGATGCACAAACACGGCGCCCACAAACACCCCTTAGAATCTTGGTAGCTATTGCCCCAGCTATGGTATGCCCATACAAGACCAGTAAAGCGGAAAGAACCGTGTATCGCATGGGATGTTGGACAGGAGCAGAAAAATAAAACGCCATGTTTGCTTGGACCAGTCTCAGCTTCTTTGCAGCCGTAGAACGGTATTTTTCGCAAACAAACGTTCAGCCGGAACCGTCCAGCTGCGGAACAGGGCCAAAAGCGCGTGGAGCCGCGGACTGCTGGGTAAGGTGCACGTGGGGGTTTGGCGGGCACGGGTCGTCCAATTCTTACTGGACGCACACGCGTTGCAAACGCGCGGTTTTTATTACGTGCTTCGGCTGCTCCGCGCTTCTAGCTAGCGTTGACGCTGCGGCATGCAACAGGCAGTGCTTCGGTTGGAAACCGAGCGTGGGCAACGCTCGCGCGTTGTACAAGAGCCTCGGTCATTCCGGCGGAAGACGTCTGTTGCGTACTCCGAGCGGATGGATAGTTTGCTACTGCCCGAATCTCCACGCTGCAGGATAGCTGGCGTTGGTATGAACGCATCACAGTTCACGGCGGTGCGCACTGAAATCTTTGTTGTAATTTGTGGGCGCCGACGTTAATGCTCAGTTTCGCAAGAATTTCAATAATTCTCCTATTTTGGTTGTGCCTACTTTCCCCCAACCGCACCAGGTCACTACTACCACCACCAAAAGAAATCGCCATCCACTCCGCCGGCGGATCGGCGATGTCGGTGCGGGCTGGCGCTGGCATCACCGCGGCGCTACCGACACGGAGAATTCGGTGGGCACTTGGAGCTTCTGCTCCCACGCCCGGGACTCGAGATACACCTTGGACAGCTTCCCCGCGACCCACGTCATATCCGGGCGGTCCTCCGCGGCGGCGCACCGGAGAGCCACCTCCACCAGCCTCTCTGCGGCCGCCACGGGGAACGAGTCCCCCAGCCTCCTGTCCACCCAGTTCCTCACGCCGCCGCCGGCCGCCGCCGCAGCGGCCGTCTCGAGGACCGACACCCGCTGGAACTCCTTGGTGCCCCTGTCGAAGCGGTACCTCGTCGGCTCTTCCCCGGAGAGCAGCTCCAGCAGAAGCACCCCGAAGGCGTACACGTCCGCCTCGCGCGACGGCTCGGTGGAGCCCGGGGCCGGATCCACGACGTACGGGGAGTCGCACGCCTCGCGGGCGTCCGCGGGCGCCGCGAGCTCGGCGGCGCCGAAGTGGGTGAGGCGCGCGCGGAGGCCCGGGTCGGACACGATGACGGCGGAGGGCGAGACGCGGCCGTGGACGGCGCCCGCGTGGTGGTGGACGTACTCGAGCCCCTGGGCGACGTCGGCGGCGACCTGGACGCGGGAGACCCAGGTGCGGAGCGCGGTGAAGCTGGGGTTGCGCGGGCTGCGGAGGCACGCCGCCAGCGTGGCGCCGCCCGGCGGGAGCTCGTAGGCGAGGTAGAGGTGCGCGCCCGCGGGGCACGCGCCCAGCAGCCGCGCGAGGCTGGTGTGGTGGTACCTGCCGATCCTGGCGAGCGCGGCGGCGTCCACGGCCGCGGCGCCCGGGCGGCGCGGCAGCTGGAACAGGGCCGCGTCGCGGCCGCGGAGCGAGCAGCGCCAGTACGCGGCGGCGGAGGCCGCGCCGCCGCCCCCGGCGCGCTTGGCGAGGAAGCTGTTGGTGGCGGCCGCCAGCTCCTGGAACGGGTAGAGGACGGGCGGGTCCGGCAGCGAGGCGCGCGCCGCGGCGAGGGACGCGCGGCTGGAGGACGCGGAGGAGGTGGACGACGACGAGGTGGCGCCGCGCCGCTGCGCGCTGGTGCCCGTGCCCGCGCCGGAGCCGGAGGGCCCTCCCCCCGAGTAGGACGTGGAGAGGGGCGAGGAGGAGACCCCGGCGGCCGCGCCGCTGCGGCGCTTGGCGGAGGCGGACGAGGAGGTGCGGCGGGACGAGGGGCCCGTGGGCGCCGGCCGCGCCCCCAGCGCGTCGGAGTCGGAGCTGGCCCTGGGCTTGCACATCGCCGCCCGTGGCGACGGTGACCACCTGCGGCTGCGGGTTGCGAACGCGCCGGGGCAGAGCATATCCAGTGTTGCTGCCCCCGCTTCGGCTGCTAATCCAGTAAACAAAATGCTTGGGGCTGCTAAGCGCATGTGGGTTGCCCTGGCCACACGGCGCGACCGCGTCGGCCTGCCTGGCTCTTTGCTTTTGCAAGGGAAGGAGACGGGCACAGGAGGTAGGGAGAGAGAGAGAGAGAGAGAGAGCGCACGAGTGCTTCACGGTTCACGCTTCACCCTCGTTGGGTAGCGTCACGGGCTGTGCGGAATCTGATGCCCTGATAGCCTGCCTGATACTGCAGCCGCGGGTTGCTTTCTCCTCCCCACGGCCGTCCTCCAACTCCAATGACCGATCCACCACAGTTCACCGCCAACCAAACGAGACGATTATACATCACCAACCTATGTTATGCAGGCCTTTGGATGTGCTCGTCAACAGAGTCAACCGCGCGCGTGTTCTCTTCTCAACCTAGCATTATCCTACGTACAGGAGCATCAACAGCAAATCAGCGACGCACGCCGGCTGGCTGTTTGCTCCTTTATCTGAACGACGAATATGGCGCCACAAATCTAAAGAGGAAATACAGGATCATTAAAAAATTTCTTATATAGTACAAAAGAAGGGGAAGTACAGCTGTGCATTGATCCGGCCCGCCAGTGACGAAGTTTTCGTTTTTGGAGATACTGGCAAGGCACAAACACGACCCATCGATCATATTGAGCCGACCTTTTACTCGCTGATCTAGTCAATATGTGAGTGCTGAATTAGCCATGCTTTACCCGCAGTTGAGGCCGGGCCTGCACTGCAGCCACAGCCCACCAATGATGTGCATCCTGCCTTCCAAAATCAGTTTTGAGGTCACTCCACTGGAATCCTGCAACTTGCTCCTGTGCTTGCCGAGGACGCCAATTGTTCAGTTCGTGCAGGAGCTGGCCGGATCATAAGCGAGCACGGCCAGGCTGCTTGCGGTGCGGTCCCCTGGCGCGTCTCGCGGCCGCGCTCACTTCCCTCCTGTGCTCCTCGACGCGATCCCACCTCTGCAGCGACGCGTACACGTTGGACAGGCCGTACGCCGCGCCGTCGCGGAGGTCCAGCGCCGATATCCGCCGCGCCGCCCACTCCCTCAGCCTCACGCCGTCCTCCTGCGGCTCCGGCCCGACGCGGGCGTCCAGCAGGAGGCTTCCGAGGACCTTGGCGCTGGGGCGGCCGGGCATCGTCCGCACGAGCCGCGCGGCCTCGTCGGCGTGGCCCGCGCGGCACAGGAGGTCCACCACGCAGCCGTAGTGCTCCGCCCGCGGCCGCACGCCGTACGCGGGCAGCATCTCGGAGAAGAGCCCCCGGCCCTCGGGCACCAGCCCGGAGTGGCTGCACGCCGACAGGAGCGCCACGAACGTCACCGCGTCCGGGCCGACGCGGTCCCGGCCCCGCGTCATGTCGCGGAACGCGGCGACGGCGTCCTCGCCGCGGCCGTTCGTGCCCAGCCCCGCGATGAGCGTGTTCCAGCACAGGAGGTTCGGGCTGCAGGGCATGGCGCGGAACACGTCGAGCGCTCCGTCCACGCTCCCGCACTTGAAGTACATGCCGGCGAGGGCGTTGCTCAGCGCGGCGTCCGTCCCTGTCCCCTCCTGCTGGGTGAGGCGATGGATCTGCCGGCCCAGCGCGAAGTCCCCCACCTGCGTGCACGCGGTCACCGCGGTAGCCATGGTCACCGCGGTGGGTCTCAGCCTCTGACCCCCCTCCGGCTGCATGCGCATCAGCCGGCGGAACAGCGCGACGGCGGAGGCGGGCTCCCCTCCGCGCAGGTACCCGGCCATCATCGTGTTCCACGTGACCGCGTCCGGCAGCGAGGAGCCCATGCGGTCGAACAGCTCCCTCGCCGCGTCCATCCGCCCGGCCTTGCAGTACCCGTCGATCATCGTGTTCCACGACACCACGGTGCTGGACATCGCACGGAGGCTCGCCTCGAAGACGACCCTGGCGGAGGCGAGGTCGCCGGCCCTGCAGTAGCACGTGACCATGGTGTTCCATGAGGCGGGCGTCCTGTGAGGCATTCGGTCGAACAGAGCCTGAGCGTCAGGCGACCCTCCCGGCGGCGCCGTGCGCGGCGAGAATCGCGTTGAAGGCGACGGTGTCCCTGTGAGGCATTTCGTCGAACAGCCTCTGGGCGGGAGCCAGGAGCCCCTGCTTCGCATAGCGAGTGAGCAAGGCGGTGGCCACGGACCACGTCGGAAGCCAGGCCCAGCTTGCAGGCGAGGCCGTGGAGGGTCTGCGCTTCCCGGCAGCTGGCGCACGCCGTGATCGCTCGAACGAGGACGGCGCGGGCGTGCTGAAGCATTTGCAGATGTGCTGGACTTTGTAGCATGGGTTCTCCGGAGCGCTGAATCTAGCGGCTCCCTGTCTCCTTTTCACTGGTCCAACCTTTTTTTTCTCTGTTTATAAGTACTAGAATTAATTGCGCTATAGTAGATGGAAAAAGCATTTGGAAGGAACCGTTGGCTCCGGCCTTAGTGCTAGCTGACTCAAAACAAGGACGCAGCTTATGCACGCGTTAACGGCCGTTTGGAACACATGAATTTCACTAGAAATTAGTGCATAAATTTCAAAAAACAGTTTAATTTCACTAGGAAAAAGGTAGAAATGGCGAGAAATCCCAGTATTCCAAATAGGGTCTAGCATGCCGCAGTCCGCACGGTCGCCCGGCATCACCACACGATACCCTGCCTCCTCACCACCACCACTTGCGCCATTGCTTGTGGGCGTCGACGACTTCGCTGGCGCACCACACCGGCCCATCGTCCGACCTAGCCTTTCTACCCTGCCCACCATTGATCGGGCTAGATCCTTGTCCCCGCCGCCTACCCAGCCCAGCGGACATCCTCCGCCACTCCGTCGGCCGCCGTCTGGCCTCGTCGCCCGCCACCGACGTCCGTTGCCGACATCCCCTTGCATCATGCAGCCATCCAAACTTCCCACCCCCAAATCGCAACCCAAAACCCTAACACGAACCCTAAATACAACAGAGAGGAGCGAGGAGGAAGGGACCTACTTGGGGCGCCAACGTAGGGGAGGATGGGGAGAGAGCGCGGGCGTATGGATCTTGGGAGGAAGAATCAGTAGCTCGGTCAGTCACTTTATGTTGCCACACGAAGATCTATTAGTGCACTAGTCCACAAAGGCACGAATATGAGCTAAATTGAGCTAATTTTCATTAGGACCACGAAAAGACATTTATACCCCATCTTGTTTTGTCCACTCTATGAGGACCCCAAATTCAAGGGTAGCCTTTGATAATTAAGCAATGCAACTAACGGTTAGTCCATAGTATCCAACAGTCTAGAGCTAATGCCTAATGAGTTGAACCTCATCTAGCTAAAAATTAGCCATGGCTAAACTTTAGATCTCGAACATGGCCTATATATAGGTTGGCATGTTTCATCCTTAGATGCACACACGTTCTATCTGTTTGATTTTGTTTCTAAAGTGCATCTCTATTTAGTTTCAAATCCTTTTCTTTTCTAGTATTTGGTTTACTAAAGTGTATGCTGATTAACAACTTTAATGAGAAGCACGGATGAAATTTCTCAATACTTTTGTCTTAAAATTGCTAGAGAAGCATGTTTATTAGGGCCTTAAAAGATGGAGGGAGTGACTTCCAAAATTTTATCAACATAGACGGCGTTTGGTTCCATGGATTCTATAGAATCCCCGAATATATCTCTGAACATACATATGCCTAGATGATACTATAAAATCCCATGAACCAACCACCCCATAGTTGTACATCTCAACTCTCAACACAATATTAATTTTGCACCATTCGTCATAGACATAGTACCTGACCCTACGTAGGATAAAAAGCACATAGAATTAGTAAGGGCACAACATATGCAATGCATAGTATCAAACCCCAAAACTTAAAGATGATTTATTGCTTTGATGTTATGTATGTGAGAGTGGACCTAAGATATTATATTATATGACACGGTCTAATATATTGTACCAAAATAGTACTCCATCCGTAATTAAATATAAATCACGGTTTTTTTTCAAAACTTAAATTGCTCGTTTTATTCAAAAGATTTTTGTAAACATATAAGGAAACAAGTCATGCTTGAACTTTCTACAACGACAAAACAAATCACAATACAATAAATAGCACCTTTTTTTTCAAATGAGACGAGTGATTGAAGTTTTAGGAAAAGAAGTCAACCACGGCTTGTATTTAAATAGAGCGGGTATTTTGCATAAGGCAGAAGTTTTTTTTCTCATATTGAGTACTTTGCCACATCAACAAAAAGACCCAAGCATGATATTATATGTTACAGTCTAAGTTATGTGCCAATATAGTATTTTGCATATCATACAATTTTTTCTTCTTCATAGAATACCTTGCCACATAAAAAGAATCCTATATAACACCCAATTAATGTGCACAGTACTCCCTCCATTCTTGCTTATTTGACGCGGTTGACTTTTGTTCAAAGCTTCACCCATCCTATTCAAAAAATTTATAAGGTATCATCTATTTTTTGTTATTTTTTTATAGTTAAGATAAGTTTGAGTATGTATTGTACTTTTACATATTTGCACAATTTTTTTAAATAAGACGGGTGATTGAAGTTTTAAAAAAAAGTCAATCGCGTCAAATAAAAAACAACGGAGGTAGTACTGGTACAACCTGACTAGCCTATAAAAAAATAAACCGAAGGGAGTAAGTAGGGATGTATAGATCTTTTCTCCTGACTACTACTAATATGCTAAAAAACTAGTCTTTGAGACGCAGAAAGTGATATTCATTTATAAGAAAAACCGTTCAGCAGAAAAAGAGAAAGGGATTAGACACTGATATAACCTTGCGTTTATTCAGTTTTCTCATTTCTCAACTCCCCAAAGTAGAACAAGGATTTGTCAACGTTCACCATTTATCAAACCAAAGAGTTTCTCATGGTTTGTCAATGCAATGAGTAATGACCTCACGGCCTCACGTTCTTGCAAGAAGCAGCGGGAGCACGGGGTACGCCCAGCAGTTGCGGCATTCACTCCTTTGCGCCCCGCACGTGGGCCCACCGATTTCAAACCACGGCCAGAAACGAACAGAAACCGATGCCGAAAAGCTTCCACCATTGGCTTCGGCCGAGGCGGGGTCACCCGAACAAGGGGAAGGAACAAAACGAAATGCGAGAGCGGAAAAATTCCTGGCCCCTGTCCGCCGCTCTCCCCGTCTCGAAGCGATAGATAGAATAGAGAGGCGGGGCGCCTCCCTCCCCTCCGTCCACCGCCTCCTCCCCTCCCCCTCCGTCTACCCCCGCAGCTCCGCTCCGCCTCCTCCCAAAACCCCCGGCTGCTCTCCCCTCGCGATCTAGGGTTTCCGGCCGCCGCGGCGCCAATGGCGAACACGCGTGGCCGCTGGTCCTGGGACGTGCCGGGGTTCGAGCCGCCGCAGCCAGCGACGACCACGACGACGGCTGCGGCGGCGTCGGTGCCGACCGCGATGCCGCGGGCGCCGCCGACGGCCATGGTGTTTCCGCCCCTCCGCCGGGGCGCCCCGCGCGGCGGCCGGCGTGGTGCCCGTAGCCGAGCGGCTCGACCAGCTGGCGGACAGCGTCCAGGTGCTCGTCTCGCCTCTTGAGTTCTGATTCGGTGACAGGTGGATGCTTGGCGTGTCTGGGTTTAGCTCCATTTGCCTGCGGGAGGCGCTGTACGCTGGCGTTGTGGCTTGTAAGGTGTTTGGAGTGCCGCCATTGATGAATCATTTTGCATCATTTGGGCGGGAAAACTGAGATGACTTTGTACAGCTCCCTTCACAGTGTATGGAGAGATTAGCACGAGTTGACTGACGCATATGATTTGGATTTTTGGCAGGCCGCGGAGCTTTTGATTCGCTCTTTTGCTCTTATCTGTTTGGGCCTTAGCGAAGGCTAATAACTATATAAGTGTAGAGCTCTCCGTGGTGGTTCTGTTTCAGACTGATGTTGGGGATTTTGTAATTTATTGGATGGAAAAACTAAATTGGATTGTGTTTGATTGGCACAAATTCAGGTGATTAAGGGGCACGTTTGCCAGGCCCATGTGCTTTTATTACTCCGTGCGTGCGGTTGGACAGATGATGCTGTGATAGTGTGATGGGATTTAGTATGTTCTTAGTATTGATAGTGTGAGTGTCCGAAGTAATATACTAGCTGATCACTAGGAAGGAAGGCATGCAAATGCGTTTAGAGCCCTAAAAGGAGCGTCTGGTATGCACTGTTACCCATTTTAGTCTGTTATACAGTTATGCTTTAGCATGATAGTACCATATCAAATCTGATGTATTGTCAATAATAGTGTATATATATCCAGTTCACTGCACCTTGTTTATGGCCAACTTACAATTTTAAACTCTGCCTGTAGCTTGCTAGAGAGGACTGCTTGGAACTTAGACAGGAAGCTAGCGACCTTCTTGAGTATTCTAATGCAAAACTGGGCCGTGTCACCCGTTATCTTGGATTTCTTGCTGACAGAACTCGAAAATTAGGTAAGCTCACCATCTCTTCTTCATGTCTTTCTGTAAAACTGAAGCATTGTCCTTGTTTCTAGTACCCTTGGATTATTGAGGGATCACCCTTGATCATCTCTGGAATCCTATTTTGTTTATCTTCTGTGCCTTGCCTTGGTTGATCTTGATTATGTTTATCATCCTGGTGTTTTCTTTCCTTGGATTAGAAAGATAGAGCTTTGTCTCTTAAAAAGTTATATGTTTCTAGAGTTTTAGTGATGTTTTGTTGATTAGCACACCATATGGTTGCTCGCGTTTGTGATACCTTGTTCTCCCTACTTGTGTACCAATCATGCAAGTTTTTTTTTGCTGGCAGATGACAACTGTCACATTCTCAAGCCCATGCTCTCATTTGAGTTAGCATCCTTATGTTTTATATTCTTTTATCTTTTCCATTGTCCTTTTCCTGCTTTAGATCAAGCGGCTCTTGAGACGGAAGCTAGAATCACTCCTTTGATCCATGAGAAGAAAAGGCTTTTCAATGACCTATTGACCTTGAAAGGTACCCACATAACGTTCTTGCATATGGCATACTTTAATTCTCTATAATAATTTAAGATTTCAACATCTTGCAGGCAATGTCAAAGTATTTTGTCGTAGCAGACCACTATTCGAAGATGAGGGTCCATCTGTGGTAGAGTTTCCAGATGATTTTACTATCCGTGTAAATACAGGGGATGAGTCTTTAACCAATCCTAAAAGGGACTATGAGTTTGATAGAGTATATGGACCCCACATTGGGCAAGGTAAGAAAATGTGGAATGGGGTTCTAAATATACTTTCTTATGAATGGTAGTTGTAAAGCAATGTAGGGTGCTGATTCAAAGCTGATAGACTGTGCAAACTGCAGAATCTTGATTGAAAACTACTATGTTGTCATACAACATTGTTCTTACACATTTTAGTCGTCCAATTTTCCTTTCAGGCGAACTTTTCCACGATGTTCAACCATTTGTGCAATCTGCTCTGGATGGCTATAATATTTCCATATTTGCATATGGTCAAAGCTGTTCTGGCAAAACCCATACACTGGTATACATCAACCTTTTGTGTCAATTTCCCCCCTGAACTCCCGTACTAGAAAGCTAATTGCTTAGGTTATATTTGACACCATCACATGCGCCAGTCTAACCTACTCTGTTGGATTGCATCATGTGTAAACTGTCTCTTAGCACCATATTAATTTCTTACTTGATATGGTAACTACTAGCTTAAATACCTCCTGTAGCTCAAGGCTACACAACGCAGAAACCACAAATGGTGCTCAACTTAGCTTTACCGCGAGAACACGAATTATGAAATGTATTGCAATCTGACTCGTTGCTTTCGTACAAAATACGATCAGTTAAAGTATATTTTCTTGTGTTTAAACAATGGCATACTACATGTTAATTGTTTGTGTAATTCATCTTGTCTCGCAATAGAAACACGTTTTAGAAAGCTATCAGAATGAAATGTAAGTGTTAATCACTTACAAACGGAGACAAGGTAGCGCTTCTGAAATACTAGCACCCTTGTATTGGTTTTGTGGGTAGCTTGTATCTGTATGTTTTTCTATCAGATGATGCTAATGTTTTAGAACTACGGAGTACTTTGTTTTGTAACAATCTGATTTTTACTCCTTGGATATCTATACCACTTTGTCATCTAGTATCATTATTCTACTTGAAGCCAGTCAGCACTTTACACACAGCTCTTTGCTAACATGTGTTTGAATGCATGTGCGCAACGTCTTTTACAAAAAAAAAAAATGTTCTCTGTCCAGGAAGGATCTAGTCACGATCGTGGTTTATATTTGCGGAGCTTTGAAGAACTGTTTGATCTTTCGAACTCAGATACTACTTCAACTGCGCATTTTAACTTCTATTTTACTGCCTGTGAGCTCTACAATGATCAGGTGCTTTTGAGCTCTACAGATATTGTCACTCATTTCTATTAAGATGACATGTTGCTCCATGTTACCTTACCCTGTATGGTATAATAAAGAGATAGATTTGTGTACTCTTCCCAACACAGGTTAGGGATTTACTGTCAGAATCCAGCAGCACTGTCCCGAAAGTTCGAATGGGCGTGCAAGAATCCTTCGTGGAACTTGTCCAAGAGAAGGTTGAAAATCCACTGGAGTTTTCTGGTGCACTAAAGACAGCACTTCAAAATCGCTCAGTAATTTCACCGAAGGCCATGGTTTCTCACCTGTATGTGAAGCATTTCCTGTTTTTATTTTTGTAGAATACTATCACTGTTTACATTTAGTGTCTTTGTATGTTTTTGAGTTTAATTGTCCAACTCTTGGTATAATTATTTCTAGCATGTAATGATTCATGTAAGTTACATGCCAGACTGCGAACTTCATTTGTTTGCTGGTTAGTTTAAAATAGCGCAATCTCTCTTTCACGATTAAAAAATGATGCTCTTTACTGCTTGCTCGTTAGTTGTTACTTGTTAGTCACCTTTTTTTTGTTCTCAACAGTTGATTATATGCTGTTAACACTATGTTTGTAGTATTCTGTTTCCTCCATCACAAGCCTACTAAAATTTGAATTGTTTGGTTTATTGTTTCAATTGTTCCTTTTCAGGATCATTACCATTCATATACACTACAGAAACTACGTAACGGGAGAGCACCTTTACAGTAAGCTTTCTATAGTGGATTTGCCAGCAAGTGAATGCCTGCTTGAAGACGATGCCAACAGGGACAATGTAACAGATATCTTGCATGTCTCGAAGTCACTTTCTGCGTAAGTAGCTTGGTTTGAGATGATATTTCTACCTTTATATTTTTATGATCATTTGCCATTTGATTCCCAGTAAATTGGGCCCTTTGTTATGTGGCACACTACCTTTGATGGTAGATGTTTTCCCCCTTGTACGTCAAAGTTTCCCCCGTTTTGTTGTCTGCATAGGTTGGGTGATGCGTTTGCCTCTTTAAGCGCAAAGAAGGAGCCTGGTTTATCTGGGAATTCAAGAATCACGCAAATCTTAGCTGACTCACTAGGTAACACCATCCTTAGGCTAATATTTTGTTTTGATGCCTTTCTGCTGCTAACATGTTGGAACAATTGTTACTTAGTGAATTGGAGGCAATCCATCCGAACAACGGAAGGAACTTTCGGTTGTTGAATTTGTTAAAAATGTGTCTTAGCTTTCCCCCCCTCCAAGGACATGCACCCGTTTCATGCAAAACAGAGTCTCTTTTGTGTATAGGAATGCATCTGCTCCATGGGAAGCAGAGGCGTATAGCCGTATACTAAACTTTGGTCTCTCGTAGTGCCTATGTTTTGACATACCTTCATTGGTGCAGGAAGTAGCTCAAAGATTTTATTGATTGTGCATGTAAGTCCGAGTGCTTCAAATTTGTCAAGAACTTTGTCGACACTCAGTTTTTCTGCAAGAGCGAGAAATGCTGAACTGAGCCTTGGAAATCGTGACACAATAAAGAAATGGAAAGATGTGGTATGATTTTTTTGTTTTTTTTTGTTCGATCATATATATACCATGCCAGGATTGTGGTAGAACTACTTGTAACCACCTTTCTGGTTTATTCATAGGCAAATGATTCACGGAGAGAATTGCATGACAAAGAAAAGGAGGTTGTAGACTTGCGGCAAGAAGTTATGGGTTTAAAGCATTCTCTAAAGGAGGCTAATGACCAGTGCACACTGTTGTTCAATGAAGTTCAGAAGGCCTGGAGAGTTTCTTCTACACTCCAAACTGATCTCAAGGTTGATTTTGATTTATGTGCAATGCTTGCTTCTGATCTTATCAAATTATTACAGAAGACAATCAATCATGGTGCAATTAGAAATTCTTCTTTTTGAGTTACCCTAAGGTTTACAACATGCTGTGAGTAGTTGATTGCAAGATGTTGTCAGTAGCAATAAGGCTACACATTCTGATGTTTCCAGCTGATGTTTATGCTGTATTTCGTGGAATCTTATTTTTCTCAGTGAGTTAAGCAATGAAAGATTGTCTTGATGGGTTATTGGCTTATTGCTTGTTCTGAATGTGCATGTATTGTAATGTTTCATAATTGCTTGTTATTGTGGAGCAAGAGAGGAGGATTAGTTGATCTCGAGTCATTCTTTGTTCTTGTGCAGGTCTGTCTAGTTGTCTTTTGTACTTACCTTTAATTGGAACTTGTGGATCTTCTTTCTCTGTAATGTTATTATCAGTATTTCACTAGGCTCCTTGCTTGCTATTCTCTGAAAAAAAAAAGGCCTGGGTGCCCTGGCTCTTGGTTGCAGTTTACTTAACAATAGCTGCAGAACTTGGCATACAATGTTCCATCCATTTTTTGCGAGTTCTTAAATTTCAAGACACTTGACATTTTAGTTGTCTCGCTATTACCTTATTGGTTGCAGTCTGAAAATTTAATGCTTGCCGAGAAGCACAAGATTGAGAAAGAGCAGAATGACCAGCTAAGGGATCAGATTTCTCATCTGCTGAAAGTAGAACAAGAGCAGAAACTGAAGATGCAAGAACGTGATTTAACAATTCAGTCACTACAGGTTAAATGTTAATCCATCTGTATATTATTTTTCTCTAACAAGAATATTAGTCGAACCATGTTTGGTACCACCTACTCTTTTATTAGTCTTTGATCCTGTCACTTATTTATAATACTGTAGGTTTTTCTATTATTTTATTTCTTGCTGATGATGTGAACATGCATTGTGCTTCTTACTGTCTCCGCTGTAATAAATCTGTTATATATGATGACATGAGCACTAAGGCTAATATTAATTTTGTGGTTTATATGTGGGCTGCTTGATTTATCGTTAATGTAGATGTCAAGTAAGCAATTTAGTGGCAATTTAATAATTTTGGCTCCATGATAAAAACAACTATGGGATGGGACCTCATCATGTCCTGATGAGGGCTATTTAGAATACACCCATAAAATCTTTACTCCTTTTTCAAGACCTATATGCAATGTGCCACATTTTAATATCACAAGCGCAAGCCACCTTGAAAATTTTGCTTTCCCCATGAGTGCATTCGAAGCATTATGTGAACTGTGAAGCATCGGTATGTCTAATTGTTGGGAATAGTCCCATATTGTTAGTTGTGGGTGGGCAAGCATGGTTTACAAGGTTGAGGTCGCAACCTCTAATGTGCTAGTTTTTCTTTTAGTGTTGGCCCAACAGACCTAAAGTCTGCTACTGGTGGCCGAACAGGCCCGTGTGTGGTGGCCCCTGGCCCGTATCCAACATGTCTCTCCTGTCAAGGAGGCTACCGGCGATTTACAAAGATACTTGTAAACAGCCAGCGATTTGCAGAGTTATATGTGGCATACAGGCCTTCGGGACCTTTTCTCAGTCCTGCAGCAAGAGATGTCTTAGTGCAATGCCTCAGGGGAGGTCTGCCCCTAGGGTTGATTTTTTCATAATTATATGTGCCTATCTGTACATTAATTCCCTGTGTTGAACCATACCAGGTTTGAACTCTTCTAGATTATGTTTTGCTGAAGTGATTTGCATACATTTACTAGTTGGGCATAAAACATTCAAATGTCACTGTTATTTGTTCATTAAAGGCAGTGGCTAGTGATTCCAATTGTTATTATTACCTCCTGCTTCATGTCTACCCATCAGGGGCTGCCAATCAAAAATCATTTTTTTATTGAGAAATGGCATTATGATCTCCCATCGAGATTGCACCCTTAGGCCTTGTTTGGGTAACCTCGGATTGGAGTGGTTTGGAGGGATTGGGGTGTGTTTAAAACTTTAAATCCCCAATAGATCAAAATCCCCCTCAATCCCTTCCAATCCACTCCAATCTGAGGTTACCCAAACTAGGCCTTAGTGTTGCACACTTTGACCATCTGGAATCGATCAAGTATCGTGTGGCTCCCTATGGTATATTCTTTAGGAACCTGCTGGAGTAATTGTGGTTCTGCTAGTTGCTGTACTATGTCTGAAGCATACAATATTGCCATGCCATGATATCCCCTTTTGGCTTCCGTTTTTATTTCTTTTACATAATTGCAGGCAAAACTCAAGTCCATTGAGTCTCAGCTTAATGAGGCTCTCAATGCTAGTGATGCTAGATCAACAATTGGGTCTGAATCAGCTTCAGTTATCTCTTCCCCAAAGGTAACGGAATCAACCGCTGACTCGTCGTCAGTGACTAAAAGGCTCGAGGAGGAATTGGCAAAAAGGGATGCCCTTATTGAGGTAAATATTCCATGCGACCTTTCATCACTAGTTATCACCTTTTCCACCTTAAATGTATGAACTATGATAAGTTAGCTTGAATGTTTGAATGATGGACACATTCTGATTTCCAGTGTATGTACACCCATACATAGTGATCTAAATTTTGTTTCCTTGAGTTATTTGAAATGATAGGTTCATGGTATTACAAATTCTACAGTTAGCATGGATTCACTGATTGGAGCAATTTGCATTGAGCTTATGAGTATACACTTAGCAAGAAATGTTGCAAGTTCAGTAGTAGAACAAATGCATCTGGTACCATCCTAAATAAAATGTGCATAATTGTTATTAACATTATTTCTAAATTGGGAAAGTGTGGCCTGCCAGTGTAATCCTGAGTGCTCTGTTTTTAACGTTTGCTTTGCTATGTCCACGGCTCCACCTATAAGTTTATAGATCTCTGTCTTGCAATTTTATCTAAAACCTTACTGAGTGCCTGATCTTTTTTTTCCTATAACCACAAAAATCTGCAGCTCCTATACCTACTTTAGCTACAGCTTGAGTTTACATGCCATGCAAAGCATGCATAAGTGTATGCTATGGAGCTCCTGGTATATCATGAAAAACAAGAGCAGCCTAATTATATATCAGCTACCTTCTACTGCTACTATTCTTGTGAAGATTCTTGCCATGCTTATGTGTTCCACTATGATTGTTGATGCATGATCTATCTGTTCTTTATTTTTAAGTTAACACTATTCGAGTGTTCTGTTGACCTCTTGTTGAAACCTGTTTTCTTACAGTTTGATCTAAATTTGTTTTGTTGTTCCTTCATTTGTTTTATCTCATTTTAACAAACCTTTTGTTTCCTTTCTACAAAAACAATTGCAGAAACTGCACGAAGAGAACGAGAAGCTTTTTGACAGGCTTACAGAGAAGTCAGGATTAGGAAGTGCACCGCAGGTTGTCAAAGTATCCCTTATCCTTTTTATTGTACCCTACGTTCTTATTTCTCAGCTAGTTCCTTTTCAATTATTTTGTTCTTTCGCGGGACTGCCTTCCTGCATGCGGGGAAGGACCAAATATTCATGGCACATTGTGATTTTTCTAGGACATCTTGCAGCAACTTTCTCTGTTTATTAAGGGAACAACAAAAGTTCAGCATTCTAAAATCTGCATTTCATGCTTTACAAAAAGTGACGATCAATACCATTCATTGCCTATGGACTATGGCGTCCAGCATCTAGCTTAATTGAGTTTATGAAGAATAGGTGCCTGGCATATTCTTTGTTCATTTAACCTGATGGATTTAATAAGTGCCTGGTTCTACATATTAGAAAAATGCTCCTAGCTTTGCCTATTGCTGCCTGTTGGAGTATGTGTATGCAGCCCATATAATGGCCCATGTACTCTAGACTATTTACCCACCCTCTAGGGTTTGTGAGGAATCAATCTAATCATTCTAGCGTGTTATCAGACTAGGGGATTCCTTCCTCTCTCTCTCCCTCCCCCAGCCGCAGCAGGCAGGCGCTGCCGCCGCCGCCACGCCATGGCCGGCAATCAGCCGCCGCCGCCGCCTCCCTCCTCCTCCTCCTTCCCTCCCCTCTCCTACTCCACGGCTCTCACCCGCTCCCCTACCTCCTCCGCGCCACCGCCAGCCTCCTCTGCCTCCTCCGCGCCACCGCCGGGCTACCCCGCACCGCCAGCCTCCTCCATGGCCGCCGCCGCCGCAGCCGAGGCTGCCGCGTGGCGCTGCGGACGAGCGCGAGGCGGCCCTCCAGGCCGCCGCCGCCCAGGACGGCGCGCGGGCCTCCCTGCTCCCACTCCCGCCCGCCCAGGACGGCGCGCGGGCCTCCCTACTCTCGCCCCACGCCGGCGCAGGGTGGAGCGTGGCTCCCTGCGCCCGCAGGCCTCGCTGCCCAGCCTCTGGGCCGGGCCGGGCTGGGGCTCCAAGGGCCTTGGCGCGGCCTGGGGCCCCTTCGGCTCCGTGTACACCGCCGCGCCGTCCTCGTCTCCGTCCTTCGTCGCCATCGGGGACCCTCCGGCCACCAATCCGCCGCTGGCCGACGTCCACGCCTCCGTTCCCGGACTGACCGCCCCTCTACAGGCCACCACTGGCTCTGCTGGGGGCGGGGGTCAGGTCTTCCACGAGCCCTTCGCCGGCGCTGCACTGGCTGCCGCCCTCCGTGCCGCCAAGACTGAGGCCGCGGCGGCTCAGGAGCGTGCCCGCGCAGCCGCTCTTACTTGGGAGCGTGAGCGCGCCGAGTCGGATGCCCTTGCTCGTCGTGTCGCCGAGGCGGAGCGCTTCCTCTCCGGTGCCCCCGAGCTGCAGCCTCACCAGGACAGTGCTGAGGGTGGGGCCAGCTCTTCCCACCAGGCTCGGCCCCCTCCTCGGTGCACCCGGCCCGACCCTTGCCGACCCGGTGGTTGCCCAGCTTCACCTCCAGGCGGCGGGGCTCCAGAACATCCGAGCCCTGGTTCTGGTCGTCCTCGACCCGGGATCTACCTCCTTCAGCCGCTGGCGGGACTTGGTCCTCTTCACACTCCGCTGCTACGCCCTCGACGACCACGTACTCCTCGACTCCTCCGCCGCGGATCGGGACCCGGCGTGGTAGCGCCTCGACAGCATCGTCCTGTCCTGGATCTTTGGGACCCTCTCCCTAGATCTCTAGGACATCGTTCGCGCTCCCGGGGGCACCGCGCGACAGACTTGGCAGGCTCTCGAGGGCCAGTTCCTTGGCAATGCCGAGGCTCGTGCTCTTCAGGTCGATGCGGCCTTCCGCACCTTCGAGCAGGGGGACCTCTCCGTTGGCGAGTACTGCCGGCGGATGAAGGGCATGGCGGATGCTCTTCGTGATCTTGGCTGGCCGGTGGAGGACCGTTTCTTGGTTCTCAACATCGTGCGTGGCCTCAACGACACCTACGGCCATCTGAAGACCTGGATCTCCAAGCAGAAGCCGTTCCCCTTCTTCCTGCAGCTACGGGACGACCTGGTTCTCGACGAGATCACCAGGGGCTTCTCCAAGGGGTCCTCCTCCACCGTCCTCGTCGCTGCCCCACCGGCCGCACCTGCTGCTCCTCCGGCTACTGCCGCTCCTTCGGCACCCTCCCTCCTCGGCGCTCCTCCCTCCGGACCGAGTGGTGGTAGGGGGGGCCGCGGTGGACGTCGTCGGCGGAGTGGCCGCGGTGGTACCGCTCGTGGGAGTACACCGACGCCTGCTCCCACCCCTGCTGCTGCTGGTGCCCCCTGGCCATCCTTCTCCAACCCATGGTCAGGGCGCATCTCGATGTGGCCTTTCCAGGCCCCAGGGGGGTCCTCGCGCTCAGCACCCGCCGTCGGCCATGTTCGCTGGTGTTGCTCCTTCTCCACCACCGGCGGCCTGGGTCCCACCCACTCAGCCTCCTCCTCCGGCCTGGCCTGCTGGATGGGACCAGGCTGCGTTGGCTCGCTCTTTCAGCACCATGGGGCTGACACCGCCAGTGGGTACCGAGTGGATTGCTGACTCAGGTGCCTCCTACCACACCACCCCGACCGCTGGTATACTCTCTTCTGTCTGACCTCCACCTTCTTCTTGCCCTTCTTCCATCATGGTCGGCAATGGGTCTTGTCTTCCTGTCACCTCCGTGGGGGATGCGGGCAATCTTGGTTCTTTTCGTCTTCCCAATGTTCTTGTTGCTCCCCATATGGTCCATAATCTCCTTTCCATTCGCCAATTTACAACTGACAATTCTTGTACGGTCGAATTTGACTCTTCTGGTCTTACTGTGAAGGATTTGGCTTCTCGGCGTCCACTTCTCCGATGTGATAGCGCGGGACCCCTTTACACCCTCAGGCTTCCACCTTCTGCTGCCTCGCCTTCGACTTCTTCTCCGTCAGCTGCTTTCGTCGCCACCACCTCTTCTTCTACTTGGCACCGCCGCCTTGGTCACCCAGGCCGCGACGTTTTGGCTCAGCTCAGTCGTAGTGCAAATCTGCCTTGTACTCGAGCCCCTAATGAGCATTTTTGTCATGCGTGCCAGTTAGGGCGTCATGTTAGACTTCCTTTTTCTACCTCCACTTCTCATGCAGATCGCTTGTTTGATCTTTGTACACTGTGATCTGTGGACATCCTCCGTACTCAGTATTTCTGGTTATAAGTACTATTTGGTGGTGGTTGATGATTTCTCCCATTATTCTTGGACTTTCCCTTTGCGTTTCAAATCTGAGACGTTCTCCACGTTGTCCCACTTCTTTGCCTGGGTGTCCACTCAGTTTGGCCTCACCATCAATGCCGTCCAGTGTGACAACGGGCGTGAGTTCGATAACAATGCCTCCCGCTCTTTCTTCCTCACTCGCGGTGTCCAGTTGCGCATGTCCTGCCCCTACACCTCTGCTCAGAACGGCAAGGCTGAGCGCATGATTCACACCACTAACGATATCATGCGCACCCTTCTGTTCCAGGCTTCTCTCCCCGCTCGCTTCTGGGCGGAGAGTCTTCACACAGCCACCTACTTGCTCAACCGTCTCCCTTCCACTGCCTCCTCGGCTCCCACCCCTCACCACGCTCTCTTCGGTACTCCTCTCGCTACGATCACCTTCGTGTCTTCGCGTGTGCGTGTTACCCTAACACCTCCGCCACTGCTCCTCACAAGCTTGGCGCCCCGCTTGACTCGGTGTGTGTTTCTTGGTTACTCTCCTGACCACAAGGGGTACCGTTGCTTTGACCTTGCGTCTCGATGGGTCCTGATCTCCCGACACATGTTCGATGAGTCGGATTTTCCTTTCTCCTCCACCACCACCCCAGCCTCCGACCTAGAGTTGGAGTCCCTCTTTCCCACTGACCAGGTGGTTCAGCCACCCTTGTCTGAGCGTTCTGTAGGTCCTCCGCCGGTGTGCCTCCCTGATGCGCCGGCCTCGTTTCCGGTGGTCCCTGCTGCGCCACGCGCGGCCCCGGAGTTCCCTGTTGCGCCCCGCGCAGCCCCGGAGTCCCCTGCCGCGCCACGTGCGGCCCCGGAGGCCCCCTCGTCCTCTGCTGCGCCACGCGCGGCCCCGGAGGCCACGTGTACCACCCGCCTGTTCTCGAGCGGGATCCTCGTCACCTACATCCCATGGTGACACGGCGGGCGGCTGGTGTTCTTTGGCCCGCCGGGGATTTCTCCTGTACCCTCCTCCGTTCATGGCGCCATGGCGGACCCTCACTGGCGCCGTGCGATGGAAGAGGAGTACGCGGCTCTCCTTGCCAACCAGACGTGGGATCTGGTGCCACCCCCGCCTGGTGGCAATGTGGTCACTGGCAAGTGGATCTGGACGCACAAGCGGCGAGCTGATGGCACTCTGGATCGCTACAAGGCTCGTTGGGTTCTCCGGGGCTTCACCCAGCGCCCTGGTGTGGACTACGATGAGACCTTCAGCCCAGTGGTGAAGCCCGCTACAGTGCGCACGGTCCTCTCACTGGCTCTCTCTCGTTCGTGGCCTGTGCACCAGCTGGACGTCAAGAATGCCTTCCTTCATGGCACCTTGACTGAGACCGTCTACTGCAGTCAGCCGGCGGGTTTCGTGGATCCCGCTCGCTCAGATATGGTCTGCCGGCTCAACAAGTCTCTCTATGGCTTGAAGCAGGCTCCTCGGGTTTGGTACTCTCGGTTTGCCACGTTCTTGGTCACCTTGGGCTTCACTGAGGCCAAATCATACGCCTCCCTGTTTGTCTATCGGCATGGCGATGAGATGGCCTATCTGCTGCTATATGTTGATGACATCGTTCTCACAGCCTTTGGTCAGCACTTGCTTCAGCGGATCATCACCTCCCTGCAGCAGGAGTTTGCTATGAAGGACCTTGGCGTGCTCCACCACTTCTTGGGTGTCACAGTTGAGCCCCGTCCTTCTGGCCTTCTCCTCCACCAGCGGCAGTACACTCTTGACATTCTGGAGCGAGCAGGGATGACGGACTGTAACCCCTGTTCCACCCCGGTTGACACTCAGGCCAAGCTCTCCGAGGATGCGGGCCCTCCTGTTGCTGATCCTACTGCCTACCGTAGCCTTGCTGGTGCTCTGCAGTATCTCACCTTCACCAGGCCGGACATCACATATGCAGTTCAGCAGGTCTGTCTTCATATGCATGATCCTCGGGAGCCGCACCTCACTTGCCCTGAAGCGTCTCCTTCGCTACCTTCGAGACACTGTGGACTACGGCCTTCTTCTTCACCGGTCTCCCTCCACCGAGCTTGTCGTCTACACCGACGCTGACTGGGCCTGGGTGTCCGGACACTCGTCGGTCCACGTCCGGCTACGCTTGTCTTCCTGGGCGGCAACCTTGTCTCTTGGTCGTCCAAGCGGCAGCCGGTCGTCTCTCGCTCCAGTGCTGAGGCCGAGTACCGGGCTGTCGCCAACGGCGTGGCAGAGGCTTCCTGGCTCTGGCATCTCCTGGCTGAGCTTCACAGCCCACTCGCCAAGAGCGCGCTCGTCTACTGCGACAACGTCAGCGCAGTGTACCTCTCCACCAACCCGGTCCAGCACCAGCGGACTAAGCACGTGGAGATCGACCTGCACTTCGTCCGCGACAGGGTCGCCATCGGCGATGTTCGCGTTCTACATGTCCCGACCACCTCCCAGTTTGCCGACATCTTCACCAAGGGTCTACCCTCTGCGATCTTCTCCGAGTTCCGCTCCAGCCTCAACATCACTCGTGGCTAGAGTTGCGTCTGCGGGGGGGTGTTACCCTGTGTGTGTACTTTCTTTCTTGGCCAGTCTCTAACTCCTGCTGCGCCGGAAGTTCAAACTGCGAGGGGGTGTTGGAGTATGTGTATGCAGCCCATATAATGGCCCATGTAGGCCCATGTACTCTAGACTATTTACCCCACCCTCTACGGTTTGGGAGGAATCAATCCAATCATTCTAGCACTGCCTGTTTGTTTCTGCAATGTTCAGTAACGTGAATTCCTGACTGAATATTTTTTTTGAAACTTTATTTAACAAAGCTTATTAGTGTAGGTGTATATCATTGGCATGAGAGTTGTAGCTACTGCCTTCGCTTTTTTTTGTCCACCCTCAAATCTCGTCTCGTATGTCAATCTAGACAATACTTTCTTTATAAACAGTGATTGTGATAAAATTTTCTTCTTAGCATATGTGAATTTGTGACCTGTTAGTACTTGTGTTCCCACAAAACTCCACGAGATTCTCATGGGTGACTACTTTCATAGGCTTCAAGCCCTTCAACAAACAAGCCAACTAATGCTCAGGGAAAGGAGATAGGCCGGTAAGACCTGTTACACGTACAATTAATAGTCAATACTGAGTGTAAGAACATTGAGTTATGTTGAAGTCCATACTTACCACTATCTACAGGAGTGACAGCAGCAAGAGTCGATCGCCAGATATGTTTGCATCACCAGTGTCTCAGGATAAAACTGGAAGCAGTGGAGCTATTGTGAAATCAAACAATGAGCTAGCAAAAACTACACCTGCTGGGGAGTACCTTACATCTGCCCTCATGGATTTTGATCCTGACCAGTTTGAGGGATTTGCTGCAATAGCTGACGGTGCTAATAAGCTTTTGATGCTGGTAACTAATACCATCCCAACAGATAATGTTGATTCTTGATTTGCGTTTACTATATTTTTTGTTCCTCGAAACTAAACTAATTTGCTTGTTTCCTAATCCGAATATTGGCCTCCCCTGCCCCTCATACATCCCTGAGTACACATATGATATATACCATTCACTTTTTCTTCTGAGCACTTATTTTGCACAGGACTTGTGTATGCTATTTTTACAATGTCTTGATCTCCAAGCACAAGCAATAGTGGAATGTTTTGCATGCAGGTCTTGGCTGCAGTTATCAAAGCTGGTGCAGCTAGGGAGCATGAGATACTTGCTGAGATCCGTGATGCTGTGTTTTCATTCATTCGGAAAATGGAACCAAGAAAAGTTATGGATACTATGTTAGTTTCAAGAGTCAGGATATTATACATTAGATCTTTGCTTGCTAGGTCACCAGAACTACAGTCCATCAAGGTATGATGATTTTGCTGTTCTGTTTATATTTATTCTTTTGGAATAAATCTGAGCAGTCATCTTATCATTTTGCATTAAACCTAACAGTATGTCTCTCTGACATTGCTTCGTAAAGGTCTCTCCAGTTGAGCGTTTCTTGGAGAAATCAAATACTGGCCGAAGTAGAAGTTCCAGCAGGGGAAGTAGTCCTGGCAGGTCTCCTGCTTACCACCATGATCATGGTTCCCGAACTAACCTAGTTGATGAACATGTGCATGGTTTCAAGGTGAACATCAAGCAGGAAAAGAAGTCAAAATTTTCCTCGATTGTTCTGAAGCTTCGTGGTATTGAGGAGGTAAATTTTTATTCTTTGAATGTTGTTTATAGATAACTCAATAGCCCTCATTATTGAGAAAGAAATTGACTGGGTGGGAAGACCACCCCTCCTAGGTTGGTACTCACGGCGCACCGCGCACAGAACCCTTTTAACGGGGTTAAGAAAGACCGAACCACAGGCTCGGCCGAGGAGCCCCCAAACCCTGTCCTCCCATCACCACACCATAATTTGGGCCTGCAGACACCGAGTGGGGCTCGAACCCAAGCAGCCAGCCGCTGCAATGAGCGGAACTATCAACAAGCTACAATCTTGTTCGTGCCTCTGATTAACAGACTTGCATAATTTTATGGGACTAGTTTATTTGCCACTCTAGTTAACTTTTGCAGTACATATATGTTCAGTTTATTTGCCACTCTAGTTAACTTTTGTAGTACGTACATATACGTTCAATGAGATCCTGTGCTTAGTTTATGTGCCACTCTAGTTGACTTTTGCAATACATATATCATATATGTTCCAATGAGATCTTGTGCTTAGTTGTTTTTGTGGAACCATGTCCTATACTTGTACTGTAGGTGCCATAGTGAAGTTAATGTGTTGAGCTTGGACATTGTATGTTGATCTATCGATACCACTGCCTGATATGAGTGGCCTGGTGTGTTTATTTACTTCTTGAGCCAGTCTGGTATTAATGTCATAATAATTGAACAGGAGACTTGGAGACAACATGTGACTGGAGGGAAGCTTCGGGAAATTACTGAGGAAGCCAAGGCCTTTTCAATAGGAAACAAAGCTTTAGCTGCTCTCTTTGTTCACACACCAGCTGGTGAATTACAGCGCCAAATTCGTGCATGGCTTGCTGAAAACTTTGAGTTTCTATCTGTAACTGGTGGAGATGCTTCTGGAGGAGCTTCAGGGCAGCTTGAACTGCTGTCAACTGCTATTATGGACGGGTGGATGGCTGGCCTCGGTACAGCGCAGCCCCCCACTACTGATGCTTTAGGCCAGCTTTTATCGGAATACACAAAGCGTGTTTACACATCACAATTGCAGCACTTGAAGGTTTCACTCCTGGACTCATCATTTGGTTGACCAAATTTATTAAAGTTGTTTGTCTTACTCTTCACAAATTTGCAGGACATAGCTGGTACGTTGGCAACGGAGGAGGCTGGTGATCCTGCTCATGTCAGTAAACTCCGTTCTGCTCTAGAGTCTGTTGATCACAAAAGGAGAAAGGTATTACACATCCATTTTTTATCTTTCCACCTGTTGCACTTGCCAGATTTGTGTGCTTCATACCTTAGTTAATCAAATTATTTCTGATTCTTAAATTTGTGATTCTCAAATGGCCTTCACACCTCACGTTTTTGTAACTGTGACTACGAATACTTCATTTGTTTTATTTGGTCACATTTGTATCTGAGTGATCCCAGTTATTGCATACTCTTTATCAGATCATGCAACAAATGCGTACTGACACTGCCTTGTTAACCAAAGAAGAAGGTGGTTCTCCTATTCGAAATCCTCCTACTGCTGCTGAGGATGCACGATTAGCATCTCTGATGTCTCTAGATAACATCTTGAAACAAGTCAAGGTCTGATACTTCATCCATGCAGATATAGTTTTCTTGCTTTTATAATATATATGTTTACTAACCTGCTGTGCTTGTTCATTCTATGACATCAGGAGGTAATTAGACAAAGCTCCACAAGACCAATGAGAAAATCAAAAAGGAAAGCTTTGCTGGTATCACTGGATGACCTCTTGGCACAGATGCCTTCTCTTCTTGATATGGATCATCCATGTGCTCAGAAGCAGATCATGGAGGCACGGAAAGTTGTAGAGGTATGTAGATAGTACCTTGGAACCATGATTCTAAAATTAATAATAAATATCCCCGTCTAGGTTGTGTGGCCACTACCTGGTTTTATTAAGGTAGAAACATAAAAAACACTTTTCAATCATGATGACATGTTGAATGGATTTATCCCTCAATGAGTTTGTTTTCAGTACTACATCTTTGCCATTATCATTTGTTGAGGTTAAACAAGCCAAACTTACTTTCTCCAAATGTCCAGTTAACTTCCTTCTTTCTTCTGCCTAACTTTACATAACTGGAACAGAAACTAGTGTTTGACATTATCTATGCATTCTGCAATTTGTGCACAAAATTTGGCACTCCTTCCTCTTGTATAACTCAATATATCCCAATTTGCTAGATTTTGTATTCTTTGGCAGCACTTTTGCAAGTACATAGCCAGAGCATACTACTTTCTTCAAATTTAGGTGGTCATTTCCAATCTGAAATTACCTTTCTGAGTCTGGAAACTTGAGAAGTAAATTATTTTTTGTGAGGGGTAGCATCTTGCAACAACTACCCTATACATTAATGAGCATCCAGTGGGCAGTGGTAATTTTTTAAAAAAAAATGCAACACTGTTAAATGTCTATCAGTCTGTGAAAGTACAAGAGATGACAATAGATCACCCCATCTTCATGCCTTGTTCGCACCTGACTACCTAAAGAAACACACTCGACATTTACACCTAAAGAAACACAATCAACATTCAATATATCTTACAATTAGAACTAACTAAAGACTTCTAGATATTAGACTAAACAACCGCTCTCTCTCATTAAGAACACTTATATGATTTACACAGGCTTTACTCCAAGCATTGATATTGTGAGGTTGCATACTATCTTTTCTTTAAAGAATGTTACATTTACAACAATGTGCAGTTCAACTATATTTTGACACAGTACTGCCATGTTTTTGGTGCAGTCACTGGAAGAAGACCCTGACGATCCTGCCCCCCAGTCTAATGCATTGGGAGAGAGCGAGGTTTCACAGTGGAATGTACTACAATTCAACACTGGAAATACCGCGCCTTTCATCATAAAATGTGGAGCAAATTCGAGCAGTGAGCTGGTGATTAAGGCTGATCTGCGAATTCAGGAGCCTAAAGGTGGTGAGGTGATCCGTGTTGTTCCAAGACCGTCGGTTCTTGTAGACTTGAGTTTCGAGGAAATAAAAGGTGTGTTTGAGCAATTGCCAGAGGCAGTCAGCTTGCTTGCCTTGGCACGAACAGCCGATGGTACAAGAGCCAGGTATTCAAGATTGTACAGAACCTTAGCCAGCAAAGTGCCGGCTTTGAAAGAGATTGTTGCGGAGATGGAGAGAGGTGGTGTTTTCAAGGATGTCCGGTCAACGTAATGCGTTCATTTGTAGAGTTATAATGGATGTTGTATATGGGTGCCATTGAGGGCATCCCTTGTATCTGTTTTTGTTTATGCTATGGGGAAGCCTATGTTGTAATGTTGTAAGCCAAGTACAATGTGTCAATGTAGCTTTAGCTGGTATGTCTGTGCAGTGCTACAACTTGTTGATAAACTTTCAGCATAAGAAGTTATTGTCCATTACAGTGTTTATTGCTTACTTGGATTGAGTTTAAGATGTCGTTTATGTTGCAGTTAAGTTGGCTACAGTATTGATGAACGTTTCCGCTCAAGGTTTTGATCCTTTCTGATCCGGTATGGATATACAGGTGAACATAGTTACGCATTTATCAGATCTCTGAAATCCGTTCATATAAAACTGGAGCAGAATCGACTTGTGGAATGTTCTCCTTTCTCTAGGAAAACCAAACATAAAGTTCCATTTTCGTCCTGCTTTTCATCCTGAGCTACGTATCGTCACTGTGAGTCTGACCGTTTTTTCCTGAAAAATATTGGTCATGGTCCTATTTAGCTACACCTAACTATTAGCTACCTGAAATTACGAGAAATTAGATGGTTTGTATCCTGACATGTACTATCTCAGTTGAGAAATTAGATGGTTTGAATCCTGACATGTACTATCTCCGTTCTTAAATATTATTGAACTAAAAGGTGTCAAATAAAAAAGATAGGAGTATGTATGAAATCTATTAGCAACTGTTAGTTGGTTGGCTGTAGGCTGCAGCTAATGCATCCCAAATTATAGGTCGTCTGATTTTTTAAACTAAGTTTGACTCGTATTTTAAAAATCATAATTATTATTTATTTTTGTCGTGATTTAGTTTATTTAGCACATAATATATCTTAACTATGATTTGGATTTTTTTTTCATATTTTTTAAAATTTTTGAATAAAATGAATTGATCAAATTTCGTGTAAAAAAAAAAATCAAACGACCTATAATCTGAGACGAGTAACATTTGGCAGTCAATTTCCATCAGCAGTATACTTGATATGTTTGCGCTTAGTACGCAGGACTCAAATTGTATTAATCTAAACGGGGCCTAAATTGCCACCCTGGCTTAGTGCTCCGGCTCAAATTTTCGTCAGTGGTCCTACTCCGTAGCAATATTGATATGTTTGTGTTGCACTTTGCAGGCGCTTGAGAGCTTGGTAATCCTCCATCGTAGACGATCCATCTTTCGGTGCAAGCGCCTCCGCGGGCCATCCCTTTCCCTTCCCTGTCACCGGGGCAGCAGCCCGCCTCCGCCGCCCCACTCCTCCAGTTCGATTTGGTGCACCAAGGTCTCTCTCCCGCGTGGCGATGTCGGCGACGCCGCAACTCCCGCCGGCGCTGCCGCTGGGCCCCGACGTGGCTCCGGCGCTTCCGCCCCCGCCGGGCACGGACATGACGGGGATCTGTTTCCGCGACCAGTTGTGGCTCGACGCCTACCCGCTCGACCGCAACCTCGTCTTCGACTACTTCGCGCTCTCCCCCTTCTACGACATCACCTGCAACAACGAGTCCCTCCGCTCGCGCCAAATCCACCCCCTCGACATGTCCCACCTCACGTACGGCCCTAGCCCCCCCGTCCTCTTTGCGATTTTGGGTGTCCAATCCGTGTGGTGTGATGGTCGCAGGAAGATGACTGGGATGGAGTACGTGCTGAGCGATGTGATGGAGCCGCATCTGTTCGTGATCCGCAAGCAGAGGCGGGAGAGCCCGGAGAAATCAAGCGCTATGCTTGCCTACTACATCCTCGACGGCTCCATCTACCAGGCGCCACAGCTCTGCAACGTCTTCGCCTCACGCATAGTAAATCCTCTCTTCTAATGGCTAGCAATGGGGCATTTTCTGACTAGCAAGTAGCAATTCAATGGAAACGTGCTATGCGCTTTTTTCCTTGGCTACTTGTGCCTTCCATTGACATTTTTCGGTGGGTTGTGCCAATGTAATTGTGTATTTTAGGTTCCTTGAGATTGTTCCTTTAACTGTTCTACTACTATTGCAGGGTAGAGCTATGCATCATATATCGAAAGCTTTTACTGTGGCATGCTCAAAGTTGGAGAAGATTGGAAATGGTATGATCTTACCGTCTTACGCTTACCTGTTCTGTACATTCCTTTTATTTACCTGCTTCTCACATGATTGATGGTGGAAATGCCATCTCCCCATGGTAGTATATGATTCTGTGTTCAAGCCAATTACACAGAGAAAAACAGTGACAGATTTATTTCCATTTGGAAAAGACTGTATAAACTTTCTGGATGGAAATACATGTCTCTACGTAAACATCAGATATTCTGATCTATAGGAAGAACTTGCTAAAATTGCATAACCAACATACTAATAAAGAATAGTCATTTCCAATCTACCCCTGTTTGATGAGAGCACCATCAAATTGAAATCCTTGAAATATCTATAGAACTTCTGTGTTAAGTTAGTTGGAGATCCTCAAAGTGACAGCAAACTGTGTTCATTTGTTTGCACCAGTGTCCAACTATCAGGTTTCCTAACAAGAGTTAGGTTACTTCTAAGTTTCACATTACTGAATCAAGTGCATTTTCTTGCAATTTAGTAGTACTTCATTTTGTGTCTGTTGACCATATAATAGCATTAGTTTCTATGCTTGATATCACAAGCACTTGTTATTAAAAAAACACTTAAACTCCCCAAACTCGACCAACAGCGGCATGGACCAGGACTTCTGTAATTCTTGTTATCACCGGTTGGAACCCTGGGCAAAATAATTTCACTCTCGGCTTTCAGTAGTGTGCTTTGAAGGCAGCGGCGACTTATGGATGCATTAGCAGCAGATGCATCATGGCACAGCCCAACCTAACTTGCTTGGGACAAATTGATTTGTTGTTGCTTTTGTATGGGTCACGGCACAACAATGCATTTGAGGGTGAGGTGGACACATATTACATTTATTATTAAGAGTAGTGTTTACAACTGAGAGAGTTCGACACATGTCTTGATATCTCTGACGGTAGAGTATGCAATGTTTGAATTCTGGTGGTACAAAAGTACACGCATTATAATTCTGTCGTTTTCCATTAAATGTTTAATACGGTCAATTGGAATCTGGATTCATTTGCCTGGGTTTTTTGTGCTCGGCTTGGACATTTTTTAATACTCCTCTTGCCTTGGCCATTGGAACTCGGAACAGAAACAGAACAATAGACATTTTAACGAAAGGTTCCTTTAATTGCCCATTGCTCACGCCTTATATAGTTATACATGAAAGACCACAATCACATACTTGAATTAATTCTTTGCTTATTCATATATCACATGTTGCTTTGATGTTGAGTTAGCATATATGTTGGTGTTGTTTTCTCGTAATTTCCAAAACAAAAACAGTGTCACTGGGGATGTCTGTTCTTGTACATCGCAGCGGAAACTGATTCTGACGCAGCATCCTCTGAATCAAAGACCCAAAAGGAAGCAATTGATCTGAAGGAGTTGAAACGAATTGATCATATCCTCTCATCCTTGAAACGGAAGGTAACAGGATTTTTTCCCCTTATGTGAATATATTATATGTGATGCCTATAGGTGAAAAAAGGACTCTTTAATCATATCTCTTGGTACAGATATAATAATAGCAATAATTAGACAAAGCAGTGAATCATGTGTCAGTGTGTCGAGATCCACTATTGGCAACCTTCTTTATTCTGGTTTCTGGTCATTCTTGTTGTGTTAACATATTCAGTAAGTTACTACTATGATGGTGTTTGGTAACAACAACAATAACTCTAGTGCAAAGGGAACAGATTCATAGGGTTAACGGAAAGGGAATCATTCATCACATGCTTTATGGCTTTATTCTTTCCAGCTGTGGTAATAGTAAGGTGATTTTTTCCCTATTTTTTTCCGTGTGGGGTCATTGTGCATTGCCAGGCGCAGGTGCGCTGCCCATGATTGAGCGTAATCAGTTCGCTGAAGGCCCGAATCCATTCCTGTGGCATCTGATGACAGTGTACATGCTACATGAACCAAAAATGCAATCTGGTGACTGTGTTATCAGATCACACCAAAAAATGGGCCAACCAAACAGCATCCAACTGTGGGTCTTGTCGACCTGCTATGTCTGTTGCTGATTAATCATAATTTCAAAACTGACACTTTTTTTTTTCAGATTGGTGCTGCCCCGCCCCCTCCACCTTTTCCTGAGGGCTATGTCCCACCATCAGCATCATCAGAACAAGAGAAAGCACCAGATGATGTGCTGGCATCAGAGGCAGCTCCTCCAATTGACCCTATAATTGATCAAGGCCCTGCTAAAAGACCTAGATTCCAATGAGATTTGTTTATTAAATTCTGTTGACACAACATCGATCTGTATGTTACGAAGTTGGAGATGTGGAGTCTGAATTCAGTCGTAATGGTTATTTAAGGGACAGAGACAGAACTAATCCTTGGACATGATAATTCTGTCTTGTAGATTAATTAACCAATGGCATTTGATCCCTTGCTGTCTACTATTGTTGTTGACCTTTTCACTGAGATATAGTACTCTATAAGGTGGGTATAATTTTAGGTCGTTTGATTTTTTTCACCAAGTTTGACTCTATAATGTTGTAATGTTGTTGACCTCACCCATATATCTGATGCCTTTCCATTCGCTGAGAACAACACAAATTCTACTCCATTTGTCCTAAATTATAGGTTGTTTGATTTTTTCACTAAGTTTGATTCACTCGTTTTATTAAAAAAATTATAATTGCTGTTTATTTTTATTGTGATTTGGTTTAGCATATAATATACTTTAACTATGGTTTAATTTTTTTCATATTTTCATAAATTTTTTAAATAAGATGGGCTGGTCAAAATTGTATAATTTAAGATAGAGGGAGTATATGCTGGGGCAAAACTAAAGAGAAATTACAATGTTGAACTTGTGTAACAAAAAATAATGAAGGATGTGTTCTAGAATTCATAAATCTGCTTATTGTGAAATGGCCGAAACTGGGCAAACTAAAACAGAGAGCCTCAAAATAATCAACAAAGTTTTGTGGCCCAGCCCACACATTTTTACATAGGTTTTAAGTAGCAGGGTCAGCTCAAGACCTAAGACTTCAGTGATAAAATCTTTACCCTAGAAAATAACACTAGCCTGTGCAAAGGACAGAGTACCTTCCAGTATCTTTTGACATCCAGCTCTGAGAAGGTGTACCCAACCATCTGGGTAAGGTAATGCAAGCCAACAGAACACAGGTTTGGCATGCATGCTGACATGTTGTATTGAATATATAGGTAGAGTACATATCAAGATAGAATAACAAACCTATATCTAAAAGGAAATGCTACTTTTTATTATAGCCACATCCATATCACTGTTTATTAGCGACGCCACATCATCTTGGGCCTCGCCAAGTGTATGTTTTTAGTAAAAACAAACAATTGTTAGAAAAGTGGGAGGCAATTTGAGCCACATTTAATAATCTTAGATGATATATGTGTTAAGGAATTGCTTATAATTGCAAAAGTTGCTATATTTGGAGGTATATTCCATAGAGTTTTGAATTTTATGCATGTATATAGGAATACGGAGTGGCATCAAGATGTGGAGGTGGGTGGGGGGGGGGGGGAGGTCACCTAAGATGTAGAGGCGAAGTGGGTGGACAATTCACGGTGGTGGACATGGTCATACTGCAGTGGCAGCCGAAACCTAGGATATATAGGAGTTTCGCGAAGCGATGAAGATGCCGACAATGAGGAGCCTAGCGGTGTCCAAACTCGGCTCGTTGGAGATGGAATGATCGTTGATGGAAAGATGTGGCAGCCGACAACTCACGAGCAGGTAATTAGCGGCATATAGTAATTTGTTTTTGATAAAAGGACATGCTTGTTCCGGCCTAAAATTTAACATGAAAAAGACAGAGATTTACCCTATCCAATGCCAACCAGTGCTTGTAGGTCTTCTCCAATGATTTTCTGGCAAAATTGCAAAGTTCCTTGGCACATATCTCAGGTTACCACTCCACACTAGGAACCTTAGACAGATTGAGGTCAACCCGTAATTGACAATGCGCGGGCTAGGCTGCTAGGGTGGAGAGGAATTTTTTTTATCCAAGGGCAATAGGGAGACGTTGGTCAAGATGGTCCTTTCATCGCAACTGATTTACCATCTGATGGTGTTTCAGGCACAAAAATGGTTGATTAAACAGTTAGACAAGCACCGATGCAGCTTCCTTTGGAGAGGTGATGAGCTTGAAATAGAGGTGGTGGCCATTGTCTAGTGAACTGGACTACTACTGCTAGGCCTAAAGGTGGGAGGCTTGGGTATCTCAAATATCGCCCAAGCACTCCGAACATAGTGAGTGGTGGTGTTGCGTCGGGTTGGAGATTCATTGCTCCAGAGTAGTACACTGTAATTTATTTCATGCCTTGACCATGCATGGTGACAATCGGCGACGGGGCGAGGCCTTTTTCTAGTTTGGTAACTGGATCTTCGGTCGCTCGGCTCGCAACATCGCCCCTCCCTCTTTGCGAAGTCAAAGAGAAAGGTTATAGTGGTCCAAAAGGCTATAGTAGGCAAGAAGTGGGTTTCTCAAATTAGCCCAGTCGCTTCCTCCATTGAGATTAAGGAGTATGTAGAACTTTGGGAAGATATTTCTTTTGTGCAGCTTAAGCTAGTGCCAAGGATGAGATCATTTGGTGTTGGATGACTAATGGTGAGTACACTGCTAGAAGTGGCTACCTTATTCAATTCCATGGCCGCTTTTCTAGGCTCAAGCTAATATAAAGCGGAATAGAAATGCCGTTTCTTTGCTTGGACGCTATTACACAACAAAACCGTAACAACAAACAATCTTCTCTGGAGAGGTTGAAATCCGGACCCAATATACAAGACGTGTAAACATGACCCGAAAAATGGTGGTTCACTTGTGTAAGGATTGTTATTTCACCAGCTCGGTCTAGAGTTTAATTTGCTCATGGTTTAACTTGGGGGTGCTTCAAGCAGTTTGAGCACACGTCTCAGTCTACAAATGGTGGAGGCAATGTCAAGCAAGAGTAGACAAGCAGGCCTGCAAGGACTTTGATGGCATTATGGTCTATTTTTGGTGGGAGGTCTAGTAGCAAAGGAATCGCAGAACGTCTTGAGGAGTGGAAAAGTCTATGTTAGATGTTTCTAGCTACATCAAGGAGGATATTTCCTAGCCCAGCGCATCTTTAGTTTTTTAGTCGTTTTCCCCGTGCTTGTTTGTTTTCTTGTGGTGGCTCTTCTTTCCTTCTTGGTTTTTTTCTTTTTCTCTCTTTCCTAGCATCCTAGTGTGGAGTTTGTAAGCGTACTAGTGTTTTTCTTGAGTAAAATGCATGGACAACCCTCAACTTGGCAAGGTGTATCACCTAGATCATCCGAACTTAAAATACAAGGAATCTGGGTCCTAAACATGGTTTTGGGTGACATCTAGGTTCAAAACTGCTTTGCACTCTATCCAAAGTGGTTACGGGTTTAGTGCACATGTATGGCCCACATGTAAAGTCCTTATCTCCTATTTTTCACATATATGACATGTGTTTTTTAAATTTTTAGGTAGACAGACGACGGTAAGAAGATAACGGTAGGTGGACGGTGGAGGCAGCGGCAAGAAGGGGAAATGAGTGAAGAAAAATAAAAATATTTTCACCTACACTTGAGTCTCGTTGTCATGTATGTGTGTAAGAGATAAGATATGGATCTTATATTGGCTCGCGTGTACTCTGAACCTGAAACCCCTTTTGGAGAGTGCAAAAGCGGTTTTGGACCAACATGGCATCTAAAACCAAGTTTAGGAATACAGATTTCTGGTATGTTCGAGGACCTAGGTGACATACGTTGCCAAGTTTAAGTACTGAACATGCACTTTACTCTTTTTCTTTCTTCTCTAGCAAGGCAAAGCTTTTGACGTGCATTAAAAAAACAACGGTAAAGACACGGTTACAAACATATCACGCTGGTTTATTTAAACCAAATAAACCTAGGTAGTGGTAACGAGGGCCATCACCATTGGTCTATAGCCGTGAGATATTGCCGTCGGTTTGAGACCAGTATAGTATTGGGAACAAAAATCCTTATGGTTCTTGGTTCTTAACAAGCACAACAATTCCTCCTAGGACAGGCAGTTTGAAACCAAGATCAAGCGGTAGTGATCGATGCACATTTACATTATTCTCTCCTTCACGTGGTCTAACGGTCCATGCATACGCATGCTGTAACGCGGATTTATATAACCTATATAATTGAAACCCACTAAGTATCATTAATTCTATTTTTATTAACATGTAAGTTATCCATATCATATATAAAAATCGCTAGGACCGTGAACCTAAGATGAGGCTTTTTAAAAACAACTTATCAAAACATATGTAAGATATATCAAGTATGTACATTAATATTTCTTCCATCTCATGAAATAAGGCGTGCATATGTAATTGAAAAAGTCAAACTTTGAAATCTTTGACTAACAATTTAGTAAAAAAATATAGATTTTTAGTGTATGCATGTTATATATTTGAATTCGTATTCAAAAGTCCTTTAAGATTATATTATTTTGGTATTTATTGATGTCATATTTTGAAAGAAATAAATGGTCAAACTTTTGCTTTAAAGACCGTGCCAAATACATGCACGCCTTATTTTGTGGAATGGAGGGAGTATTTTGCTAACTCTACCGCGTTTAAGTCTTGCAACATAGTTCCACCTGAAACTAACCTATCAAGCTAGTCTAGAAACATAAGCACACAATTGTAATAATATAAATACAGAAGCTAAAGAGATGGTTAGAGATACGCAAACTCCCGATGATGATGGCGGCGATGGCACAAGTTGGAGAGATGGATATTTTTTATCGATGTTTTGGGAAGCTGCAGCAAACCTTTCCTTAGTCTTCGTTTGGTGCCTCTCGAAAGGCCTTGTTCTTGTTCTTTCTTAGTCCGCGCAAAGACTAAGGCCTCGATCCGTGCAAGGATCAAGGTTGGCAAGGTGATCCACACAAGGGTCAAGCAACCTGGTCGGGTAACTCTGTATATCCTCGGTAGACACCCACATGCAAGTGGGGTCTTCCGCGGAACTCTCACGGATGCTCACCGCCGCCTCCATTAAGGTGATCTTTGGCGAAAACATCGAGGGTCTCCCTTTCTCTCACAAGTAAGGTGGCGGCACTCTCCACAAATCGGATAGTTTTGCAAGACTACAAGCCCCACACTTGTAAGTCTTCGTGCGCTAAGCAAAGGCTATGCACTAAGCACGCATGAATGGCTAGAGTTTGACAAAACTCACTATAATACTTTGCAACCAAGGCTGCGCTAAGCAAGACCTAAACAGGTTGCTCGCAAGCACTAGCTGTGCCTATCTATATACTCTTATGGATTGTTCTTTTCAAATATGTGTTTTAATACTAGAACGTACTCAGTAGTCACCAACCATGCAGTGATGGCTCGGCAAAGGGGTATAAATAGCTCAAATCTTCAAGCTAGATCTTGGGAGAAAGCTTCTCTGCGCAGGCTACTCTCACGGATCGTCTGGTGTATGCACCGGACCGGCCGGTGTGTACACCACCAGACTGTTAGGTGCGTGCACCCAAACTAACTGTGTGAGTCGACCGTTGGATCCTCAACTTGACTTTTGTGAGCACCAAACCGTCCGATGTGCACCATCGGACCATTCGGTGTGTACCATCGAACTGTCTGGTGCACGTTAACGCCCGAGGTCTTGGTTTATTTCTTCTTCGGTCTAGAGCGTCTATTACATCGTTCACTGGACTGTCCGGTGTGTGTAAATCTTGAGCGTGACTGCTTGTCTTCTCTCTACTTATATCATCAGGTGTGTGACCACTGCGTGTAATTCGTATTGGGTCTTGAGTCTTCAACCTGTGGTTTCTTCTACTCATCGGACCATCAGTCGTGCACCACCAAACCGTCCGGTACGTGCAAAATTCCCGCCCGCTGAACGGTAAGTGTTACCGTCGTGTCTTGCTTCATGGTTTTGACCGTTGATGTCTTGAGTCTACTCTTATGCCTTTTAAGTACTCCTTTGATATATTTGTATCCCAAGTTCATCACTGGCACCCTAGAAAACTTAAATAAATATACTTGCACACACATTAGTCTTAAATGGCACATGTTGTCACTTCAACCCCAAAATCATAATAGGAAACTAAGCACGGGGCTTAAGGCCCATTTTTCTTATAATGTATAAATCCACTAAGTTAGACCATATCACCATCCACTAACACCCTTTATTAATATCTTCTATCGATTTTTTATGGTGGTAAATAACATCCATGCATGCAATTGCCGGTTTGTTTGAATACACTCTAAAAATTCATGTAGCCAAGATACAAACAACCTGACGAATCGATCATCTAAGAGTCGATCTATATAAACAACTCCATGAATCGATTATCTAAGAGTCGATCTATTTGAAACAAGATGAACATGTTGTCCATACAATCATATTAATATTTCTACCTATAAAATTTATTTAAAATTAATTTAAAAATTTACGTAGCAACGTGTGGGTATCAGGCTATTGAATCACAAATCTTCGACCCCTATCCTCTGATTATGTACCGTGTTCTGCGACGATGACGCAAAGGATCCCATTGGTCCACTCATCCCTACCATACTGCTACTAACTAATATCGCGTCAAAATTAACAAAAAAGGCTGCTCTCTCCGGTCTCAAAAACTATACGTCATAGACTTAATCTCGCATACCAAGGAGATATTAAATAGGCTGAGTTTCTTTTCACAAAAATGTGATAGCTCAGGTGGTAAACGGCTCCATCCCCCCCGATGTGTTTTGGGCTAGGTTTGAACCCATGGTAGAGCTAGTATAATAAGGGGTGTAGACCGCCGTTTTCAAAGGATGGCACGTCATATTCGTGGTGATATGGAAGAAAGAGAAATAGAGTGAGAAAGGAAAACGGACTGCTCACTTGTAGCTGGCTCAAAGCGGGCTGCTCACGGACTCCAAAACACAATGAGAGGAAAAATGTAGGCTAGATATTAAATACACCAAAAGAATGCTACATGTGTGATATGGCAATATCATATAGCCTATATCGGTCTTTATTATTAACCTTGCTCTAATAAAATAAAATTGGTGGGCTGCAAAGATGCCACGTTAGATTTATGGTGACAGTGAAGAAAAGAGAAATGAAGAGAGACACTTTGTGAGAAGAAAATGTGTGCCTGATATTAAATAGTGCAAGTTTACACCAAGAGAGAGCTATTGTATGAGTAGACATTTTATTAGCCAGGTACATGTGACATGGCAACATCGTATAACTCATAGTGAGCTCTATTATTAGCTTTGCTCAAATGATGTTTTTCTTTATTTTTACTCCATTAGATTGTCTCCAATGGAGCTGTCGAAAAGGAAACTGGCTATATTATAAAACAATACTGTAACGATATTTTACATAGAGAGAAAAGTAATTGGAACAGTGATAGACAACTAGGCAAAAGTGAGTGGATATACGCTCTGCTTGGAGATGGCCTTATATAGCAGCAGCAGATGGATTGGTGCATGAAGCACAAGAAATGAAGCACTCTATTAATCACCATGCAGCACAAGAAATAAAACACTCTATTAATCACCTGTTTGAGACCACCTTCTTTTTTCTCTCATTAATTAGATTTAATTAGAAGCTGCAACGTCTAATATTTGGAACGAGATATTTTTTAGTACTCGAGGGAGTAGCGAGCGGTAGTACTGCTCGCCAACAGTTCAGTGTACGAGAGAGCCATGATCACACGCATCAATCAGGAAACCAGCGCCGTGTACCGGCCGGCCTGTCGCAATAAAATAGGCGATGGATACACACCATGATTTGCTACACCAACAAATCCATCGGTCACTCCTGGGCACTTCCGCTGGGCTGATACGTCCACTCCAAAGTAGTACCCGCCAAGCAGTCGAATACTCTCAGCTAACACCAAATCAATCAGAGCCAAGGAAAAGGAGATCGAGCGAAGCAGCCAAAAACGCTACCATGTCATGGACTGCTACTCGATCTGCTAGTGACTTCAATTCGTTGGTGGCCCAAAAACAGCGGGATCGGAAATGGCGATTTCTTTCGCCGATGACGCCAACAAACCCCGTCCCAAGTGCCCAATTCCCAATCCAGAACCGACACGTACGCCGGCGCTATCTGACAAGGCATTAAATAAACCAACGGACGTGAAAAGAAAATAAAACACGCGCCCGGTAGAACTTGGTACAATTAATCGGAACCAAGAACCAGCTAATCAAAAATTTCGGTTATAATCTTGAGATAACCCATATGAACGTTCTAATCCCAGTCATCTTAAAAAACCGAAAGCCAGAACGAATCAACCAAAAAACCGAGACATAAACTGAAAAACCATTTGGTTATAAGGCCATGAGCATCAGATTATGTATCACGCCAACTATATTTTAAACTCCATTGTGCTAGCATAGAACAGTGTTTTAACTGCCTACTATATTTACAGCGGATTGATGTAGATAGCTCAACTTTCAAAGAAATCTTGGTTCAGAACTCTGTTTAACCAAAGATCCCATTAACCGAGATGCATATGTCCTATCTAATTTCACAATACATATCTTCAAAACAAAGTTATTAATTATTGCCATGTCATATAGAGACTACACAAATACTATTTATATAATGGGGTGGACTCTAAGTTAGCTCTTATATTGCCATCGTATCTCTTTTATCTCCTGTGCATTTGTCTTGAAGTTTTATATGCAGAAACTGATCCTTGCCTGATATATACAAAAGTGACGTGTAAGTGGGCATTGAATTCACAAGGTACATGCACCAAACCGTCGAGACCGAATTCCAGTCCTAGCGCTTGGTACGTGGCCAGGCGTCCGCGTGCCCACCCCGCGCCGACGCCGATCCCACCGAAACCGGGAGAAGAGAAAAAGCCCACGTGAAAAAGCCACGAGGCGCTTGTTCCCCGGTCCCGGCGGCGCTCGGCTCGGCTCGGCTCCGGCCTGTCGCTGTCCCGCCCACGCGCGCCGCCTCCCGCGGTACTGTTCCTTTCCTCGGAGCCCTGCAGCAGATGCGGCCCGTGGTACTGTTCCTTTTCCTCGGAGCACCTGGGCTGGGCTGGCCGGACCATGACCATATAATAAACAACGACCGGCGGTCAACTGGAGTACCCGCCGGCGCCGGCCTTCGCTCCATTTGTTTACTCGCCGGTTACTGTGCCGGGGAACCCCGCGGCCCGGCGTCGCTTTCCCTGTCTCCTGCCTCGTCCTCTCCTCCTCCCTCGCTCGCCACCTGATTGGTGGTGAATCGCTTTCGGTCCGACACGGGCCTCTTTTTTTTTTTTTTCCTTCTTCTTCATTCCCATCCGATCCCCCTGTGCTGGCTGTGAATCTCCACCAGGTCTTTTCCGCGGGTGTAGGAACGGCGGGAGAGCTCGCGCAGCGGGAGGCGGCGAGGGCGAGGGCGAGGGAAGATGGCGCGCGAGAGGCGGGCGATACAGCTGATCGAGAACACGGCGGCGCGGCAGGTGACCTTCTCCAAGCGCCGGCGCGGGCTCTTCAAGAAGGCGCAGGAGCTCTCCGTGCTCTGCGACGCCGACGTCGCGCTCGTCGTCTTCTCCTCCACCGGCAAGCTCTCCCAGTTCGCCAGCTCCAGGCACGCACGCTGACACGCTCTCGCTTCGCCTCAGCTCCCCCGCGCGCCGTTTTGCTCTTCTAGTCGTGTTTGATCCGTTCGTTTTGTTTTCTCTCCTTGTCGTCGAATGGTGATTGCAGATCTGGCTTTTCTTCTACTAGCTAGCACCGTGTGCATGCCCTGCAGCTTGAGTGCTTGGTGTCTCCGATCCTTGCACTAGGGTTTCCTCTCTCGTCGTGGTCGTCCTCCTCCTCCTCCTTCCCTAGGGTTCGCCTTTGGCTTCTTTGAAAACTAACGATGAGACTGACGAGGGAATCGGTTTTCTCCAACATAATAAATAATACGGTGTATCCATATCCATCCTGCACGAAGGTTGAAATAATCCTACTTCCCTCGTACACGTAGAGAGCCTTTGCTGCTAATCATGCCGATCCTGATGGATCGGATGCCGTGAACATACGTCGCAGAGAAAAAATGGGGAATTTTCTACAGTAGTTTTCCCCTCTCCCTGCAGATCGCTAGCTCGCAGATTACTCTCTTTTCTCCGATGTGCTGTACTGATGTTGCAAGTGCTGGTGGAAGCATATATATATTTATATTAATAATAAATCAGCAGAGATCACTCAGAGTATGTTTGGATGCCGATCGATCGAGAGCACTCTAGTATCCATCCAGTTAATATCCTGCTGCACAAACACTGCTGATAGAGCTGATCGAGATCTCTTTCTCTCTGGGCCGGCGTTGATAAGCTAAGGCCGGGGCGTGCGCTGCTCATGGCCAGCAACGCCCGTACCTGTGATTTTATGTGCCGGCCGGTATGCCGCAATGCTCGGTGAAACTCTCTCTCTCTCGTGCTTCGTGCTGGCGGGGTGAAATTATTCGCGTTCTGGACTTCGATCTGGTGCTGCTTTTGGTTATTGATTGCCCGTCAGGTTTTTAGGTGGCTCTACTTGGCCACTTGCTTACCATACTGGTACCATTGTTGATTGCCGGTCAGGTTTTCGGTGTGGCTCTCTTCTTTTAGGAGAATTTTTTTGGGACATATATATTCAGTTACAGCCTAGCTGTATAGGATATTCGATGACGAGCATTTGCCCATATATACATTTATTTATTTATTACTAGTACTGCAGATTAGAAGGAAGCGCCGAACATAATTGCATCATGTAAGATTGTGTTTTGATATTAGCTCAATTATCTAATATAAGTGCCTGTGTGCTGATTTTTATGTTGTAGCATGCATGCTTCGGGTTCGGTACCACTTATATTTACTGGTGTACTTTTGTTTTGTGACGTACAAACTCATGTGCAGCTGATGCATATAATATATGGTATTGAAGAACAGGAAGGATTTTGATTAGACTGAGTCCAGTACGGTCGGGTATAGTATAAAATGGCACCGTAGCGACACTGTTCATAGAGAGGGAAGTGGTTGGAACAATGAATAGAAGAGCAGGATAGACGATCTGCTGGAGTCAGTCTTACACAGGTAAAGAGGAATGCATGGAAGTACTCTCATGTCATCTAGTGTATTAATGCTTTTAATCATACCCTTTCGCATGAAATACAAAAATGAAAAATTAATTATATTAAGGGATACTATAAATAGGATGCTAATTGATTTTCTTGAAATTCTATAATAAGAAAGAAAAAAAGCTATTTCATTAAAAATAGCTCAAGGTTATTTGAGAGGACTAAGCCACAAATAAGGGATGGCCATCGCCAATTAATCGGTTGGATAATTAATGAGGAAATCAAGAGGGGATCATGGTCATGTTAACCGAACATATGATGAAGGCAAAAATCTTGTTTCTTGGATGATGATTAGGCAACGGCATTAGCAGCAGACACTTGCTGGATAATGGATACACAACCAAGCATATCAATGGCATTACCATGAAAATCGCCTGTTGTAGAGCTGGTGAGAGACCTCCGAAGCAACGCTTATGGGTAGAGATGCCATGTCGAAGACAACACCACCAAGAGGTTATGCATGGTTGCACGGGGAGGAGAGCACCACCACACGACACATCCAGGGAGGTAAGTGATGCCCAGGGCCATCACTGTTGTCAGCATCGTGCATATTGAAGAGCACAGAAATCTCTATGAAAATTAGAATATCCAGTTCCATTGTTACCCTTGGAGCTTGGATGCTCTAGAAGCACCGCAAGGACTGCATGTGTCCAATGGAACAACACCAAGGGTTTATGTTGTGCAGTGAGAGATTTCAGATGGTGCCAATGTGGCAGGGCTTAATAGCTCAAAGCCTTTTTGGTCAGATTAGATCGTGCTGATGTTGCATTGTTTGAGTTTGGTTCTGTTTTTCGATTCAGTTTCTGTGGCACATTTGCTTTGCTAATAACTTAGTCCTGGGTGCGTGTGTGTTTTGGTGAGATCTTCCCCTTTTGGCACAATATTGTACTCAATTCATTGCTTGTTTATACAAACACATTCATATTTTTTTCATGTTTGAGAAGAAAAGGGTATATCTATGATTTAGTCCGATTTTCTAGCTGTTGTTCTGTCTTATGTGTGCCTTTAGAATTACCTTGTGCATGTTATACAAAATATTATCTGATCAATATAACATCTGTGTTTACAGCATATTTATTTGAGAGTGATTGCACAAATGGGTCAGCTTTGTATTAAGGCTCAATGGAGTAATGGACATATACATAGTATAGTAAAGTACTGAACTACTGTGACACCACAAATGCCTCACACATACTCATGCTGATAGTAGGACCGGTAACAACATGGAATGTTTTTCTCGATTGCTACACTGGAACCTAATTGCTTCCAATCAAAATTCTGCATTTCAAGCTGATCCCCTAATGGTGCCGACATTGCTATATTTCTATATTTTCAGATTACATATCGTCCTTAACGTTCTAACCTTCCTTTCTTTATATATAGTTCATTATTTGTGCTCTATTTTAGCCTGGCACAATATTATTGATATACTGGTTTGATTTTGTGAACAGCATTAATGGCATCATTGACAAGTACAGTACACATTCTAAGAATCTGGGGAAATCACAACAACAGCCTTCTATTGATTTGAATGTATGCTAGCTAATTTAGCAATATTTTCCTTTCTTTTTTCCTTGATCTTTGCTTGCTAGTAGGCTGACTGTGAAAAGTGTATTGATAGAAAATACAGAAGCAAAAAGTTAGAAATGTATGGAAAACCACAAGTAGTGGGTCAATTATATGTATTATATCTGCAAAGAATAGTGGGTCAGTAACTTCTTTTGTTTGCTGCGCAAGCAGTTAATTCAATATGGACAGTTTTTTATAGTTTCTTGTTGTTAACTCATGGTGTCTTTTGCTGATTTTAAGTTGGCACAGCATTCATAGTTCTTAGCTCAGTATAAATATTTATACTATATATATCTTGATGAGAGTACATGAGCATTGGCAGGCATACTGAAATAAAGGCACATAAATTTAATAAAGATCGCAAAGTATTATTCTTTGGTTAGATCATTACCTCATGCATGATATTACCTTCTGGACAGAAATTCACATAAAGTAATCAAGCCATCCTTTTCTTATTCAATGTGATATGTCCAATACACCCGGATGAATAGTGTTTCTGTACATCTCATGTATATCCCTATTTATAATTCTAGCATTAATTGACGTTCTGGGTATTTATTATTGTTCAGTATAGGTTGCGCTAGTGTCATTAGAATCAATATTATGTATATAGATAATGATGGTTTTAATTATATATATTACTAATCTTATGTTCTCTTATTAATTTTCAGGTAGAGCAGAGCAAGTTTACTGGTTTGAACGAGCAAGTCAATGAAGCAAGTCGTGGACTCAGGTTGTGTTTTGTTCCATATTGATTGTGTGATTCAGAGAAAATTTATTGGAGACAAAAGGTAGCCTTCAAGTTAACAAATGATCTTACTGATTCGTATGTAGACGGATGAGAGGTGAGGAACTTGAGGGGTTGAGTGTAGAGGAACTGCACCAAATGGAAAAGAAACTTGAAGCAGGACTGCATAGAGTGCTTAGGACAAAGGTAGGGTGACTGCTCATGGTGTTCTCCGTCCTTCATCAGTTTCTTGTTTGAATTGCATGCACCATTTAATATAATTGTGTCTTTTTTCACACAATGCATGTCTCTTCAGGACCAGATATTCATGCGACAAATCAGAGAATTAGAGGAAAAGGTGAGAAATGTTATATAAACCTGAGTGCTTTTGTGAATTGTATTCAGATAACATGCAAATTAGTGCCATTTGGCGTATAATATGGCATTTTAAGTTTTTAAACTAAGGTGCATTTGCCAGTTTGTATATATTTTCTTTTTTAGTTTTTACATGAAATTTGTATCAAAAATAATGTTATAAGAATGAATAATCTTTGAAAATATGTCACCTATCATAAGCCCAAGATGGGATAGAGTGTTGCTTAAAAATATAAAAAAAAATTGCTCTATCACTCGTTCCCTAGTTTTTCTGTGGAAAATTGCATCATACTGAATGTTTTGAAATTGAATTTTAACCAAGATTATGAAATGTTGGTTTAGCCGGGGTAACCAGATTTAGCCATTTAGGCCTCAAATCTAGATTCCTGCTAGCACCAATGATCAGTTTAAGTCATTCCTTGTTCCAAGTGGCTTTGGTATGGACTATGCATGGGATGCCACAATCCTCATGGATTCATGTATCAATTAAAAAACAAAGAATAAACAACATAAAAAATTTATTTAATTTGTATGCGTTACTAGAGAAAGGGTTATCAGTACCGGTTGGGAACCTCTTTCAGTACCGGATTCCCAACCGGTAATATGGAATCCGTACTAATGATTGCCAACCAGTACTATGGAATCGGAACTAATGCCTCTCAGGTTAAGTACCGGTTGTAAAAACTGAAAAGTATGTTTCCATTGGGGATCGAACTCAAGACCAACAACATCACGCAAGTTCTATCATCAAACCACTACAACCCATACATAGAGGATGATTTTCTTTTATTGTAAGTGTCTGGAAGGTTTTAGTACCGGTTGGTGTGGCTTTAGTACCGGTTGGTAACATCAGCCCATACTAAAGCCTCTCCAGGGGGTCTGACATTTTCAACCAGTACCAAATCTTTCATCTGTACCGGTTGCAACTTGTTTTGGGACTTATTGTTGGGATGGAAAGCCATTTCTCCAGTAGTGATGTTATAGTTGGACCGTACAAACAATCAGAAGATCTACCCATATAGTATTAAAAAGTAGAAACCCAGACTAAGCGGGCAAGAGAAAAAAGAAAAAACAACATGGATGACAACTAAACTAAGAACATGTGCCACCATGCAGTCACCAGGACCTCCACAACTCAACACCACAGCTGCCCCAAGCCCACAACAACACCTGCACTGCTAGTCTCACACCACCAAGCACCTGCTGCACTAAAGAAAGCAACACCACTGTGGCCCTATAGCCTACCACCAACACCAGGTGCTCCAGTGCTGCTATGTGTGATCGGTCGCTACCACACCAACACCCACATGAGCACTTTGCATTGCCGTCTCTCTAGCCAACCAACATGCATGAACTCTCAACCACCATCTTAGCGAGATTCTGGAAGACGGAGCGACAAAATATGAGGAATCCACTTGCCCCCTCTCTCATATCTGTCATCGTGACAACATGGAACATGAGGGGAAGATGAGATGTTCAAGGTGATGGTTCCAGTCTAGGGAGGAAAACAACACTGAAAGAACATTCAATGTCTGTCTAGGGAACTCATACAACGTTTTCACTAGAAGCTTGTTGAGAGAGGGTGGATGGTGAACAAACACCCCCAAGCCCCAAGGCAGAGAGTATTGTAGAGTGCTATCACCGCTGTCTACACTAGTAAATAGCCGAGCAAGGCTTTTGCCATGAGTCCTACAACACCAACACCCACCCCCCAACCACAACCCTAATCTAGTCTCATGTGTTTCGCTGCACATGCCAAAGGCCTATGGCATTGTCTTCCACCAATGCCTCTCCGCCATGCTTGGCTTTCTCCCAGCGGCATAGCCACTCTCTTGAGCAGTCCTATGTCATCGCTATCTCAACGGTTGTGCGCATCGCAGCACCCCCCCCCCCCCACACACAAAGAAAAGGAAGAAATTGGGCTCGGCTGTAGGAGTGAAGGATCAAACCACCTATGGACACCTCCTTGCACTTGCCAAATCACTGCCACACGCCATTGTTGTGGAGGCCAGGCCGCCTGTGGGAGCAAAACCCTTTCAGCTAGGGCCACAAATTGGATAATGGGGGGCGCCAGATATAGGGGGCGCCAGATATAGTCATATGCACATCATTCCAAGCCTCTGAGGCCCTCTTCAGCGGAGCATGAAAATGACCGTGCATGTGCAAAACTTGAACTATAGCATCATTGTATTTGGTGTGGAGTTTGAAATGAGAAGTGGGATAAGTATGTTGCTGTAGATAACCTGAGATATGATGTAGTCAATGTTGCAGCCAACATTGACCACACATGGGGGAAGGGAGACGTGCTCGTGAGAACAAGGGGCCCTGCCACCATCATCCTTCCGGTGCAGGCTTCCGGTTTTGTGCTTGGTAGCAGCCAGGAACACAGGAATGATGAGTCCTAGTGGTGGCAGTGTGTGGACGCCCATGTCGCCCCAGCGGGAACAATGCAGGGACGGGCTACAAAGAGAAATTGGATATGAGCATATCAAATTTGTTGACACATACATATTCAAGTGATGTGGGTGTGAAATTTCACATGCATGCCAATCTCATATGAGTGGATTGATGAAGTATAAGTGAATTGTCAACATTTCTCTATCAGCTTAAGGTTTTGAGACCAGTACAATAAAATATCTATTGCTCGCTCCTATCGACATCTAAGACATGAAAGAGCATCCACGTGAGGGATTCTTGTTCGAGTGTACGCTGGTTGTCCATATTCTCTTATTAAATTAAGTTTTTGGTAGAACTAGTAGGTGCATACAACTCAAGATGGATAGCATGGTTTATAGATGTACACATAGAGGACATATTCTATGCAATTTACCTATATGTGTGTAAGGGTACAATCAAGTGATTTAAAAGTGCACAATTTATACCCATTCAGGGGGGACAAGAGATTTTAGGTGTAAGGGTTTAAATGTAAAATAGCAGGCACAGCTGGATATTGATTGAGTGCTTCAAATTGTTTGATTGCACGCTTGCACAATCACAAGTCACAACAAGAGGAGGATTACGAACTTCTGTTTTTCATTTTTCTTGTAGGGCACAGAGCTGGAAGATGAGAACAGGCGTCTGGAGAAACAAGTAACAAATCGTATCTGTTCTTTTAGTGAAAGAATAACGTCTATCGGCTGGTGGAAGCCAAGAACGCATTTACAATTCTGTGCTTATTCTTGGATGTAGATGCCTCATCAGCCGCTAACGGCTGGTACATCGGTGGTTGCTGCTGATGCAGAAAATCACCTCGCTGAAGATGGACAGTCATCTGAATCTGTGATGACTGCTCTGCATTCAGGAAGCTCGCCTGATGACTATGACGGTTCTGATATATCCTTGAAACTATCGTGAGTGTATTTCAAAGCGTTTTCATGCATGTGCTTTGAATGAGTAAAAACTAATATAAGTTGATTTTAGAACTCCACTGGAACACTTGTTTGGATCACTTGTTTACCGTATTATGTTATCATTTTAATCGCAGTGTGCTTATATATCCTGAGCCCCCGTATTGTCATGAAAAGTTAAAAACTAGACGCTCTGTTTTTCTTTGTACCGTTGAATTCTTAAATTCTGAGGATGTCTCCTGCAGGTTGCCTTGAAACTAAGGACCTTCTTGGTATATTGTCTGCATGAGTGGATAGATGACCGAAGTGTTGGACATCAGTATGCAATGGTGCATGGATAGACTGGAATAGTTCCATACCCGAGATCGGTTTAACCAGAGGTGCTATCCTTGCGTTGCGTCTGCATGCAGTACAAAGTTCCGAGGGTAAATTTGTACTGGTCTATGCATTATCCTAGTTCCAAAAAATGTGTGTATTGTTTTGTCGCTTAATTGTTTGTGTATTAAGCACTTAACATTTATCTGAAGCCTATGGCCTAGTGCATACCAAAAAGTTGGTCTAACTCAAGACCTGTTCGCATGTATATGATGAATGAAATTCTAATTTTTAAAAAGGTTCCATGTCGCAGTGGGCTTCATTTGTGGTCGGGAGGTCAGAATTTTGCAAATAATTGTGCAGTAATAAAGCTGTTTAAAATTATTTTCTCTAGATATTACCAATTACCATGTGTGTGAGAGTTTTGGCTTTAGAAGTTTTTGTCGTGCGAATAATGTGCCAGTGCCGACAATTGAGGCAAAAAAAAAAAAAACGCAAAAAACAGAGGTGGGGTCGCTTGGGGGCGACTTTCATCAGTATGTTGCTCTTGTTGGTAATTGTTTTGTCAAGACTACTGATTCAGTATAGTGTTAGCTTTATACTTGAAGAATTATCATAGAATAATGTACTAAAGTCTAAAGATAGTAACCTTCCAAACAAAATACAGTAGAGATGGTAAAACTACAAAAAAAAAGGAACTCAAAAAATGGCGTCGCCCGGACTCGAACCGGAGACCTTCAGTGTGTTAGACTGACGTGATAACCAACTACACCACGACACCCTCGAGATTTAGATTTCAAAATATAATTTTAACAAGATATAATTTGCAGACACCAGCACAGAACCGAAGTCAATGGACGATATAGCAAAAACGGACATGTACTATTTAGGCCATATAAGTTTCAGTGCATGATTTAGCTAATTAGCTGACCGACTTTTTTTTTATTTCAAATAAGTCGGGAAACCAGAATATGATGTGACCGCTGCTATCATTTGGATTATTTTGGGCTACATTTTCATTCATTTTTCTGCAATCAATGGATTATTACAGTTCAACGCGGCACACTGGGTGCTGGAGCCTGCAGGTGAGCATGGCGGACCGCAAGCGGGCTTGGCAAGCAACCCTGGCCCCTCCAGAGGCACAAGAACCAGAGCATGGCCATCTGATGCTGTTTAGGCTCGGTACAACAGGCGGACCATCCCACCCCCTCCTTCATTTTCTCTCTCTTACACACAATTACGGTGTTCAACAGTGCAAAACAGTTCTTTGTTCCTCCTGCTGTACTCAGCCTTAGGCTATCTTTATTCATACAACTCTATATTTCAATTCTAAAAAGAATATTTTGTTCTCGTCATTGTGGTTTTAAAATACAGTCATCAATCTTCCGCGCTTATATTTACTCGATACTTCAACCCTATACCAACTACTACTATATTTAATTGATTTTCCATCCCACTGAGCCCACCCATCGCTCACTCTTCTCCCTCTCGCTCTCCCTTTCTGCCTCCACTTTGCTTCTCCAGCCAGCCTCCGACTACCACCGCCGCACCTCTCGCTTTCCGGGCGCCGAAAGCCCCGCCCTGCCTCCCCGCCGTTCGTCGTGTCCCCCGCCTCCTCCCGCGTCGCCGCCACTGGCCTCGGATCCGGCATGGCCACCGCCGCCGGCGCCTCCTCGGGCCAAATCCGGCGTCGTCGTCCTTCTCCGTGGGCCACTGGCGCCCTCCTTCGGCCCTAGCGGGGCACGACGCGTCCTCCTCCGCTCCTCCCTCCTCCCCCTCCCGCCGGTGGCGCGTGGATCCAGGGCCTCCCTGCCTCTGGCACCGGTGGAGGAGGTGCGGCGGCCTCACCGTGGCGGCCGTGGTGGCCTCCTCCGCACCTTGTCTCGCCTCCTCCTCTCCATCGCTGGATCCGGCTCGGCGACCATGGCTGCCGCCTCGTCCAGTTGTCCTCGAGCTCCATCCGGCCACTGCCACTGGCGAGGCTGGATCCGCCCCGTCATGGCCTCCTTGCGACGCCCGTCATCGCCAGTGGGGGTGGACCTGCCCTGGGTGCTTCCTCCATCGACGCCGAAGAGCGCGAAGGCCGAAAGCCGGCCTACATCGACTGCTCCTCTGCGCTCCATGTCTGACCTCCTCGTTATTGGCTCCGTGGCCCGACCTCCTCGCCGTGGCGCCAAGCAGAGTTTGTTGCCGATGTGGGGGGAGAGAGAGGTGATAGGAAACGCTCCGTACCGCGCTGTATGTGAGGTGAGAGAGTACTCACCCTATCGTAGGGTTGGGTTCCCAGTCGCCGGCTGCACGGCTCGGGTAACCATATAGCTTACTGCATATGTTTAGGGAAGTCTTTCCACCTATCCACTGCGGCCTTAGGCTATATGCACTCGTCCAACTCTAAAAATCAACTCTAAAAGGAATATTCCGTCCTGTCATCACGTTTTTAAAATACAGTTGACAATCTTTCACGCTCGTATCAACTCTATACCTCAACCATATACCAACTACCACTCTATTTTATTAATTTTTTCACCATCCACACCACCAGCCCACCGAGCTCTTCACTCTCCTCCCCCTTTCTCTCTCCCTCTCTGCCTCCACATCCGCCACCGCACGCGCCTCGTTCCACCCCGGCCGCCAGTCAGGTGACCGCACCCCGCCTCCCCAGCCGTCCAGCCACGCCCCGCGCCTCCCCTCCCCTCCCCACCCCTCCTCTCCCCCGCTCCAGCTCCACCAGATCTGCACGCACGGCCGGCCCGTGCCTCCCCGTGCCCCGACCGGCTGCCTTGCCTCCCCTGCCGGCCACCACGGCGCCGCGCCTCCTCACGCGCCGGCTGCCCTGCCTTCATCGCCAGGCGCCGCGGCGCTGCGCCTCTGCTGCCGCCGCTGCTTCTTCTTCCCCGCACGGGAGGAAGGACGAGGAGGCGCTCCAGTGAGGCGAGCGGATCTGGACTGCCGGAGTCCTCCTTCCCATGACGGCCGGCGGATCTGCCGTCCACCTCTCTCGTCGCCGGCGTATCGTCCTCGACCCGGATCCACGCCTCCCCGAGCTGGATCCGCTTGTTGAAACCACTCCTTGCTTAGCAAGTGTTTATCTCAAACACTCACACACTCTTTCTGGTGGAAGCAAGCACAAGAACTGAAAACTGCACAAACGAGCAAGTTTTGGGTCGACGCAAGCCACACTGCTCACGCCGTTTTTCCATTAATTTATAGACACAAAGTACATCCAAAGAGATAAGAGCTGGGCCAAATCACTCGGCCAAAACTATCGCCATGACCCTGAAACTCACGCCACTACTAATGACCATGCACAGCTAATCAAGAGGCTAATGGCCGCATGTGGTCAGCGAGTCTCACGCCACCAGCCTAACGTGCAGATTTCATGCATGAGACCTATTCCTTGGCCATGAAAATCTCTTCCGTGCGCTCTCAGCTCATGCATCTTCACACAACACGTTCATGCCCAGTTGCCTCTACTTCGCACACGTTGCGCTTGCTGTTTCTCACGACATGGCTTCACACCGTGCATACGTGCCGCCGTGCCGGCTCAAGTCAGTAGCAGTTCACGTCTCACACGTTTCTGCTGCTAGCACCTGATCTGCCGCTGCGCGCTTACATGCAAGAAAACAAAGTAAACATGCAAATCTAAATGACAAGATTATTTCTAACACCCCATGCCCACCGCCACCCACCTCCCCGCCGCCTCGTGCAGTGGCCACTCCCACGGCGGGAGGAGCAAGTTCGTTGGCCACGTGGAAGGAAGAGAAGCCGTAGGAGAGCGACCGGAACTACTCCATCTGTGAGGTGAGAGAAGGCTCACTCTACCGTAGGGTGAGCTCTACAGTCGGCCGCTGCTGCACTTCCTAACCTTATATCTTACTGCATACTAGTATAGGGTTGGCGAGTGCGGACAGCCTTACTAAGCAAGCAGGTCACTTGCAACTTCACCTGGGACACCGCGCGCAGTCGGACACGGAGGCACGAACCACTAGACCTGGGCATGAAGCTCAGGATCACCTTGCATTTGCAAAGACAAAGAAAAGCATCTGATCTGATAAGCCTAGAGATCCAGCAACACATGACAAACTTGAAGCTGAAAAGAAAAAAACACAATAATATTTCCCTTCGTTCAGCTCGTTGTGCATCCATTTTGCTCCCGCTCCCGCTAAAGAAAGATAAACATTACTTGATGAGTTTACAGAAGTTATTAATGACCTGCTTGACTATCATCGATGCGTGGAGCTCTGGTAGCATGGGCACTGGTCAGATTTCTAAGCCGAGCCTGATCACCCTCTGTCAAAAAGAAATGAAAAAAAAAAGAAACAGTGCGTTACTTGGGACAAGAGAAAGCGAAACAAACAGCCCAACATGCATTACAGAAAAGAATCACAAATTAAACAATCCCAACCACTAAATCCGGATGAAAAGGTAGCACGAAATCAACCAGAATATATATGGAAATTCCATTAGAAGAAAATATATAAACAAAAAAAATATCTGTTGCGATGGGCACCGTGGCTACTACGCTGGCACTCGCTGAGCAGCATGGTTGCAATGGGCTCAAGAAGGCATGTTTCGAGTTGCTAGAGTCACCTAGCCATCTGAATATATAGCCATGGAGACCGAGGGCTTTGAACATCTCATGCGTAGCTGCCCGTCTCTTGTCAAGGAGCTGCTGGCCAAGTTCGCCGCGGAGATCTTGAGATTAGGACAGGTGCAAGAATTAGAGACCAACAACATATCGTGGGTTTAATCTCCACTGGGTGATTCCCGGCGCGTTACCGCGGGAGTTCAAATAAATTTTAATATTTTAGATGGTTGGTATCGATTTGGAATGGATACTTTAAATATTGCATGAATACATAGGATCCATACCATGAAACGAAGCACAAAAAGTTTTAAGAGAAAAGCTGCATTTGGAACAAAGGATCTTCATGGGAAAAACGAAGGAAGTGCAAAACGGAGGAAAGTAACATATCTGATGCGTTTGGAACAAGGGAAAACCAATCCATTTTCCTCTATAATCCTGTAGAGGGATACCGATTTCACAGGAAAGGAAAAATCCACTCTCAGCTATTGTTTTCTCTTCCTGCGCGCGTCCGAGGCAACTTGTGTCGTTACACGAGGTGATTAGGCAACTGCTGCTTTGCGGTGGCTAGTGGCCAGTGGATGGATGCGAATGATTGTGCCTGGTAATGGCCATGGGTCCCACACCTAAGTGTCCCTCGATTTAAACACCACATGCAATCACAAATCTATTAATTAATCTATCATTAGGTATTAATTAATCTGTCATTAGCTATTAATGTTTTGTCCCATAAACTAGTTCCTATGTTACGTTCCTACGTTTCCATTCCCACGTTCCGAACACCATTTTACAGAATTTCTTTCCCACCACTTTCCTGTGTTTTCTACCATTCCTCTGTTTTGACAATTCTTTCCCACCACTTTCCTGTGTTTTCTATCATTCCTCTATTTTTGATTCATTCGTTCCAAACAGGCCCTAAACATGTTGTATGATGTCTAGTCAAATCCATATTATGCAAATTATTTCCATGTTATGGGCAAATTGGAAATACACAAATAATGATAATATGGCACATGGACAGAGAACAACGGATGACTTTTGTACTTCCATGTTCACAGAAAAAAGGAGACAAATTTTGTTCGGCAAATCTTGGATGGACAAACACTGTTGTGAAGCAGTCACACTACTACGTAGGAGTACTATCTTACATCACAAAGTGCAAATGTTATTCGTGTGTGGTATATACATACATCTGCTGGTGTATCTGCATGACCTCACTGTCATTGTATCCGCTGCTCCCAGTCGCACTGCGGTGCCTACTCGATGTTGCAGTTGCCATCACCGCCGCCGCCTGCCCGCACTGACCAGCCACCATAGATTGAAGTAGGGTCAAATCATTAATCAAAGGTGGAATAGATTTTCAGAGAGCAAACCGCACAATACCAAATTACCTTTTCTAGTCGCTAAAACGTTGGCTGCAGTGTTGGGCTGTTGGCATTGTACTCCGTCCAGGGAAGACGACGTTCAAAGGTCCCCTGCAGATCGCCATTTTCAGGGGGCATCACGCTTACAGACGCAGGGCCATCACGCAGACCACTGCGTGCTTGCCAATGCTGCGATGGGCCTATTCGGTAGGCTGCCTGCGGCTGCTTGGAACACGCCTGCCACCTGCACAGCCCTCCCGTTCGGGAGCTGAAGGGGCTGCCGGCTTGTCAGTTTGTCACGCAAAAGTTTCCCATCCGTTCTCTACCCGAGTTTTATCTTCTCTACAGCGATTGTTTGTCTGCCGTGCAGCGCAGCCAGCTTGGCCGGCAACCTGATTGCCTTGCCTTCTGCCTGCCTCCTCCTATTTTAGACTACTAGCTAAATACCTATGGTTTGCCGCTGCAATAAAAATTTAGGCTGAAAATTATAATATCACCACTTGCACACATTCACACATTCGGGAGCCCAACTGCCCCATCATAACTTGTTCGGTTGGAGAGGGTTGGAGGCGGTTTTAGATTAAATTGTTTTATAGTCAAATTTAATTAGAGAAGGATTTAATCTTCTTTAATTCTTTCAATCCTCCAATTGAACATGGCAAGTGTAAGGTATAATTGTTTTAGTTATTAAAAATTTGTAAGTATCAAAATGTGGGGCTTTATGCTCATAGGTAGCTAGATCTCTCTATGCAGATTTCTAAGTAAATTTTGAGGCGAACAAATTAAACCCATAAATGAATTTGTCAAAAAGCAATTAATGCGCTAGTAGTTCTATTGAACCATAGAGTTGGTTTGTGATCATCCATGCAAGCATGTATCAATGCGTCAATTTAATCATCTTTGCGACCAATCTATACGCCATTGTTTCTTTTTTCGAAAGAGAAAAAAGTTTCATTTGAGGTCCTCCATATGTACTCTTAAATGCTACCCACCTACTATGAGGACTCCTCAGGTAGCTTCATCGAATAGCCATTATAAGTTCATGGCCCAAAGCTTAGCAAGCCCAAGAGTGAAATTGACTATATCCAACAAGGGGCATCACACTGGGATAAAAGAATGGCAAAATTTGCCTCAGGACATAGAACTTTTATGGAACACACCAGATCACACCGCCAACGTTATAATTGGCCCATGTGCATTTTCCATAACACACCGCAACCATTAAATTAATCATTTTCTGGATTTCGGGGGAGAGAATGGGTGGCAAAAGTCATCTTTGCCCTTCATGAAAGCGGGGTCCACATCTCATCTATCTCCTCACTGGCACAGCTCTCCCCTCTCATAGGTGTCTGTCTCTACTCCCTGCCGGTGCATCTCTCTCCTCCTTGTAAGACCCTCTCTGTCCCCCTCGTAGTAGGTGGGTAGCGTCATGTGTAACAACGGCGGGCGACAACAGGCACTTCTCACTGCTGCACGCCCACTCGGTCCACCGTGCTCACCACCGCAAACCTCCACGCGCTTGCCCTTGCCTCGCGCCATCCTCACACTGCCCTGCTCGGCTATGCGCACTCATTGCCGCATGCGTCCTCGCCCAACGTCATATTCTGACTGCCACTGACCTTAGTAGCAACGTATACGTTGGGTTTAGGAGTAGCACTTGGTCATATTTCTATTGCCCCAGCTTGGTAATACATTCCCAACTTTCGGTTACTTCATTTTTAATCCATGTTTTCTATCACCGCATTTTTCATTTTTTTTCTAGGATAATCCGGACTCTGTACCACAACTCCATTTACATTCAGTGGCGGACCTAGGATTTGAACCTAGGTAGTCATGGTAAAAAAACGATATAAAATCTAGTAAAAACAATATGAACGGTTGATTTCGTGAGCTTGGACCCTGAAGTGCTAAGGGTACTAGTGTTTTGGATCAAATTCCAAGGTAGTCGGGGGACTACCCTAACTATATGCTGAGTCCGCCCCTGTTTACATTGTTGGTCATTTTGTTAAATGCGGCTTGTGCTTTTTTTAAGACAAAAAAAATCTGTGGACAAATTTGTTACATAACTAATCAAAATGCAACTTTGCTTTCTTTGATTTGAACACAATCTAACACTATTTTGATATATATTTTCTTATATAATATTTATCTGTTTGTGTTAAACTCTAGTTGCTAATGAGTACACACACCACTTGTGTTTTCTTTGTGTATTGATATGAGATTCTCTTTATCTATATTTTCCCCTTGTAGCATGTCCCGTACTCTTGTGTGTTCTTGTGGTATATTAGTGCTATAAGGCATGCACCCATGCATTGCAATGGTAGACAATCTAGTATGAATTGGCGGTATTCTCACGTGCCTATCAAGATTTGACTTAACAAGTAGACATGTTTCCTTTTGTTATAGCATGGTGATAAAAAATAAATATTGACAATTCTGCTCTACCCGAAACATGTTGAGTTTGTGTCGGATTTCTACTCCTACTCGTGGTTGCTCCACGCACGGGGATGTGAAGTTAGGACTAAAGCCCATGAGGCCCACGAACCAGAGTCCACCAAATGAATAAACCTGAGGTATATAAACCATTCTCACACTCATTTCCACCTCCTCCCTGGCTCCACCACCCACCGCTGATACACTGCTCCCTCTCTCTCTCCCTCTCCCTCCCCCTCCCCGACTCCCCCATTAGCAACCACCACAGCAACCCCTCCTCTAACTCCCCAACCCATTACCCCAAGATCGCCCCTTCCGTGGCTCCCAACTCCCACAGCGGTGATCACCGGCCTCTTCCTCGACAATAGTCTTCATTGTGTTGTGTACCCTAGCATGAATTCCACGACACCTACCAAAGGGATATGTCCACCATGGAGTGCACCTGGCGCCTCAAGGAGCTTGCAGATAGCTCGTATGATGCAGGCACTGCGGTCACCGATCATGCCCTCATCATCAACCCTCTGTGGGGCCCCAACAAGGACTTCCACGGCGCCAGCACCGCCCTCAATAAACAAGAAACCTCCTCCATCCTTCCTCTCTACACTAGGTCATTCCTATGGCAGGAGGAATGACGCATCACGAACACATGCAAGATGGCTGCCAACACTGCTCTTCTCGCTGCCAACTCCCTCAGCAACAACACACCACAAGCACATGTACCACCTCTGGCCCCATCATCCAACAACTTTGCTCTGAACGGTGGGTGTGATCACTCTAAAAAAGTAAAATGTCATCCAATCATGCTGCACCACTAGTATCTCCATAGTGGGCGCATGCCTACAACCCCTGAACTGGTGTGGTCTAGACCAGGCCGATCCCTAGTGGCATCCACTGCCAAAAAGTGTCCTCGGTTTGCAGCCCACTACACCACCCCCAACCACTCCTTGGTTGTTACTCCTGAGCTCATTGTAGTGTTGAGACACATTCCTCATGACCATTTGAAGTGTAGAGACACATTTTAGAGCCCAACCATCACTAGAGCATAAAAGACACATCCCGGCATAGCTACAGCTTGCAAAGCATCTTTGCTTAGGCCTATTTGTCTTCCCCGTACCTACGTGCACATTTACCTTTGTAAGTGTGGGGCTTGTAAGTCTTGCGAGATCCTCCAGAGTGTGGAGTGGTCGCCACCTTATTTGTGAGAGGGAGGAAGACCCTTGGCACGTTGGCCAAAAGCTTCCTTAGCGGAGACGGCGGGGTGGCTCCATGTGAAGGCGCGCGGAAGACTGCAACGGCCCCGACAATCCTCTACCCTTATGTGGGCGAGGCTGTAGTCCAAGACTACGCGAGAGAAGGGCTCATGTGGGTGTGTACCGGGAATATCCGGAGACCCAATCGGTTTGCTTGACCTTTGCGAAGGTCACTTTGCCATCCTCCACCTTTGCGTGGGCAAGGTTGTATTCCTTTGAGGACTATGCGAGAATAAAGCCCTGCAGGGGGTGCCAAACGAGGAGTATGTGGTAGAGACACGTTGGCCTCCCGAAACCTCAGGAAAAAAATCTTTGCCCATCTCTTTAGCTTCCGCATTTACATCTTGTAATTGTGTTATTATAGTCCTAGACTAGCTTGATAGGTTAATTTCTAGGTGGAACTAGGTTGCAACTTGGCCATGGTAGAACTAGCAACACTTAGCAAAACCTCAGTGCACATAACTAAATTTGTATTGCATAGGTTTTGCTTAGTAATTGCAGTTTTTAGAAATTCATAGTTTTAAAAATCCTAATTCACCCACCTCTTAGGCATCAGTCCAACCTTCGGCAAGCAACATGTGGCGGAACCGCCCACCTTAACCTAGTTTAAGCACGTAATACAAGTTTTGCGCCTAAACCGAATTAAGCCGGGTAGTCCATCAGGTCCCCAAGGGGCCCTGACTACGCCAGACAGGATCGATATACACCAAGTGACCCCTAAAAATCTTGGATTATTCCAATACAAGAAGTTTTAACAATAGACTTTAATAAAACAAAATAGAAAAGAACAAAGGTTTTTATAAATTATATGACAAAAGTGTAAAAAATTACGGCAGAAGTAAGAACCAAATGATGAAACTCTGCTATATAAGTAATAATATTACATGAAATCAACATCGAGTCCACTGGTGTTGTTTCATTTCAAACAAATCTAATAATGGAAAAGGAAGCTTGAGCATCTGACTTCTTTATTTCTTCAACTTTAAGAGGTGTAAGGAAGCCATCAAGAGAACACCAGGCTTCAATGCTTTCTTGCAGAAGAGGGATAAGTTAGAGACTTTATACCTAAAAAAAAGAGTTAAGCCACAACCCTGAGTACTAACCAATGACTGAAGTTGGTTAGGTCAACTCACACGCGGTAGGTCTACAACTGAATCCTTAGCTTTTAGAGTATTAGCTTCTTTTAGTTGTTCCTATTTATAGTAGGTTATACCTTTTCTAATGGCAAACAAAGCAAGCACTTTGCAATATCATTACTTACCAAAAACATCATTCTTTTTTACTACGATGTTGATCGTGATTCAGCTCTTACACCTGATAAGCCCAGCTATTCGAATTGATTTTATACTCTCGGGAATAATACTCAAACACCAGTTATATGTGTGTACGACGACCCCACATATGACAACCTAACATCCTCGTTGCCACCTAGTCTGAACTGCCCTCACTGAACCCGGGTGTACTCCGACACCCGCTGTCTTCCACCATCCAGTTGGTCTCACCACAGTTTAACCCTAGGTACAAAGGATGAAAGGCTTATCGGAGCCCATGACGAGGATGACAAGTGAAAGAGACGCGTTCGAAAACCGAAACAGGGCTCAACATCGGACGGCTTTATACGACACAGATAGGATCAGGATCTTAATCATGTTCATCCATTAACTTCCTATATTTGTCATTCCTCAAAAGCACAACTGATCCCGTCCCATGTCTTCAAATAATTTCTCAGGAAACTTTCTTGAATTCTTCTCAAAGTAAAATTTAATGTGGCCTATCATTAAGCTTGGCTAAGCATCTAATCTAATACGTATAGGATTCATCATGCTTGTTGTAATTTAAGTATGCACTGGGGTTTCAATCAATTCCTAAATCTAATGCATACTCATAACTCATTAATTAAGACTTAAAATAAAAAGGGGTAAATGCACCGGGGCTTGCCTGGATCACTAAAAGGGTTGGGGTATGGAAAGTTAGTATCTTGATCGGCAATGCTCCTCCTAGTACTGTTGTCATGTTGCGGAGCTTGACTCCCGGATTCCTTTTTGGACTCTTTCATCAGCAATCTACTCAACTTATCGTATCTAAATGCATGATATGGATAATGTTTAAGTATAAGGATGATCAACCTGTAATTAAAAGAACTATAGAAGTTTCTAAAAAGAGAAGGTGGGGCACTGAAATCAAGATTCAGGCCTTTTCCTAAGTTTAAATAATTTTTCTAAGGTTGAAATAATATTCTAGGGTTTAAAATAATTTTCTAAGATTTTAAAATAATTACTGGAATAAAATAATTTTCTAAGATTTTAAAATGATTACTGGAATAATATTCTAGGGTTCTAAGATTAAATAAGAATTTTTAAAGTAATAAAATAATTTTATAAGTTTTAGAATAAATCCTAAAATTTTAAAAGCCAAAAATGAATTATAGGAATTTAAAAAGTATTTTTTAAAATAATAAAGTAAATATTTAGTTATTTTAACTTATCTTTAAAAATAAAATAAAACTTCAAGGATTTTAAAATCAATTATCCAAAAATACAAATTCTTTTTAAGAAATAAAATTTGAATTGAAATAATTCGAAATAGGAAATAATTTTAGAAAATTAGAAATTTAAAAGAAGCCCAAGGCCCACAAATGTTCTTTTTATAAAAGTTCTATTTTCCTCCTTGAATTGTGCAAGGTCCATTTCTCCTTGGCTCGGTTCACCCCAACTTGGCCTGGTTCAAATCGGTCCGGCCCAACTCTTTTTCTTCCTCTTTTACTGGCCCAAACAAGCATTAGGCCTATTCTCCCCCCCTCTTCCTGGCCCAGCCAAACTGGCCCAACAGGTTTGGCCCATTTGGCCTTTGCCCAGGGCGCAGCCCAGGTCAGGACATGGGGCGCAGGCGCACGACGCACTGTACGCGCGGCGCACACCGTGTGCTCGCTGGTGGTTGCGTCGATAGCTGCCCGTGCAGTGACGCACCGTGGACCTCGCCGGCGGCGACCAAGGGTGCGGAGGCGCAGCTCCCTCTCTCCTCTCTCTTCTCCCCTTTCTCTCCCTCTCTTTCCCCTTCTCTCTTCTTTCACTGCCAAGGAGGTCATGGCGGACACGATGCGCACGCGTGGGGCACGTGGCGGCAAGGCGTTCGCCTGATGATATTAGGCCATGACGGAGCCAAAGAACATCCACGCGGGGTGTGCGTGGACACTCTACGCCGGGTGCACTAGGTGGGAAGCTTCAGCGGGGCTTGAGTGTGCGGTTAGTAGAGGTGATGTAGCGGTCGTGGCTACTAACGCCATGGGTGGCGAGGAGCTCAATTGAGCATAGGTCGAGATCAATCCTCGATGAGGATGGGTGAATAAGGAATAGAATGGCGAGGAACACAGATTCTTACTCTCTGGTGGCGTCAAGAAGTTGCGAGGGCGGCAGTCGACAGTGAAGCGCGTCGGCGGACGAGGGCGCGTGGTGCGGGGGCTATGCGGCAGTGGAGTGGACAAGGTGAGTGGCTGCTAGGGTTGAGGGTGAAAGGGCGGTGCTCGACGGGGCATTAAATAGATTGGAATGGCAGCGAATTGGAGGCGTGGATGAGGACAGGATGGCGACGGCGATGGTGAGCTCCTGCGGGCGCAAGCTTGAAGACGACGGGCGAAGAGGGCGCGACCAATGGGCCGGCCCAAGTGGCGTGGGGATGGGAGGCCAGCGCCGGCCCGAGGTTTAACCGGGCTAAAAACTGGGGGCGCGCGCGCTGCTGCGGCTTTTGGGCTGCCGGTTTGCCTCCTGTTTTCTTTTTTTTTAAAACAATTACCCTTTTACAATTTTAACCCTTGTGCAAGAAAAATAACACCAAGGCCCAAATACAAAGTGGAAGGGCAAAATTTAGATTACCACTTTGCACTTTTACTCTTGAAAAAAAATAAGTTTTTGAAAGATTTGAATTCACATTTGATTTGAAATAACAATTTAAATCTTAAATTAAAAATTAAAAATGCATAAGATGAATGCTTACATGTACCTAAAATTTGAGGTATCACACAACGCTGGTATAACATTCTCCCATTCGACACCCTTCATTCTTTCTCATATTGTTGTTGGTAATAGGGATCCTCTCTCTGTGTGCTTCATGGGACGTGCCACCATACCCACCACAGACACCTACTTGTCTGCATCTAAATAATGTTCGTATTTTCCTGTGTTTAATCAATAATCTAATTTCAATCCATTCTCTAACCCGTAACAACAATGCATATGTCAAATTAATCCCTTTGGTTTCTCAATTTAGGACCTTGGGACCAAGATATTTGTTCTCTTATGTGATTCCTCTGATGGTGTGTAGCCAATGCGGACGACAGGATGTCAGCCTTCGGCTCATCATGGCCTCCTTGCAACTCTCAACCCCAAGCTTTGGCACACATGACTTGGTCATCCCAAGCATGCATCACTACAACATGTTCTTCATTCTCCAATAATGTTAGTGTTTCCTCTTTTGATTTGTTACATTGTGGTGTCTTGACTTCATCGATTGCTAGCAATTCTGGATATCAATTTTACCTTGATATACTTGATGATCATACTCATTTTGTCTAGAATTTTCCTCTATGCCATAAGTTTGATGTGCTTCCCACTTCCATCTTGTTTCATTACTTTGTACGTATGCAATTTTAGACTAACATCAAATGTTTTCGCCCTAATAATGGTCGTGAGTTTGTCAACGGCGCAACACGAGCCTTCTTCATAGTTCACAAGATAGCCTTGTACCTCACGTGCCCATACACCTCCTAGCAAAAGGGCCGTACTTAATGAATGATATGCTCCATCAATGACACCATTCGCTCCCTCCTCTTTCATTTCTCCATGTCTTCTTAGTTTTGGCCTGATGCATTAGCCACGACCACACACATGCTCAACCGACAACCATGTAGCAAGCACACCCACAACATCCCCCCTCCCATGAACTTTATGGCACACCACTAGAATATGCATATCTCCATGTCATGGCACCGCTCAAATTGGCACCACAGTTTGTCGCCTATGTGTTTTTATGATACCCCGTGAAGCAGAAGGGCTACCGCTTCTACGACGACCATGTATCATGCAATGTCATAACCTCACAACATGTCTACTTCAATGAGTCTATGTTCCCTTTTGCTCTGGTTCCTTCATCAAAATGTCAAGCCTTTTGCTACAACACAACATCGCCATATGTCACCTGCTACCCCACCACAGGTGCCGGCATAGGCCCCTTCCCTAGCACCGGCAGGGGCCTTAGCTCCACAGGTTGCAGAGCCTCCGACACAACCATCTCCAGCCCCGACGACCACAACAACACCTGCCCTAGCTCTGCCTCAACATCATATTATCACACACCAATGTGATGGGATTATTCAACCAAATACTAAGTACGCCAATGTCCCAGTGTGAGTTGTACCATCAACAGCACCAACTTCAGTATGTGAGCACTATGGGATCCAGACCGGCAACAAGCTATGCAAGATGAGTTTGATGCCTTGGTGAACAATGGAACTTGGTCACTCGTGCCATGACTACTGGGCACACACATCATCACTAGTGGTTGTTCAAAAACAAGCTCCATCCTGATGGCTCCCTTAAACAACGCAAGGCACGTTGGATCATGCGTGGGTTTATGCAGCCCGTGGGTGTTGACTTCTATGAGACACTCTCACTAGTTGTCAAGCTAGCATGGTTCGAATGACTTGACACCTGTCACAATCGGATTGGGTTGATGATATATTGCTTATGGCATCCACATCCGATCTGCTTCAACACGTGGTTGACAAGCTTCACGCTGAGTTCGCCATCAAAGACCTCGACGACACAAATTTCTTCTTTAGTGTCAACATCAAGCTCGAATCTATGAGCTTCTTCCTCACACATGATCAATATGTTGGCATGTTAACTTCAAGCCATCACCTATGCATGTCGACATAAAGCCCAAGCTATCGATCACTGAAGGTGAATCATCGACAGACCCCTCGTTCTACCAATACATTGCTAGGGCATTGTAGTACCTCACACTATTTTGTCATGATGTTGCTTATGCGGTCAATCTGTCCTACCTCTTCATGCATTCATCGTGGGACAAGTACTAGACTTTAGTCAAGTGGATCATGTAGTATATTCATGGCATCCTAGCATGCGGCATCCACATCTCCACGCACCCATCCACTCAACTCACAATGTACTCTTATGCAGATTGGGCAGGCTATCCAAACTCAAGGCGATCCACATCCGGGTATTGCGTGTTCCTAGGAGATACTCTAATCTCTTGTTGTCTAAATGGAAAACAATGATGCCACGGTCAAGTGGGGAGGCGAGGTGTCGTGGTGTTGTGAATGGTACCGTGGAATGTTGCTAGGTTCACAACCTTCTTCATGAACTTCAGGTTACCATCGTCAAAGTCACAGTCATGTATTGCGACAACATCTCGGTGGGTTATCTCTCAGAGAACCCAGACCCAGTACATCATCGTTGCACAAAGCATGTGGAGCTAGACATACACTTTTTTGTGAATAGGTTGCCATTGGCCAACTTTGAGTTATTCAAGTGCCCACGACACATCAATATGCTGACATCATGACAAAGGGTCGTCCAAGTTCAACACTCAGTGAATTCAAAGTAGTTTAGGCATCTGGGTGTTCGATGCTGCAACTGAGAGGGCGTAGGAGAATAGGTCTTGGCTGTAGATCAGCCAGATTAGTTAGGAGGTTAGCGCATATGTAGGATGAAGCTCCTGGATTCCTGGTTGAGTCGTGGGCACATGAATGGTTGCATGCCCGCAGTCCCTCTATATATGTCCTGCAACACTAAATCAATACAACTTGAGCTCTTTAGTCATTTGCCTCTGAACACCTTGGCCTGCCTAGTGGTAGTTTGCAAAGCTACCATCAATGTCACCAACTCTGCATCATTGGTTCGTGGAGCACCATGGCCAGGACGTCTTGGATTATGTTCCCACTGGGATTTTGGTCGTCGTCGGGTTTGGGGGCAGGGCAAATTTCCACTCGCAAATGGGTTCATGGCCAAGGTGCAAGTATGCAACGTATCAAAAGAAACCCTTGTTTTGTACCTTCAATAAACCACAAAATGCTACACCAAGCGATTCTATAAAAATGTATGCATAAAAAACAGCATCCGACCAATAAATCGTGAGAGGGCAAAGTTTCCTACCTTTGGAGCACCTTGATAAGTAAACAAATTTCAAAAAAATTGGACAACACCTCCCCTAGCCCATGCCCACCACGAACATAGCTCATCTTAGTTCAAGGCTTGTGAATGAGGGAGGAAGAAGGCTTTGTATACCCCTAAGATATAATCCCGGTTAGTGTTACTAGCGGGGACAATTGCCTTGTGGGAGCTTTATGGTGCTAGAAACCGGAACTAAAGCCTTTTTACCACTAATAACTGTTTTTAATTATTTTTTTGGATGCTTATATGAACTACTAATCTATTAACGTAGAATGGAGTCGTAGGCATGCATATGCGTCGAAGTATTCTATATGTGGCGAGTTCACTCATGTGTCGTGAGTTTGGAAGAATGTACGTGATGTGATTGGTTTATACACCCATATAAACGACTAATGACTACCAGACCATAAAAAAGAAACGGCAATGTGTAGCCCAATTCAAGCAATGTGTTTTCCATTTATTATGATCCTGATAGCACATTATTCAAATGTTAGGCAAGGTGCGATTAATATACGAGACCAGGAGTTGTGTCCCAAATGCATGCTTAACTGCGTATACGTACAGATGATGATCAGCTCGCACAAGTCATGCTTAAGAGCGCTACTATTGCACACGTAGAATCTAATAAAGGGTGTAGAACTTTAACTATATACAATAGTATAGACTTGAAAAAGCTTAAAAAGTTTTGCGTTTTCAATCCTTTATTGTGAGACATTAAATGCCTATAGACCCTGATATCGCATATTATTCAAATGTTAGGCGTGGCGAAATTAAAGCACAAGACCACAAATTGTGTCCCCATATAATGCGTGTGCCCATATACTACTTACTGTTCGTCTGTACTAGTGTATGCACAGATCATGGTCAGCTCACATAAGTCACGCTTAAGCACTATTGCGCACGTGCAAGGTAATGAAAGGTTTAGCTATATATAGAGAGACCATCCAGAGAAAGAGCTTCAAGTAGTAGGCTTTCAATCATAACCTACAACTCTACAAGATGGCCATGGAAGCTCTTGTGCTGTGCCTTGTGATATCCATGCAGACAGCTCGAGTTCCTGTGGCTGCCGGCGGCATCCACCGGCCGCCGGCGATGTACGTTCTTGGAGATTCGCTGCTGGACGTTGGCAACAACAACTACCTGCCGGGCGCAGACGTCCCCAGGGCCAACAGGCCCTACTACGGCATCGACTTCCCCGGCGTTCCCACCGGAAGGTTCAGCAACGGCTACAACCTTGCTGACTACGTAGGTACGTACTCTGGCATTGCTGCTACAACAGAGCGGCTATAACCTACTCTCTCTCTTTCCAAATTATTTATGCATGTTGATGAATCTTGACGCATGTTGAGCACGAGTACGTGAATTAATCGATGCATCCGGTTGAGGGATAGAATCCTTATAATTTGGAACTGAAGGGAGTATATAATTTGGGACGAATTGAATGAAGTACGCTTGCATGCAGCATGCTGATAAATCATCTGGCTGCTTAATTGTGCGTGCCTATGCAATGCTGGATGCTGCAGCGAAGAGCATGGGGTTCGCGAGTAGCCCTCCGCCTTATCTGTCTCTCCTTGGTGGTCAGCTAGCCGTCCCCGCCGCTCTCGCCAAAGGCGTGAGCTATGCATCCGCAGATGCAGGAATCCTCGACTCCACCGTAAGTGCACCTATCGCTATCGTCAGCTAGCAATCTTCGAATTCTCTGTCGCTTTTGGAGTTTTAGTGATGCTCGCATGTTGCAGAACGCGGGCAAGTGCATCCCGTTGTCCAAGCAGGTGCACTACTTCAACGTTACCAGGGCCGAGATGGTCGCCACGGTGGGCTCCGGTGCGGTGAGCCAACTGCTGTCCAAGTCCATCTTCCTCGTCGGCGCCGGCATCAACGACCTGCTCGTGTTCTCGCGGGCGCGGAACAGGTCAGCTGCAGAGCAGCAGAGCGACGCCGCCGCGCTCTACGCCGACCTCACCTCCAACTACTCGGCCACCATCAAGGAGTTGTACTCGATGGGCGCGAGGAAGTTTGCCTTCAACAACGCATTCCAAATCGGGTGCACGCCGACCGCGAGGCTGCTCGACGCGGCGGGGCAGTGCGACGACAGCTTGAACCAGCTCGCCGTCGGCTTCAACGACGCCCTCCGGTCAATGCTCGCCGGCCTCGCCACGAGGTTGCCGGGCCTCGTCTACTCCCTCGCCGACGCGTTCGGCTTCTCGGGCGATGTCTTCGCCCACCCACTGGCATACGGGTTCACCGACATCGCCGCCGCGTGCTGCGGGAGCGGCCGCCTGCTCGCGGAGGGCAACTGCCTTCCCAACTCCACGCTCTGCACCGACCGCGACGACCACGTCTTCTGGGACCGCTCCCACATTACCCAGCGGACCAGTTTTATCTCGGCCCAGGCGTTCTACGACGGCCCAGCCCAATACACCACGCCCATCAACTTCAAGCAACTGGCCCACTCCAGTTAATAAGAGAATTTACTCGTTATACTACTTTAAAAAAAATAAAATTGCAATCAACATGTAAGAAAGTGTATACATACATCTCTTGTAATAATCGTACCCAACAGCAAGTATACACCGAATAATAAAATAAAACCGTAGCTACGGTTGATCAGCTTTATTATATATTCTGGCATAGAGCTTGAGATTGTAATATACTTTAGTGTTGTCTTATATCAAAATTATATAGCTTTAACCAAGTTTGTAGAAAAACATGTTATGAAACTTCAGAAAAAAAACCTCAAGCAGATGAAACTTAGTGTGTGAAACGTCATATAAACTTGATGGGAAGCACTAATGACCGTATAAGGTTAACTGAGACTAGATGGACTAAAAATTGTCAAGGTAATTAATTATATGGTTCACGCATGGAATTCAAGAGCAATTCTAAACGGATTTTCAACTTGATCAATGATGTATATATGTTTGTACTTTTCACACACATTTATATTACTTGTTTCAAACTTCACAGATTTTTTTTCCTTTGTGAAAATATATATTTTCGTTTGGAAGGAAATACTATCCCATCACCTGATCTAGATCGTCTTAAATATTCGCTGGTATCATATATGTAATCAAGCATGCAAGCATGATTATATATGAAAGTATCCTAGAGTAGGGTGAATAGGCTAAACTTATAAATTATTCAAAACTACACGGAAAATAGTCCGATTCAGCAGCCTTCAGAAGGTTGTTCCAACCACCCCGTAGCAGTTGAGCCTACAAACGAAAATTGACTTGAATTGATATCTAAGAATACTCAATCAAACTTACCTTCATAAGTTTCTATGGACTCCTTGGATGTAGAAGTAGATCTAAAGGGATTTTGTCATCAAAACCTACAGACAAGATATATGGAAGAAAATCAATATTAGAAACACACTTTTGAGATACAAGCAAACACAAGTAAATGAGCAAGCACATGGGGGACAAGGGTTTAATTCGTGGTTTGATCACACCACAAAGGGCAGACGGGGATGGGGGAGCACTCCCCGTCTACGTTCTCCGCAGCCGCTGGGCCCTGTTAATCTTGTGTATGATGACATTTTATATAATGCTTAATGGTAAAATTGAGTTATAATATTGTCCATTGATCATTAAATGTATATATTTGACCATTTTATACATAGATGGTGATCTATTATCTGAAAGAAGACACACACACTAGATCTATGCCCGTGCTTCACCATGGGGCAACAATTATGAATACAAATGCAGATTTTGTAGGTGCACACATAATTGTACAAATATTTCTTCCATATGTACAACAATTTTCTTTAGATGTATCGTTAAAGGTCAACAGAACACAGAACTTGCGATCAACTTCTTCCTTATTGCTCTTTGCAACACTGAATCATTAAACTTTTGTTTTGTTTCAAGATGACGATGAGTCAAAGAGGTCTAAAATTGCAGCCACACATCGGAAAAGGTCAAGGACCGATACCAGCATGTTTGGACACTGATAAATTTCAGAAAGAAGTCATCACAAACCAGACTAACCTGAATTAATTGCTATTTCGAAAACTAATTCAAATGCATAAATCTCTAAAAGTATTGATAGACAATTTGAAACGGCCACCAGTTTAATAAAAACAAAAGTGAGTACATTCAGAGGCTCTAGTTGCTTAATTAAGATCTCCAACAGAATTCATAAGATATGGTGATCTTGTTAATCTTGTGTATGACATTTTATATAATTCTAATGATAAAAATGAGATATAATCTCGTCCATTGATCATTAAATGTATATATTTGCATTTTATACGTATATGGTGATCTATTATCTAAAAGAAGACAAACATACATACATATACTTTAAAATACATACATGTTAGTTACAATTATAGCGGGGACGGGGATCCCTGTTGGGGCTATATTCCCCACGGGGACAGGGATGGGAAGAAAATCTTCTCTGTTAGCATTCGCGGGGACGGGATTGGGAATTTCTATCCCTGCAGGGACTAGTACGCGGAGGAAACAGGGAATTCCCTATTGCCATACCTATTTGGTCTAACTCCATGTATTTCTTTTGTTTAATTTGGATGATCAAAATCTATTAGGATTAGGTGGATTCAAAACTACGCAGAAAGCAGTTAATTGTTGGTTGAACCAGTCTACCCCGGTTCAACAGCCTTCAAAAGGTTGGTTCAACCACCTGTACTGGTTGAGCCTACAAATGAACATTGACTTGAATTGATATCTAAGAATACCCAACCAAGCTTCGCTTCATAAGTTTATATGGACTCCTTAGAGGATGTAGAAGTAGATTTGAAGGGATTTTGTCATCAAAACCTACAGACAAGATATATAGAAGCAAATGTTCCAACGCCACAATTATAAATGAGCTTTTGAGCAACAAGCAACACAAGTAAACAAGCAAGCACATGGGGATAAGGGTTTATTTGAGGTTCGATCACAACACAAAGTGTAAACGGGGATGGGGATGGGGGAGCACTCCCCGTCTTTGTTCCCCGCAGGGATCCGTTAATCTCGTATAGGATGACATTTTATATAATGCTTATGCTAAATATGAGTGATTATCTTGCCCAATGATAATGAAATGTATAGATGGATCGTTTTACACATATATGAGGATCTATTATATAAAGAATACATATATATGACAATGAGTTATACTAGTAATTTAAAATACTTACATGTTAGTTACAATTCTAGCGATGATAGGGAACCCGTTGGGGATTTAGCATTCGGCGGGGATAGGGATGGAGAACTTTTATCCCCTCGGGGACGGGTACGTGGGGCATCCCCCGATGGGGAATTTCCTGTTGCCATCCCTATTTGGTCTATACTTATTCTTGCAAAGAAGAATGCGTGTTTATTTTGTTTGGATGATTAATCCATCAGGATTAGGTGGATTAACTATTCAATGACAATGGCAGGGTGAGTAATTTAATTTATCTTTTAGAATGCATGACGGGTAATTTATATACATGTTTAGGGGGTTATTTTAAGTCATCATTAATAGTGGTGTGGTGGGTAATTTTTTAGAGAACACAGTAGATCAAATGGTTATTGTTATTAAAGTAATTTTCTGGTTTTTATGGGATTTGTGGTCAAAGTCTAAGATTTTGGTGCATTTTCATTTTCTTCGGTGGAGGTATTATAATGAATTTTAAACAGGGTTGTTGAAAAAAATCTCCCTCGTCGGCAAAATCCGAGGTTCGGCAGTTTTCTCGGGCGGTTAAGGTTGAGTCTTCTAGTAACACTAGGTGGTTTCCCCACGCGTTGCTGCGGCAATATAGAAATATCTTTTAAATATTTTTTCTGCAAAGAAAATGTATTGTCAAAGCAATCTAATCTGAAAGATGTATGAAAGAATAAAAAGTATATATGGATTAAATGGCGACCGAGCAGATCGGATCACATGGGTGATTTAGTTGGGCAAAGTTGATCGGACGGACCACGGACGCAAGGACAATATATATGGCCATATTACGTACATGTGAGAAGTATAATGGGTGATATCATTGGACACCGGACTGCTTTGGCTAGAATCAATCGGTTGGATTCGATCGATTTTCTTCTGTCTCTCTTGCACAACTTACACTTTGGATACTCTCATCAGAGTTGACGATCAGCTAGCTATATGTACAATCTACACCCAGATAGTAAGTTCCATTTGGCAATGCATGCTACTGCGAGCAGGAAGCCCAGCTGCCCTTCTAGTGACCTCTTTGGCTTGAGGAAGAGAGTGACTCATGGTGATCAATCAAGCATCTAATAGCTATGACCTATCTTGCTCCGAAGAAATGCCAGGTTTGTGCCGCTAGTAGTAATACTCAGGAAAGGCTGCTATCCATAGTTGGAATGGAATTTGGATTTTAGAACTATGGATAACCGGTAGCCTACAACCACACATTAAAATAACCGTAAGCAAATAATTTTAATTATTTACCTGATCAGAAATTCACATCAAAGTAGGAGACTAAATTTAAAAGAAAGCAAAGTAAAACAGAGGGGCGCTCATCAATGGGAGTTCCACTGAATTCTAAAGCAAGCTGCAAAATATAATATTATAATTGGTGTTACCCACATGATATCAATTAATTGCTCGATGATTGGTGCGTGAGGGCCCTCGGGAGATTAGGACTGACCTGGGAATAGAACTCTGATGAATAGCTAGTGCATGTGGTGGATTTGCATGAAGGAATATTTCAAGTGAGATCTGATGGTATGGCCATGGAAGGGAAACAAATAATGATATTAATTTAAGAGTAACCATGTTGTCTGATGTGTAGTAAAATTCATATGCAAACTAATCATAGTATTTAGAGAAAAGGAACACTGGATAATAACACACGGCTGTAAAACAACGATTGGACACATATTGAAACAACCAATGCACTTCTTCTACACTGACTTCTCCGGCATGATGCATATATGTTGTCTTCATAAATTAACCGTACTCTTGAACGTGTTAACCTGTCTAAGCAAGCAGCTGCCTCGATTCTTTTTGTCTTAAGCAAATAAATAAACTAATTAAGCAGTCAAATTCGACATGGATTGCATAGTGTTAGTAGGAAACCAACATGTGGAAATAATATGAAAATGGGTGGCATCTTATGAATGGGCATTTTGTTGGAAGGGATAAAGAGGAAGAATGAAATCCAATTTTAAAATACTAACAGGTTAAGCAAATTAGCCAAGTAAAGTAATGGTGTGCCTTTGCAATTTTGCCGCTTGATATGTAGAATTGTCACTGATCATCTGCTGCCTTACCGAATGATTGAGAAAATATTTCTAGTTTCCAAGAAAGATCCACCCACATACATAAATCGATTGGAGTAGATTGGGTAATGGTCAATACCCAAAACCTAGGACAGATGCTGCCTTGTATATTGTAATGGATCCATGGTGACTCCTGAAATGGTCTGGAAGTTGAGGCGCGGCAGAAAAAGCGATTTGATAGTGCCATGGTGGACACTTGAATTGGAGTTTGGTAATATAATCAATGCGCAAGCGTTTTTCAGTCTGTAGGGTGGTGCAGTTTCGATGCTTGGAGGCTGGAGCAAAGGTTCAATGCTAGTGGATGTGGAGGAAGTGGCCAGCCGTCCACAACCGGTTGAGTTGCTGCATGCACGCACGGACGGACGGTACGGTGCTGAATTGGACAGCCTGTATTCTTAAGCATACCATTTATAATTTTATTAATTGCTGTTTATAATTTAATTAGTGCTGACGTGACGCAATGTGGAGGCAGATTTAACCTTTAGTGGCCTCCATCTATATAGATATAGTAGATGATACCCCGCGCGTTGCAACGGGGATTTTCTTAGTATTGAAATAGACGTGATTTATAAAATGAGACGCAATAAATAAAATACTAAAATATTAGGGAAATATGTGTGTATAACTTTAAGTACGTGAATGAATGATGTTAGCCACAGAAAATCGATGAAATCATTAATAAGTAGTGTGTAGTGGCTAGTGGATCCTGCGATGACGTGGATAAACTGCATGTCGAGAGAAATATTTAATGGAGTTATACAGTATGTATTGCGATGACGTGAATATATTGCATGTCGAGAAAAATACTTAGTGGACTTCATTTATAAGTATGTATAGATTAGGGACTTCACTTGTTTAGTCTGCATAGATTAGATAAACTCCTCCGCGTTTGGATTGACTCAGTCATCGGTGCTGCGGAGAAGATGAAACGAATACGGAGACTCGTATACTACGCCTGCGAGGCCACCGTGCACACGAACAGCCGCTGTGACTTCCATCTTCTGCTCCACCTATTAACACGGCCGCCTCATCTCTACAACCGGTGGGCCAATGCATCATGACCGAGGGATTGTTCGTGGACCGTGTGCATTGCTGCGAGTCATCGGGTGCCATAAAATCGAGCTCTGGTAGCCAATTACAACGCTGGTTCTCTACGGATATGTCGAGCACTACCGCATCGGGTCTGATGGTAAGGCTTATATTTATTTGTTTTTCTGCCGCTTACGAGCCAGGCAAATATTGCCGTAACCAAAAAACAGTAATATTCTTTCAAAAAAAGCTTATAGAAAAACTGCAGCCTGGTTGCCGAACTGCTAGGCTTATAAGCTGAAGCACCAAGCAACCAAATTAATGCTTTCCGACGGGGAGGCGCTGACCGCGTCGGCTATCGTAGCGGAGGCTGTGACTGGGTCGCATGTTCTCGAGATGAAGGGTACTCCCAGATCAAGGGACTCGGCAATGGCGAATTCGCCCGATCCAGCACATTGCGTGGGCGGCCATCCCTGGTATATCATTTACTACCCTGACGGCGACCGGTCTGACAGTGCAGATTGGATATTCATCTTTCGTACCAACTATGGCCGTGTTCGCTGCGCTAGCTGCAGCTATTTTCAGTTGAAAATATTGTTCCGACTGAATGATTGTGAGAGAAAAATATTGTTCTACAGCTGCAAAAAACTGAAAAAAATTTAAAATAGCTCAAACGAACAAGGTAGATGCTATGGAGGTCAAGGCTCGATTCCATCAATTCGTCATTGTACTTGACGACATGAGTGAACCGGTGCCAAAGTTCACCCGCAAATTGTCCAAGATGGACACCTTCTGTGCGACCAATCGATCATGGGGTTTCAGCAAATTTGTCGAGAGGAAGGCCCTGGAGGAGTCGGTTTATGTGAACGACGATTGCCTAAGAATAAGGTGTGATGTCGTCACCGTTGCAAAGGACATCCGTGTAGAGGCCACCACGCAGTTTGTCGTCGTGTCTCCTCTCAAGTGCTGAGTGGATGGACATCACATTCGAGGTTGCCGGAGAGATGTTCCCTGCACGTACACAGGTGTGTGCTGGCGGCAAGGTCGTCAGTACAGCAAGGTCTTCAGTTTTCATGACTGAGCTGTTTGGCCCATTGAAGGAGAAAACCTTGGACCATATACACATACTGGACATGGAAGCAAGAGGGCTATGCTCTATTTCATCTACACCGACACCATGCCAGATATGGACAAGGGAGACGCGTTCATGATCGCTCAGCATTTACTTGTAGCAGTTGATATATATGATCTAGACTCTAGAGAGGCTAAAGCTGAAGTGTGAGGAAAAGCTCTGCAATGGCGTCGACGCGTGCACCGTGGCATCAACGACGCTGGCACTCGCCGAGCAGCATGCTTGCCATGGGCTAGGCATGTTTTAAGTTGCTAGAGTCGCCTAGCCGTCCGAAGACAGCCATGGCGATTGATCTAGTGCCTTTTGTTACATTATTGGATGATGACGAGTTTAGTTGAATATATATTTCTTCACAGTACCCTTGGTATGTTATACTCCCTCGGTCTTGAATATATGTTGTGAGTTTTCCATAATTTTAAATATTTATATTATTCAAAATATCCTACAATAAACACATCTAGCATTCAAAACCGGTCCCATAAATGATACATTTGTAGCTTTTGGCTGGCTAGATGTCTCCAATCGGTTCATTAATTATACTTTTTTTTTGTTTTCAAGGTGCATGTGCATAATTGTCTTCTTTGGCCTCTTCCAAGCTGAATGTATGTTTTAGTCCATTAAAGAATATGGTTGATTAGGAACTTTAACTAGAAATACCTAGATAATTTCTGAGGAATATGAATATATCTAAAAGTCTGGTTTGTCGTTTGTGGTCGAGACATGGGTTTGTCTAGAATTTAAGAAATCACATCAATTGTTAACACAAAAAAGGTGATATTCGAAGCCACAAAGGTGAGATCATGAACAAAGTTATATAATCCAAACAATGAAATCCTTCTATTCAAGACATAGAATTATGAGTAAATTATAAAAAATGAAGTTTGAAATAAGTGAAGAAAATATGCACCAAGTAGAAAACCAAGGATGGAATTGGAAGAAAATACAATGACTCATCATCTCCTTCATATTCAACTCTAACTGGTCGTTTCAAACATACATAGCTACAATTTTATTTGGGGCTTATGAATGGCACAATACTTCCCTCAATAACAGGATGAGCTTAAGCCCTGTCTAACCTAGTGTTCAAAATCTGACATGAAAGCATCCTATTAGCGTTGTACTCACTATTGTTGTAACTTGTAACCAAGATGTTTACTCTGCTACTCCTTTGTCCAAAAAAAATAATTAATGATGCTCTAGGAATTTAAAGACAAATTAGATGAGAGGTAAAATGACCTTGGTTCTCCCTATTAGTTGGTTACATGTACCATTTCTAAGAACTTTGCACCCAATTGTTTAGTTGTTGGGGTGGCAAGTGGGTGAGACCCACCTGGATAGTCTAAACCAAAGTGAGATTTTTTGTGGAACAAAACGTGAATTATAGTGCGCATTATTTTTTGGGATTGATGTAGTAGATCCTAATATTGCAATTTGATGATGAGCTTTTGTATTTAGAAAACAACCAAACTACAATTTTTTTAAATTTACCTTTGAAAAAAAATACTCCATTGTAGCTATTTTCTACGCTATAATCTACACTATAAAAGAGCGAGTTTCATAGAAATTTTTTTTACCTGCAATGATCTCATTGCTGTACGTTTCACATTGGCCCCACTGTGTCGGTTGGAAAGAGTTGAAAATGGTCTAAAACTGATAGAAAGAAAACGTTTTCACCCTTTAATCTTTTATTTTTTTCATATCATTTTGTAACTTTCCTTATCTTGGAATTAATAAAAAAGAATGACATTAATCAATCAAGTCTCGTTTTTTTTAATTCCTTTTAATTCCTATCCCTCCTCCTTGGTTACTCGGCCGGTCATCCTGTATCAAGTGCGTGTTGCACGCACGCCTACGCTAATGACGTCTAAATTGGAAAAAGTCTATATAATCCCCTGACATTTCAAAAGTCGTCTACTTAACCCCCCACATTTCAAACCGGTTATCTTGCACCTTAAAATTTCATAAACCGTGCAAGGCACCCCTTTAGCAGTATTGGAAGGCTGTTTTGCGCACATGGCGTCCACCGTGGACAACCTGGGTCGCCATGTCACCTTTCCCTACTTGTCAGGGCGGTTCTTTAGGGGTTATAAATCAAGCCCTCTGCTCCCTCGCCCGGTCCGGCCCTTCGCCTTCCTCGAAGCCTCCTCTGCCCCTTTCTCGTTCGCTGCTCCTCTACATTTTCCTCCCACCCTTGCGGTTTCAGGAGAGAGGAGAAATGGGCTGGAGAGCTGATGGCGCGGCGGCGAGGCGGGAATCAAAGGATCCAAGTGCGCGTTGTGATGGCCGAATCGAGGTCTTGGGCATCCAGGTCGCCTGCATCCAACGAGCAAGGTGGGTGGGGCGCGAAGCGACAAGGCGAGCCAGTAGCTTACCGCGAAGGTCCCTTTGTGTATGAGCCGGCGGTGCTTTGCGGGCGTGGGATGAAGGCCGCAAGGTTGATCTCTTGGAGTGATGAGAATCCAGGTCGCAGATACTACAGATGTCAATGAGCAAGGGTAATATGTTCTTGGTTAAGGCAAATCTTGTTCCCCTCATTCTTATCTGTAGTCGACAGCAGACTGTGGTTTTTACGAATGGTTTGATGGGGAGCACTGTAAGTTTCTGAGGACTCTGTTGCGTGACCCTGCATGATGCTGTGTGGGATTTGAAGAAAGAAAACAAGGAGTTGAAGAATGCTACTGGAAGTATCGATGGATGCAACTGGCGCGAGATAGAAGAGATACAGCAACAGATTGAGGTATTGCAGCTCCAGAATGTTGAGATGACTGGAGCTTTAAAGGAGAAAGACAGAAAAATAGAAGAGAAGGATGCCACTGCAACTAGTGCTCTCAAAGATACATTCAGGAAGAATGCCATTTTGTTTCATTGTAGCAGTGTTTGCATGTGGCATGATGTTTGGGGTCATGTTCAGTAAAATGTAGCACATCAGACATTGATGGTTGTCATGTGTAATCTGCTATCAATTTGGTGTATGAACTGCAGAATTTGAGAATGAGTTCAACTTCCTATCAGTTTGGTGTATGAATTTCAGAATTTGAGAAAGAATTTGATGTCACACATGTATGTTGAACACTTAAACAAGACATAATTTATCAACCATGGCACATAGCAACCATCTTTAAGTGTTTATGTCACTTGTTTAGTACCTACTGCCTAGCAGACCATACCATGCTTTAGCATCCAATATATACAACCAAGAGCCTCTTAGCTCTGTTCCTATCCAACTTAGCATGTGACCAGCGCATAACTAGTTCAAAAGCACTTGCTACACATCCAGAACACAAAATACAAGCATGACAGTCAAAAGAGTTTGGTTAATCCTATCTCAGGATTGTTGTTCCTAGTAGTTATCCCCAAATAGGAGATGTGACATCCTATTCTGCCTTGAGGAAGTTCCAGTCCTATGAGTTGTAGAAGTTCCAGCCATCTGACTTGTAGATGTTCCAGCCCTCAGCCTTGTAGATGGTACAGCCCTCTGCCTTGTAGATGGTTCAACCCTCTGCCTTGTATATGGTGCATCAGTCTGTCTTGGCTCTTGAGTGAGTGAGCTTGTTTGAGTGCCTTGTGTTGCATGGGCAGTTGTTTGGCTTTGTTGAGTGCCTAGGTCACCCTGCAATGATACAAATGATATAAAAATACTAGTTATTAATGCATATGTGAGCCTGCAATTACAAAAATATAGGAGGGTTCGATAAATAACCAGGGGCTCTCTTGCATTCCTTTGTGGTCCAGCACTTGTAGAGCCTTCATCTTGCTTCCTCTTCTTTCCTGCTCTTTTTATGTAAGCATTTTTCTTTTTCCCTGTTTCTGCATTCTTGAGGCATGTCCTGGCATTGTGATCATATTTCCCACACAGCCTGCACCTAATTTTGGTTCCAACCTTGCTCAGTTTGCTCCCCTTAGGTGCTTCTCCTGCCTCTCTTCTTCTTTCAGTCTTAGGCCTCCCTGGCATCTTGACATATGCATGTGCCTTTGGCCTTGGCATGTTTGAAATTGGCCAATTCCTTGGACCCTTAACAGGCTGTAATACATGGTCATAAGTCTTCATATACTCTTGTATGGTGAAGCAGGGAGCTATGTAATCATCTAGTACCCCAGAGCACTTGTAAATGCAACTTATTTCATGGCAACAAGGCAAGCCTGATAGTTGCCAATACCTACAAGTGCATGTTCTTTCAGCCAAATTCACAATGTACCTCTTGTACTCATTTTCTTGTACCTCAAATCCTTCTTTTTCATTCCATAGGACATCACACTTGGAAGACCTCTGAATGTTTAACTTCAGCTTCTTGAAAATGTTTGGACAGATTGTTCCAACCCACTTCTCTAACCTGGCTCTGTTCTCTTGTATCCTCACCATGACCTTTTTCCTAATAGCCTCATGCATTGAAATGACTAGATAGAACCTTGCATCCATGATTGAGTTGTTGAAACTCTCACACATGTTGTTGTCAACTGAGTCACAGTTGGATCCAAGCTTGAAGAATGCACTGCTCCAATGTTCTGGTGAGGTTTTCATCATGTCTTGAGCACCTTCAGGAGTTTCTTGAGCAAGGACAGTTCTGTGGTAGTTGAAAAGCTCCCTGCATGGTGACTTTGCACAACACCACCACTTCTTTTGTAGTTCCTTGTCAGTGTGCTCCTTGCTCTAGTTTGCATATATATGCCTAGCACACATTCTGTGCTCTGCATTTGGAATCAGTTCAGCCACTGCTTTCAACAAACCCTATACAAGGCAAGCTCATAAGATTAGATAAATGATATGTACACATAACTGTGCAACAAAGTGAAGTTTGAATACCATACCTTCTGTTGGTTTGAAATAATCACCCATCCTTCTCCTCCATTACTGATGCTGAGGTCTTTTTGCAGCAGGCCTAGGAACCAATACCAAGAATCATAGGTTTCAGTTGCAACTGCAGCCCAGGCAACTGGGTACATCTGGTTGTTGGCAACCCTCCCTATGGCGCACAGCAGATTACCATTTGTAGCTCCCTTGAACCAACAACCATCAAGCCCAATGACCCTCCTGCAACCAGCCAAAAAGCCTTTTTTGCATGCATCAAAACAAACATACATTCTCTCAAACACTTTTTCTTTAAATTCAGGATCCAAGCAAACAACAACTGTGCTGCCTGGATTGCTCCTTAGTAGCTCCTTCTGGTAGTCATAGACTCTACTGTATTCACCTTGCATGCCCTCCAAAGCTGCCTTAAGGACTAAAGCCTTTGCTCTCTTGCACTTGGATATAGAAACATCAGTGGACATGTCTCTGAGCACAACCTTCTTTATCAGTTCTACTTTTCAGGTTGGATTATCCTTGATCTCATTGTAGTACTGCTTGGCTATTCTGTTGGAGGTGACCAATTTGTTGTCCCTCCTAGCTGGGCATGTATGATCATCAACAAATGTGACTACTTTAAACCATTCAGACCTGCTTGTCTTGGACCCATATATCAGCCACTTACACCCTTTCCAAGAACAAGTGGCTCTGACTCTGTTAGCCTCATCCTTCACAAAGACAAGATGCCTAGAGGTTTTTAGCCCATACTTGACAAGTGCTTTCTTGAACTGCCTACTTCCTCTGAATGCCATCCCAAGAGAGAATACGAGACTGCAGCTTTCTTGTCAAACCTATTCTCTACACTCTTCCACCTCTCTGTCTCACCATCACTATCTTCCTCATATGAGTAATCATCACTAGAGTCCATATACGGACTGCCAGGATCTGAAAGGTTAGGGTCCTCACATACCAGTTCATATGTTGCCTTCTCCTTAATTTCACTAGCATGCAGCGCCAACTTTTTGGCCTTCCTGCCCCTCTTAACCTCCTTAGCAAACTTCCTTAATTGTTCTGCTTCTTCATCCTCAATAGAGCTAAATTCATCTGGAGGCTAAAGGTATTCTTCATCTAATGTTTCTTCATCATCACTATCCCCACCTTCCAACACTTCTTCTGATTTCTCATCACCTTCCCAATCCATTTCTCTTTCTTGCTTATCTTCTGTCTGTGCCTTCAAAGGGGACCTGTAAAACACCATGAAGGATTTGTAATCCTTGTCTTCTGCCTTGTTTTTCCTTGGACTCTGAAAAGCCTAATCAACAGATGCATGGCCACACACATTACCTTGCCCTGTACTACTATCTACAACTGCATCCTCCACATAAACATCTGCTACGCCACCATCAGTAACATGATCAACCATCACTTGACATGAAGTATCGTCTGTCAACAACACTAACCCATCTGCTAAACTCTTCTCAAGCCTTAACTAGTGCATTCGCAACATATTACTCATTGCCACGTGGTTTGCTAGGTGCCCCTTAATCTCAGGCAAGGATACCTTGTCCAGCTCTACATAGCACACAATTGATTGCCCTCCAAGGTATTTGAACTGGCCATCACAGTGGACAAAACCCCCTCCGAAATGGAACCGAACCCCGACAAAATCCATTTGGTCCATCCTGCGACCCACAACAAACAATATCCATTCACAGAAACATATAAAAAACCCACATTTATGCATAAAATGAATCGCTTTTCATCTCCATGTCGCCTAATCACTCAAGAAAAAACTACTGCTTCAAACCTAGGACCCAATAGAGTCCCTGAAACTACTCAGCATCTTCATTTACTAGAATCGAAAGGCATCCATCCAGAAACGACAACCAAAAACATCTCAAATCCAAGCGATTGTACATGATCATCCACCAGACAAAACCCCAACAAAACCCCACCGTAACCCCTGGCACCCGTTTCCTCCTAAATCTCAATCGCATGCCCTATGTACTTGTGTAGGTGGGAACTCACCTCGACCTCCGCCTTTAAATTGCTCAGCCGCCGATGCTTTAGCTCATGGGATCGTCGTCGCAGTCGCTAGGGAGGGTGGAAAACGCAGAGGAGCAGCGAACGAGGAAGGGGCGGAGGAGGCTACGAGGAAGGCAAAGGGCCAGACCGGGCGAGGGAGCAGAGGGCCTGGTTTATAACCTCCAAAGAACTGCCCTAACAAGTGGGGAAAGGTGACATGGCGACCCAGGCTGTCCACAGTGGACACCACTTCTGCAAAACAGCCTTCCAATACCGCTAAAGGTGTGCCTTGTACGGTTTATGAAATTTTAAGGTGCAAGATAACCGGTTTTAAATGTGTGTGTGTGGGTGGGGGGGGGGTTAAGTAGACGACTGTTGAAATGTTAGAGGGTTATATAGACTTTTTCCCGTCTAAATTTATCACCCAAACTATCCATACCGTTGAGTTTTAATGCCTTACTTGAGCTTGGTAGTTTTCTTGTGGGTCCTCTCTGTATGGTTGATGTGGTAGGTGGGTTTTGAATTTAAATAAGTAAAAACTCAAATATCTCAAAAATAAAAAATAATGGAGGTGTTTTGGGACCGACAATAGTACAATCGAAACTCTAGGCATATTACTCATTGGGATCTTGCCGAAGTTTGATAACTCAATTTGCTGCTAAAATGATGCCCAGTGCCAAAGTTTTGCCAAAGCCCCTGCAAACTCATTCAATAAGGCAAAAGTGGAGTTTGGTAGCCATCGGATTTTTAGAGTATGGATTATGAGATGAATTTGGACAACATGATGAACAGTAGCATGTAGCGTTTGGTTGCATATATTTTACGTTGCATAACGTGCAGAAGTGGGCTCAAGACACGAGAACCGCATTGTTAACCTCGTTGTTGCTTTCACTATCTTCAAATATCAAGCCCTAGCCGGGTAGCGGGATTTTTCTTGAATTCTCATCATGTTTGGTGCGTCATCAAATTTTGGTGTTTAGATTCCGAAAATCTGGTGACAACCAAACGGGGAATGTGAAATGGGGCGTGCCAAACGGCCCTCCAAGATTTTAGAACATCTGACCATAAAACCCCCCGCACCCACCCCGCCGCAACCCCAGCCTCTGCTCTCGCCGTCAGTCCAGCCCCCCGAGGCAATCGACGCAGGGCACCACCACCACCACCACCTTGCCTCGAGAAGGTTCCACTAGGGCTACTCCACTCCACTCGGCTAGGTTTTTGTCTCGGGGTCTTCTCCCTGCGGCGGGCGATCGCAATGGAGGGCGGCGGCGCGGAACCGGCACCTGCGGCGGCGGCCGAGGTGAAAAACCCGAGGTGCTTCATGGACGTCACCATCGGCGGCGAGATTGAGGGGAGGATCGTTGTGGATCTCTACGCGCACGTGGTTCCGCGGACAGCGGAGAACTTCCGTGCGCTCTGCACCGGGGAGAAGGGCGTCGGCGCCGCCAGCGGCAAGCCGCTTCACTTCAAGGTTGGTACGGATCGACCGGATCGTCGCCGGGGGCTTTGCCCTCTGCGCCGTTGCGATTTGCCCAGGGGTTTGGATTCTAACGATTCTAATTTTGGCTGGGTTTGCGTGTCTCGATTTGGGAATACTGCGCGTTGTCAATGTGCCGCTGTGAAGGAATAAAGGATAGAGTCTCGGTGCGATTTTACTTGTTTTAATTTGTATTCAGCGACCGAAACCGAAAAAACGCTGATTCGTATGTGGTCGATTGATTATTCTAGGGTTTTGATGCAGATTTAGTAACCCGGAAATAGGTAAGAATTGTTTTTGATGTTGTACAACGAACCTTTTCAAGGGATTGCCTTTTAATAGATTAATGTTTTTGGTTTTTAGTTGACTAATTTGCTTCCGGTGCGATTGTTTAGCCTCTCCTAACTGTATACTAATTCGATCTATAATTTCTTGTTGTCATTGTAAGTATATCGTATCCTTTTGTCATATACTGGATATTCCACATTCACCGCTCACCGGTATATTTGCCTTGATGTTCCAAGGCTCTGCCTTGTTCTTTTTGTTTTTTCTTGTTTTTCCCCCTCCGCAGTACTGGTGCTGTGATGTCAAATCAATGTCCTTAGATGTGCAGTGAACCCTATGTCACCAGTTCTGTTACTGTTACAAGGGCCCCCTCCCTTTTGACTTCATCCTCATTTTCATTCGCACCTTGCATATATTAATTAACCTCTCAAGTACCACCCGTGGTAGCTTTTGCGCCCTTGTGTTAAGGCAGTGTCGAAGAGCGTGGAAAATACTGTTGCGCACTGTACGCACTGTACACAGGTGAAAAAGCATTGATGGTGCATTGTATACGGTATAAATACACTGGTGATACTAGCCAAACACTCGCCACGTTGGCTTATGCTGTCGTGTTGATCAGTTTATGTGCAAGATAGTGTTGCTGTAGGGTACAATCGGAATGCAATACAGTATGCCTTATGTTCATATTGTGATTTGATCACATCGAGGTTCTTATGCTTTCAAATACATGCTCTACTCTTTGCATTGGGTAATAAGGCTGTCTCCAATGGTTTTTTCACTGTTTGAATCGGTACTGTTAGAGAGAGGGATAAAACAGAGAGGGATACTCCAATGGTTTTTTCACTGTTTGAATCGGTACTGTTAGAGAGAGGGATAAAACAGAGGGATAGTTCGAACGGTGACAGGGAACGAGAGATAAGAGTACCATTATAGCCTAAGTGCAAGAACTGGATCTGGGACGACAAAATCCTGTGGTACTTTTGTTTCAGAATATTCTATTTATTGGCTAGCCTCATGAAAATCACCGCAAATCGAATCTTATATAAAATTGGTACGGAACACCAACATCGCTTTATCGCCAACAGGTGGGCCAGCTATGATCCATGGTGGGTTGTTTGGTAGTGAGAAATTGGCTGGATTTAGTATATTTAATAGAAAGTTAGACCTCTTGATGAGACAGCCATCACTGTATCTAGATTCGTTTTGCTGGTTATCTTGATTTGTGTTTGGTTATTGTTTTGACGTTAGTCAAGGACTCAAGGACAAGTTCTAGTGGCTACCAGATCAAATCAGGCATTGAACAGGGATGCATGAGGAACGAGGAGGTCTGGTGGTACCGACTGGCCTTTATTCTGATTTTCTATTGAAACTATCTGCTGTAGGCATGTATTGCTAGCTTCCACAATGAATTGTTTTGGCCTTGTTATGGTGGGATGCGTATTTGCTCATTTTCCTGTTTTGACAATTTTTCCATCATCAAGTTGAGAAATAGTGATGCTTGTGATCACTATTTGTCTGAGACCGATCACTATTTGTCTGAGACCCCACCATTCAACTTCATAAGCGTATTTGTATTTTGTTATCTGCCTACTGCAAGCTAGTAAATGAGAGTGGTTGGTGTGGTTATCTGCTGTTTTCCACATTCTCTTTCTCTGCTCTCTTGGTACAACTACATATTTGGCACTATAATTTGCTGCTGTGTCTTGTCAGGAATCATATCTTTGGTACTTGTTACTTTTGCAGGGCTCATGCTTCCATCGCGTTATTAAAGGGTTTATGGTTCAAGGTGGAGATATAACTGCTGGTGATGGAACAGGAGGAGAGTCAATTTATGGTTCCAAATTTGAGGACGAGAATTTTGTTTTAAAGCACGAGAGGAAAGGGATGCTTTCAATGGCTAACTCTGGTCCTGACACAAATGGTTCTCAATTTTTCATCACTACCACCCGGACACCTCATTTAGATGGGAAGCATGTTGTTTTTGGGAGAGTGATAAAGGGAATGGGGGTAGTTCGCTCTATTGAGCATGTCCCTGTTGGAGAAGCTGACTGCCCCACTCTTGATGTCAAAATTGTGGATTGTGGGGAGCTTCCTGAAGGTGCTGATGATGGAGTTGCAAACTTTTTCAAAGATGGTGACACATATCCAGATTGGCCTAACGATCTTGAAGAGAAGCCTGCCGAGGTTTCATGGTGGATGGATGCTGTGGAGTCTGCTAAAGCTTATGGTAATGACAATTTCAAGGTAATTTCCTTTTTTGTCTCAAATTTAACTATATTGGTGGCATCCATTTTATGGTTGGGTTAGTTTAGAGTGAAATAAACAAATTACATTAGATTCAACTATATAACTGCTGTATTTTCTGGCAGATGGTAAAAGCGTGCCGGAGTATATCTTATTCTTGACATGCCCTTTATTCAAACTTCTATTATTATTCTGTTATTAGAATCGCCTTCCTTTTACCCTATATATGTAGTATTTGTCTCTGCTACTGGAGATGCTATCCTCAGTTTATTCTAATCCATGCCCACCTAAATCTTAGGAAATACCATTTATGAAGTTCGATGTAGTGTTTCTGCTCTGTACTTCTGTAGATGGCCAACGTTATATTTGCCTATCAGGAGAGGAGTTGATGTTCATGCCTTTATTCTCACAGAAACAAGACTATAAGACAGCTCTCAGAAAGTACAGGAAAGCTCTGCGCTACTTGGATGTTTGCTGGGAGAAAGAAGAGATAGATGAAGGTACACTGTTCTAATATGCTGTTCAGTTTTTGTTATTTTGTGCCATATGATATACACTGATCACTAAGACATGTCACTTGGAACTTGCTGGCATTGTAAACTGATTGATATGCAGAGAAAAGCACAGCACTGCGAAAGACCAAGTCAATAATACTCACTAATAGCTCTGTAAGTTTTGCTAATCTTGATTAATCACTCCTTACCTGTTTGAATACCTGGATTCTTAGATCTAAGAGAACTGTGATGTTAATGTTATCTTGCTAGCTTTTTCATATTAGTACCTAGCATCCAAGCATGTCGAATGATGCATGGCCTAAAATTACAATTAAAATGAATATATAAATTAATGTGCACCAGCTCAACAGCATAGGATAGATTTAATAAATAAAACACTGTTTTGGACTGAATAAAATAATACTATGCTGTAAGCACATGCTTAATACTATTACTTGTTTCATTAAAAACGATATATATCTCTTTCAGGCATGCAAATTAAAGTTGGGAGATTTGAAGGGTGCTTTGTTGGATGCGGATTTTGCACTGCGTGAAAGGGAGGGAAACGCCAAGGCTTTTTTCCGACAAGGACAGGTTGGTCACTATTGTCATAACTAGTGTGCAAATGAGTGCATGTTGTTTGTGACATTCTAGCTTTGTTCAAACCACTTCCCATCTTTTATGATTGTTCATTCAGATCTTGAGTTATCCTCTTGCTTAAAATACGGGATATTTAAGTGTTTGCCATCCTTATGGGCGGCCAGTCTTCAAATGCCAATTTTAGGTTTGGTCCTACTTTGACTTTTTGTGCTATATGTCATATAAAGTGTATGATACTGCTTACCCTTGTTACTAAACACTTGTGATGAAATGGATTCTATGGCATACAAGTAGGGGTGGGCAAAAAACCTGAATTCCGAACCCGGTCCCAAACTACCCGAACCCGAATACCCAATCATCATTTCGGGCTCGAAGTCTAGGAACCCGAATTTACTCTGGGAAATTCGGGTTTTAAATCCCGGTAACTGAATATCATATTACCCGAAATACAAATGCAAGACCCTTAGTCAACATAGCAGCTCAATAACTGTAAGTCACAATTTTGGCCCAGCCCAAGAGCCCAAGAGATGCCTTGTTCCCACACCTAAGGGCGTGTTTGAATACAAGGAACTAAAGTTTAACCACTAAAGTTTAGTTCATTTGCATCCAAACAGGACAACTAATGTACGGGCTAAATTTTAGGTAACCCTTGGATTAGCCATTAGTCTTTTAGTCCAAAAAAGTGAGCTAATGTGAGTTAATGCCAATTCCTAGTGTAATTAATGAACCAACTAACTATTAGCCCATACCATTCAAACACCCATGGCTAATGGTTAGTGGACTAAACTTTAGCCAGCTAAACTTTAGCTATGACTAAACTTTAGGCTGAATGTATTCAAACAGGCCCTAAACTAAACCCTAACAGCACATCCCCATCCACCCGGTGCCGCCTCCCCTCCCGATCCGCTACCTCTCATAGCATTCTCTGACGCCGCCTCCCCACCCAATCCGCTCCTCGGCTCACCCTCCACTGCTGCTTGCTAGCAGCCCAGACCACTACGGCTCCCGGCCACCCCCTGTCTCCCTGCATCCTCTGTCCTCCCCGGTACTCACCAAGAGTCCACCTGCTCTATTCTCCCTAATCTCTATTGTCTTACTGTCCAACATCCTTTGCTCGCCTCCATCATCCCTGTACGGCCTGGCCACAAACATGGTACATGGGGGAGCTTCTCATCTCTATAGGTCTGCAACATAATGGTTGATGGGGAGGCGATGGGAAACTCTGGAACATGGCTCATGGCTTTGTTATTCATCCAAGGCGCTGCTGCTTGCTGGGGATACACAAGTCTGCAACCTGAAATGAAGAAGAATTGACACCAGTCTTAGCAACAAGGATTTGAGCAATCTGGCAAGATCATCAGTTCACTCGCTGTACCAGCAGCCTGCAGCCCCTCATGTCAGCCTCTGGTTTCTAAATAATGATATTTAAAATTTGATATAACTAATACAAAAGCTGATATCTACATACTTGTAACAAACATAGGTTTTTGTATGTTTATATCATGTTTACTAAGTTTCTGTGGAGATAACAAGAAGACTGAGAAAATTAGGATTTGGGCCTCATTTGGTTAGACAGAAATTTTCCCTCTTTATGTAGAAATCAAACTCTTACATGTGAAAATTTAGTTCCAATCAGAGTCCTAACCCGTCCATCACGATCTACTATCATGGATGTGAACCTTTCCTTTGCAACAGGTTTACAGTTAATTATGAAACTCAGATCTAGAAAATCTGCAGAGCAAAGGTGCTCTATATATTAGTACATGATAACTCCGATAAAACCCTGTGGTTGGCGTGCACCCACCTGTCCAACCATAATCTTGCCCAGCTGTCTCCGTTATTTGCTGTATACAAAGCTTTTTACATTCTATAATCTGGTTGCCATCATCTTGGTCACTCAGGGCCCCATGCCTGAGCTCTTGACAACACAAGTTGGCTAAATTTCAGGTTAGATAGATTCTCAGATAGATGATTAGAAACGAGGGGAAAGATCATGGGCATTATAGATTGAGGTGGCAGGAGAGGTAAGGCTCAGTTGCAGTGGTGGAGCCAAGTGTTGGCCAAAGTGGGCCAATTTTCTGATTGTGACTACTATTCTTCGTGCTTTGCCATGCCCTTCTGCTGGCCAAACTTACGGGGAGAGAGCGTAGAGGGGAGCGTGCAGGTGCTGCCCCTAGCCAAGCTGTGTGTGGTTGTGTGGGTTGAGGAGCAGGAGTGGTCGTGCCTCATGCGCGTGGAAAGGAACAGGGAGAGCTTTGTGCACAAAGAGGTGGAGCTCCTGATTTCCCATGGCTGTTTACACTGTAGTAACTGGTCCCCCCTCTCAACTTCCATGCTGGCTCCGCCACTGCTCAGTTGAGCACAGGTTGCATGCCCTTGTGCTGGTCTGGCTACATGGCCATTCACTTCTTTTTTTGTTCAAGTTTATCTTGTCTTATTGACCAGTTTGCCTGATTTTCTGGTTAAATTGGCTGAACATTCTTTGTAACAAAAGGAACCACCAAAATATCTGCATCACTTTTTGCTGTTCAACTGCTGGTCCCTGTGTTTTAAAGCTATGCTTGACATGACTGAGCTCTGAGGATTCGGGGTGGGCATTCGGTTTTCTCTAAATTTCTTTACATGAAATCTGAGACCTAATTACACTGCAAACAGTTCAGGTTTGGTGTCGGTCATGAGTCTTGACCGAACTGACGGATCAAACAATCAAAGAAAACAAGAGTTATTTGAGATGTCTATGAATTAAAAATAAATAAAAACTACAACGTTTGATCACGGAGATACGACGGGGAAATCCGTCTTTGGCTGCTTTGAAATGTGACTCCACCACCATGCGGTGCCAGATAGCTGCTGTCCGTGTGCCGCAAGTGCCTGTTAACAAGGCTAAATTCAGTTGTTTGTGGAGATTGGAATTGTGGTGGAATTTTTTCAATTTTGGTTCCTGTTAGTTCGGTTCGGTTCGGTTCTTTGACCTCGATTAATTATGCCCACCCCTATGTGAGAATTATACTAGTAAACAAAATCTCAACATGGAGTCGTGGAGTCAACTGTCAACCCCACAGCACAAAATTACACTAGCTTCACTAGCACTCTGAACTTGAGTTACGGCAAGAAACTATTCATGGTGGGTCCATCTTTTGCCGTTCTAGTTGACTTGAGAAAATTATCCCCTAGGTAAAGCTCAGGAACACTTTGTTATGTTCTTTTGGCCGCTACTGCTATTTGTTTTATCAGCACTGATGAGTGATGTCTCAAATTATCAAGATGTGATTGAGCTGAAATATATTTCTTACCAAAACATGTAATGCCCATAATACTTATTGTTGATACAAGTGTTGGTATCTGTGAATTCCTGATCTCTTAAATTTTATTTCCAGGCACACATTGCACTTAATGACATTGATGCAGCAGTGGAGAGCTTCAAACATGCATTGGAGTTGGAACCAAATGATGGTTTGTTCTCTTTACTCTCCATTGAAATCCACAGGTGCAACTGAGAATCTAATGTGTTTGTTCTTGACACAATTAGGTGGTATCAAAAGAGAGCTTGCTGCTGCAAAGAAGAAGGTCAGTCTTTTAACTTTTCAAGTGATGAAGCTCATGTGAGCTGTTGTTACTGAGACTTTGAAAACTGCTACAGATTGCCGACAGAAGAGATCAGGAGCGGAGGGCATTTGCTAGGATGTTCCAACCTTCTGGAAAATCTGACAAGAGCAACGAAGTAAATTTCTAATACTGATACACTTTGGTGTCCTTCAGGCGTATAGACTCCATAGAAGCTAATGAATTCTTTAATATATTGTAGGAAAACAATTGACCTGCAGTTTCTTACCCCCAACAGAAACTTTTGTTAGCTTGAATCTGGGACACATATCGGAACAGGTCTGATTCAGTCTTGTAGTTTACATTTAGACACCTCTTCAAGACTTCAACAGCTTATTATCGTTGACACGCTGACATTAAGGCATGCCATCTGTTGCAGGAGTAACAATGGAGTCTGCAGTTCAAAAAATGTGGATCCCTTATTTTAGATAGAAGGAAACATAGCGGGGGGGAGGAAAGCTTTTGTTTTCTTTTACTACAGAAAAGCAATTCGTGCGTGTGTCCCAGTGTTAGTTCTTCAGGAAACGGACAATGAACTTAACTGTGCAATTTTCAGACTAGACTCTGCAGCAAGTCATGCCAACAGACTATTCGCTCCTTTTGTGCGTGGTTCGCTTGTTTCCCTTTCGTGAAGTTGCCCTGTTGCCTTTTGTCTGCCATATCAGCTTGGTTGCCAGATGCTGAATCATGTCCGGCGCTTTTGGTTTATATCCTGCCTACGTTTTGGTTTTCTAGTCCGTGTTTCTGGGGGCCATATCTGCCATAGCTGTGCAATTTTATCTTTCCTGTTTTTCTCTGTAACTCCGTTCAAACTCTCGTTAGGCATGCAGAATGTTTTTTAAGGATGGCCAAAACAAATTAGCGCCAAATTGAAGATCAAGCTGTGCTGTTTAGTACAAGCGCATCATGCTAGTAGGTGGCCGTGTTTGGTTGGATAGAAATCAGGACGCTAGGTGATTTAGGCTATGCTGGTTTGCATCACGCCTTTTAATTTCTCCTAATGGTCAATCTGTAGCCCATTCTTTGTGATTGGGTTTTTCACATGGCATCCAATCATCCCTCGTCATATGCGACATGTACCATCAAGCAAGCAAAGACAGGGCCAGGGCCAGCCAGCCGGAAGGCTGCTCGAAACGACAGCGGGTGGTGTGTACTCCAGCCCCTGCTCTACCTCCTTCGGAAATGGTCGGTCCCGGAACAGAGCCGTCTATGGAACCATGCATATTATTATGGAGCCACGAGATCACTGAGCTCCACACATTCTAATCTTGTCTTCCAAGCTACGTACTGGACGCACCACAGAAACGCATGTGTGGACGACACCCTACGCGAGCGAACAGCAGTGTGTACTTTCGTGCAGCCTGCAGTGCAGTGCATGGTTTCATATACATATATCTGTGTGATGTGTGTTCAAGCAAGTCTGTGATCTCCCTTAACGCTGTGATTGTTGGAACGTGCACGCATTACAGGCCGACGACAAACAAATAATCCATCTCGGGAGCACACTAGCTACAACAGATATGATTCAAACTTCAAAGGTAAGCGATTTTCGGATACAGCTCCAATAACAAGTGATCGAGCACGTACGCAAATGGTCAGGGCCCCGTGCTGAGAACGTCCACGGACTCTTGACCACAAGCTGACCTGTGGTGAAATTTGAGCCGTTTGCCACGGTACCGTGGCCGTGGCCGGTTCACACTCAACCACCATCGTGCTGCAAATAATACGGCGAACGAAGCTGTTCCGGTTGATGCATGCATGGCAGTGGCAGCCAGCCACAGCACAGATAATCAAACTGCATAAGGCGCCACTAAACTGGCCACCCAAGCAGAGCACCGCTCAGCATGACGTGATCGTGAAGCGTGCATGCACACGTACCGTCGCTTCCAGTTAATTAAGCCCCGTCGTCTCTGCCTAATCACCAGCACGCGCCGGCACCGCCCTAACCCTCTGCAGTAATCATGCACGCCACGGACCCGCACCAAGGGAACACAACACAACAAAGGCACAGTGCAAATACTACTCGGAAAGCGACGCCAAATTTAAGCCAGCCGCCAGTGTCTCAGCAGGCTAGCTTGGGAGCTAGCAGCGGCCAGTAGAGTTAGAGTAGTAGTAGATGATGGCGAATTATTCCACCTCTCACCAACCCCCAGCCCAGCGAACACGGCCACTAAGGACTAAGCACGCCCGCTAATGGCGCACCCAGGCCCTCGTGTGTGTTCACGCCAAGGCCAAGCTAAGTGCGCCGCGTGCTGCTTTAACCGAAAACTACGCGTGCAATGCAGGTCGTGTGATCCAGAACCGACGATTGGACCCGTCGATCCATCGGTTTTTCCAGGTCTCTCCGGGCCCCAACAACGACCTCACCCGGCCGGCCGGCGAGCTCGATCGCCGGACGGAGCGGTCAACTTTGCGCCATCATTACGACGCGCGCGCGCGACCCCCTGGCCTGACGACTGATCGGCCCAGCTATCAGTCCAACGCCTATATATATGCCCGCTCGGCGTCGCGCCAGCCACAGATCGAACCGTCCAATCAGCCCACAAGTGTAGGTACCAGCAGCTAGTTGATTATTCACTGGGTGCTTGGAGCCACTACGTGTGCGGGTGACGTAGCAGAGCTTGTTAGCTTTGGTTGGTTTGGTTCGTCGAGAGCTCAGGCAGAACAGAGAGATCGATGGAGCTGGCGAGGGGCAGCGCGGCGGCGATGGTGGCGGCGCTGCTGGTGCTGCTGCCGCAGGCGGCACGCGCCGAGCGGTTCGTCGTGGGCGACGCCGCGCGGTGGACGTGGGGGTACAACTACACGGACTGGGTCATCAAGAAGGGGCCCTTCTTCCAGAACGACACCCTCGGTACGTACCGCACGCGTCCTGCAGGTTCTTGGTGTTTGTTTCCTGGCATTCGGCGACCGCCGTACGGACTCCTCGCGTCCGTGCGTGTACACTGACACTGCGCGCGCCGATCGATCGATATATGCAGTGTTCATGTACGACCCGCCGAACGCGACGGTGCACGCGCACAGCGTCTACATGATGCGCAACGCCGCCGACTACCAGTCGTGCAACCTCAAGGCGGCCAAGCTGGTGGCCGGCATCACGCAGGGCGCCGGCGCCGGCTTCGAGTTCGTGCTCAGGAAGCGCAAGCACCACTACTTCGTCTGCGGCGAGCGCGGCGGGATCCACTGCACCATGGGCCAGATGAAGTTCGTCGTCAAGCCCAAGAGCTCCGCCTGCCGCAACGACTGACCCGGCAGCGATCGTGCCGTGACCCGCCGCCGCGCCGGCATGCGTCCCATTCCGATCCACCGAGATAGACGTTGTGCGCCTCGCCCTCTTCCTCTGCATGCCACCTTCTGATTCGATCCTGTTCAATCGTTGTGCTTGCCTCTGCCTGTAACTTAATTAGTAGATGTTGTATTTACACAGCCACAGTGTGGCGTCGTGTATTTGTGCTGTCTGATATTTATGCACCAATGGTCGGTTGAATAAAGGAGAGTCTTAGTGAGTTGTCAGACGTTGTTGTCAATTTGTTTCAACAAGGGAGAATGTAATGAAAATTATTGAGGATCTACAAGTAGTTGGTGCAGTAATTGGGCTGCCTGCTTATTATATCTGAACATTACAGTTGCAGGCATTGGTGCGTCGTGACAAATTGTGTCAGAAATCAACAAAGGTTAAACCACAGCATTAGAAATGGGGAAAGTATCTCCCTCCCTCCTGCTAATTTTATCTGAACGTTACATTTTGCGGTCTTTACTGACAAATTGCATCAGAAATCATCAAAGGTTGGACCGCAGCATTAGAAAAATGGGGAAAGCCTCAACCTGGCTCACTCCTGCCTAATCATCTCCACGTTACAGTTGCAGTCTTTCCTGACATTGCACCTCTGGTTTACCACAGCATTAGAAAAATAGGTCTCCCTCACTCCCGCCCGCTCCCTTGTGTCTCTCTCCTGTCAAAAAGAGTCGCAGAAAAGGACTCTTGTGATGGTTGTTTCAATCCAGACTGGCTCTGTCACCAGCCCTGGTGAAGCTTTGTTCCAAACATGGTCCTGCTGAACATCATTGGCCCAGTTGAAGTCCGTCTGCCAAAGCCAACAATAGCAAGGCAGGTTCATCCATGTGTTTACATCCTCCCTCATCCTAGGCTACCTCTCCGACTGCAATTGACAACTATTGGAGGATGATAAAGAAGTTCAACGTCAAGTATGCAGTTGTTGTGTTTGTTATGGTTTGGTGTCCTCTGGATGTAGTAGCTTTTTCTGAAAGAGCTAGGTCCTGTTGCCTGATGTTTACAGTATGGCCTCCGCCTGATTGTCTTGTCTTCCTTTTCCTTGTCGCTAAACTCAGTTCAATCCTGTGGTTCAAAAGGGGAGAGATTAGCTACTATGAGTTCATTTCCTCAACCTACACCAATCAAGACATCCAGTAGCTCAGTAGATCTCCTTTGCTTTCTCTCCCGGCACACAGTCTCAACAAGCCTCTCCCAACAACTAGCCTCTGGTTTAAAGCCCACATCAGCCAAACCATACAATGACATCGTCGCATCTGCTACGCGCCCAGCATCACATAGACCGATCAACAGGTTGTTTGATGCTGCATAGTGCGGTCGAAACCCTTGTCCAAGCATCAATCCTAGCAAGCCAACTGCCTTATCCATCTCCCCGTGGGAGCACAAGCAGTTCATCACGATCCGATAGCTAGCGACGTTCAACTGAACACCTTCCTGTGGCACGCTCTCAAGCAGGTCCATTGCCTCGGCTGTGCGCCCATCTTTACACAGCCCTTCAATCAGCAGATTGTACGTGACAACATCAGCCCTACACCCCTTTTCTTTCATCTCCAGAACAAGATCGATTCCCTCATCCACGCTCCCATGTCTGCAGATGCAGCCAATCAGTGCAGTGTAGCTGACTGCATCTGGCTCCACACCAGCTTTCCTCATCTCCTCGAACACCGACCTCGCTGCCTCAATGTCCCCTTTCTTACAGTGCCCATTAATAAGAGTGGCATAATTGAAGGCATTGGGCTCACACTCGTTCTTCCTCATAAATCCAAAGATTGCACGAGCCTTATCCACCTGCCCCAATCTACAGAATCCGTTGATGATCACATTGTACACAAGCTGATCCGGCACAATACGATCCTTCTCTATCATCTGCTCGAACAGCTCAAACGCTTCCTGCATCTTACCCCCACGGCAGAGCCCACCGATCAATGTTGAATAGGTGACCAAATTGGGCTTCACGTCCGCGCAGGTGTACCCGCGCATTTCATCGAGCACTTTGAAGGCGGTCTCCAGTGCGCCGCTTTTAACATAGTACTTGATGAGGATGTTGTAGACGCATGTGTTAGGCCTCGGAAGGTACTTGTTCCGGGGATCGCGCAGGTCGGCTAGCAGCTCGTCGAGGACGCCGGGGCAGCCGCGGGAGGAGACGAGGCGGTCGAGGCAGACGGCGAGCGCCTTGTGCGAGACGCGGCTCCTGCGGAGCAGCGCGGGCAGGAAGCGCAGGAGCGCGAGCGTGTGGTCGGGCGGCAGGAGGCGGACGAGCGGCAGGATCTGCGGCTCCTCGAACCGGCACGGCTCGCAGGCGGCGCGGCGGAGCACGGCGGCGGCGGCGCGCGGGAGCCGCGCGCGCGCGAGGCGGACGAGGAGCGCCGAGAAGGTGGCCGGCGTGTGGGAGAAGCCGCGCTGGGAGGAGGTCGCGTTGAAGAGGTCGAGCGCGCGCTGCGCGGAGGGGGCGGACGCGATGAGGCGCGCGAGCTCCGGGTGGTGGAGGTACCGCGGCCGTGGGGTGGAAGGGGGCAGCGGAGGCGGCGGCGGCGGGGAGGGCGGCGCGCCGCGGGCGGGGCTGCGGTACTGGAGCGGGGAGATCCAGGGGAGCGCGGGCGGGGGTTTCATAGCCAGCGGGCGGTGCAGGACGGAGGCGCGGTTGGCTTCCGCCGCCATCGGCATTCACGGCGAGCAGCGCGGCCCGCGGAAATGGGGTGGGTTCGTGGAGGCTCGGCGTGGGTTCAGGACGGGTGGCGCCGTGGAGGATCGGCGGCAGGGCGGCGGGGTCAGCGACGACAGCGCCCAGCGGCTGGCCGGCTGCGATGCGGAGGAACGAGAGGGCGGCGGCCAGCAAGTTTGGGCGCGGCGAGAAGAGAGCGCGAGACGGCAAGAGGAGCGGGTCGTGGGTGGCGTGGCAACGGCCCAGACACGACACAAGGCAATGTCGGGCTGGCCCAAGGCAGTGCGGTGCAAAGCGGGCGGCGTGGGCTAGACTACGAGGGCATGGCCCATGGGCCGCATCGGCCACACCATGGTGGGAGAGCGGCTACCTACAGAGATGGCTACCCGAAACACGAGTACCCGACGGGTTTTACCCGACGTGAGGACGGGTATGGGATGACTTTTCTATCCGTGGGTACGTTAATGGGCACAATCTTGTATCCGTCGGGTACGCGGGTGTGGGTATGGGTGCATACTACCCATACCCACGTACCCATGGGTAATTTATACATTGTCTTAACCATTACATTTATTCTACGTAATTAAGAAAACATAAGTGTAAATTAGGCTAAAATATGGTCAACTTGCATGTTTCAACATCATTTATTATTGTCTTCCATTTATTTACTCATATTTAGTCATTTATTATTTTAATTATGCCATTATCTATTATATCCGTGCTATTTAAACATATGTGTAGTAGTCATTTAATCGGGTATGGGTTATCCGATGGGTTTTTTTACCCACGCGGGTATGGGTATAGGTAAAATTTCATACCCACTGAGCGGGCGTGGGTGTTGTCGCGGGTATGATTTTTGTTCGCGGGTGCGGGTATGGAATGGCACTGCCCGACGGGTATTTACCCGTTGCCATCCCTAGCTACGTAGCATGCCGTCCTGGATTTGTTACAAGTTGGCCTGTAGCCATGCGGGTGGTGGCGGCAAACTGGGAGAGGAGGGACAACGGCCATGGCGAAGAAGGGGTGGCACGGCAGCTCAATCATGCTCACACAACCAAAGGGCAGGAGCAAGAGTGGCATTGGATTGAACTCTAGGCCTCAGGAAGACAACCTTGAGCACGACTGAGGAGGCCCAAGATTATTGAGATTCGTGCTAATGTCGTACCGGCGCCGACAACCTCGAACTTATGACCAGCGTGGGAGGGTAGAGAAGAGGGAGCCGCTAGAGCTGGAGACGGCTGTGGGGAAGGGACACGATTGAGAAGTTGGAGATGGGGGGAACAGTGGAGGATGGAACGATGGCGATAAAGGAAGAGGGTTGGGAGGATGCCAGTCAACTGAGGGAGGAAGAGAGTAGAGGGAAGAAAAAGGAGGGGCTGATGTGTGGTCCTAAAGCCATGCTAGTGCCATGTCAACACTATGTTAGAAGAAAGTACTATCATATCATGGAAAACCGACCCGGATCATGCATCTAGTTTTAACAATTTTGGGGGAGTTGGACTGCCTAGTTTTCTGAGTTGAGGGAGAAAACAGAGATTCTTTCATGCATAGTTGAATCACACAAACATGAACTAGGTTGAATTAAGAAATATGAAACTGGTATCGATTTTTTCTAAAAAATATAATTATATGTTGGTGCTATGTTTAGAGTTATTTGATCCTGTTTGTAGTGTTCCTAGTGTATTACGCGTTTTGTTTTGCATCTTAGTTTTTACTGGTTGTGTTATTAGTTCGTTGTATGGTATTTGACCTCCTTTATAAAACATTTTGCCAATCATACATTCACACAAACAACATGAAGTAAAACGCTAGCAATGAAATGACTAAATAGGATCTATGTGCATTAAAGTATCGCTTTTATGAGGCTCCCCAGATTCAGTCACAGGTCCTATGAAATTCCTACATAAAAGAAAGATTTTAATAGAATGTATCTTAACTTTTGCAACATAGTACATCTATGAATGAATTATGGATGAGCAAAAGAAAGATTTTAATAGAATGTATCTTAACTTTTGCAACATAGTACATCTATGAATGAATTATGGATGAGCAAAGTCTTAAAATCTTTGAAAACTATCTAAGTACGTTTTTAGAGGGTTTTCATGTTTTCAACAAATAGATGATTTGCACCCAATATTTTTCTAAAAGTAGTACTCGATCTATTAAAAACAGCATAATTAGATTATAAAAAAACAGATACAGCTGGTGCCTGGTCGCAGCGCATTAGCCTTCTGACTACGCAAAGACGACGATTGATGGGAATAGAGACAACCTAAACTACTTTCAGCAGGAAGACAGAATCTATACTATAGCAACATAGAGCAGAATTTGAAATGGTAGTATCTTTTGGTCATCCCCAGTGGAATCAGGCTTACACATTGTCACCGTGTCGCCGGAACAGGCCAGCCAGGAAAGGCCCAGTGGCCGGCTGCGAAGGTGGTCTATCGTAATTTCAGCCCATAAATCTTTTATATCTAAATAGATACACCCAACTACACTATTTCTTTTGACATGCATGAAGTTTTGTCATCTTAAGACCCCACTAAGTTGAATGTCACATCACCATCCACTAAGTAGTCTATTTATATCTTCTATGGATCTTCTATGCCTTCATGCATGCTATATTTTCATGTGGCGTGCACATAGGGCATTGCTTAAATTATCGCAGCACCGCGCGAAGAATTCATCTAGTTTATTGTATGACTCGCTCTATCCCTCGTCCAAGTACTGTATTAAGGATTTAATACCTGGATAACGAGGAGTAGAATGGTGATGAATCAATACATTCTACAAACTGAATAGGATATACTAGTGAAGAGTAAGAATATGACGAACGACCCAATTTCTCTCACCGAACACCCATTAATTCTTCAGCACCGGATCGATCTGACTCATATGGCCATATGTGCAATTTGCATGATTGCATCCAGTTGTCTAGTTATTGATAAGATACATACGGTGGGCATATGGTGATCCAATCATCCGTAACAAGTTAATTATTAGCCCTACGATAAGGTAGTACAGTACGTAGTACTATACTGCAACGCGATGTACAAACAAGGATGAATTATCTGAGCTAAAAAGCCGTACTACTACTTATCCTTCATCTATTGATCAATCCAGGAAGAGCCACTAGCTTTGATTTAATCGCCGTCGATTTCAGTTACGAATGGCACTGCGGGTCAAATGAGTCCCAGCAGTTGTCTGAACTCTGACAGTCAATTATGCAGAATACTGACCAGTGATCAGTGACCACACACTACAGTATGCAAGCAGCTACAGTCTACGTACTGCATACTGAAACGATTCCTGGGGACATCTCGGCCAGATCCTCTACGTGCGTATGTGAGCTGTGGTGTGTAGTAGTGCACTGTACAGCAAGATAAGATCGCAGCTTGCTGCTTGCCGTTGCAGCACGGGCACGGCTGAGATCCTGATCCGACTACCACGATTCAGTCCTGCAGCCCTGCAGGAGCTCGGTCCGTATATTGGCATTGCCTGATCAGATCACCAGACGGACCTCCACAGTGGAACTCCAGATACCTGGATCAGCAGCCAGTAGCCAACAGCATCAGTGAGGTGAGCCCGGAAGGCCGTGATCCGGCCAGCAATTCAGAGAAGCTGCTGCTGCACGACGCCACAATCGTGTGCCTGCACCCTGCGCGCCCGAGTCATGTATCCTCATTTTGCACGATGTCATTCAGATATCCATAACACTATACCCTAGCCGTACAAAATGTGTATATAGAATTTTTTTTTTGCATAGCCTGCTCTATTAGATCTAACTTTTTTTAAAAAAAATTCTCGTGTAACTAAAAATAAAAATGAAGCTAGTATTGTATCCTGATACTTTTGTGAATACTAGCGCAGAAACGAAAAAAAATCATCTACGCCGTACCGTACCAAATTTCAGCCTACTGAATCGGAAATCATTTGTAGAAAATTAACAGGTTCCATGCATCACACTAATCACTCATGATCGGCTTGCCTTGTTTGGGTGCCCCCTCGCTCCTTATTTCTCACTGGGTATACAGGGTGCGTTGCGATGGGAGTTTGACTCAAATTTCGACACAGTCTGTAGGGCGTTGCTAAGGAACAATGCCTAAACATTATAGACTCACCAGAGTATCACATGATCTAGGTAAGAACAAAATCAAGACAAGTCTCAACATCAATCCATACACAATCTCAATTTACGTATTCAGATGATCAGAACTCCTAAGTATAAATAAATAAACACATAAATGAAACACATGTTTCAATGAAACAATATAGGCACATATGACATAGGATGTCAGGAATTCAATTCTCGATGACTTTATCCTTGTTCGTTAAGTACAAGCAATAAAAATTAGCTCTGCACACTTTATAAAAAAATAGTATAGAAAACAAAACAACAAATGCCTGTTAAATATAATAAAATTGAAAACAATATCTCAGCTATGTCAACCATGTGACTGCTATAACTATTTTTTATGATTAAAATTTAGTGACACAGATAATGATCAAAATAATCGGCACAAACAACATAAGATCACTATGCAATTTGAAGGAGACAAAACTCTAGCTCACATCTTGTGCCTTGGGGCCTGTTTGGGACGGCTCTACTTCAATAAATGTAGCTTCACTTTCACCAACTCCACTATAGAGTAGCTACACTTTGAAGTTGGAGTAGATGAAGAGTGTCTAGCTTGCAGTGTAGCTCTCGCTCTAAAAAAATATGGTTTTATTCGGAATTGTCATTTTTGCCCTTTGAATGATTTGTTTCCTCCATGCCGTTGTTGAGATGTGATTCCCACATACAAAAATAGCGTTTTCAGATCATCCCTTGAGGAGCTCCAGGAAAACAAAGTCAGGGAGTGTATTCGATTTTTTCTTGGAGTTAGAGTTGTCGGAGCTGACACCGTTTGAATCGGAGAAGTTGGAATGGACCTGATTTTTTTGGAGCAAATCCGTCCCAAACAGGTCCTTAAAATTCTGAAAAGTAAATAAGAGAACAATTATTGATTTTTAGCATCTTAGATGGATCAACCGTGTGCAGCTTGTATATATGCACGTGCAGTTGGCATGGTTGGTCACTCAAACAAGCTTCTTCTGGTATTTGACAATTGTCGGTTCTTAGTTTTCAGTGAATTGATCATGCTTTTGGAACCGACTGAACGATTACATCCAAATGTTAGTTTTCTATCCTCAAAATAGAAAAAATACATTAGATGTATTATTCTGAAAACATTGGAATGCCATCGTTTCTAACAATAACAGTTTTTTTTAGAAAAACAATAACAAGTTATGATGAGCTCAAAACAGTAACTCGTGTGGCCATCTTCTACATCTGCAATCAATTATTGGGCTTAATATTCATAGTGTTCTGAGTGCATGGTCATGCTCGATAACCTAATATTCTTCCTTAACTTAGACCTATTATTAGAACCTACCTATTACTTAGTCACTCGACGGAAATAAAGTAAAGCGCTAACCATGTAATATTGGAAATAGATTCAGTAAGTGGTGGAACTTGGTATCTATGAGGTTGGATTCACTTCCGTGATCCCTCTATGCGCACAAAGTCTATCGGGTCGATCTCCCAGTTTAACTTAGAGCAGAAATATTGATTTATACATAAACAACACACATCTCTACGAGCAATAACAATACTAGAAACACAAACAAATAGGATCCAACTAAATGTGAACAGATTTTTAAACTTTTTAAATTAATATTGGTCTCTTAGTTTTACAATTAAAAACGAACCGAATTATGAATTTCTATATACTAAAATGTCCTTTTATTATTAGAAAGTACATATACATCCAATATCATCTTTGAAACATGGATGGGACCAAATTTGTTCAGTCTCCATGGTTTGATGGTAGAAAAAAAGAACTGATTTAGTTTGATAGTCGAAATCAGGACATAAAGCGTGAATTCTTTTGCTAGCGCATACGAAGCACGATGTACCGTCGCGCGCGCAGAGGATCCGGAGCAACAGGGCTCACCTCGGAAGAATCCAAAGTAAAGCAACACCCAAAAATCAACACCCCTGTCAATTCTCCTATTTCCGTTAGCACCCAACTCTATGACCACAATTCTGTAGAAACAACCTTGCTCTACCAGAAATTTACAACACACTTCTCTCACTCAGCCAGGTCCTACAAACAAAACCCTGCATCTCCTCCCTCACCACATCCTCTATACTCCACTCCACGTCTCCACTACAGTGGCCGCCTCCCCTTCTCCCCTCGTCTTCCTTTCTTTCCTTTCACCTGGGAAGAACAGAAGCAAAGAAAGAGGACAAGGAAGAGGGAGAATAGGAGATGCAAATCGGAACGAAACGATAAACCATAGATAAATAGTGCAAGATTGCGCACCAATCGTGCTGCATCTTGCTTGCGCCTAGCGGTGTGTGGTTCTTGGGAATTCTAGGATGACGCCAAGATTCGACTTTGCTGCATCCATGCTCTTCTGCTCAGAGAACAGCACCACCATTTTCGACCTTGGGGAGGAGGAGGAGAGTGAGGAGATTTCGTGGGTTCTTCAGCCCCCGTCGCACCATGTCGAGGCTTCTTCAGGGGTCTTGTTCATTGATTTCCCCCTGCAGTCAGAGAGCTGCATTGAGTCGCTCCTGGAGAGGGAGGAGGAACACCTGCCCGGAGAGGGCTACGCCGAGCGGCTGCTGCAGGAGCCGGGAGGGTCGGATTTGGTGGCCGTCAGGAGCGCCGCCATTGAGTGGATTTGGAAGGTGTGTTTTTTCTCCTAATTCTTTCGTTTACTCGTGTGTTCAGAAATCAGAATGAGATGTGTGGAGAATCTAGGGAAAATGCCATCTTTTTATCCTCTTTTTTTTGTTGCGCTCTTGTTCTTGATACTTGTTGATTTATTACCTGTGCTTCCTTGTATGATGTTAGTGATTGACCGAATCTGGTGTTTGCAACGAGCAATGTATAGGTCCATGAGCATTACAAGTTAGGGCCTTTGACGGCGATCTTGTCAGTGAACTACATGGACCGGTTCCTCTCTCAGAACGATAGCGCCGTAAGGACTTTCTCAGCTTCTTATGCCACGCATGTATTTCCATATTTCTTGATTTTGCCGAGATAAATGCCAAGACATGGCTTTCTGACTGCAGCTAGGGAAAGCTTGGATGATGCAACTATTAACAGTGGCTTGCTTGTCCTTGGCTGCAAAAATGGAGGAAACAATTGTCCTAAATCCCTTAGATTTGCAGGCAAGTTCAGTTATATATAGTCAAACTGCGTGAACAGATCTGCACATTTTGCCAAACATGTTTTTTCTCAAGTAGTTGAAGTCAATGGATTGATAGGTGGTGGATACGGAGTATCTGTTTGAGCCTAAGGCCGTACACAGGATGGAGCGTTTGGTGCTCAGCACCCTGAGTTGGAGGATGCAAGCTGTGACTACTTGCTCATTTATCGACTACTATCTTCACAAATTCAGTGACGTTGATGATGATGCGGCATCAAAAATCATACTTTCTCGCTCGATTCAACTTATCCTCAGTGTGTCTAAAGGTATGATTCTTAGTACAAGTTCGTGCGTGTGGTACCCCTTTTGCACCCAATCAGTAGAATGTGATGGTGATCAATTACTAAAGATGGGGACGATTTGGTCTGCAGTTGTTGAATTCTTGGTCTTCAGACCATCAGAGATTGCTGCAAGTGTAGCTCTTGTGGCATTGGGGAAACATGGGCATTCATTACTTGAGAGTGTGGCAACTTGTTGCAAAGAATTAAGAAAGGTATTGCATACACATCACCACAGTCCGGAGATGCAATATGTTCTGTCGGATTACAGAAATTTAGTATCTGAAAGCAGTTAGCTTATGCCTTGATTTCTAGTACTACATCCTTCGGTACTTCCTAAATTTGTTTATGTACACTAATTCATTGTAGGAGAGAGTATTAGGATGCTATGAAGTCATTCAAGACAAGATTGTTATGGGAAATATTGTTACCAAGTCAGTTGGCTCTTCAGCTTTCACCAAGCGGCTTAGCCCCAAAGGTGTGCTGGATGTAGCTGCATGTGAGAACCAACAAAGTGAGGGCACAAGCGCCTGGAACTCCTATAATATGTGATGAGAATCCATCAGCACACAAAAGGAGGAGGATTTGCAGATGATTGGTCTCATTATCAGGTGTTTCACTTTGCAACTTTTGCTTGAAGCCTGTCGATCTAATTTTATCACTAAGGAGAATTTGGTGTGCCCAAGCACTTTTGAGAATTGAAATAACCAAGAGAAAATGTAGGGCATGCTTTCCATTGAAATGGCAAGAGCCAGTTTGACTTGCAAGTTGCAATGAGCTTAGAGCTAGTTCCCAGTTTATAAGTTGTGGGCATGCGAAGTTAATTGACAGGGTCTGGTCTCTCCGGTGATGGTGATGGTGATGGTTATTGCTTGATTGGTTTAGGTTGATAGTGGAATTGAGCCTTGGACTTGTGTTGTCGACTTGAAGACATGAAAATTATTTTGTTATATTTTGTATCATGCTCCCTTATTTCTTTTGTGAGAACCTTGCAGGATGGGATGTTTTGATTTCGATATTGGAAATACAATGAAATAGAAAGCAGAAACAAATAGGGACACGAGTCATGAGAGGAGAGGAGAGGAGAGATAAGGGACTTCGAAGGGTGTGTGTTGCTTTTCTTAGGTCAATTTGGCAATCTCATTTGTCCTAGGATTGGAGAGGAATGGAGAGGTTTGAGAAAAAAATTAGTTCATTTTTCCTTAAATCTCGAGGGGAAATGGGTTGCCAAACTAGCCCTCTAAGAGGTCTGTTGACTCTGGATTTGTCTGACACTATTAGTAGTGGATTTTCTAGCCATGGTATGTCTCTATGCCAGATTGCTATGCCCTAACTTGTTCCACCATCTCTAGTAAATCCCATAAAAAAAGCGCAAATAATTTCATCTGGTGATTCAATGAATCAAGAAACAAGAACACGAATGAAAGGTGTGCAGCTGTTCCTTTCCTAGTTCAGGATGCTAACTCAAGATCTAGGATCAGATTACCGTGACTACGGAAATTTGTATTTTGTCAGTGCATTCCAATTTCCGTAGAACCTTTAGCTGTTTGGTCCCTAGCCTACTCACTGGCCAGTGGCCAGTGGCCACTAAGTTTTGTCACTGTGGAATGCCGCTTGACGCCACTCTTGGGAACAACTAGCCAGAGCATAATCCAAACTATTGCGCCGCAGGAACAAATATTAGATCCAAGATTCTGACCTGTCAGGTAACATATATTCTCACCTGCGAACTGTAAATAACACTTGAGATGGATTTGACGCCACCGGGCACTGGATGCCACTTGTGTACCTGTTGCTTCCTTCAGTGTCGACCTGTGCAATACCTGTGTGGCTGTGCCATGCTCCGGTGTGCCTCTGCCTGGATCATGCAGGCTTCGGTATGTTTGGTTCTTAAACATCGTCAAAATTTGGCCATGGCTAATATAGTTTAAAAATGAACTGCGTTGTTTAGAGTCAAATTTTGACTATGAATTTAGCCACCAACCAAACACACCCCAAAACCCCTCGTCATCCGTGGTGTGTCGTCAGGAGAGCTGGCTGCCTGTTGCGTTGCATCCAAATCCACCGCCACCGGTGACGGATTCTGCTGGCACCTGCCCTCGTCGGGGTCCACGGCGGAGCTGTGGGGATTGGATTTGCCTTGGGGCAACGAGGCTGTCCATAACCACATTTTCTAAAGTTTGTCCCCACAAATAATATTCAGTTTTTTTCTAAAAAAGATTTTCTTCCCTATATATCATTTCTCTCCAACTCCATTCTAGATTATCTTTACATCAAAATTTCATAATAGGGATGTGTTTTAGTCTAGATTTTTACTTTGGTATAACATTAAGCACAATTTTGTTCTTAAAAAATAGTATTTTCTAAAAGATTTTCTTCTATATATTTTATTTCTCTCTGGTCAAGTTTTCTATATATTATTTTACATCAAAATTTCATATTAGAAACATATTTTAGTCGAAGTTTCAATATATACATTGTCACTAAGAAATTAATTTTACATGAATTAATAGTAGTAAATATATTTAAAATGTACTAGCTGAATGTTTTGAAACTAATTTTGAAGATGAAGCTAGCCATACTATTTAAAAATCCAATTGATACATATATATTTTTACTAATGAAAATACTATGTCGTAACAAGAACAATATTCTAATTTCAATAACAAAGTGTTATATTTTTACAAGTAAAAAATTCTTAACCTAGGTAAAAGAACTTTTGACTTTATAGTGCATGGATCCTATCAGCGAAAGGCTACAAATATTCTAAAATTTGCAGAGCTAAGGTAATATAGAAAAGAAACTGGTCTTTTGGATGCTTTGCACCAAGACTGGTAGTGAAGATTTCCGCATGAACACATATACATTATGGACATAGCGTAAATATGAATATCTATAAAAATAAATCTTAAAACAAAAAATAGAAATATGAACTAAATAAGAAGAAAGAAAAGTAACAAAAGAGAAAAACGCATGAAAATAATAAATTAATCAAGCCATACAAATCAATAGAATAAAAGTATAAAATGGAAATAAAGCGGAAGAAAAAGAAACAGCAAAACTGCAACAAAAGCGGAAGAAAAAAAAGGTAGCACCGAAGAAAGAAAAAAAAGCCCAAGTGCGGCCCATGTAGCGCATGGGAGAAGTCAGACTGGCGAAGATTCGCGTCGGAACGTCGGTGTACCGGTGACGGTGAGGAACTTGAGGAACTGCTCCCCGCCGCCCCCTAGGTCGATGCCGGCCCTAATCATAAATTCGACGCGCCGCGTCCGTGTCACGACAGATCATCAGTAGCCCTAGCGACGATCATGTACGGCTGCAGTGCCCTGACAGCGCCCCTGTCCATGCGAGAGAAACCCGTGCCGCCCTACGGCAGGCGGGGCGGCCTCGTGCCCCTGGAGGCCGGAGGACTTCGGCAGCGGCGGCGCCTTCCCGGAGCTGCACGTTGCGCAGTACCCGCTCTCCATGGGCATCCGCAAGGCTGCGGCCGGATCCAGCGTGTTGGCCATGACTGTCGACGCGAGCGGCCAAGTCGCGTTCGACGCGGTCGTCCGGTAGGGTGAGAACGCCGCCAAGATCGTGTACTCGAGCCACGCCGACCTCGTCCCCAAGATTGGCGCGCCTGGGCGGGATGCCGACGACGAGGAAGAAGCTTCCGCGGCCCGGACGCGGGCCGCGCCGTAGTTCCGAGACGTGCGACTAGAGGGGGTGAATATAAACACTTAAAGTTCAAAATCACAACCCCCGAGCAGGTGCTCTGCAAAGCTCATCCGATTGTCATAGGCACGCTGAAAGGGGCTAGACACCAAGCAAAGCTCATCATCTTCAAGTGACGCTAACTGCTCCTCTGTAACAAATATAAGAGTAAAAAACGAAAAGTTGTGAAGCTGGGGGCTAGTAGCTGGCCTCACTGGAGGGAGAAGCCAAAGCCAGGCTCTTGGAGCCAGTACAACTGAGAGAATATCTCAACTTGTAATTTACCTCTGTGGCCTTGAGCTTGCTGTGAATAGCCTCCACTTCCAATTGTGTCATAGGCCTCAGACTCGATGATCGAGTTAACCTTGATCTTCCATACCTTTCCATCCAACGCATACAGCAATTTGACAGTATGCTGATGGTCGGTGTATGGGATCCTCTCAGGGCTGGAGTTAACGCGCAACATGTTGATAATCGATTGAAAACGACCAAACAAGTCATCGATGGACTCACCAGGCTTCTGAATGAAATTCTCAACTTTGCGCCTGTAAGTCTCAACGAGACGCCCCTTGATAGTAACAGTGCCCTCATGGTGTGCACTCAGCAGGGACCAAATCTAACGGGCAGTCTCGAGATGACTCACTCTCTCATAATCAACCGGACCAAGTCCTGAGAAGAGAAAGTTAACAGATTTGGCATTCGCCTCATGCTGAGCAACAATCATTGGGGTAGTGCGGTGAGCAACTGGAAGCACCACAAAGTTCGCACTCTAAGTAGCATTCCATATGTCCTGGCCCTGGCTAAGCAAAAATGCTCTCATCCTACCCTTCCAGTAGGAGTAGCCATCGGAACCAAGGACCGGAATCTCCCCGGAGTGAGACATAGTCGCTACTGGTTTCTCATCGGTAAAGGTACGAAGAAACCTAACCGGTTCTGATACCACTTGTAGGACTGAGACGTGCGACTAGAGGCGAGTGAATAGGAGCACTTAAAACTCAAAATCACAACCCCCGAGCAGGTGCTCTGCAAAGCTCAAGAGAGACAGAACTAGGCACCGTCCACTGAACAGATACGTGCCTAGCAGACTCAAGGTGCTGTCCACTGAAAGGAATATGCACCGAGTCAAAGGAAAAGCCAGCAACTCGCCAATCACATAGATTGCAAGTCACCGCAAGCAACGAAACTTGCAAGTTTTCCACTCGAACACTGACTGCACAGAAATACAGCTTACTAATGCTCAGCAAGTGAATGATATTGTCAGGCAATGGAGAACGCAAGTATGACGCGAAAAACACAGCGGAAGAACGAAAGAGGGAAAAACCTCAGTTCCCTGGCAGGACCGGATTGTCCGGTGAAACCGGACACTCCGGTGCCTGCTGCCGGACTATCCGGTGGCACGCCCTGGGCAGAGCCACACACCGGACTATCCGGTGGAACCGGATTGTCCGGTGGCCTCTGCCAGATTGTCCGATAGAGTCGCAGACAGGGGGTTTTCCAACCCAAACCAGACCAAATCTTGTCCAATCTTCACGAAATTTTGCACAGGCTATCTGGACCCTATTTCAAAGCTTTTCCCAAAAGATCAACACAAAGTGACCAAGGGATCAGCTGAATTTTCAGATTTCGTGAGATGGCAATCTTTGGGCAAGAAAGAGGAAAACACAAGAGAAACTTGCTTGTGGCAATCCAGCAGGATTGAAATGAACTAAGTCATAATCTCCACTGTCCTAGCAAGTCCAAAACATCAGCAAGAGAAGGGATTCCAAGCTTGGCCAAAACAAACACCTAAAAGCCAAGAATTGGAACCAAAATCCAAAGAGAAAGGGGGAGGAGAAGAACACAAGGTTGCTGCACGAAATCACTTGGATTAGATACCCGAAAAAGGGTCTAAAGATTCAGCATACAAGCAGGATTTCGTCCCAAGCAACCACCCTCACCTTCCCTCAAGATTAGGAGGCTAAATCCTACTCTAACCTCCTTAACAATGGAGCTCAAGGCTTGAGGACGAAAATCACAAAGCAAAACCTAATCCTAGCAACCAAGAGTCATTCTAATGACCTGCATTGGACCTATTTATACCCTAGTGCTGTTTAGGCAGTTTTGCACTTAGGTCCCTACAACTAGACAAACCATAAGGACTCAAACGAAAGATTACATGATATTTTGGGACGGACGACCACGATGAAGTCTTGATCTTTGTAAGTTTCAAGAAATCCTCGGATGTTCTCCACGTGGCCAGTAGTCCAATCCGCGATCCGCCCCCGGCTTTGAAGTCAAAAACTGAGAAACTTTAGGAAGTCTCTGCCTGGACCGGATTTGGCCTATCTTCTCTATCTTGGCGAGTCAGGGCCCAACTCACCAAGGCTTGGGTAGCTTGGTTGGCGGTTTTGAGTTGAAGCCGCCAAAGCCTCCCTCGCACGTCTTCGCGCCACGCACTTGGGTTGGAGCACCGCGGTGGCTCCCGGCATCCCCTATCCATCGGGGCAGCCTCGCAGTCCTTCGGAGGACTTACTCCTGCCGTTGCCGTGCCGCTCCTCCGTGTACCGAACTCCCATGGCCGACAGACACCGAGCATGCCTCCAGTCCTTCGGAGGACTTTCTTCTACCTCCAGTCCATCAGAAGGCCTCCTGTCAATCGGAGGTCTTGTGCCCAAGTCTTTCTGGGTCTTTGGCTTCTGTTGACAATCACTCATCAGTCCAGAGGCAATGGAGCCGATCCATTGGCTCTCAATCTCCCCCATGATGAGTGCATTGTCAACACCTTCTACCTATAACCTGAAATAGAACAAAGACAAAAAGAAAAGCGTAAAACCGGAAAGAAAGAAAAGAAGAAGAAAGTTGCTCAAAATGCCCAAATACCAAACACAAGCAAAGAAGGGCAAAATGAAGCAACAAAAAGAAAATCAAAGATCGACCCGCTAAGACAAGGGAAACCGCTCAATGCAGTCGATCAAACTAAAGCATGACCCCTCAAGAAAGAGGCAAACTGGCTCAACACAGTCATGCTTAGGCAGAGCATCGGCTCCTCCAAAAAGAGGCAAAAGGCTCAACGCACCGATGCAAGAGCATGCTAAAAGCTCTAACTTCCGCTGAAATGCATCCTCACGAATTCTCCCCCTTGGTCCATGAACTCCCCCTGGAGCAACAATCTCACAGGTCAACATCTATCCCCCTTGTTAACAATGGACACATCGAGGGTTCATAGAATTCAACTCCCCCTGAACTAGACAAGTCCCCCTCAAAATATGCCATGAAATGCAGGAAGTGTACCATGAAGAGCTCAGCAGGAATTAAAAGCTAGTAAATACGAGTTCTAGCATACAGAGCAAGTGAGGGCAAGTAAGCATGCAAACAAGTTCAATTGAATCTATCTTATACGGATCAGGAGCATGTTTTTCAGGGTTGTTGAAAAGAAAGCATCACCAACATGAATAGCATCTAGAAAGATAGGCATGAAAAGCAAGATGCTAGCAAAACATACACGGTGTGCTACTCTCAATGAGAGCATATACATCAGGCCATAAGCAATTTAGAGACTTGCAGATTTCAGATTTAACAATGTTTAACTTGAAGCAAGTCGGATCATGTGCCAGGGGTTTATTCACTTGTCTTTGCCACTTCTTACCAACCAATGCCAAGCCTAGGTTCAGAAAACCATCAGAAGCTTAAGACAAGGTTTTGGTCATACACAGTCTAGTCCAAGTTCATGCCAAAGTGCAAAGGCAAGTTATCTCAAACTAGATCAGTGTAACAAGTGAACTTACCTGGATCTTTTCAATTTAGCTCATAGGACACCACTTGGAAACAATATTAATGCATATTTCAGATGTAGGCAAGGTGTCATAAATGCTTAGGCATCAACTGAACAAAGGCATACGACTAGCATATCCAAGCATGAAAAGATAGCATAGCATTCAACATTCCTACACATGCTAGGTAGCCAAGTCAAGTGGTGATCATGTTTTTTGATTTTCAAGAAACAAAAGTGACTTAGCTCACAAATGATATTAGACAGATTCAACGAGCTTAGCCAACCATGATCATGCAAGAAACTGTACAATCTAGCACAAGCAAGTACTAACTAGTCATTCCAGAAGAGCTCTAGTACTAATGTAAGTGAAAATGCATATGTTACAATGCAATGCATGGTATGATACAAAATGCAAGGAAAGCAAAGGAAAGTAAAGAAAAGGCAAATCAAAACCCTAAACTACACCAAAGTTACCCCAACCTAAAAGGAGTAACAAACACCAAGCTCCCCACGCAAGCGAGCAAACGGGCTAAGCTCTAAGGGCTTGGTGAATATATCGGCCAACTGGTTCTCAGTCTCCACATGGATCAAGTCTATATCTCCCTTCTCATAGTGATCTCTCAGAAAGTGAAACCTCACGTCTATGTGTTTGGTTCTGGAGTGCAAGACAGGGTTCTTGGCTACAGAAATAGCAGAAGTAGAGTCTACTAAGAGAGGGATCTTTCCAAAACTTAGGCCAAAGTCACTCAAGGTAGCTTTCATCCAAAGCAGCTGGAGCAGCAACTAGCAGCAGCAATATATTCGGCTTCGGTGGCGAAAGTAGCGACACTAGATTGCTTGCGTGAGGACCAAGAAACAAGAGAAGAACCGAGAAACTGGCAGGTGCCGGAAGTAGACTTGCGCTCCAGCCGGCAACCCGCAAAATCAGCATCCGAATACCCTCTGAGAGAGAGCATAGAAGCTGAAGAGAACCAAAGACCAAGCTCAGGAGTGTATTTCAGGTACCTGAAGATGCGCTTCACCGCTTGACGACGTGATGTCCTCGGTGAGGCCTGAAAACGAGCATAGAGGCAAACCGCGAACTGAATGTCTGGCCTGGTCGCCGTCAGGTATAGAAGTGAGCCGATCATCTCTCGATACTCTCTTTGGTCCACCACCTCCCCTTCTTCATCTGCATCAAGTGCCGTTTGTGTTGACATGGGAGTCGCCATGGGCTTGAGGTCTCCCTTGTTAAACTTCCTCAGAATGTTCCTTCGTGTACTTGGCTTGATGGACGAAGGTTCCTTCTGGGCCTTGCTTGATCTGTAGCCCGAGGAAGAACTAGGGCTCACCCATGAGGCTCACCCCTAAGACTCATCTCGAACTCACTACTCATCTATTCAGCAAACTTAGACACCAAAGCGTGAGATGAACCACCAAAGATAATGTCATCAACATATATTTGAACTAGAAGGGTGTCACCGCCACAGCTCAATAGAAACAAGGTCTTGTCTACTGAACACATCACAAACCCAGACTTGAGTAGAAAAGCTTTTAACCTAGCACACCAAGCTTTAGGAGCTTGCTTCAGACCATAAAGTGCTTTTCTCAACTTATACACCCGGTCTGAAAACTTGGCACTCTCAAAGCCAGGAGGTTGTCTCACATATACCTCCTCCTCTATGTAACCGTTTAGGAAGGCTGACTTGACATCCATCTGCTGCAGTTTGAAGCCTTTAGAGGCAGCGAAGGCAAGCAGAATCCTAATGGCTTCTAAACGAGCTACAGGAGCAAAGGTCTCCTCATAATCTATCCTCTCCTTCTGACAGAAACCCTGGGCAACCAATCTCGCTTTGTTCCTCACAACCATCCCATCCTCACCCTATTTGTTCTTGAAGACCCACTTGGTTCCTATAGGGTGGCAGTTTGGTGGAGGTTCAACTAAATCTCAGACATGGTTTCTCTCAAAGTTCTCCAACTCCTCATGCATGGTGTTCACCCAACTAGGATCAGATAATGCATGTGACACATCCTGGGGTTCGAAAGAAGCAACAAATGCGGAGTGGCAGAAAAAGGCTAGAGAGTTAACCGAAGAGCATGTGACACGCTGGTGTAGATCTCCAATCATCCTGTCTGGAGGGTGATCCCGCTGGACCTGCCGAGATAGAACAATCTCGAAGGTCACCTCCCCTGCGTCCTCAGCGGGGCCAGCCTCTGCTCGAACTTGTAGTCGGGAGAGCGAGTAGGAAGCCGTAGGCAAAGGTCCTTCTTCCTCTTCAGAGCTCATAGCAGAGGGGGCAGGAGCTGCAGCCGGTGTAGTGGCTCCTGCATCACCAGCTTCTACCTAAACTTCCTCATCTTCAAAGATGGGAGTTCCTTCTTCACCATCACCTGAAAGCTCAAATGTAGGGGTTGTGCAAGGCATAGATTCATCAAAGGAAACTTCATAGGTCTCAACTACTTGTTTGGTATCGAGGATCCACACTCTATATGCCCTAGAGCTAGAGGCGTACCCAAGGAAAATACCATCCAAGCAGCGAGATTCAAATTTGTCCAAATGCCCCCCTTTTTTAGCACAAAGCATCTGCAGCCAAATGCACGCAGGTGCTTGACACTAAGCCGCCTACCAAACTGTAGCTCGTACGAAATCCTCCCTAAGAAAGCTCGTAGAAGGATGCGGTTGGCAATGTAACAGACCGTATTCATAGCCTCAGCCCAAAAGCATCACGGAGTCCTATGATCATGCATCGTCCGTGCCATCTCAACAAGTGGGGGGTTCTTTCGTTCCATGACACCATTCTAAGGTAGGGTATAAGGAGACGAGAATTGGTGATCAAGATCTAGGTCACGACAAAAGGTTTTGAAACGAGAGTTACGAAATTCTCCGCCATTGTCACTGCGGATAGCCCTCTTGGCTTTATGACTCTCATTCCTTAACCTCAAGACCAGATCCCGAACAAAACCGAAAGCCTCATCTTTGAATTCCATGAAGAACACCCACGAAAAGCGAGAAAAGTCGTCCACAACTACAAGCACATACCACTTCCCACTGACCGACTGTACCCAAGCAGGACCAACCGTGTCCATATGCAGCAGCTCACCCGGGTAAGAGGTCATCACCTGATTGACAGGTGCATAAGACGTGGCAACCATCTTGCCATGACGACAGGGATGGCACACTAAGTCCTTTTCTGCTTTCAAATTGGACAATCCTCGGATCAGACCCATCGAGCTCAACCGTAGCTAGCAGATCAAAACTCAAATGGCCAAGCCTCCTATGCCACTTCCAAATATCAGCAGAAGGACCAGCTACCAAACACCGAGGAGGGCCAGAAACAGATGCAAGGTCAACCTTAAAAACCTGTCCATAGGGCAAAATCCAACAAACAAGGTTTTCCTTAGCATCAAGCACACAAGAAGAACCCTACTTAAAGCGAACCTCAAACCCTTCCTTGAGAAATTGCGAGACAGAAACCAAATTAAACCCCAAATTTCTCACCAAAGCAACTTCTCTTAGGGAAAGCTTGCCAGAAAGCGCAACAGAACCAACACCCAATACTTTACCTTGACCATTATCCCCGAATGTGATCTACTCCTTGGTGTTCACGGGGTTGAGGCTGGAGAACCATCTGCGGTGCCGTGTCATGTGCCTAGAGCAGCCAGAGTCCATGATCCATATGTCCTCCAGGCCTCGATCCTGCAAAATCAAGCAAAGCGAGAGTGACCAAATGGTCCGGTACTGGGGTTAGTGAAACTGCTTAACCAGTGCCGAGCCATCTGCTCAAAAGTGGGGTAAGCACAGTCAAAGTAAGCATCACGTCTATCTAGGTACACACGGCCTCCAAAGCATGAGCTGTCAAACCCTCTACCTCCAAAGCCTCGGTCACGAGGTCCATGGCCGCGCTGAAAACGACTAGGAGCTCGGCCGGCAAAGCGTCTCTCACCACCAAGAGCACGGGCCTAAAAGCTGCCTCCTCTCTCACCAGCAAAGCGGTCTCTCATCTCACCGCGATGGGGAGGATCCTGCCTACCACCCTGGTAGAACTGATCCTAGTTCCCCAAGCTCTCTCCTAGCTCTCAACATGCTTCCTCTTGAAGCAGAATTCCTCCAAGTGGCCATTCCGCTGGCAAAAGTCACAGTGGTAGACAGGCCTCTTGGGAGTGGGATTTGGCTGGAGCTTGGGCTTAAGTGGAGTAGCCTTGGGTGAAGCAGGCTACTGGACTAGCTTCTTGCCTGAAGGCTTAATCACATTCTTCACAATCTTATCCAGCTCAGCTTATGGTGGCTTAGGTGTCCAGTAAGACTTTCTTGGGGCAGCCTTGGGAGGCTCATGGTAAACCCCATCAACTGTAGTATCAAGCTGGGGAGAGGCAGTCTTAATCTTAATTAGGGCATTCTTCTCACCCGATGTACTACACTCTCCCAAACCAAGTCCACTCTTTTCACCTTCTTCACGCTTGCTTCTCTCTATAATCATCCTGAGCTGAGGTTCCGTAGCATATATCCAGCTTAGCACCTCTTCCAGCCTACAGTTGTCCTCTTCAAGGACCAACTTCTCCTCTCTTAGATCCTCCAGAACTAAAGTCTGGGCAGCACAAGTGGGGCAGTCTAGAAAAGAAATAGAGGGAATAGACTTCTCTAACTTCTTAATGGTGGCATCCCTATCCACCAACATCAACCTCAAAGTGATACAGTTCTCACACGTGTCAGGGGTGCTGAAAGCACCTCAAGATCACCTCTCATCTGCTCAAGCTCACTCCTCAAAGTTGGATAGACTATGCACGCACCCAAAAGCATGGGTCTGTCCCTAAGCTCCTCCAACTCCTTGAGATGTCCCTCACACTTCACTTTCAGCTCAGCTATGTCAACAGCTAGGTGGGTGCACATCTCACACTCAGGCTCATCACTCAAAATATGCTCATCTAGTTTAGACTGGAGCTTGCCTAATTCTACCTTCAGCCTATCCATCTCCTCTACCTGATGAGCGTACATGCTCTTCTGCTCACAGAGATCTCTCATCAAAGTCTCACAGGTAGGGCACTCAGACTCACTAGGCTGGGCTGGCACACTCTTCAGCCTCTCAATCTCAGCCAAAGCATCAGCAAGCTTGGCATTCTGTTTCTACAGCTTCTTGGCTGCCTTCTCCAACATCTTATCCTGGGCTTTCAACTCACGACTGTTTGCCTCCAACATCTCAAGAATTTTAGCTTGCTTAGGAGTTACCTCTTCATTGGAGGAGTCATTGTCGTTGCCCTTGTCATCCTTGTCCTCAAGCGCCATGGAGCAAAAGTATCTCCGGTGTATCTTGTGCTTGCGCTTGGACTTGGTGCAGACGAAGCAGAGTCCAGCTGGACCGCCTTGGTCCCTCCTCTTGTCCCGCTTGGTGATGATCTCCTCATCGCTTGAGCTTGACGAAGATGAGGAGGAGGAGAACGATCCGCCGCACAGACCACAAAGCTCGGCTCCACTCCAATTGTGTCATAGGCCTCAGACTCAATGATCGAGTTAACCTTGATCTCCCGTACCATCCTGTCCAATGCATACAGCAATTTGACAGCCTGCTGATGGTCGGTGTATGGGATCCTCTCAGGGCTGGAGTTAACGCACAACTTGTTGATGATCGTTTGAAAACGACCAAACAAGTCATCGATGGACTCACCAGGCTTCTGAATGAAATTCTCATCTTCGCGCCTGTAAGTCTCAACAAGACGCCCCTTGATAGTAGCAGTGCCCTCATGGTGTGCACTTAGAAGGGACCAAATCTGACGGGCAGTCTCGAGGTGGCTCACTCTCTCATAATCAACCGGAACAAGTCCTGAGAAGAGAAAGTTAACAGCCTTGGCATTCGCCTCATGCTGAGCAACAATTGCTGGGGTAGTGCGCTGAGCAACTGGAAGCACCACAAAGTTCGCACTCTGAGTAGCATCCCATATGTCCTGGCCCTGGTTAAGCAAGAATGATCTCATCCTACCCTTCCAGTAGGAGTAGCCATCGGAGCCAAGGACCGGAATCTTCTCGGAGTGAGACATAGTCGCTACTGGTTTCTCACCGGTAAAGGTATGAAGAAACCTAATCGGTTCTAATACCACTTGTAGGACCGAGAGGTGCGACCAGAGGGGGGGTGAATATGAGCACTTAAAACTCAGAATCACAACCCCCAAGCAGGTGGTCTGCAAAGCTCAAGAGAGACACCTAGGCACCGTCCACTGAACAGATACGTGCCTAGCAGACTCAAGGTGTTGTCCACTGAAAGGATATGCACCGAGTCAAGGAAAAGCCAGCAACTCGCCAATCACACAGATTGCAAGGCACCGCAAGCAACGAAACTTGCAAGTTTTCCACTCGACACTCACTACACAGAAATACAGCTTACTGATGCTCAGCAAGTGAATGATATTGTCAGGCAGTGGAGAACGCAAGTATGATGCAAAAAACACAGCGGAAGAACCAAAGAGGGAAAAACCTCAGCTCCATGGCAAAACCGGATTGTCCGGTGGCCAACACCAGACTGTCCAGTGAAACCAGACTATCCGGTGCCTGCTGCCGGACTATCCGATGGCACGCCCTAGGCAGAGCCACACACCGGACTATCCGATGGGCTAGACAGGGGGTTTTCCAACCCAAAACAGACCAAATCTTGTCCAATATTCACGAAATTTTGCACAGGCTATCTGGACCCTATTTTAAAGCTTTTCCCAAAAAATCAACACAAAGTGACCAAGGGACCAGCTGAATTTTCAGATTTCGTGAGATGGCAATCTTTAGGCAAGAAAGAGAAAAACACAAGAGAAGCTTGCTTGTGGCAATCTAGCAGGATTGAAATGAACTAAGTCATAATCTCCACGTCCTAGCAAGTCCAAAACATCAGCAAGAGAAGGGATTCCAAGGTTGGCCAAAACAAACACCTAAAAGCCAAGAATTAGAACCAAAATCCAAAGAGAGAGGGGGAGGAGAAGAACACAAGGTTGCTGCACGAAATCACTTGGATTAGATACCCAAAAAGGGTCTAAAGATTCAGCATACAAGCAGGATTTCGTCCCAAGCAACCACCCACACCTTCCCTCAAGATTAAGAGGCTAAATCCTACTCTAACCTCCTTAATAATGGAGCTCAAGGCTTGAGGACGAAAATCACAAAGCAAAACCTAATCCTAGTAGTCAAGAGTCATCTAATGACCTGTGTTGGACCTATTTATACACTAGTGCTGTTTAGGCAGTTTTGCACTTAGGTCCCTACAACTAGACAAACCCTAAGGACTCAAACGAAAGATTACATGATATTTCGGGACGAACGACCACGATGAAGTCTTGATCTTCGTAAGTTCCACGCCAATCTCGGATGTTCTCCACGTGGCCAGTAGTCCAATCCGCGATCCGCCCTCGGTTTTGAAGTCAGAAACTGGAAAACTTTAGGAAGTCTCCGCCTCAGGGCCCAACTCACCAATGCTTGGGTAGCTTGGTTGGCGGTTTTGAGCTGAAGCCACCAAAGCCTCCCCCGCATGTCTTTGCGCCACGCACTCGGGTTGGAGCACTGTGGTGGCGCCCGGCATCCCCTGTCCATCGGGGCAGCCTCGCAGTCCTTCGGAGGACTTACTCCCGCTATCGCCATGCCGCTCCTCCGTGTACCGAACTCTTCGGAGGACTTTCCTCTACCTCTAGTCCATCGGAGGTCTCGTGTCCAAGTCCTTTTGGGTGTTTGGTTTCTGTTGACAATCACTCATCACTCAAGAGACAATGGAGCCAGTCCATTGGCTCTCACGCGCTGCAGGTGATCATCGACGCCCAGCTCTCCGGCGTACAGCCGGCGAGCGCCCGGCCGTGTAGCCGCGGCGACCCAACGATCGTCAAGTACAGGCCGGCGCGGCGTTCAACTCAGGCGGGAAGGAGTGGGTCGTGAGGGTGGAGCACGCGCAGGAGGACCCGGTCCTGCTGCCCAAGCACAGGCGCCGGCGAGTGCCGCGACCGGCCGGGTGGCCGCCCGTGACCGTGATGCACTCGCCGCGCGCCCCGTGTCGCGGAAGGACATGGAGGACTGGAAGATCCCGCCGCGTGTCTCGGACTGGAATAACCCCAAGGGGTACTCTATCCCGCTGGACAAGCGGGCGGCGGTGGACGGGCGGCGGGTGCAGGACGTCAAGGTCAGCGACGGCTTCGCCAGCCTCTCGGAGGCGCTGTACGTCGTGGTGCGCAAGGCCAGGGAGGCCATCGAGGCACGCGACAAGGTGCGCAATGAGCTAATGATGAGGGAGCGGGGAGCGGGAGCAACAGCTGCGTGAGATCGCGGACAAGGCGCGCGCGGAGAGGGTTTCCGGCGCTGCTCCGGCACCACCGCCAGTGTACGCGGCGGAGGACGCTGGAAGCCAGTTGGGCCAGGAGCAGCGGTGGGAGGAGAGGGTGCAGCGCGACACGGTGCGCTAGGAGCGGCGGCGCCAGAGGGAGTGGGACAGGCGGCCGGAGGCGTCGTCGTGCGGCATGAAGAGCAGGGTCACAAGGGACAGGGACCGGGATGTCATCGAGAGGATCGCCCTGGGAATGGCGAGCACCGGCGGCGCCGGCGAGGTCACCTACGACGAGCGGCTGTTCAACCAGGACACAAGGATGGACTCCGGCTTCGCCGCAGACGACCAGTACAACGTCTACTCGTGTAGGCTCTTCGGTGTGCAGCCAGCAGCGCTGTCGACGACGCTCTTCAGGCCTAACAAGCACGGCGGCTCCGATATGTACGGCTGTGCGGACGAGCAGATTATCGAGAAGATAACCTAGACAGACATGTTCAAGCCCCACAAAGGGTTCTCTGGCGCTCTTGAGCGGCCGGGCGGCGAGAGGGAGAGGCCGTGTGAGCTCCATGGGCCTGTGGAGAGCGGGGAAGCCGAAGATCCCTTCGTGGAACTTGATCGGTACATGAGAAAGGTGGAGGAGGGTAAGAAATAGAATATTGAAAAGAAAGATGGTAAGCGAACCGCTCCTATGCCAGGAAGAAGAGCTAAGCTTCAGCGCTGGAACGCGCGATTTAGTTGTTGTTTATGATTTTGGCCCAACATTTTGGCTGTAGAATTTTTGTTAGGCTGTACACTTTGCTTGTTTCTGAATTGAGAATTCTAATGCACGTACGTCACAAAAAAATTAATGCACGCGGTCCTTCTATATACATACCTGATCATCTTTTGACTCTCCTTTTATTTTTTAATGGTCATGTTAAGCAAAAAAAAAAAAACTGTTTATCTGCAGCATGCCGCAATTATTTTTATTTCTTTTCTCTTCTATACTAACATTATTAGCCCCCCTTATCAGGAGAAGTTGTCATTTACAATAAAATAAAATGGAACTGATGCTCCGCTAGCTTGGAAACGTTTTGTTCTTCCGACCGGAGAGAGCAGTAAAGATGAACAACAGCATATGGGAAATTCATAGAAAAAACATTTATAGATCAGAAAAAAATTGAAACTGCTTTTATATTATTTCTCAAAACATGCCTCTAGTGCCTAGTCTGTAGTTATTTTGATCATACATGATCCTTAGTTGATCTCATTCTTTATTATAATTTTTTTCATAGACCAAATTACGTTATAGATCTCATTATTTATTATAATTTTTTACGACAACAAAGAAGTCACAGTATTGTTGTCTAAGTCACTTAATATTCCAAGTAGTCTTGGTCATTAACGTCGACTAATTATATAATATCTAATGAGAGTAGCTATTAACAAATATACAACAAAAAGGGCCATAGAAGATCGAAATGCCTCCAAACTAGGTCTCAGAAGACATATTATTATTTTATTTATATAGAATATATATATGAGATAGTTATATGTTTTTGAGCTAAAGTGGATTTTCTATGAATTTGCTAATATAGTAATATTAAATTAAATTTTAGGACAAAAGGCATTTGGATAATTTTTTTTATAAAGTCCATCACCCCTAAGTCTATCCTCACCTGACTGCTCACCCCACCGCCTATATTTCAAAGTCCTCTATATCTACAATGCGTTTACATTTTTTTCACTCCAATTTGCACTCTCTGGTGAGCACAACCTAACTATTAAGTGTTGTCTAATTTACCCCCTTGAACTATCAAGCATAGTCTAATAACCCCTCATGGTTAACGTGGCGCCACATCAGCCGTCACTTCAGCCACATCAGTTGCCACATTAGCTGCCACGTAGGCTGAAGCATCGTCAGAACTCATCGGGAATAAAATCGAGGGCATGTTTGTAACATAGGAATTTTTCTGTGCTCTGTTTCCTGCTAGCAATTGGCCTGTGCGTTGCTACGGATGTGTTATTTTTCTATCACTTTATGTTCTGAAATACAATGTATTTTTGGTTTGTTTTAAATAAAACTATTTTAAGTTTGGTATGCATCTTTTTACTTCTCTGAGTTAGAATTGTTAATTTCTCATCACTGGTATATATGTCACATGTGTAGCTTTTTTACTTAATCGCTTTGTATTTTGTGTCAGCATTCATAATATCAAATACGTTAGCATATATACTCATCCAAAGTTTATATACACTCCACCAATAATCATAAATTTGCATGTCACAAATAAATATAATGTCGAGCCCAATTGCCGATCGATGCATAGCTGAACTGTTATTTGACACTTGTACATCACTATTGAAGCCCCAAGATCCGTCGCAGCGCGTGGATCCGGCGACGCCTCCTCCAAGATCCGTCGCCGGGCGTGGATCCGGCAGTGCCTCCTCCAAGATCCGTCGCCGCACCGGGTCCGGCGGCGTCTCCTCCAAGATAGCCCGATGGTGCGCGGATCCAGCAGCTCCTTCACCTTGAAGGCTGACTGCTACTCATCTTCCTTCTATGTTGGCCGCCTCTGCTTGATCCGCCACCTTCGTCCTGGACGTTAAGGAGGACGGAGCCCATCCTCGAGCGGCGGCGATGGCTCAACCGATGGCGTGGGAGGAGGCCTTTGAAGGGGGCAGGGGTTAGGCGGCTTGCGGGTCAGGCGGCGGTGGCGTGTGGGGTGTGCGGGAGCAGGAGACGTGGTGTGGAGTGGGGTGGGAGACAGAGGTGGTGCGGCGCGGGACGCGGAGCCGAGAGGACAACTGAAGAGGCGGTGGGGATTTTGAATCGAGTTGGCGCGGAGGAAGGAGCGGACGACGGAGGGTGGAGTGGGAAACACTCCATCCTTTTTAAGTTTACGTGTTCCAAACGGGCATGAACATTTTAAGAGTTGAGAGGTAGGGTAAGATTTCCATTTTCGTCCTCGGATCACGAGTCCGGATTGGCCCAGCCCGGCCCGAAGCAGCCCAGCCCCCTCCCGCTTCTAGAACCCGCCGTTGGATCGATTGGAAGGCGTGCGTACGGTACGGGATCGCACTAGCCCGTTGCAATTGCAGCGCCGCGTACGAGCTGCGACTTTCCTCGAGCAAAGGAACTGAAACCGGTTGACCCCCACCACCACCACCACGCCACCACTAGTGGCCAACCCCACCGCACGCTCTGCGACGCGCAACCCCCGTTCCCCACTCCCCCCCCTCTTCCATTTCCTCGGACCCCACCGCCGCGCCCCCATCCCTCAGGCTCAGATGCAGCAGCCGCCCGCCGAGATGCACCCCGCCGCCTCCGCCGAGCCCCAACCCGCCGCCACCGCCGCCGTCGCCGTTGCAGCCGCCGACAGCGCCGCCGTCCCCGCATCCGATCCCTCCCCGCCCCCGCCCGCGCCCGAGGCGGCCGATCCGCCGCACCCGCCGCCCGCGGCGGCGCCCAAGACCGTCACGTGGAGCGAGAAGCTCACGTCGGACTCGCCGACGCACGTGCACGCCGCTGCAGCCGCCGAGTCCAGCCAGTACGTGTCCCACGGGCCCGCCGCCGCCTCCTCGTCCAAGGGTAAACAGCCAACAGCCCCCCCGGCTGGCTCGATGCGTCTCTGGCTTAGTTTGGCTTGGCGCTGTGCTGCTCTTGCCTGGAGGAGGAGGAGGTTTCTGATTTTTCGCTCTGTGTCGGTTGGTACATTATTGCCAGGCGCCGTGGAGGTGATGAAGGAGACGCTGTCGAGGTGGGGGAAGTCGTGGGGGGAGACCTCCAAGATGGTCGAGAGCCTCAGCCGGGACACGTGGCAGCACTGTGAGATCTCAGCACCCCCACTAACCTCCTCTGTTTCTTCCAGAATCTGTGTGTATTCGAATGCTTGCGTGATTCATCCCTTCTGGTGCACGGATTCGTCCGATTTGCTACCTTTCCGAGGATCAAAGGAAAGCATCGCCGCATATAAAGTTGCAAATGTAAAGTGAAAGCCGTGCTATAGCCCTTTTGAGAATTATATGGTGGGGTTGTATTTTTGAGCTGGGGGTAGCAGGATCCTTCAACCTTTGGCCCAATAAAAGAACCATACTGGAACATGTTGGTGTAGCTTTTCATATGCTTTGTGCCTTGTATGCTAAGGTATCTTCATAAGCCTATTCGTCTTCTAAAACTCTTCTTTAAGCCCTGTTACCCAAGGACTTGTAATTATACTGACTTCCCTGTTGATCTTACTTAGACGTTCATTGGCCATAGCATGTTATCAGGCATGTAGTATGCTTAATCATTTGGGGAGATGAAGAAACTTCTTTTCCATCTTCAGTTCATCCAGTCACATGCTATGACTGAATGTTCACCATTGCATGTGTAAACTTGTGTTTGCTAGCACCTTGGCCAAATTCATCATAGGAACAAAAGCAGCATCTTGGGACAGGATTCTAAAACACTAAGATTTGCCATTACCTTGTATCAGTTGATTAGGACTTTAGGCTAAAGGCCTAATTTCAAAACTTGTAACGTACTTCAATAGTGCTTGTGTTATCAAACTCACATCATTCCAATACTGACTAGTAGCTGAGGATTCAAGAACTCATCAATTTGGGGAAACGTTTACCTTCTTCACATGTGGTGTCATAATGATCTTCCAAAAAATTGACTATTATTCCAAGGGAAGATCCTCAGTGGCATGTGTAGCCATCCACCTTATTTACTTCAGATCAGTAAAATTGATCACGACGATGTGAAACATTCAGCAGATAATTGATGCCAACCCGCAAGATCTTGTATAGTTGTATTAACCTACAATTCTAAATGAGGATGCGAAAATAAGCCTAATATATTGTGTCTGTTAACATGGTTTCCTTTTTGCTTGACAATATGCCATTTTTTCTAACAGTCAAGACTGGACCAAGTTTTGCTGAAGCTGCTATGGGACGCCTAGCTCAAGGAACTAAAGTTCTAGCAGAAGGAGGCTATGAGAAAATATTTAGGCAAACCTTCGAAGTTCTTCCAGATGAGCAGCTGAAAATATGCTATGCGTGCTATCTTTCAACATCAGCGGGTCCTGTCATGGGTGTCTTGTACATTTCTTCAGCTAAGATTGCATTCTGCAGTGACAATCCTCTCTCTTACAAGGCTGGAAACAAAACCGAATGGAGTTACTACAAGGTATGGATTTTTCACTTCCTTTGTAGCTATTGAAATCGATCTTCCTTTTACGCATCAGTTTTATCATGTTTTTTTACTTGTTTGATTGCTATAAGAGATCATTGTTAGTTTGTTTTCCTTAGATTGATGAACGTAATTTGATAATGGGTAAACATATTTTGTTAGTGGGAAAATGACATTGGTTTTGGGAATGAGAGTAGTTGTGCTTTTCAGTTCCACTCCATTCTGAAGAAATGTAGGAGTATAAACTGCAGTCTGGTTACCTTGCTAGCCTGGCAATATAAAGGTAGGTTTTGAATCATAAAAAAAGTGCACAGGTCGCTACAAGTTGATGGTGTGTTCACTTCACAATTCCTATGTAGTATGTACCAAGTTATCATGTCTCTACTGAGGACATGATCTAACAAGGGCGCTTTCCTTCTTGCCTGTCCCTGGTTGAAACTGGGGGTTAATGTGTCATGTCTTCCCAATTGCTGCTCAATCCATTTCCATGTTCAGTTATCTGTAGCAATTCTGTGACCAGATGATTCTGTTCGATAAAAATGTTTTCTCAACTTTCCAAAAACAGGTGGTCATTCCTCTACATCAGCTTAGAGCAGCAAATCCTTCAGTGAGCAAAGTAAATCCTGCTGAGAAGTACATCCAGGTCGTCTCTGTCGAAGGCCATGAGTTCTGGTTCATGGGATTTCTAATGTATGACAAAGCCGCAGCCAGTCTTCAAGAAGCCTTGGCCAGTGCTCGTGAGTTGCAACCATAGAGACATCACAATCAGCCTCCACATCGTTATCTCCAGTTCGGAGCCCGATACCTTAGCTTCTGAGTGTGTCCTGTTTCAGATCCCCCTTCGAGCTGAAGCTTTTGACACGGTACGCTCACTAGCTTGCATACGTGTTGGAAATGTGAAATGTCTGTTATTCCTGCCTATGTTGTAATCATGAGATATATATGGGTAAACACCGCTGCTGTCCATTTTGAATGCATTAGTTGCTGACATTGAAATGTGACAGTATGAATGTTAGCTTGGCACTGGAGTGTATGGATGACCTAGAAATTTAGAAAAAGTTGGATGGAAACAGAAGATAACAGGGAAACAAAAAGCCATTGATGCGTTTTATAAGCTAAGTAGGTTTTTCAAGGTTCCTCTTATTCATGTTGGTATATACGGGAGCTTCAGTTTAGGCGCCATATTTTCTATGAACATCCTTAAGAGGCTACACAGCACATTCATGCAGCAAGCAAGTTTGCGGCTCCATCGTGGTCTTGGGCGGTCCGGGTTGAGCGACACCGCAGGCGTGTATGCGCCGTGGAGAGGACGCCGCGCGCTGCAACAGGCGTGGCTCGAGGGGCACAAGGACAACGTGTAAGACCAGCTGTAGTGTGAAAATCGAACCGTCGCCAGCGGCAATGTAACCATCAAGGATGCAACTCGATATAGAGCCGATATCCAATTATATATACAACGCTACGCTAAAATTATAGCTGCCCAACAGATCGGTTTTTCACGGTTCGTGGGTTCTGACGATATATGGCTGATTATCAATTATCAGAATAGTAATATCTAGCTACTTCCTGCATATTTAAATATAACAAGTCGTGTTTGACTTTTTTCCATAACTTTAATTGTTCATCTTATTCAATAAAAATTATAAATTATTATTTATTTTGCTGAGATTTGTTTCATAATTGCAGAGAGTCTGAGTATGGCTTGTTTTAAATGATTGGTTACAACTGTGCTGTTTCATTGGAATGGGACAATGAAATGAATATATTTACAGAAATTTTTTAAATAAGACGAGCGATTTAAGTCATAGAAAAAAGCATCCTTGATTTATATTTAAATATAGAGGAAGTATAACAGTCAATGTAGCAGATATGGGACAATTTTTATTTAAGCAAGATCGTGATTCTTTTAGTCTAATATAGCCCAGCCCAATGATCATATAATTAAAGGAAGCAGTCCATTCAACCGCTCTGAACTCGAAATTTCATTGTTTACTTTTTCAAGGTAGAGTACAAACAAGAAGCAAATTGCAGGTTCCTTGAGCAAATTAAAAACAGGTAGCATCCTAGTGAAGGTAACAGAGCTGAGGTAGGTTATTCTTACCATGTGCTTGGTCGACGTGTTAGACCATCTCCAATGTGATAGATATATGGATTGCCTATACATTGTAGTGTTACTGTATACAGAAAAATATGTGGTTGGAATAGTGCATATGCAAGGTGTATGTCCATCGGATTGGAGATGGTCTTAGCCATCACATGCATGTATTGTATAAGAAATAAGGTGTAAGATAATCAGGTAAGCCTAAGAAAACTCAGTTTTTCAATTGATTGATTGATAACGAGCGCATCAGATAGCAATAATGACTAAGTAAACATTAATGAATAAAGTTAGAAGAGGCTATAGGAATATAAAAGTAAGGATCACAGAAACTTGTTGGAAAGAATATCTATAAAGCGTGGTACTTTCATGTAAGCTAGAATTTACTATGGCTGAGGTAGATGGCTCCAGATGTGTCATGTGTGGCTTCACACGAGTGCTCAGCCACTTTCTTCAGTGATGAACAAAAAGAATCTTTCAGCAAAAATACCTTATTACAAATTTACAATGATCAATCACTAAACAAATAACTGCCATTAAATGCGTCTTTGACGTACCAGCGTCTATTATTCTCTGCTCCATGACAATCTTCCTGTGCTCCAAGGTCACAATTAAATGAAACCACAAAGTTGTAATACGAAATCTCTAGAAACAGGAAATTGCACCGATGTTTAAACCTGTTGCATGCCCTAGTTTCATGATGATGATTGATGAACCTCAGATATCACATCAACAACATAGCCTAAAATTTAGATCCAAGCATTCAGCATGGGGAAGAGTTGAAACAAAAGGTATAAGTTAAATCCAAGCATTCAGCTGAGGTATATAGTAGGACCAATCCCACGGGCCAAATACAAGAACGATTTTTTTGGCAATGCAAATTCGCAATAGATAGGGCTTTGCTGCGGTAATCTGCTCCGTTGAATGCGAAACACGTCCTGTAGCTTCTACTCCTGTGCAGTATTGCTACAGGCTACAGCAGGTCAGGCGGTCAGCAGTAGTAGTGCATCCACAGCAGCAACGGCAACTAATGAGCATCTCCTGGCTCGTGACGAGGGTTAAATAGGTCATTTTGTAATCTACTGGTGTTCTAGAGGGATCTTGACCGGGCAATCCCATCCAGTCTTATCTGGACGAGGTGTATGCTTGTAAGCAGTCTTAGTCTCTGCACTGAATGTGTTTGTCTAAGACCCCAGATAATACATAATAATACAAACCGGACATGGTGTGTATGCAGTCTTTTCTCCGGTGTCCGGTGAAGCCCCGAATCTACCGGTAGTCTATGCATCTCCATTGCAAAAATAAATCGGAGATCGAAAAATTAGTTTAAGATTGCATGGAATGTGATTGTCTAAGGCCGATGGGGACATGGCTTTTGAAACTAAACAGCACCGGGTAACACTTTTCGGCACTATCCCACGGGCCACGGTCTACCTTGAAATACCAGAGGGCCAAGTATAATGAAATGACAATGCTGCCCCTAAGAAGGCTGAAAACAAACGCAACACGTACAACTGTGCTTGGCATTGTAGGCGTATGTACATAGAAAGAATCTAGACTACCAAACAATGTAGATTTAAGAATACTAGTAGTCAAATTCTAGCTGAAATGTAGACAGTATGGAAGTTAATAGATTCTAGAATCTGTATTCCAAAATCCACTTCACAAAAATCTACTCCCATATGAGGCTATGGGGCATGGTTATTTGTTGGCTTCCCAGGCGCCTAGCTCCCCTCCGCATCCCATCTATCGCACAGTGACAAAAACACCTAAATCCAGATGGCTGAGTGGAAAAACTGGAGCAATTTTGTAAATTGGGATTGTAAAATACAAGCTCCATGATTATATAACCTAGTGGAATTTGTTGTTTGTTTAGATTGGAACCCAGAATTTAAAATCTAGGTCGCACAAATTAGCCAACGGACAAGAGTCCACGCTAGCGAGGGGTTCGAATGCCATTAGGGGCAGAGCCAAGAGGGAGGCTGGGGACTACAGCCCCGGTTGCAGTTCAATAATTCTAAGATACTCTATGCATTTTTTGGTCCAACAAACAAAAAGTAATAACTCTATGTATTTTTTGATCCAACAAACGAAAAGTAGTTCGGCAAATTAAGTTTTATATGAATTGTGTTTCTGTGTAAAAAAACGTGTCCTATAAACCACTAAATACTAATTAATTAGTTCTTTAAAACTAACACATTTTGATCTATTCGCCTCCGCCACTAAATGACATTGCCCATTTGTGTGGCATCCAGAAGAAAAGGCACCGCGGTTTTCCGTTTTCAAAGCCCGGGCGCGGCGGAGTTTTCTAAGATCGAAATAAACGGTCAATTTTCCCCTAGCGTCTAGAAGTAGAAGGTCCACGTGGACGGAGAACGGACACCAGCGTGGAGGCACACATGAATAGTTGATCAGATTAGGCTGCTGGTAGGCTCTTGACTGTGCCGTACAGTTAAACGTCGAGCATTGCTGGTCCTCCATCTCCATCACGCCGCCACAAAGGGGCCCGTGATCCACAGCATTCCAGTTCCGTTCCGTGTGCAGTAACCCAGACCGTACACAGTGCGTACATTCCGTCGCCCGTGCCACTGCGCGCGCCATGGGGGAATAAATCGCAAGATTTTTCACGGGGTTCGGTTTGGTACGTTTTGCGACGACACTGATTTGGTTCGTTGTTTTTTTGCACAACTTCGCAGCCATCCATCGCCTTCCGGATAAACAGCGTGCGTACGTGCCAGAGTGTGCAAGAAACGGCACAATAATCACAGTCAACACTCACTTCGTGTTTTCTTTTTGCTAGTACTAGTGCATCTACTTAAATAACAGTTCATCAGTTTACCCAGCCCAACTTCAGCCAGTGCAAAGGCTACAAGCTACAAGGCCTTAATAAAGCTCCAATTTTTCAACGGCGGCGCCGGCGACGGGGAAAAAAAATGGACGAAGAACGCGAAGGGAGGACTTCGAAAAGGCAGACCATTTGCAACGGAATGGAATCGCCGCTCCAGCACCGCGTTCCCATTTGCGCGCGAGCTGCGTCGTCGTCTCTTCTCGATCCTCCCGCCGCGCATTGATACGCTACCATACCACGCCATGTGCCGTGTGCCCGTGCGACGTGCCCGCCTGCCGTTTCGACGGCCGAGAATGGAGCAGCAGAGCGGACGGCCGGGCACGGGCAGCACGTGCATGTGCTCAAGCCTGCCGGTGCGGGGCGATGGCCTTCTCCTCGTCGTCGTCCTCCGCCTCGCTGTCGCCGGCCGCGGCGCCGACTCGGGCGCCCGACACGGCGGGGGCGCCGAGGCAGTCGAAGCGCACGCTGCCTTTGGGTGGGGTCAGGGAGCCGTCGGACGCGGCGCCCGCCTTCTCGCGCTTGCTGGTCCTCTCCGTCGTCGTCGTCGTCGTCCCGGTCCCGGCGGCCGCCTCCGCCGCGTCGGGCGCCCTCCTGGACGCGGACCAGAACGGGACCCTGGACGAGAGCGTGCGCGCGATCAGCGACGGCCACCGGTCCGACCGCGCGCTCCTGCTGCCGTTGCTGCCGCCGCGCGGCCCCGTGCGGCTCAGGCTCTCCTCGCCCGCCGCCGCGACCATCTCCCTGCGCACGTGCTCCGGCAGCCGGAGCGTGAACCGCTCCAGGTCGCCGCCGCCGTCGACGCGCGGGGCAGCGAGGGAGTGGCCTGTGGAGCGCGACCGCACTACGACCCGCTCCGACCGGGACCGCCACCGCACCGCGCGGCGCTGGCTCCCGATCCGATCCAGCTCCGCCGCCTCCCTCCTCCTCTCCTCCTCCTCTTCCTCCTCCTCCCCGGCGCCGCCGCGGCTCACGTCGATGCTCACCACCACCTGGTCCCGCTGCTCCTCCGCGTCCCCTGTACCACTACCCACCTCCTCCCCGGAGCTGACGGCCGCCTCGTCCGCCGCCGCGACCTCCTCGGGGTCGAGGTTGCAGCGGCAGACGGGGCACGTCACGTGGCCCGCGAGCCACTCGCCGATGCAGTCCGGGTGGAACGCGTGGCTGCACGCGGGCAGCAGCCGCAGCTCCTCGTCGTCCTCGAACTCGCTGAGGCAGACCGCGCACTCGAGCGCCGCGTCCTTGCCCCCCACCCGGAGCTCCTTCGCCTCCGCGTACCGCATGGTCGGGAACGACGCCACGACGGCGGGGTCCAGCCCACGCCGCTGGCTCCGCTGCTCGTGCCGCGCCAGGGCCAGCAGCGCCGCGGCCGGGATCACCGGGCCGCCCGGCGCCGCGCCGCGCCCGCACCGGCGCATGAACACGGAGAAGAAGCCGATGAAGAGGAAAGCCGCGATGAGCGCCACCAGCAGCACCACCATAGGCGTGCTGAAGCCGGGCGGCGGCGACGACTGGGGCGGCGTGCCCCGCGACGGAGCCTGCGCAGCGGCGGGCGCACCGAGCAGCAAAAGCAGCGGGAGCGCGGCGAGCGTCGTCATCTGGCGGGCGGTGGTGGGCGGCCGGAACGGACCGCGGGGGCGGCGTTTCTTGGACGAAGTCGCGGGCGCGCGCGCGCGGATGCGCATATTAAACTAGCTCGCGAGCGGTCGTCGGTCGTCGCACTCGCACGTCAAGTTTGATGGGTTCGGGGCGGTCGGCGCCGGGGTTTTGTTTTGGCGTCCGGCCGCCACCATCCAGGTGTCCGGAGTAGGTCGCGCACCATACGCGTGCATGGGTTGAAGTTGAACGTTGGACTCGCGGACGCCGTTCCCTTGCGCGGATGGAGAAACGGGAGGACCAGCGGACGGACGTCCGGGCGGACGGACGCCGGGCGCATCGGACGCATCCACCGTCCGACCGAACCGTCCTTGTACTGAAACATCAGAAATGAATTGCCGAAATATCAACAAACAACTGATGAAACATTGAAAATACACTATTGCAACATCAGCTGATATGAAAAAATTAACTAAATTGAATAAAAATTTCGGGTCCGCGAATCCGATGAAGAAATTAAAAAAAATCGGACGAAACGTCGGAATTGAACTGCCGAAACATCAACGAAGTACTGCTAAAACATTAAATTTAAACTGTTGCAACATCGATATTTTGGGAAAAAAATTCCGAACGCGACGTGTCGGGCGATGCATGAAATATGAGAAAATAACTACTAAAACATCAACGAACAATTGATGAAACATTGAAAATACACTATTGCAACAACGGCGGATATGAAAAATTAACTAAATTGAATGAAAATTTCAGGTCCACGAATCTGGTGAAAAAATTAAAAAAATGGACGAAACATTGAGGAAACACCGTTGAAACATCGTGACATAACTACTGAAACAATTTAGAAAAAGTACTGCAACGTTAGAGAAAGAGCGTCCGTTTTTTTTTTCAGATCGGACGCCCGTGGCAGAGCGTTCCCGATGGAGAAAACATGCAAGCATATTACTCCACACAGTAAGACCATCCCAATGGATGTCTAAAAGTGGATGCATATCCACCATTCTCTACTATTTATCTACTATTCTAACTACATTCTCTCTATCTTCAGTAGCGTCACAGTGTATATACGTTCGTTTACGCATCCTCGGTAGTTAGGTTCATGAGAATCATGACGCGTGGCTGTGCAGCGGCGTACGGCGATGCCATGTGCCCATGTTGCTATGGGGATTTGGGTGGCTGTTATGGCGCCAAGTATGAACCGGACTAATAATACGGTTGATGAACTGCAAGTACGAGCTAGTTGTACAAGTAGCGACGAGCAACATGGCCATGGCTGCCTTCTTGACAAATTCGTCATCCATTTAGGTTCAAAAGGAGAGGTACCAAAGGCAAAGCAGAGAGATGGCATCTTCTTTGGGGGTATCAGTGCATATCTCACAAATCATAGGCTCGAATTATACTCCATGAAATTTTGTTAGGCATGTAGTTCGCGATGATCCCTATGTCCGAACCTCAGAAATGGGGCTCCACCGATCCCTATTGCGGAGTTCTATCCTCCGACGTATCTGGCGATTAATGGTAACATAATTAGTGTGACTAACACGTTTGCCAGGTAATGAAATATAATTTATCTCATGATGCGAATATAAGAAAAATAACCGTGAGACAAAGATCGGAGTGAATTGGATAGGTTTCATAGACCAATGAACGATGGGTGAACCGAGGAGATTGGGCCTGGTGCAATGAGTTGAAGAAGGGTGCACACCAAAGCAAACTCAGCGTAGCTCACCCTGGTTTAAGTCTTCGACTTAACATGGGTGTTCGTATGATTTAACGGCTTTGTTCTTTCAGTGGTAGGCGACGTTCTCGTCAACAGCGAGGTGCCTGTGGTGACTTCGTGGATCTCGAGATGCCTGTCCAAACCAGTTCCACGGAGATGCTCATAGGTGTAGGATGTGCGTGTGTGCGTTTATATGTGTGAGTGTACACGCATGTGAGTACCTACGTTGTACTGTGTTTCTTGCAACAGCTGGCGTTCATAGAGGTGAGTGTAGGCGCGTGCGCCTACATTGTACTGCGTTTCTCAAAAAAAAAAACAAAGCATTTTCAAAAGACGGAGTTCAAAGGCTCTACGCATGTCAAATGCCCTTTCTTGAGTAAAAGCATAGTAAGGTGGACAAGCTGACCAGGGTGTTTTGTACATGGTAGATATACTGATGTACATTTAATATGATATATTGATATAAAGTACACGACGATGCTTCAGACTATATTCAGCGGGATGGACAAATACGCTGCCTATAGTACAAAACGATACTGTAGCGCCACTGTAGACAGAGTAATATGTGGTTGAAATAGTGATAAGCAAGGGTGAATGTACATGCCGCTGGAGACGGTATCACAGTGTAGAATAAACGTTGAATAGTGGTGTGGTTGCCAAAATACACATACATGGTGACGTCATAAAGAAGATGCAAAAGCATTGGCTACCCGATGACCGATGTTCAATCCCTGCGAGCGGGTTCCTAATAGCTAATTCAGGACATTCGTATTTTCTTAGGAATGGCCATGCCGTGATCTTAGAATCTGTGCACCACATTATACTATCTCTAGCTCTAAAATTCTTGTCATTTTAGACAAGTTCTGAGGCATTTTTTTAAAAACTTTAACTAAAATAAAATTTTAAATTATTTAGTTTGGAAACAAGAAAGTCATTTGCATATATTTGCCTAAAAAAATATTTTACAAAAGTGCAATTGATTAAGATGTTCATTTATACTGTAATAGAAAATGTTAGTCAAATATTCCTCACTTCATTTTTATTCGACACTTCTTAGTTTGAAATGAACTGGCGATAAATATTATAGAATGGAGGTACTGCATGTTACCATGCCGCTGTAAAAAACAAAAGTATTTGAGACCTAGGGGAGTATAAACTAATCAAAAGTCTAAACTGTATTTGAAGACCACGAAGGTTGAGCAGCTGCTAATCACTGGAAAAAACGTTTTCCAGACCAATGCGGTTACCAGCCTCCATTTGCAGTCGCGGCAGCGTGCCGAGACCGCAGGCAAAAGTCAGGCGGCGGGCAGCGTGCTCCGAGACCCGGTCCAGCCGTCCGCCTCACGCTCAAGGCCTAGTTTGGATAATCAGGGTCTGCAAATCCGTATGGGAACCCCCATGGAAAGCCGGAAGCCCGGAAGGAAAAACAACAGGGGCACGCCAAGTCCACCCCACGCGGATCCGGCCACTGCGTGCCAGGGCAAAGACCACGCCGTTCCCGGTTCTTCCACTCCCGTTGCGGTAACACGTCACGTTCCATAACGACACCGGCGCGCCCGGGGGAACGACCAGATTAGACAGCGACAGACAGCTACATCCGTTGTACCGTCTGTGAGGTCCAATGCTACTGTCTACATCCTGAAATGATGCTCAACATATTGAAAAAGGGAAAATCTATTGGCCCGCTGTACGCAACTGAACTAGTCAGGGTGGAGGAAGAATAAGGAAGGGGTGAAGGGCGCGGCGCAACCGGCAGCCTGCAAGGGAAACCAGGAACTCCGAACTAGAGTCTTTGTAATGTCCTCCGGCCCTCCGGGATGTTCAGGAATCCATGTTATCTTGGCATGGTGATCAGGTGAATCCCCCATCCTAGGGCTAGCGGGAGCAGGAGGTTTGGCGTCTTCAGCAACAATGAACCACCTAGACAAAAGTTGCATATCACGGTAAGTGAGATCCGAAAAGAACTCAGTATCAGCCTGCAAAATTTCATAGGATATAGCAATAAAAAGTTCCATTCTATAATTGTGGTTTTACGCCAATGGAATTAGTTACTTGTTAGGCTAGGGAAATCAGAGAAGTTTAAATGTAATTTAAAGACAGGAAGGGGCTTCCGAGTTGTAGGATCAACAATGTAATGGATAACAAATACAAGGCTTCGTTAGCATGTTACTTACTGAACAATAGGTATTTATTCTGAATATTCCACTCGAAGTCCCAATGCATCCTGTCATTCTTAAGTGTCCAGTATGACCACCCAAAGGTGGCGTTCGCATAAACATCCAACTGAGCTCTGCCAAACTTCTGATACTCATACTGAGACGCATTTTGCACGTCCCATTCATTAACCCACTCACCTGGACAATACAGGGGCATAACACCATGTTTAGGAGTACAAAACAAGATGATGCGTGTGGGTACATGACTAAGTGTGATTGGAATAAAATAAACAGAACAATAGCAACTTAGATCACATCATCGCAGCCGGAAGAAATACGTAGGAAGTGTAGTGACTAACAGGTTTCAACTTCAACACAAAAAACTTGAAGGACACCTAAGATCGAAAATGCGATGTCACATCACTTTGAATTCAGTTTAGATATTTGGGAACTCTATAAAATACGGGGTCACAAGGCAAACATAAGTAGGTCAGTAAACATACCAACAAAGACAAGAGGCCCATTCACACCCTTAAGAGCTTGTAATTGTGGTGCTCTCATCTTGTAAATAAATTCAACATTCTGAGTGGAATTCATGCTGGCGAAGTATGGATCGAACAAGTTGTAATAGTGTAAATCAACTACAACATTTGAAAGGCCAATACCGGCTTGAAAGAGTTCGATTGGGTCTGCATTCCCGATTCTTTGACAGAGAATAACATACGCAGTTGATGAATGGTTTCGCACAATTTGGTAGCCCCTCATATAGTAGGACACTAGAATATCCAAAGGAACTGTAGCTGCAGAAGGTTCATTCAGAAGCTCAATGCCCAAAAGGGAAGGATGGCCTCCATACCTGCAGGACACAAGTCCAAGACTACTGCCTATAACGTTTCAAGAACAGAACAGGATATCCAAGAACATCAGAAAACTACTACTAAATACAGTTTTCATGCTCAATGAGAGGAGATGCAAATGCTGACATATTATGATGGTGGAGAACCAGCTCGAGAGAAATGCAGATAATTACCAATCTAATGGTTTATGGTGAAATGCTAGGAGAAAGAATACCTTGTCGCCAGGAAGTCAATAACTTCCAATGATTGTGAGATATATTCAGGTGAGGGCCAGTCCACAGAACCATCTCTGCTCGCACTATGTTCCATTCCATTTTGTGAACCCGGAGCAGCATGAAGATCAATTATACATTTCAAACCATAAGATCTAATCAAACAGAATAATATCATGCAACTATCTGAGTGACCCCCCTTAATACTATAGCATCAGGAAAGATCAGGGTCAGGGATATCAAATACTGAAAGAAGAGTTTGGAAACACGACATACTGCGCCCACGAAAACGCTAGGTCCAAGGCTGCCAAAGACCCTCCAATAAATGGAGAAGGTGGATAAGGATCTTGCGTTATCCACCATCCGACAGGAATTCTCACGGTATTAATTCCATGCCGAGATAGGAAATCAAAGTCGCTTGCTGTAATGAAACTTCTTCTGTGGTCCTTAAAAAGCAAAAGGAAGAGTCAAGGGATGCTATAGTTATGCATAAGAAAAGAGGATTGGTCCAGCAAATTGACATACTTCTAAGACCAACATCGCTTTCTCGTAACCATAACCATTGGCAAGCTGGTAGTCCCCATGCAAGTTATTGGCAACAATCACCAATTCAAATGTCGCTAAATTATTATCCCATCCTGGTTGGAATTGATAAGTGGAAATAAGCAGATGATCGTTTGTTGCCTAAGTTAAAAGGAAATTGCATGTCTTATTAATGGCACAACTTGTATGGAGGCGACCAAGGGAAAATCACGTATAATACTTTTAAATTATCCAAATGAACTCTGGACAGAGCAATACTTGCACATAGCCTCCATTCAGAAGTTTGATATGAACCCTTCCACCGTTCCTTTCAATGTAGAAAGTCTCAGTGGACAATGGTTCCTTTTTAGTTGCCAAGATCAAACCATCTTCACTCTTTGATGTCAAAAATTGGCCTCCAAGGCACCGAAGCTGAAATTCATTTTCTGACACCCTCCAAAGCTGTTTTAAAATGAAAACAGTAAGGCCGTACTTAAGCCGACAAATAAGAAGCAAAACGGCAATTAGAATACTAAAATGCATATGCAATAACAACATTGTACCAATTCGATGAGTTGCAGTTGCTTCAATACAGACCATATAGCAAAAGCTGATAAAACATAATGAACATTATTTCGGACTATTGGGGTGGGGGGCTAATGCTGTTTTGCAAGCACATGCAAAAAATTACACTGTTGACCTTACAGACATTTTGACCACACAACACAAAATATATCGCTAGTCCTCCTCCATCTATGCCGGGGTTTAATTGAATACAGTTTAGTTCAACTCATCAGGAGTTTCTTGCCATGTCATGAATCCAATGTGAAAACCATAGTGGCCATCGATTTAATCATAATGAGAACTAAAGAAGAAAATTTCATGATAGCTGAGAAACACATGTTGGAAAAGAAACATAAAATATATTGGATAGTTGAAAAATTGTATCCAATGGCAGAACATGGAGTGAAATTTAGGGCTAGTCTATCTATTATAATGTTACTTACGTTCAGTATGAGAGGGATTTCTAGCATTTTAGCTTGTACTTAAGTATAGTTCTGAGGGTGTACTCTATTGTAAGTCTAGCAAAACAGCAATACCAATATGCTTCATAGTTCATACTTCTTTGATGAAATCAGACTAATACATTTGATATACTATCAAAGCTGTAATAACTCAGAGGATTATCCCCTTGTAAATGACAAGCCAGCAGACTAATACTTGTTTGAATCAGACTAATATATTCCATGTGCTCCTCACCCTGAAAGTCTCCCACGTTGAGGCCACATCACGGTCCACAGTCACATTGGAGCCACCACCATTGGCTGCACTAACATATTTATTCAATACCACTGAACGGATCTGCACCTGTGTCCCATCCTGCAAACAAAATCCCATAGAGGATCAATTGACCAAAACAACAGAAGCATCAATTTACAATAACACTTAACACACAGTTAATAACTACGATCAATCCACCTACAAGCATATCCCCATTTGGAATCCCATCAAAAAGTGATGGCTTAATCCACCCTTCAACTACCAGCCATCCTCCCAAGTTAACAGCCCTCACCTTGGACAGCCCATCCACTGCAGAGAAAAATGAGGATGGTCATTGATCAAAAGGTGGTGTAAGTGATGTTCACGGTGTTACAAAAAACGGCAAATCCATACAACCTAAGACTGGCAGCGAGCTACAATTCTTAACAACGAAAATCACTCAATCTGTAATGTTTTTCAGTAAAGTTTACAAACCACATTCTCGGGCCAGTACAACGGAATATTTAGCTCACAATTAAGCCAACCAATATCAACCAGTGTTTACAGCAAATTGCATATTCTTGTTCAAAATTCTTTTAAAAAACATGTCCCGTGCCGAACAGCCGAAACAACACAACAAAAAACATGAGAATACAGTGAAATTCTTTCAATCGTCAATATATTATTATCCATGCAGAGTTGTTGATACATTCACATGTATGTCGTAATGGATTATTTGTATTTTTGTGCTAACAAGTAACAAGTATTCATTGAAGTGATGGACAACATTTGCACTTATTAGCCCCAAAATGAATTCAGCTCAGCACAGAATCTTGCTCCCCAAAAGCCATAAAGCTCAAAACTCAAAAGTGCAAGATCAAGCATCTCACCTGAGCTGAGGCAGGAAGAGAAAAGCACCAATGAAAGCAGCAGGAAGCTAGAGCCAACAAGACCAACCATGCCGGTGCCCTACCACAACCCAGGGGACCAGAGCCTCCAGTATATTAAGGGGTCCCGGTGCCTTCCTTGCCACGGAGTTTATCCCAAGGCGCCCGCGGCAAGGCCGTACTGGCGCTGCGGTCGCCATTGGCAATTAAGGAATGGAACTAACGCTGGATGCTTTCCTCGTGGGGGCAGTGGAAGGGATCCACGAAAGGAAAGGTTCCAACGACTTTTTAGTCGCGGGGCACGCCCGAGGGGGCAGTAGAGAGCGGACCGGGCGACCGGCGGAGGGAGATGCACAGATTGCAGATGCTCCTCGGACTCGGAGACGACGCCGACGCGCGACGAACGAGTTGGGTGGGCCGATGCAGTGAGGGCGTTGAGCCCAGCCCAAGTTACAATGGAAGCCCACCTATACACAAATTTCGGCCCGATGAGCGAGGTGGTCCATTCCCAAGCTTTCCAGGGCCATATCCCATCGCCTTCGCCACTCCAGATCTGGGCTGGGTTGGGTACTCCAGATTTGGGGTCCATACCCGGCCCGGAGCCCACGTGGCGAGGCGACACCAGCCAAGAAAAACCAAGCCGGCTAGGGTTCCGGCCCCGCTCAGCCTCGCCTCGCACGCAGGCTCGCAGCATCCCCGACCCCCCACACCACCGCCACCGCTGCCGTCTCCGCCCCATCCCCTTCCCGCGGCCCTCCGGCCGCGCTTATCCCGGCTCGTCTCCCCCTCCCGTGCCGCGTGCACCAGCGGCGTTACCTGCCCCTTCTCAGGTTATGTTCCGATCCGATCTTTTCCCCCTTATCTTTCGTCCGAAATGTTTCTGTTGCTCTGGGTCACATGATCCCGGTTCCCCTTATCTTTGGTTACGGTGCGTGGGTGGTGGGTGGGAGCAATTTGGCGTTGCTGATTACGGAGCCTGATTTTGCCGCCGTTAAACTTCGATGGACTAAGATCGCAACTGTGGGCTAATTTTGGTGATAAAAGCGTGAACTTTCTGTGGTTCGAGGTTTGGCGTAGCGATTTTCACTGCAGGTACATTCATGGACGCTCTTGTACTTCCGAGTTTTGAGAGATTTTGCCTGATGTGCAATTTAGTTTCGTTGATTGCCTATGGATATTGGGTGAATAGAATTTTGCAGCTCAAACCTATTTCCTTCCTTTAGGTCAAGCAAGTATCTACTAGGAAAGTAGGAAGAACTGCTCTTCCCTCTACATGTGCTCTTTGTTTTTTCTTGCAGGGAAGCGAGTATCTAGTAATAAGAACTGCTCTGCCGTGTTCTTTGTCTGTGCAGGCAGGGAGAAAAAAAACAACTTGAATAAGTAACAGATAATAACTTGTAAGCTGGTCTGAAGTGTAGTTTATTTGCATGTTACTATGTCTTAAGATTGTTTAATGTAAATAAGAAAGCCATTATTTTGATTTTATCATCCACTATTCGAAGAACTCTTTACTTCCATGCACAACTGGCCATTCGTTGGACTTGCATGGGTAGACCTCGCTTGTTTTAGCTAGAGCAAGTTTTGTTCATCCTTTTGTTGCTATATTTTCATTTTCTGTACAACTAACATAAAACATATAGTTTGGTGCATTCAGTTTTTTTTTTCTAGCTCGTTATACCACTAAAGTTCTAACAATTGTACTTCGTTTCTGTTAAGTTTGCAAACAGTAACGTTACCTTCCTTGCTTCTTCAGATCTCTGAGAAGAGGAACATCCTGCATGGATGTCATGCAGACAAGTGACTCTTCACATCATGGAATTGTAGAAAATAGCCCATATAGAATCCCATATGGCAGACATGCAGAAGGTGGCAAACTTGGTAGTTCATGGTATTTTAGCAGAAAAGAAATCGAAGAAAATTCTCTTTCAAGGAGAGATGGCATTGATATGAAGAAAGAGTCTTATTTTCGCAAGACATACTGCACTTTTCTCCAGGATTTGGGGATGAGACTTCAAGTGTAAGCGTGTATTCTACCATAAATACTTTACAACTACCTGTATTCCTGAAAAGATACCATTTCATCTGTAATGGGCACCTCTTACACCTCTTACACCTGTCCCAAAAAAGCTTCAGTTTCTTTTCTCCTGCGAAGAGGTTTTTACATGCTTATATGACTGATACTGTGCTTTACAAATATGGGCAAGTTCTGTTCTGCGGTTTGATTGATAATTACATGGCAAGTGCTTTGCAGATAGCACCTTTTTTCTACTTTAGAGGAGTACTGTTATGGGATGACTTTTTAGAACGATAGCTAGAGACCTGAATGGATAAAATCTAGGTTAGTTTGGTTGGTTGAAGCAATAATATAGGAAGAAGAAGCAATCAGTCTCAGTCGCAGGTAGAATGAACAATAGCTAGAGGTCGGGTTGGATATATAGGTTAGATTTTTTTTTTGACAGAGATATATAGGTTAGATTGGCTTGTTGAAGCAATAATATAGGAACAAGCAATCAGCCACGGGGAGAACAGATGGAGTGAGAGGGTATTACTGTTTGCCTTCCTTTGGCAATACTGGGACCCTTATATTATTGGCCTTCTAACAATCATTGTAACCAGATAGTATAGATAATATAGAATCTTAACAAAAAAAACCATCTCATTCTTGATTGGCTAAAAATGCTGCTGTAATTGTGGCCTACCTGTATACCAAGCATGGCCCAGAGCCATAAAATATAACTATGTCACCTCGGTGATTGCCTTTTCTGTATAGATACAACATTGACTGGGAAATTTAAGGAGGGTAATGGCTAAAGGATGTACTTTCACAAACTTTGGTTTGAGTAATAGGATGACATTTTTTTCGAATATTAGAAAATCTCTCTAGTCTTTTAGGAGGCTTAGCTAAAGATTTCATGATACCTAAAATGACTTTCTAGAGGTAGCCAACCAATTATTTTGAGAAGATTACTAAAGTGGTGATTTAATCATTTGTTCAACCGCTGCATTGAGTGTGCTTTGTCAGGTTTCCGCTGGTACTTTAGCAAATCATAACTCAATATTGTTTATTATTTAATCATATTGATTTTCCTTATTTGCTGTATAAATCTGATTATGTATTCACTTATCTTACAGTTCTATTTAATCGATAGTATAGGCCTTGTGAGCTTTTTATCTAGCCTAAGTTTACCATGCCTAGATCTAGGGCTCATTTGGTGTTTAATAGATTTAATAGCCATCAATCTAGGGCTCATTTGGTGTTTAATAGATTTAATAGCCATCGATCTATCTGTTTGCTTGATAGACGTGCTAGCATATTGTTGTGTCATCCTTTTCTTAGTTAGAATAGGATAACTGTGTCATATTTGTATGAGTAAATATTACTTTATGTTAATGCACGGATTATGCTATTTTTTTGTACTTAATAATACATTTATATATGTATCTTATACCTTCTACAATAAATTTCTTTTTAATTTAGGCCTCAAGTTACAATTGCTACGGCTATAGTGTTTTGTCATCGGTTTTTCCTTCGTCAGTCTCATGCAAAAAATGACAGGCGGGTAAGTCTTGTTGAAAATGTACACATAGATATTTATGGAATATTTTTTGTCTTTTTGGCATGATTGTGTTTTTTAATATAAATATCTGGCTTATGATATGAATATCTAGATTTCAATATTATTACTTGCTTATAATGTATAGGTTTACCTGAAATGTTTGGGATATTCACCCATTTGAGACCTGTTGTAATGCTTGGGCACCTCGGTCTTTATTTATGTGATGACAGAAGTCATTTACTGACGTGCAAATCAAAATTGAATTGGTTGACAATGCATCCTTTTATTTGTAGTATATATACATCTGACATCTCATACCGCATTGTTTGCTATTTGTTACTTGCTATGGATAATATTTTCCCTTCAACTATTAATTTAAACTTGTAATATGTATGCTTATTATATCATGCAGACAATTGCAACTGTTTGTATGTTCTTGGCGGGAAAAGTTGAAGAAACCCCCAGACCTCTGAGGGATGTCATAATCCTTTCCTATGAGATCATCCACAAAAAGGATCCTGCTGAGGTTCAGCGAATTAAGCAGAAGGTGAGGTTTTTGAATTGAGTGAGCATCCATCTTGACATTTTTGTTTTTAGGTGGTCATTAATCTTATTTCTGCAACTGACAGTGATATATTTATTTTTACTTGTCGATACTTCCCCTCAATCCAGTTCTTGTTTATCACGATCCTTTTTTGAGAAGACGGGACTGATCTATTTGATGCAATTTTACACCATAATTATTGTGACATGGAATGGTAATTGAGGCTGTCTGCTTTATTTTGTTCAGGAAGTATATGAACAACAGAAGGAACTTATTTTACTCGGGGAGCGTGTTGTTCTTGTAACACTTGGTTTTGACTTGAACATCCACCACCCGTACAAGACCTTGGTTGAAGCAATAAAGAAATTCAGGGTTGCTCAAAACGCGCTTGCTCAAGTTGCCTGGAACTTTGTCAATGATGGGTATGCTAAAATTACTCTTCTTGTTACAAAGAGTAATCCTCAAATATGCCTATTTACTACGCCTTAAAAGGGGTGTACAGGCTCCGCACTTCGCTTTGCCTGCAATTTAAGCCCCACCATATTGCGGCTGGCGCAATCTTCCTGGCTGCCAAGTTCCTCAAAGTCAAGCTTCCATCAGATGGCGAGAAGGTCTGGTGGCAAGAGTTTGATGTTACCCCACGGCACTTGGAAGGTTGGTCTCTGGATGTCAGTAGGGCATTCCTGTACTGCAATAATATGGTATTCATTTTTCATAAGCGGTCATATTTGTGACATCGTTAGTTGAGCTATTGTTGTTGCTGGTTTCTAGGAGTTCCATATATTAGCACCCAAATATGGTGTTAAAAATGATTGTGGAGCTAAGACACAGTTCCGGGGGCTACGCTGCATGGGAATGCCTTGACCTTTTTGATCGTAATGCATTCTGGAATAGACAAAAGTACACATTACTGGAGCCTGGATTTGGATGGCCAGTACAACCAGATATATTTGCTAACAATATCTTTTGGGTACTACTGCCTTGCTAGACCTTTATCACTCGTTTAGATCTATCATAACTGTTTGGTACCATTGATGCGTCGTTTGGTCCTTTCTTTTCTTCAAGTATCTCTTTTCTGTTATGTTATTATTTTCTTTTCCACTAATTTCTTCTAATGTTGATTTCGATGCTCATGGTGTCAAGGAGGCATGCTGACACTATGTATTTATGATATATTTCTTTTTCAGAGATTAGCAACCAAATTTTGGAGTTATATGAGCAAAATAAGGTTGCGCCACCATCACTCCAAGGGAATGATACTGACGGGAGCCCTGCTAGTGTTGCTAATCCACATCCACGTGCACCTGGGAAAGCTCCAGGAACTGTTGATGCTCCTGCCCATGAACCCCAGGCATCCAGACAGTTGAGCCAGCAAAGTGTGCCCGTCCACCGTGGCTATGACCACTCTCATCCTGAGAAGCAAAACTCAAACCAGAGGACACCTCAGAATGAAGCGAGGGGTGGTGCTTTCAATAGCAATGATGAGCCGAAAACTTCATCCTCAATAATGGACGCAATGAAGAAGATAGACAAGGATAAGGTTAAAGCGGCCCTGGAGAAGCGGAGGAAATCTAAAGGTGGTGTTCCTAGAAAGGTTGATGTCATGGATGATGATGATCTGATCGAAAGGGAGCTGGAGCATGGCGTGGAGTTGGCTGCTGAAGGTGAGATGATAAGGCAGGAGAGAAGGCAGAGCTGGCCCCACCCTGCACACCGAGAGGATCTGCAAAAAGCCGCTCGCGTGACAGAGAATACGGAAGAGGGTGAGCTGTCTACCGATAGCCAAGAACACCGTTCCCCAGACCTCGACAATCAGAAGAGGAAGAACAGTCATGAGCACTGGAACTATGACCGCGGTGAAAGGGACAATAAAAGGCTGAGGCCTTGACAGCTGGACCCCCTTTGGGTGGTGTTGTTGGCAGAGGGTATTGCTTGTGGTTTAGGACTATACATGGTGATGTGGAACCTATTTTACAGTCACGGTGTTGAATAAGCATAGCTTATTCGTTATGCTGTGTGATTTAAAATGTAATACAGGGTGAGATATATGGTTTCTCTGGGGGAGTAACAGATATGGTGACTTTGGGGGTATTTGTAACAGAACAAATGTGTCCGTTCCTGGTAATGAGCGAGGCCGCATCAGAGGGCCATCTTTGCCTCGAAGGGTGAAATTCCTGGGACTTCACTGTACATGTGATTTGTCTGCTAAGCAAGTTGTTTTGTGGTATCGGTATTTTCTCGACTTCCAGTACAAGATTTCCATAAGAACTTCGAAGAAATGCCATGGTTTTGAAAAGCCACAAAGGTGTTTTGAGTTACAAAAAATCTTATGATTTCGAACGTTTAATTTCTCTAAACTGATTTTGCACGTTTTTTGGCCTCTGAACTCTGGGTCCTTGATACTAAACATTGTTTTGTAAAACAGTGATGTTCAATTCCAAACATGACCTAGTGAGAAAAGGGGGGATGTCAGTGTGCAAGTTTTTGCTGTGTTTCCTTTAAATATAGTTCCAGTACTGATTTTGTGTTATCTGTTCAGAACCTGGTAAATATCCGTCGAATAATTATGTGCCGGTGAATCCATGAAGGCGGAGGGAACCGGCCTGATAAAAATCATATACTACGTAGTATATATTTATATCTTGTCCCGATCTCGTCCTAGCTATGGCCATGAACACGAATAGGTGCGTGTGTCGCCCGTGGCCTGCGCTGCGCACTGTTGGCGCTTCAACTGTGAGACGTGACCCGAAGGAACGGCGATGGAACCGATCGACCAACGAAGCCCCTCGGACCCCAGAGGCCACAGTCCCATCCATCCCAGCGCTCGTGCCCCCGTCCGCCGGTGACCATGAATCCTCGACGGCGGAGGTGAGACCGGCGGAAGCGTGATCGCGCGACGACGAGTCACCTCTGGAGAAAGAAGCGGGGGGAAAAGACGGCGAGGCGTTCCGTCAGCTGTCTCGGAAGTCGGAGCCGGTGGTGCAAGCCAACAGCCAAGGCGTGCATGAATGATGGGTGAATAGATACGTGATGGGATGCAAGTTCAATTCGCACTGTGCGTAGTTTTTGTGTCGCCGTCGTGCCATCAAATCCGACAGGACCTACAGAGGGAAATGGATGGATTTTAACCGCCCCACCAGAGCTTTTCGACGTCCCCAAGCACCTGCCGACTTTTTAGATTTCAGTGCACCAGCAAAACGTTCGTCTTATTTAATAAATATTTATAAATATTCTTTATTTTCTATAATTACATTTGTAATAAAATTTGAAAATATTTTTTAAATAAGTTGAACGTTTACCGTGCACTAAAATCAAAATCAAAGAGTGTGACATGTATTTTGGGACGGAGGGAGTATACGATTCAGTTTTCCTAGTGGTGGATTCCATTTTCGATACGAGTGTTTGGAGGAGGAGCGGTGCGTGAAAGAAAATATCCTACAGTATTTAGCAAAAATGGTTTGTATGTTTTGAGATACTCCATAATAAATAGTTTCGCTTTAAAGCCATCTCCAGCTATTGCTTCAAATGGATGTTTAAAACAATGTTTTTTTTAAATTTGAAAAACCGGCGTCCTTGGGTAGTTTGTTCACAAACGGGGGCGCCATTGCCCGTTGCGTTGCTTCGCGATGAGATGCTACAAGCCTGTACTGGCATCAGCTCCGAAAGCCGCCCGTGGCAGGCTAAAGGTTGTTGCGGCAGTGCCGCCAAAACCGGACCTGAATTTGACCGGTTTCTTGAGGTTTCCGTATGCCCCCAGCCCCACGGACTAATAAATCAAACCTTGTGCCGGCGGCGTCCCATCCACGGTCCGCATCTTTTCCATATTTTTTTACAGTAGCTTATCAACGACTTGCATCGGTTTGCAACCATTTCATATGTCAGGCAGGTGTTCTGTTGTTTTTTTTAGAATTATAACGACAGGCAAGTGCTTTGCAAGATTCCTCAGTGTGTCCGTCGTTGGGCCGTGACAGCGATATCCGAACTGAAACCCTCCCCAAAGCACACTGGTACTGAGTTCTTAATTACTAAGTGCTGCCATGGACACAACGTGGCGAGCTAGTACTGCTACGGCTTTGCATCTGCAGACTCGCAGCGCTGTGCGCTGCACGGATGATGCTGAAATACGGCGACGATGGTGGACTGATGGACGGATGTGCTTGAAAGGTCGTTTCTTGGATAGATGGCGTGTCGTGTCCTGCGAGTTAGGACTTGGGATGTCGGTGGCAATACTCGTGCTCATTGTACGTGTGCTTTCGCTTGCTTGCTTTAGATGCGCAGTGATCAAACTCTTGACTAATTCACGTCCTTCTTATATCGGCATCACCTATCACACCTCGTGTATTTCAAACTCCATTCTGTCTACAGTGTCCAATAAGTATTTTGTACGTCTATATACACGATCTGATAATGCCAGTTTTACTCTATGTTACTGCCATAGTAATATACCACATATGCTCTTCCGATATTTATTGCCGGCGAAAGTCATTTTTAAATTAAGAAACTTTAAATAAAAAACAACGGGGAGAAAGTATATTATAAAATTGTTTAACATAGGAACCACTCAACCACAATCTTGGTGGAAGCAGGGGTTGGACCGGGGCCTAATGGAGCACTAGTTTTTATCTTTTGACCGGTTACGGGAAGGTTGTTGTATCTTTATTACACGAATTCCTTGAGATTTAAGGTCACTCATGTCGTGTAATTGTTTGAGAATATATAGCATATATTCCCTCTATCATAATTTATAGGACCGTTTGTTTTTTTTTAACAACAAATTTGATCATCTCATCTTATTTAAAAAACGGAGATGAAAGGAGTATTGTAGATCATAGATGGGTGATAACTGCTAGTTAGAAGTTGCACCATTTTTGCCCCCACCGACTGAGCTACACTTTGTTTTTAGGCTCATATTAGGCTATCTTCCAATGGATAGTCTATATACACTAGCCTATAGTACAAAATGACATTATAAAGCTGTTGCAGACAGAAGAGAAAGAGAGTTGAAATAGTATTTTGGGCAATCCTTTACACATGCCATTGGAGACGGTCTTATAAGACCCTCTCTAACGGCTTGACTATATCGATTGTCTAAACACTATTCCCAACCATCTCTCTGTCTATAATGTCGTTTTTATACTATATGCAGTCATTTTGTCCATTCCGTTGAAGACAGTCATAAGATATTAGCCTACCAAATGGGATCTAGCCAAACAAGTACGGAAAAGGTGCCAATAATGATGTGATATTTACCTTATTATATTGTTATTAGGTGTTCACCGTACCTCACGCAAGATTTAACAAAAAAAATTAAACGTCTCTATAATATATGTATGGAGCAAAAGCGCACAAGCCACGTATATACAGCAGAGAATCAAACGTACGTTCACAATTCCGCATAAGAAGATATATATATAACGTGTATATAATAGCTTTAGGCTACCAAGTACCAACCAGATTCCATCTTGGCACCTTTTATTGTGAGAGTTTGAGAAGAGTTGTTCTTGGCGGATGTCAGCGGTTCAAGTCCGCTCATCTTTAGCCCATGAACTTAGCAGATACTAATGATAGCACCTGCGCTTTAATAATTCATCAGTTCGATCAATGATTTCGTATTCATAGACGTTAATACTTGATAAGATACTTCAATTTAGTACCGCCTTTGGATGGCATAGCCTTAACCTTAGTGGCAAGGTTCAAAAGAGGGAGGCTATTAGCTTGCGGTGGATACCTAGGCACTGAGAGACCAGGAAGGGCTGCCCTAATTTCGTGTAACTAAAATTTGGATTTTGATCGTTTAATCATCACACGCTACATTACCATACTTTACTTCATAGTATCACTACAGTAGGTCATTTTTGGGCCTTGGTGCAGCAAGTGTCACTGTGTCAGGAAAGCAAAATTTCCTTGTTTTCCGTGGTTCTCCACTGCTAGACTGCATCTGCAATCAGTAAGGGCGTGCTCAATGGTCTAGCTCGGAGCTAGTTACAGGCTATCTCTAGGCGGTTTTTACTATATTCATTCTGCTAAAATTGAATGCTATACTGTTACGGTATTGTAGACAGATAGAGAGGTAATTGGAATAGTGATGGAAGATGGGAGAACGAGAGAAGCGCCGGAAGACAGCCTTACATCAACAGGTTTGTCCACGTGGAAGTGAGAGAGAACACAAAAAGCACCTCGCTAGCGAGTGAGCAAGCGCTAGCTCGCACTCTGTTCGATGGCTCACTCTTTCACTGGCACTTTCCGTAAGTTCCGGCTGTTAGATATTTTTAATCTTTTAATGTCCACGTAAGTAGCATAATAGATAGCAGCAGCTAGGACCATTGCGGACGCCCTAATATGATTGTGCAAATTCAGCTTCAGCTGTGCCAGTGGGATCCCCCCGACTAGCTGCCTGCCCTTGTTTTGGCAACACCTCTTGTTTTCTCTATGCTGCCATGGCCACAGCCCACATAGCCCGTCTTCTTTAAAGCCGGCTCACCGGCCTCCGCATCGCCATGCCCAAGCCCAACCGCCAGAGAGGTATCAAGAAGTACTCTGCATTCGTCTCTGTATAATAAGAGTAGCGGCAAGAGCTCATCAGAGGCATGGCACTGCTCGAAGGCGTGGTGTTCCCGCAGGACCACCAGCGCCTCCGCCCGTGCTGCAGGACGTGCGGCGCGAGCAGCGTCCTGTGCGGCTACGGCATCGGCATCGGCGCCGCCGGCGAGGTCGAGGAGGGGGTTGTCACGAGGGGCGTGGTCGTGCAGGAAGACGGCGACGAAGGGCTCGTGGCGGTGGCAGCGCCCCCGCACGGGGGCGCGTGCTGCGCCTGGGCCGGCGCCGCGGTGACCAGCTGGGCTGGCGGTCCCGCGCCGTCGACGCTGGCGACGTCGTCCGCGCGCCGGCCAGCGCACCAGGCCGCGGCCAGGAGGCTTCGGCGGCGGAGCAAGGGCGGCGGCGTCGCCGCCATGGCGGCGGGGGCGAGGAGCAGCGTGGTGGAGGCCGAGAGCCATCGCCTGAACCACATCGCCGTGGAGCGCAACCGGCGGCGGCAGGTGAACGCGTACCTCGCCGCGCTGCGCGGCCTCATGCCGCCCTCGTACGCACGACGGGTACGTTCGTGTAGCTCGTGACTCCGCAACGTGCAGACGTCAAATCATTCGCGCCACTCACTGTAACACACACACACACTGTTATAATTTCATACGAGGATACGTCACAGATCACAAGTCACAGCAACTGTGGCAATGGCTAATCGGCATCTATGACGTGCATGGCGCTATGGCAGGGTGACCAGGCGTCCATAGTCGGAGGCGCCATCACCTTCATCAAGGAGCTGGAGCACCACCTGCAGTCGCTGCAGGCTCAGAGACGCCCCGGCGCCGCCGCCGGCGGTGGCCACGGCTCGGAGCGTTTCCCCGGGTTCTTCACGTTCCCTCAATACTCCACTGCCGCAGCGGCCAGCAGCATAGTTGACGACGCTGGCAGCAGCAGGCGGCGGCGGCGCGAGCTGCCCTACAGCGCGGCCGGGCGCGGCCGACGTCGAGGCGGCCGTGTCGGAGGGCCACGCGACCGTGAAGGTGTTCGCCCCGCGGCGGCCGGGGCAGCAGCTCCTCCGGCTGCTGCTCGGGCTGCAGAGCCGAGGCCTCGCCGCGCACCACCTCAACGTCACCACCACGGCCGACCACATGGTCTTGTACACCGTCAGTCTAAGGGTACATCTACGTGCGTGCGTCGCACACAGTCATGCATACACGCGTATTGTATCTTATATACTGTTTTATTCATTGTTGTGTGCAGATGGGGGACGGGTGCGAGCTCTCGTCGGCCAACGACGTCGCGGCCGCCGTGCACAGCATCGCCGTCGCCGGCATGGATGCCGCAGAAGAACGTGCCATTATTTAGCCTGTAAAAGATTGCTACTTGTTATCGACTTGTTTGTGACTTTACATGGCCATGTCTGTTAAGGTGAACAGTAGTTTTTATCGTTGAAGTCATGTTCTAGTATGATATGATGAACAATAGCAACATTTTAGGTGGATAGCAATGGCCAACGGCATAGGTCTAGAGGTTCAGACTTCAGAGAAAGGCCGCAGAGCAGCAGCTGGCAAGGTTGGAGCAGGAATGGCAACGCTGATTTAGCTCACGATTGACGAAGATGAACACAGCTAATTTATCTTAATAAAACAATATTGGAGTTGAAAACTATAGTAAGTACGTAGTAACACTAATGCTAATACAACGAGTCCTCGTCCATGCCCATGGTGGCTTGGTCGTCCTCTATCTCCGTGATCGCCAGCGGCTCCTTCCCCATGGGTGCCGCAATAATCGGCTCCTCCTCCAAGCCCCCGAAGCTGCCGCCCTTGAGCCGCTGCGCAAAGAAGTCGTACTTCATCACGTCCAGGTCGCTGACGCTCCGCCGCGCGTGCTTCATGGCTTCCTGGAAGTGCGCCGTCCCGATCTCGGCGCCGTGCATGGCCGCGTCGTTGCCCACCGTGAGGCTCCGCTCGATCACGTCGCGCACCGCCAGCTTGCAGGCGCGCTGGCAGATCTCCGTGATGTCGGCGCCGCTGAACCCCTTGGTGAGGCGCGCCATGTCCGGCAGGTGGACGCGGCGGGACACGGGGGACCGGCGCAGGCACGACTTGAAGATCTGCAGCCGCGAGGGCTCGTCGGGGAGCGGGATGTAGATGAGCTGGTCGAGGCGGCCGGGGCGGAGCATCGCCGGGTCGATGATGTCGGGGCGGTTGGTGGCGCCGATCACGAACACCGTCTTCTTGGCGCTGATGCCGTCCATCTCCGTCAGCAGCTGGTTGAGGACGCGGTCCGGCGTGCCGCCGGCGTCGCCCACGCTGTTGCCGCGCTGCACGGCGATGGAGTCCAGCTCGTCGAAGAAGAGGATGCACGGCGCCGCGGCGCGCGCCTTGTCGAACAGGTCGCGGACGTTGGACTCGCTCTCGCCGTACCACATGGTGAGCAGCTCGGGGCCCTTGACGCTGATGAAGTTGGCCTTGCACTCCTTGGCGATGGCCTTGGCCAGCATCGTCTTGCCGCACCCCGGCGGACCGTAGAAGAGCACGCCGCGCGACGGCGACATGCCGAACATCTCGAACATCTCCGGGTGCTCCACGGGGTACTGCACCGTCTCCTGGAGCTCCAGCTTGACGTCCTCCAGGCCGCCGATGTCCTCCCACGACACCTTGGGCACCTCCACGAGCCCCGTCTCGCGCAGCGCCGAGGGCTTGGTCACCTCCATGGCGTGCTTGAGGTGGTCGTTGGAGACGCGCAGGGAGTTGAGCACGTCCACGTCGATGGTGTCGTCCTCCACGTCGATCACGTCCATCTTCTCACGGATGAGCTGGAACGCGGCCTCGGAGCAGAGCGCCGCCACGTCGGCGCCGACGAAGCCGTGGGTGTCCTTGGCGACGCGCTCGAGTTGCACGTCCTCGGAGAGCGGCATGTCCTTGCTGTGGATGCGGAGGATCTCGAGGCGGCCGTCCTCGTCAGGGACGCCGATGTCGAGCTCCCTGTCGAAGCGGCCGAAGCGGCGGAGCGCCGGGTCCAGGCTGTTGGGGCGGTTGGTGGCGCCGATGACCACGACCTGCGCGCGCGGGCGGAGCCCGTCCATGAGCGTGAGCAGCTGCGACACGACGCGGCGCTCCACCTCGCCGTGGGTCTTGTCGCGGTTGGGGGCGATGGCGTCGATCTCGTCCATGAAGATGATGGACGGCGCGAACCTCTCGGCGTCCTGGAAGACCTTCCGCAGGTTGGCCTCGCTCTCGCCGGCCATCTTGGACATGATCTCCGGCCCGTTGACGGCGACGAAGTGGGACCCGGACTCGGACGCGATGGCGCGCGCCAGCAGCGTCTTGCCGGTGCCGGGCGGGCCGTAGAGCAGGATCCCCTTGGGCGGCTTGACGCCGAGCGTCTGGAACAGCTTGGGGTGGCGCAGCGGCAGCTCGACCAGCTCGCGGATCTGGGCCAGCTGCTTGCGTACGCCGCCCACGTCGTCGTATCCGGGGCCGTCGAGCCGCTCCTCGTCCTCCCGCTTCACGGGCTCGTCGCCGTCGCAGTAGATCGCCGTGTCCGGGGCGACGAGCACGCAGCCGGCGGCGGCGGCGGGGTCCGTGGCGACGACCTTGAACTCGACGGCGTGCATGTTGCCGTGGACCACGAAGCGGTCGCCCTTGCACACGGGCCGCCGCAGCTCGCCGCCGAAGTAGGGCCTCAGGTACGCGTCGAAGGGGTCGCCCGCGATGCCCTCGACAGAGTCCTCGAACGGCGCGACCTGCACGGCCGCGGCGTTGGGCACGCCGCCGTCGAGGCGGCGCACGGTGACGGCGTCGGCGAGGCGGACGCGGAGGTTGCCCCGCACGACGCGGTTCAGGCGCACCCTGCCCTCCGGGCAGTGGGCGTCGGGGAAAGCGTAGCAGACGGTCTCGCGCCGGCGCGGCTTGCCGCGGAGCAGCACGAGGTCGCCCGCGAAGATGTCGAGCTGGTCCATGGTGGCCTGGCTGAGCGCGACCGTGGAGTTGTCCAGGGGCACCGAGCCCTCGCCGTCGTCCGCCAACAGGCGGTTCGGCGACTTCTTCTTGCGCTCCATGGCGGCGTCCATGTGCGTTAAGACTATACGGCGACGTGCCTGTAGTTGTACATTCGGTGTCCTATACGGGTGGTGGATGCATATTTATACGGATGGAGAGACGTAGTAGTGCAGGAGCTCGTATGGGAACCGGAGTCCTCATCACATCAGCTCCTCGGGCACCTTTCCTCTCACGCGTGCCGTGCCGGCGTACGTTGGTTCCGAGTCTGACCGGCTACGGCTTCCATCGATGCTCGCGGGTTCTTCGGCAGCCCGTGGCGCTCCGAGTCCTTCGCGGTGCGGACGCAGCAAGCCCTCCATGTCGGCGACGGCGAGGCATGGTGATGCGAGCAGCCCGGCACGCTGCCTTGGCGCGGGCGCACGCGCACCACGCAGCATGCGCGCGGGTACGGCCGCACGGCCCCGCCTGCTCCGTTACTTTATCTGAAGCAAAATAACCAGGGAAGGAAATTCTGTGCAGGGATTTTCTTGTCATTTCATTTCCCTGGGAGTAATGGGAGCCAGGCAAACTTGCGTATGTATAACAATGTACGGATGTTGTATCTTTCACGCCATCAGAGAACCAAAGTAGACGCGTTGCATGCCACAGGAAGAAAGCTTTCAGACCAGAAAAACCCAAGATCCGAGGTGGGGGAGGTGCTCCTTTTTCAGTTCCGGCCGGTGGTGTGGTTGACGGGCGAAGATCAGACGAGAGGCAGCCGTGGAGAAGACTGGGAAACGCGCAAGGGTGGCCGGATCTCCAGGTGGCGCCGGCGCGGTGGAAGCAGGGGCTCCAGGCCGACGGAGGTGTTGGGGAGGCCGAATCACCAGGCAGACGGAGGCGCGGGGGGAGGCGGATCTCCAAGCAGACGCCGGCGTGGGGGAAGCCGGAGCTCCAGGCGGATGGAGGCGCGGGGTAAGCCGGAGCTGGAGGCGGACGGACGCGTGGGGGAGGCCGGACCTCTAGGCGAACGGAGGCGCCGAGGAGGCGCGGCGGCGACGTCGGTCTCGTGCGGGCGAACTTGCGAGCAGCCAAGGACGGGACGAGGAGGAGAGAATCGCCTGGCCTCCCGAGGCCGGGTTAGTTTCCGAGCGGAAAATGGGCTCCCTCGGGCGAATCTCTGCCGGACAATGGGCTGCCAAAAGACACGGATGGACAGCCCACAGAAAGTCTCCGCGTGGGCTTTCTCCCCAGGGAAAAAGGCCGGGAAACCGGCGGGGTTTTGGGCTGCCAAACCCACCCTAATTATTCGTATTATTCAAATAATCTTATTACTTATCATTTATCTTATTGTCACTTGTTTAATCATTAAGGTTTGCATTTTTCACATGTGTGCATAAATTTTACGGATAGCACCGGACCATTTGATAGTCCACTCGGACGGTCCAGTTGGCTCTCCTGCTAAATCAATATTTAGAATTTGAGCATTGCTTGTTGACGTAAAATGGCCTGAGGTGTAGTCTAATAATAATAATGCACTCCATTCGAATCGTCCAGTTAGATCATATCGTTACTCTAGTCTACTTCTTTCCTCAACATCTACCAAGATGGTCGGAGGCCATTTTCACCGGGGCTTTATTCTCATTCAATAATGTGTCACATCAGTGGTGACATGGATAATTATTTATGAAGAGATAGATAAAATGAGTTTTTATGGGGATGAAATTAGGCGCACACTGTTTCCAACGATATAACACTCATTAAAACTTCCATTGAGAACGAGAGAGTTTCATTTCATCAAATTATGCCCAAATCACATGCATTGCAATTAAATATTATGGTATATGAAACCGTGAAATGAAACTATACATTAAGAGACCCGATCTCATTTCTAAATGATGTGAGACTTTGGAAACCACGAATTGAAACTTGCCACTAAGAATGACCCTACTTTAAAGTCCCTATTTGGACCATTCAGTGGCTTCGAACCAACCTGCCTTTCATTTCATTTGTTTGGTTGGTCTCAAATGGTCCACTTGGTTCAACCTGTTAGGGATCGAATTGTCCGGTTGGTATAAATACTAGGTAGGTGGGCGCGCTAACGCTGCACCCGTTTTATATGGAGGTCAGATTGGGAGCAAAGGGGATTGTACGATTAATTATATCAACGAAAGTATCAATTAATTATGTTATTTAGAAATTTTATTAGTCCTAAATGTATGCGGCAGAAAGCAAATATAACACATGATATATGATATATTGACAGGTCAATGATGGCTATTAACTCAAATTCTAGATTTACTTTGAATGTAGTTTAGATTAACTATTAAAACGATTCAAGCATGCACATTTGTAAGAACTATGCATTCACAGTATAAGTATAAAAAGCTAAGAATTACATTCTTTGCTTTAAATGAGAAATTGGGCTGAAGATCTTTGCCCTGCTGAAGAAACATAATGGATTATGCTCACACAAAGTCACTTGAAGAAGACATCTCATTCCCAACTAATCTTGCTCACCCCTCCAATCATTTCATTGGTTTGTGTACCAAATTGAAATCCCATTAGTCAGAGTTGAGAAGCCATACCTCTCCATTGGAACAAAAAATTCACTCTTCTCGAATTTAGCTACTCAGTTGTCCATGGTCCCCCACCAGCCACCATGAGCACCATGACCAATTTCCTGTATAGAGTAACAGCACATCGTAGATAAACTTTCAAAATTGGTTCAGCCCAATTTATTCATAATCATATACAGTGTGGCACGCTAGAATTCTGATTTCATGTGTCTAGGTAGGGATGGCGCGCTCCGCTGCGCCCGTTTCAGGTTTTATACAACCAGACCCTATTCGAGCAATAGGTTATAACATCGTGATGTCATAGTTGTTTTTTTGTATAGTTTAGATATAAAACAATGAAATGTGTTTTTAAGAGCATGGAAGCAAACCGATGTCAAGTGGATGGAAGCAAATGGACATCATTAAGTGTTGAGCAATCATTCACTAATGTGTTCATTTTTCACTACTCATCAGGTAATTTTGGAGGTAATTACCTTTTGTTGCTATGACAGTGATGGTATATGGTGTACATGTAGCTCTGTCATTATCTACGTTTACTGATCCTGCATCCTGATAAATGTATGGAAGCGTTTTGAGATGGGCAACGGAAAATTTAAATGTGGAAAGGGAAGGAACAGTTTTACCTCTGTGTAATGCAGAATTGCAGACTCATCAGTTTAGGCTTTTTGCATGGCAACATGAACCATGCTTCTTCCTGATGAGAGAACATGAGGTTAAGATGCAGAGAAAAATGGAAGAAAAAAATGCTTTGGCAGAAATTGGTTACAGAAAAGTAGAATTATAAATATAAGCCAGAGGAGGAAGTCGATGGCATGAGCCACTGCAGTAACAGAGAGGCATGAATAGCACAACCGAGGGACTGGCTACAACAATAATATTAATAGAGAAATAAACTCTATGAAGAATGTCATTAAAGCATAAAAATTTCATAGATGTAGTCAGATTCACGATTCCCTCTAGAAATGAAGCAGGGCATGCCCACTTGCAATTCTCGAACATAGCAATCAAAGGACATGAGCACTTCAGAATTCAGATTCTAACATAGAAGGACCGTAGAGTAGTAGGGACCAGAGAGATCCTGCAATTTTTATTGATGAACTAAGAAGACCCAATCAAACAACGATACATTTTTGACGAAATGCCCACATGTTTGTTGTGCCAATTTCAAACAATAAGCTCTTGATTAGAGATCTGCATTAAGCTATAATCCTGATGGTTAAAAACATGGCTATGAGCTGTAGAAAAGGATCAACAATGCAAATTGTAGGTGGGCAAAAATGCCACACCAACTGCAGAAACAAATTCTCTGTAGCTCCTCGTGGTTCTGTGAAAGCACAGTGCCTACTTATATCATTTCTAGTTAAATTCTTGGAGAAATATTCAGTGGGATGATTGGTTTTGATATAAGCACCAAGAGTTGGAATCGGGAAGATGTCAATTGAAATGATCAGCATGAATAAAGGTTCATTAGATTATTAATTATTTAGGTAATTCCATCTTTTGTATTTATAGGTGCTTCCTAAATAAAGCCAGTACATTGCACTTGTTGTAGGGGGGAAAAAAAAATCTGAAAACCACATGTTTTGAAACCAAACTCTGAAATTGGTGTGGTTGCTATCAATGCAATTGCAAGCCCAGGGAAAGAAAAGGGGAGGGTTTGAGAACGGAGAGGCCGAGGAGCAGCGGAGGACGAAAACAAATCCATGCGCAGGCCACAGAGGGGACAGGCTGATAAGAGAGAAAGGCAGGGGCCAAGGTTCACCGTGCATGGGGTCAGCAGCCAGCGTCGGGAGAGGGTTGCGCGGGAGGGGAGTGTGAGGCGAGGCAGGTCAGCTGGGCAGGCGCCAGTGATTTCTTCCGCGGTGAAGGAGGAGGCAGTGGGGATTGGGGAGTGAGGACTCACATGGGGAGACGCGACGGCCGATGCGGGGGGCAGCGTAGCATGAACGGCAGACGGCAGGCCGGCAACAAACTCCACAAACGAAGGAGATGCGGCGCCATCGTAGGCGGAGCAGATGGAGGCCTCCGCTGACCTCCTACGGTCCTGCCCCTTGCGCGGGTACGGCAGAAGCGGATCCACATCCGGCCAAAAGTAGAGGCAATCAGGGAGGATGTGACATGGCGACGGCAACGGCGGTCGCGGAAGGAGGCGGCCTGGCGACGGCATTGCGGCGGCGGGCGCGGGAGCCGGGGAGGAGGCGGCCGGGCGGAGTCGGGGAAGCGGCCTGGCGGTGGCGGTCGCGGGAGCCGGGGAGGAGGAGGCCGAGCGGAGTCGGGGAGGCGGCCAGGCGGAGGCAGTCGCGGGAGCGGGGAGGAGGAGGCCGGGCGGAGTCGGGGAGGCGGCCTGGCGGCGACGGTCGCGGGAGCCGAGGGAGGCCGGGGAGGAAGCGGGGTCGCGAAATCAATCGGCGCGGGGCGCGCGGCAGGGGAAAAAGAAAAAAGGGAACCAAAGGCGAGCTGCGAGACGGGTAGGCGGCAGAGGTGGCGTGGCGTGGATGGTCCGCATAGAACAAACGCAAACAATGATATGATGACACGTCGATAGCCAGGCAGCGTTGGCGAGGAGCCAATCAATTAACAACCCCCTAGTCTTCTCCTCTTCTACTTATCGAACCATTGAAGTGTCCACTCGTCTCTAGCTACAGTACCTTTCAGACCATCCGGTTGGTACTGAGTCTCGCTCGATTTGATTGAGGTTTTCAGAGCGCACAGTGCTAGCAACACATTTTTGTGTTTTCATCTCTTTGACCTAAATACCTAGCAATATAAATCTTGAACAAGTTTATTAACATCGAGGTGTCATTTAATCACAAAAATAAATACTAAAATATGTTTGCGAGAGGCTATTTTTCGCTACAACGTGAGAGTCGACCAAGGGGATGGTTCCCCCCGCGCCCAGGGCAAAATAGCAACCCTAAGCTCTATTTTGAGCACGTAAGTAAATGAAAATCGACTAGTAATACATAAGAATGCTCACGGTAGCATGGTTAATATAGTAGTTATGTCTAGGGCTGTGCTCACGATGGCATAATTAGGTATAGGCCGTGGCCATAATGGTACAATTTTTTTTCGTCCAACAATCATGGACGAGCAGAGTAAAAACCTCAGACGGAACAACTATTTGTTGTAGAAAAAAATGTTGAACCAGGCGAAATGTTTTGTTCCAGAATACAAAATGCTCAAGGATGTGTGACACAACACGTTCCAATCATATAGTATAGGACTATAGGGAGTGCGAATATTTCACGGTATATGGGTCGGCACCGGCAAGGCCCAGCACAATGGGCTTCTAATTTGGGCCCAGTCTTTGGAAGGAATTCCATGCAAAAAATTCCTGTAGCTTGCTGAATTCGTTGAGAATTACTAACTCATAGCACGCAGCAGATGGTACTCTGACAAACTAAAGTGGCCCGCCAACAAACACAACTGCTCTACCAAACGTAGCAACCCTACTGGTCTCGTCTTGTTCATGTTAGGTGTCTGACCAACCGGACCGAAGATCGACATCTGGTCATCTGCTGCTAGCTAGATTACTTATTCTCCAATGCTGCTTGGTCCTCAAATATTTGTGGATAAGGACACTACAACACAAAACACAAGCACGCATGCAAATGTTGATATCGATATAATTGAATTACTTCAGATCACGGAACAATCGATCTGGTTGCAGGTACCTTACCATACCTGCAAACTTTCATGTCACATCTTGGTTTACTGCAAGCCAGCAGGGTCTCAAGTACACACTGTTCCTTCTTGATCAGGACCAGCTAGTGAGATTGATGCGCCTCAAAGACTTTGCCAACCTCTCATCAAGCTCTCTAGGAGATCGAGGTCATTGTCCAATGTCCACTATCAAAGCTTCCATTCACCAATCACGAAACCAATACCAGGCCCAGCCACCCAACTGCCTGAGCCACCACCTGGCTGCAAACAAAATGCAGAGCTGGTAAGATCAGAAATGCACCTGTTACCTCAGACCTGACTAGAAATAAAATGCAGTGCTGGTGAGACCAGGAATAGGTCTGATCCCAGAGTGCCATGGTTGGCCTGCACTCCTACCACTGATTCTATAAAGAAGCATCTGGCCTCAATTGATCTTGGAGTTTGATACTCTTGGACGCCAATCAACGGAAGAGTTGCATGGCCAACCACCAGTAACATTGATGTTCTCATGCATCTTTCTTCCCCATTTTTGCTGCAACCGCAGAGTCCGACGACGCGTGTTCGCCATGAGAAAGATGTCGCAACTGAAAAAGGCGGCAAAAAGGCTTTGCAGAGGATTAATTTCCCAAAGGTGTGCTTGACAGGTAAACCGATCATCACGGGTGGTAGAGTCATTTCTAAGCCATTTTCGTGTCTCTCTGCCCGTCCATGAACGATCCTCAGCCTCGGCGAGAGCTTCCTACTCCCAACCAACTCCAACGAAAGCCACTTCACCAACTCACAGCTGCTGCGACGTACCGTCAGGCCCCAGTTGCTAGCTCGCACAGTGTGGCATGGCATGGGTATAAAAGGGCCCTTGCCTTGCAATCGGCTCTGCCTCTCGCACCGGATCTGCTGCCTTGATCTATCTCCTAGCTGGATCTTTGCTTTGATCTTGATCGATCCCGGCCGCCCAGCTCCATTTGCTGCGCACGAGCAATGGCTTCTGGTGGCGCGTCGTCACCGGCCTTGGCCGCGCTGCTGCTCCTCGTGTGCTGCGCCTCGGTGGCCGCGGCCACCAAGTACACCATCGGCGACGCGTCCGGCTGGACGACCACCGGCGACTACGCCACCTGGGCCAGCGGCAAGAAATTCAAAGTCGGCGACACTCTCGGTCGGTCAGAGACATTTACTGTTAATAGAATCCACGATGCGCTTGTGTGTCACGCTGCTCAAATGCTCATGCAGCTTAATTTTGGTTCTTTCAGTGTTCAACTACGCCGGAGGGTCGCACACGGTGGACGAGGTGAGCGCGGCGGACTACGCCGCCTGCAGCTCCAGCAAAGCGCTCAGCAGCGACAGCGCCGGCACCACGACCGTCACCCTCAAGACCGCCGGCAAGCACTACTTCATCTGCGGCGTCGCGGGCCACTGCAGCAGCGGCATGAAGCTCTCCGTGGACGTCGCCAAGGCGGCGGCCGCCCCGACGCCGGCGCCAGCACCGGCCGTGGCCCCGGCCGCGGACACCACCACGCCGGACGCCCCGGACACCACCCCGGACACGCCGTCGACGTCCCCCTCGAGCTCCGACGTCACGCCCAAGACCCCGGTCACGGTCCTCTCGCCGCCGGGCAAGAAGTCCACCTCCGGCGCCGCCGGGCTCGGCGCCGCGGCGTGGGCCGGCTTGGTCCTTTCCGGGCTCGTGGCCGCGCATCTCGCCGCGTTCTAGAGCCGCCCGCCGGGGTGGAGGCAGTGCTGTTTATTGTTAGGCTGCACGTCATTGGTTCATGTATTGTATTGGTTGAGGGACTTGACTGAGGCTTGTTTTGATTCAGGGAGGGAAAGCGTATGACGCTTTTGTTGTTGGATACTTGGATTCTATGCTATTGTGTTATCATATTCTTTTCATTTTTTGTCCCTATATGATTGTGTATGTTATCAGATAGAGCGTTAGTTAATTTGCATGGTATGGTGGATTAAAGCTGACCACTGCTTGACTGCTGGTCATGTGGTGTGCCGTGTGCATCTTAAAAACGACATGAAACTGAACTGAATTGTGCGAACTCACTGATCCCATCTGGATTGCCTGTTTGTTATTTGCGCATTCTGGATTCATGCCACTAATATTTGTTTTCAAAGTTGGATTATATATTGAAAATCATGCCACTTAATGGTGCTTCAAACAATATGAAATCCAATTTTGTGAAATAAGAGTGGCATGGATAGATTTTTTTTCTTGTTATTTCTATAAGAGTCAGATTACATCATGGTCCGACCATGTCAGATAAGCTAAACTCCCGCACAACGCGCATTGTGCAATACAACTATACAGGTGGCTAAAAATGGATTGGGGATCATTACCCTAGTCCTGCTCTGATAATATGTTACCAACCTTGGAGATTTGAGAAGATAATATGTGGATTAGTGATAATGGCATTATATAGTCCTCTCTTATTGGTCATATGGACCGGGTCTTGATACACACAGACTACCCACTGTGTAACATACAACTGTAAACATGGTTTCATTACTGCCATCAATCTAGAATTATGCATCTGCAAGATTCAGTGGTTCATTCGAGAACTGCTGGGTTATCAATCTAATTATCCTAACAATTTTTTGAATGGACTTCCAAACTGCTAGTACAGTAGCAAGTTCACCTTAGAATAATATCACTGATTCACCGTGCAGAATAGGACACAAGTCCATACGGTCATACATCTTCAGGATGCAGCAGCTGATTGTTTTACTGAATTATGGGGAACCTTCAATTAGTCCAAGCTTCTTAAGAATCTTCTGCTCCTGTGTTTTGTCTATGACATGTCAAGAAAAACAAGGACATGGGAAAGCTGCCTGCTGGTTTACATTACAGAATCCAGGTGCACAATGATGCACTTCCTGATGGATGCATATCCAGAGGTAAGGAGCCAGTTAGCAGCGTAATGCGTAAAATTAACGTTTACCAAAAGAATATATCGCTTCTAATGTATATCCTTGCTTCCCCAGGCATGCTCATGCCCGAGACAAGTATTTTTGTGGACATGGCAAAACAAAAGGAAAAACAGCAAAGATAATTTAGTTTTAAGTTTTCACCGATGAAAAGATTTGAGTCTTCAGTATTCTTGAATAAGGCTACAGAATCACATGTTAGGATACATTCTTCATCAGGGTTATCTGTAAAATTTGAGTGCAGAGCATTTCCAACAATGTCCACTATTGGAGATGTTGTCGTGGAGGATTCAATGCATAATATGGCAGCAACGGCATCAAGCTGTCTAACCTCATTTCTGAACATTAGCCTTGCATGTGCTACAGCAGACAAAATAAACTGTGAGAACAAGAAAACAAAGAATCAAGAGTAGCAATTGTGAAAGGAGCAAAAGAATCCCAGGAGATAACAGAACATGCCTTGAGCTAGCCTTATCAAACTTTCAAGCATCCGCACTGTTGTCCTTGCTGCAGTATAAGCCTAATTTTGAGAGCCTGCAAACTCTTTAGGCTAGAGAAAAATATTTATTTGGCTAACCTGCATTATGTGTTCCTGATTTTCTCTGAAGCTGATAATAGCTTGAGATAACTATCTCTGCCTCCTTTGTTAACACTGGTTTAAACCGACGTACATAATTGATGTACCTGGAATAAATACTCAATTATCATTGGTAAATTGTAAGTATTGATGACGAGAAACAGGAAAGTTTCAGTACTAAACAGCACATTCAGCTAAATGCACTCAGAACTTTTTTGTTGGTCATTATCGGCCCGACAAAACAGCATTTTTGGAAGCTGACAAATGAGGCAAGGTTGTTAAATATAGTACAACAAATAAATTTATCCATATCCTGTGCACCGTCCTCTAAGCTCAGCCTTGTTATTTCTTGGTAGGTAAACAAGACATGAAAAAGATCTCTCACCTTCTCAACTGGGGAAGTGTCCACTTTACAGAAGCATCTATCTTGCCTTTCTTTTCATCAAAATTCTGCACATTTTAAAAATCTCTGCTTAATAGAGTTTTCTCTTGACCAAAATTCACTGGGTTATTTTCATGCTTATAGATAAACGAGTATTCAAGATGCAGACAATAGAGTGAGTCCAAATAACAACAAAACACACCTCATTCAATATATGAGATGAAACTATTTCATCCCACTCAGTGTTCTGTGTATCCAAGAGAACCAGAACTATATCAAATCTACTCAACAGTGGTCCTGAAAGTGTTGTATTCACAGATAAGCCTGAAAGGGAAAAGCAAAGATACAATGATTAGAATGGATAAGGCTTGTTGGATGTTGTAGTTTCGCATAGAAAAAGGGTTCAGAAAACAAAGGTCCCAAGTACAGAAATCCCAAAAGGACAGTTTCATTAATACCATGGTCTTCAAAACTGTAGAATTCAATGCATCCAAAACCCTTTTTGTTCCAAACCATAGTAAAACTATAGTATTTTCCCAGAACTCCCAAAAAAAAACTTTGCCCACGTAGAAATTATGTAAGAACTTTAGGAAAGGACAATGATAAAAGCTTAGAAGCAATGCTTTTGTTTTTTGATGTCTTGCTAAACTAATATTTTTAAGCAAATTCAAGAGTTTGGACCAATTTACAGGTTAAGAAGTCCTCCAAGTGAATATTAAGAAATTAACTAGCCTTGTAGTATAATTTGCCAATAGCCCAACAACACCAGTGTGTTATTGGTGGTACAATGTTTTACTGAAGTAACTAAGCTATAAAGTACTTGATGTGTGAAGCACTACTTTCAGAAGGATCATATCGCCCTTTCGGATTTGTGGCACCAAAGACAGTAGTCCTTGTACTGAGCGTTGTAACTAATCCAGCCTGGAAGACCAATAAGTGATAATGCTGAGTCAAAGTGCACACTAGTAAGTAGTAGCTGTGAATGGGACAGAAACTGGCAGTTTTTCAAAGCAATACCTTCGCAATGCTTATTGTCTGTTGCTCCATGGCTTCATGTATTGTTGTTCTGTCATGCTCCCGCATGCTATTGAGAAGAATGTCAGATAGGTGTCAGACCTCAAAAATAATTAGATTATAAAATAGCATTTGTATTAACTTTAGCAAGAACCCAAAAGTAGTACATAACATATCACAGCTTACAAAAAGTAAGGACAGCACACTGATAAGACAAGGTGCCCATTCATGTCTAGCAAAAAAGATCAATTTATCATGGAAAATATTTTTCTCAAACACGCAGGTGAGCTGCGTATCATTGTATTAAGAACAAAAAAGGGTGGAGAACCCATAAAAATACTCACAGGACAGGACACCAGGTAAAAACCATACATGCCGATTATCTAAGATCACTTGTGTGTATACAGAGGGACATGACTACATGAGTGGTCATCACTCATGAGACCCAGTCCTGGAGCAGGGCAACCAGGATGTCCTCCGAGCCGTATATGCGAAAGGGGCTCCCTAATCTTGGAAGTGTTTACTCTACTAAAGACTTAAAGAGGGTGGAGTCGACTTGCTACACGCATGTACTGATGTATATACATCTCGTACATATGTGTATGAAAAAAATAACTGCAATTATTGGGGAGTCAATTCCTTCAATGCCATTAGAAATTTTAGGTGTTCTCTTATTGCCATCGAATTTTTTGAATTTCCTTGATTGCCACAGCTTAAAATTTACCATCCCTTGGTTGCCATTTCCGTCATGTTCCGTTAATTTTTCCGTCCGCCCACTGCCCGGCCGCTTGCCCCCGTCGGCGGCCCATGACCGAGGTGCCCGCAGCCACGCACACACCTCGCGCTGCCTTCTCTGCTCTGCTTCTCCCCCCACGACCAGCTCTCGCCAGCCAGCTAGCCTAGTTCCCTCGCGGCCTCGCCTCCAATCCTCTCCCAACGTTCCGACCAGGCTGCGCGCAGCGACGACTTGGCCACCACGTAGGTGACGTCGTTGAGGCAGCAGGACGAGGAGGAGGAGCATCAGATCGAGGGGAGGGAGCAGAAGCAGCCGCGGCTGCCCAATGGCCGCCCCCGCCCTTGACGCTCTCTGGCTGCTGCTCTGCCCTTCGCCGCGCCCGCGCCGCTCCTCTGCTCGGCGCCGCGGCAGTGCGTCCGCCGTGTCTCCGCCCGGCACCGTGCCTGCGCCGCTCCTCCGCCCAGCACGCCTCCGCCCGGCGCCGTTGCCCGCGCCTCCGCCCGGCGCCGTGGCCGTGGATCAGCCCGGTGCCGCGCCCGAGCCGCTCCTCCGCCCGGCACCGCGGCAGCGCGTCCGCCGCACCTCCGCCCAGCGCCGCGTCTAGTCCGCGCCTCGCCCGGCACCGCGCCGCCCCTGCTCCTCCCGATGCCGCGCCCGCGCCTCCCCCAGCGTCGCGTCTAGTCCGTGCCTCTCCCGGCGATGCGCCGCCGCTGCTCCGCCCGGTGCTGCGCCCGCGCCTCTGCCCGGCGGCGCGCCCTGGCCGCTGCTCCACATGGTGCCGCAAATGGATGGGTAGATAACGAGAGGGATTCATGCGGGCCCAGTTACCAGTGACTGCAACTTCATAGAGTTTAACGGAAATGGCAGTTCAGGGATTGGAATGTGTTGAATTTTAGATAATCAAAGAGCACTATAGTTGCACTAGTCAGCAGTATTAGTAATTTGGTCAGTGATTGATCACCTGTCAAATTCATCTATGCAGCATAAGCCGCCATCCGCCAGCACAAGAGCACCAGCCTCAAGCATCCACTCCCCTGAAAGTAGGGACCCCCCAACCCCCAAAAAAGCACGCGCACACAGAGAAATAAGATCATTGTTGCTTGTTGGATTCATATGAAACAGCGCTATGCCACTATGTTAGGTGTAGTACCTCCATCCTTGACAGCTGTGACAGTTAATCCGGCACTGGTGCTCCCAAGACCAGTTGTAATCACTGACCGATTGCTCAATTTAGCAGCAAACTTCAAAAACTGGGATTTGCCAGTACCTGAAATTCAATGGAGCAAAATATAGTTGCACTTCCCCCTTTCCTTTTCTAAATAAATATTTTTATTTACGTTACAGGACTACTTAGGGTCAAGCTTCACCTATACAAATGGTAACTGGCACACCTCTTGGATTTAAGCAATATCAACCTAATATCTCATTTTACCTCCCCATTCCCTTTGTCTCGATGGTGCAGTAGCCACTACAGCTCCCCAGCTGCACTGAAAAGGTCCAGGATCACGTCCAGAGTCCCCTCACTTGCTACCCTTTCCTATCCAATCCACCCACATACAGACCCGAACATGACAGTCCTTTTTTGTTCTAAATGGTGGTTACATTTTTTTTCTTTTGATGCTTCTTTAAGCTGTTACCAGGACACCCGAGCTATTTTTTTTCTGAGTCAGTCTATTGACAACCTGGTCAAATTCCAAGTGATATCTGGCAACTCCAAAATCTTATGACTGAAGTGACCGGAGTCCAAGTTGAATTCTGACACCCATGTCCATGTCTGTGCAATATAGTCTCTAGGCGCCATTGTATGGAAATTCTATTAGGCAGAACTCCTGCCCTTTTCTATTGAAAGAAGTTCAACCTCGCAGCACCCCATAGACAAATTGTTACTAGTTTATATATATCGTGAATACAGTACCTGGATCACCAACAAGAAGCATATGAGGTTCTCCTCGAATCTTTGTTCCAGAAGCATCGACATGCTGCACTCCACCAATTAATGTAAGGGCGACTGGAATCATAAAACATTGCGCTGTTATGCCAACGTTATTTGAATATAACAACTCAAAAATAATCGTGGAAACAGCCTCTTGCAGAAATGTAGGGAAAGGCTGCGTACAATAGACCCCAAGTGGGTCCGATCCCTCCCCGGACCCCGCGCAAGTGGGAGCTCATGCACTGGCTGCCCTTTAACAACTTAAAAATAATCAAGTTACTAAGTGCTTTCCAAGAAAATAAGCTAAACTCAAAACCATAATTCTCTATTAAGTTTATAGTGAGGTTTATAATCTAAATTAATAAAAAAAATCGGGGCATGGAATCAGAAAATATTTTACCAAGCATTTAGTATGATGTCTCTCTCTTATTCTCCTTTGTGTTAAATGTAATATGTATTATTTATAGCTCAAGGGTAGTCTAGGACTCTAGGGTGGTTTGACAATAGCCTAGAGTCTTCTCCTTTGTACAGTATATATGCCCTTTGGGCCAATGCAATAGTGTAATACAGTTCATTACTCATCCCTTCTGCCGATTCTAACACTTTGAACTCACCATTAATATGGAGTACAATTTTGGAGGGTTCCTAGCTGTTTGTACAGTAATTCTGGATATGAGAGTCCAGAAAATCGTCTTATACTACTTTAAATTTATGTGCACTTTAATTCTTAAGACCATACCTAAAGGTTAGACACATAATTGTACAGCTGCTTTACTAGTCAATAGTTAGTACAGCAATACAGCTTCTAGTGGCATACCTGCAAGCTTCACCGTGAATAGCCCAAAAATTTGAGGACAGATGCCTTTCAAGATTAAATTTCTTCCTGTGTACAAAAGAAACATAACAAGGAAATTAAGCCAATGCGATATTGGCAACAAAATGTCTGAAAGGCTTCTGTTATGTGCAGAGGTAATGTGGACAGTAATGTCTGTTGTTGCAGTAGCATTCAAGTTGGTTCTTTTGCTTGGATAGGAGATAAGCTATTTGCTAACAGCTTGATTAAAGATAAGAGTTGAGTGCTTGAGTTGACTTAGGATAGTAAGTCAGACATGTGATTTGTTTGAGACAATTCGACACATTTTTTGTTAAGAGGTGAACCCTTATATACAATAGTGGACGCCCGCTGTCAGCCTATCACAATTAAGAAAATAACTTCTCATTTCCTCACTCAAGGTTTATAATCACCGAAGTAATTGTCTTGTAGGTGCAAATAGATCACAGTTCTGTGGAAGTTGGACTAATCCATCAGCAAACTTTATAAGTGGATCATTTAAAGTCGGCAATGTGCCAACTCAACAATTTCATGCTGACATGGACACTAAAGTGCTCTCTCCATTCCAAATTATAGTTCAACTTAGCTTTGTCCTAAGTCAAACTTCTCTAACTTTGATTAAATTTATAGAAAGAAAAGAAACCAATACCTATGACATCAAATCAGTTCCATTAAATCCGCCATGAAACATGTTTTGACGATGCATTTATTTGATATTGTACATGTTAATGTATTTTTCTAGAAACTTGTTCAAAGTTAGAGAAGTTTGATTTTTTTTTCTCAAACACACAGGAGAACTGCGTGCCATTATATCAAGAAAGGAAATAAGAGTCTAGGGCTTTAGGCAACTCATACAGCTCCTAAGGAGGCAAGGAAAATAAACTGTGACTCGCCACACAAACACTAGAAAACAACAAACAAGATGGCCATATTCTACAGACCCCTTTGACCCGCAGTCCCTCACCATACACCACAACATTAGAGAAGTTTGACTTAGGAGAAGGCAAAAGTGAACTATAATTTGGAACCGAGGAAGTACAAGAGAATGTGATGTCATGCATCTGCCCAGAACCTCTCATCACATTGCTCCATTGAAAATAATAGCAGACCAGTTCATGTCGTGCAGCCACCCAGTACTCATCAGGATGATGGCTGATACACTGCATGAAGATGACACTGTGCTTATAAATTGACTAAAACCTACAGCTGAACAGTGGTTGGATAAAGAAATCTATCTGCAAAGAGAAATTGATCTGCTCTCCAGTTTGCGCACCTGCAGGAATTGTGCGGGTTTCCATTCATGTTATTTGCATACAAACTCCCTATAGTTAGTTCGAACAGCAGAACTCAAAACCTACAGGACTTGCAACCTACACTAAGCATTCACCAGCAGGGGTCCACCCAAGGGCGGATCTACAGCCGGGGCGGCCGGGCCTCCAGCCCCAGCTACCCCAGTGCCTCTAAGATTTTAGACATAGATAATGAAGGAAGAAGAGAAAATAGAGGTAGAAGAAGCAGTCAGCCCCATCTACATGTTCATCCTAGATCCGCCATTGGATCCACCCAAGCCATGCAATAATCCAAGGTGGCACACGATCGCCTCCATGTGGCATGCTCCTGAACCAAATCAGCAGCATGTCATCATGTTCCTTGTGTGTCACTGATCACCCAAACTCTCGCAAAGCTACTTGCTCTAGAGCCAGATAATGTCTAATAGATGAGTTGCTGTGTTAATATATAAATTCTAACATGATTAGAATGCAGGGTTTTCAATAAAAAGATCATAAACTATTGCCCAACCACTTTAATGTGAACCCATTACCACAGTAGCACTAAAGGTGGCATCCATGCGAGCGTGATTAGACATGTTGGCACTTAAGTGGCCTTGGAAGAAAGTCCCGTGATGGGTGTTCCATTTAAAAGTGTGGTCACCTATTTGCACATAGTGGACAAGTTTGGTGGCATCCGATGCAATAAGGATTTTCACAGCTGCCATGGACAGCAGTGAGCTGTGCATCAGAAGGTTCTCAATCCCAATTCACACAACTAATTGGATAATGCAATGCATTATATATGCTTAAAGGGTAGAAAATTGAGCTTAGGTCAATCTAGGGAACACCAGGCACAGACTAAGCACCAGAACATAAGCACCTTTTAGCGGAGTAACCCTGTATTTTTCCCAGAAACGTTTGAAGTCCTCTTCAGTTTCCACAGGAATGTCTATATCAGACTTCAGCTCATTCGTTCTCCTGTATGTACACAGTCATTCATAAATATAATAACAACAAATGGAAGGAATGAAGGAACTGACATTGTTCAAACTTAATCCAGAGACAAGAAACAATTGGACAAATAAAAATAGCTGCCAACTAACAGTCTAAACATATGATATGACTACCTCTGTTGACATCTGATCTGACTACTTTGTAGATGATCACAAGGAAGCTACAATGCAGTGACCGAAGCATAATTTAACAAGGAAACTAAAATGCAGTGACCAAAGCAAAACTAGGCAATGAGTGAGTTTATAGTCTGCAAACAAAGGCCTGTCTAGTTGGCTGCATACGGGCCAGTCAAAATCACAAAAGAAAACATGAACAATTTTTCAACTAGTATAACATGATAAAGCTTATTGCTTGTATCAAAGGATTGATCTGAACGCAAGAAGAGGTTCCTTCAGATTCTTAACAAGCATACTGCGTGATGAGTCCTTTAAAGACCAGGGAATTGAAATTGGCTAATAGCTGAAAAGATGATTAAAACACTAATGATCAAGAGATTCAATAGAACTGAAGTTTGCTGAACGAGCAAATTACATATTATCAAATTACCTCACATAATTGGCAAGAAGCATAGGATCAAGGTTTGATCGCACATCCTTAATATCAGAAGACCACTTGGCAGACAATATACCCGTAATAATGACATCATCTGAAGAAAAAAACAAACAGGGCCATATAATAGAACAGGAGTTTAAACAAACAATACTGTTAATAAGCAACTCATGCAAATGGACACGACATATTCCACTTCTGACTTTTCATCTTGGAAATAACAAGACTTCAACTTTTTTTTTTTGAAACTCAACAAGAATTCAACATTGATGTGTTATAAAGTTGCTCCAGAAGTATCAAGGTTTGTGGATTTTTCGAGGTCTGAACGCAACTGGTGAATTCTAAAGTTAAAAAAAAGAAAGGAATGCAGGATAAACACTGAGGACATGAAGGACAAAAGGATACCATTGGTAGTTCCACTTCCACATAATCCTATGGGTAAAGCACACAGAGGCTACTTACCTCCAGCTTTAATGGTATCAACAAGGTCATCCATCAAAATTACAGGCATTGAACGGGGTATAGACCCAACACCCAGAAGTTGCACGTTTTCTTGAATTTTGATTTCTTGGTAATCATGGCAGATGGTGGTACCATCTTTGATCTGGAAAGAAACACTTCCACAACCTCTTGAACTCTAGGTGGACAGCAAAATTATCAGTAGCAACTTCTACAGCAGTTGAAGCCAAAGTTCAGCCAATTACAAAACATAATAGGCAAGAAAACTAGTAAATCTATCACACAGAACAATGCAAGTATTCACCACATGTTGACAGATATATGCAGAACCAGGGAAAAGATACTAAAATCATCTACTAAGGTCTAAGGAAGTCAAATACCTTGGATGGGCACAGTGCAGGAATTTTCATTCGATTCCCAGCCTCCAGCTCAGGCCAAACCATGAAACTGTTCAGGGCACAGAAAAGCTAGGTATTATCTGTCCAGTGTATGAATATATGATCATAATGTTCAACAATACTTCTAAGAAAAAATTGTTGGGTCCCGGTATTTCTCGCTATATGTCAAATCACAAAATTATCATGTAGAAGTTCATCTAAACTTTCAAGACAATGAACAAACGATTTTGAACTCTGAATAACCTTACCAATTTCTTGAAGATGTTAAGGGGAAGGGTAATAGAGTTAAGCTTGCCTATTGCAGTAAAGATACCAAGCTTCTCAACTAATCATATTGTGCACGAGATACTTAAACTATGAATGCGAACTTACTCATGGGGTTTTTGGCTTACAGGCTCAAGTAACCAAATAGGCTTAGTGTTAGCGACACTGAAAAAACAAAATGGCACTCCCTCCGTATTTAATATAAGTCGCGGTTGATTTTTTTTCAAAACTTCGATCTTTCGTTTTATTCAAAAAATTTGTGTAAACAGATAAGAAAACTCATCATACTCAAACTCTCTATGATGATAAAACAAATCACAACAAAATAAAAAAAATTGAATAAGACAAGCAATTAAAATTTTGGAGAAAAAAAAGTCAACCGCGACTTATATTTAAATACGGAAGGAGTATAACTTTGCCACTTAAATTAGAACTATGGAACTCAACTTTGGTTTAGGAAATATTTCTCTTTTCTAAGAGAAGCTTCTACCTAACCAGCTTAATCAGTAGACCACCATCTAAAATTGCAGGACTGAGCTGGTACGATATGAAATTCACAATGAAGCTTCACCAGCCCATATTAGTGTACATACTGCAAAAGACGTAAATCACAAACCTATGCTTGCATTTCCTGCACATGTACTCCCTCTCGTACTCAATCATCTTGACACCACCTGATCTGATCACAGTTCCCTTCAGAGTAATCAATTTCCTCATGTGGTTCACTCTCACCTTTCCAATGCTCGGGGAAGCCTCTGCAAAGCACCTCCATCACCACCAAAATCACGAATCTGATGAAACAACCAGCCAAATCGGGCTACCAAATCACCACGCAGGCATTCGAACGAACACAAGAGTTGCACACGTGCGCACCAGGGAATTCTAGAGGGGATCCAGAGGCATCGATGCGTACGTGCACAAACTTCTTCAACGATGTGGGTTTCAAATTACCCAATCTCTCGAACATTTCGAGCTGCAAGGCAATATTGAGCTTTCAGAGTAGAGTGGGAAATTGGGGTGGGCATGCAGGAGGTGGTCGTACGCTCGGCTGGTTGGTTCGCTGACCTGGGCCGATTGAGCGGCTTTGTCGAGGTAGGACAGGTACTTGCCGGGACGCGAGTAGAGTTTGTTGGCGAACTTGGGATCGAAGTCCATAAGATCAGCGAATCTGCGAGAGGAGACGGGGTTAGGGTTCGGAGGAGGATGACAGGAGTGGATCGGGAGGAGGACGCACTCAGTAACGAGCGGGAAATGGAGCTTGGAAGGGTCCTCGTCGAGGAGGATGCTGCGAATGTCATCGGGATAGAAGTCGAGGAGGAAGCCCGCAAGCACAGCCTCCTGGGCAGTCTTCTTCGACTCCGATTCCGTCTCCGGCCCCGACTCCGACGACATTTGGGCGGCGGGTGCAGATTTGGGCGGGAAACAACGGATGAGGCTAAAGCAGATGGCGCCGACTGTAGACTGATATGATATGGACCGAAATAAAGCTAACGTGCACCGAAGGGGCGTGCGGCTTGTTTGGACATCGTGAGATAGGATGGTTCCGTCTCTAATTTTTTTATAGGATCATTCCAACTAGTGTTTAGTTAGAGGAGATAAATTTATCCTTGTTTTTTGTTTGGTTGTAAAGATTAAGAGGGGAATGGACGGCGTCTTCGATCCGTTAGACTGTTGATGTGGGACCCACCTGTCAGCCACACATACCATCTTCTTCCCCAATTCGTTGCCTCCCACTACCTCGCATCCGCCGCCACCCCTTCGCCCTCGCGCGCTAGCCACTAGGCCCGTCGCCGTCCCTCCCCACGCCAGCCGCCACCGCCCCTCCCCGCATCAGCCGCAACCGCCCCTTCTCATGCCGGCTACCGCCGCCCCTCCCCGCTCCCACGTGGCCGCCCCCGCCTCGCTGCGCCCGCACGGCGGTGCCGGCCTTTCCCCCCTCTAGCGCGCCCGCCGCCGACCCTCGTGGCGCCGCCCTGCTCCCTTGCCCTTGCCTCGCCTCGCCCACGCAGCCACCTTGTCGCACGCTGGCCGCCCGCTCTCCGCCATGCCCCGTCATGCGAGGGTCGCCACCATTCTCTGCTCCGCCGCCGGCACCACCTCACCGCGCCGCCGCACCTCACCTCCGCTCCACTGCGCCTCGCCTCCGCAGCTCCGCCTTGCCACACGACGGGAGGAAGACGGCACGTGACGGGGACTAATTGGGATGTCCCCGTCCGGGCGATTTGGAGGAATGGGGGCGTCCCGCATCTGGAGGGAATATTCCCTCCAGGGGACCATCCCATCCTCCTCAGCCCCAAACCAAACACTTGGTAAAGAGGGACCATTCCATTCCATCACATCCCCTCAACCAAACACATGCTAAGGTGCTCGTCCAAACAGAGCCGCCGCTAGAACGCAGGTGAGTTTGTTTAATTGCACAATGCAGATGGCCAAGCTACCTTTGCAGTCTGTTTGGTTTGCCTTCGCTTCGAGCCCCTGCCGCTGGTCCACCTCTCCTCCCTCCATGAGATCCGCCCGCCGCCGCCGCCTCCACCCGTGGGCAACGGTGAGGCGAGGCGCGCTCCATGGCAAGTAGGAAGGCCAGCACGTCGCTCCGTGGGGGAGAGGATGAGCCAACGCCCCGCTCCATGGCGACAAGTCATGACCAGCGTGACGCTCAACGCCGACAAGGCGTGCTCCTAGGCGGTGGAAGCAGAGCGCTCCAAGGCACAAGAAGAAGGCTGCCTCGCTTGGGAGCGGCGGAGCATGTCGGGGAAGGTGGAGGCGATGGAGACAGAGCTCGCCGGGGTGGTGGAGCTTGGGAGATGAAGCGCAAGGCAATGGAGGTCATCAAGCAATGAGAACGTCGGCGGAGCTCGGGAGACACGAGGAAGAGGGAGCCCAAGATGGCCATCTTTGCGCGATTGTGGCCTGCCTACCGAAAAACGGCTGATTCCTGCTTCTATCTGGAGCCAGGTGGGGAGAGATTTTTTGCACAAGTGAAGCCTGGCTACAATTCAGGACACGCAACTAAAAATTGTGCCTGCATTAGTATGGCCTAGCTAGAGGGTTGGCCACCCTACCGCTTGCCCATAAATGAAAAGGATAGTAATGTACTAAGAGATTGTTTACGTAGTTTTTTTTTTACCCTATATAAAACCGATCATCTGTGGATTGGCCAGTGAGATATTCCCATATTCAGAAACTAAACCGCGGTTTATATCGTGTCAAGTTAGGACTCGTCTCAAGCTAGGATAAAGTTAGATTCATTAAGCAGCGAGCCCGGCAGGGCTATAAATATGCATGTACCGCGAACGTAACGAAGGTCCATGACCAATACAACTTTCGATGCATCACCACCCCTTTTCTAGGGTTTACAACACTCAGTAAGTGTCATGTTGGTCTAATGTTGTTTCTCTCGTTAGATCTGCTAGGCCTTTATGATGTTTACCATGCTGGGTCTTATACTGAAGCGTTTTTTTATGGTAAGACCTAGTAGTTATCTACATGCCCCTTTTACGCACAAAGTTCTATCTATGTTTTATGCTATCTGCCATGATCTTTGCTTGTTTTGTTGTTTGAGTGCGGGTTTAGAAACTAATCTTAGCTACGCTCAATGGTCAAACCATGCACGACGGAGACATGCGTTTAGCTTCTAGTTGCATCGAGGTTGGCCCCTAGATCGACTCGATCCATACCGAGTCGATATGGCGAAAAGTTGATACGTGCGCGCCTTCGTTGACTCGACTGAGAGTCTCTAAGGGTAGTTTCCCTGCACGCCTCGCGATGTTTATCGTTAGTTGTGCTTTCTAGCATAGTATAGTTCGGTTCCCTGGGCATGGCCTTAGATGTGGATCTCGATGTCTCAGTGTGCGTCGGCTAGGCGTGGCTCTTAGCTTCAGCTATGGGACATTCATGTTTGGTCGGTGCCTGTGTTCCGTCCTAAGATGTTCCTGTTTGGGGTCAGTTTGTGTGTCATCTAGGAGGTTCGAATTAGCTGTTTGTAGATGAGTTATTTATCCCGTTGCTGCAAAGCAACGCCCTCGCATGCTCATGTGCCATCGGCTGCCCAATAGTAAGCCGATCGCCGGATCGTCTTGAAACATATAACTACCATCGTTGTCCCATTTTGATTTCTTGTATTACGAGGAATTTTAGGTATATTATTTGTGAAAAAAAGGTGCATGCAGAATCACAACCGAATCGAGAACCTCCCTAGTTGCAAGGTCAAGCTAGGTGGCATAGTCTATGCAGTAGCATCCTGATGCCGGCCAGAAGGTGTTTGGTACCATCTATGGAGGAGCGAGGTCTACAGGAGCACTCTCGGTTCTACGTGTCTCTCGCTGCGGTGTTTGCCCTGCTGGATTTCCACAGGCAGCAACTGGTGAAGTGATTCTGAAGCCAATAGAGATGGAATTCCGAAGCTAATGATTTGGAACTGAATTCCAAAGCCATCCAATAAAAAGCGAAGCCTGTACATCATTCTGTCTTAATTGAAAATGTGAAGCTGGATGATGAGAATCCGAAGTGAAGCTTGCCAATCTGAAGCTAATATATTAATCTGAACCTCGCTAGTGAGAATCCGAAACAAAGCTCACTGTTGATAATCCTGAAGCCAATAAATTGTTCTCTGTTGAGGATTTGAAGCCAATATCAATATCAGTGGATACCTACTTCCCAATAAGAGTCTGAAGCTAAAGCTAATTCTTGATAACAATCTAAAGCCAAAATAAATGTTAGTTTCTAGATAACAATCTAAAGCCGAAGTCAATGTTAGTTTCTAGATAACAATCTAAAGCCGAAGCCAATTCTCAATAGTAATATGAAGCTGATTACGATCTGGTCAACAGAAAAATATGAAGTCAATTCAGCCAATATGCGGAGATCGAAGCCCTTTTTTTTTGCTGTATTTACAATATGTAGAAGTTGAAACATTGACTAGTCATCAGGGAATGTATGTTGTGGTGGGAGGTCGAAGGTTGTGGGTTTGAGCTTCCGCAAAATCACATTTTTTTACACGGCTGGGGTCCTAGGCTTAACGCTACTGCGAAGCAGCCTTGGCATGTGAAGGCATTGTCTTGACTTTGCGAAGCGAATAAATTAAAAGGGAAGTGAGATTAGAAACATCTGCCTATGGTAAATAAAAAGGGACGTGAGATTAGAAACAAAGGGTGATGGCTATGCAGTGGTATATAAAAATGGAAGTGAGATTAGAAACAAAATGCGATGGCTCTAAAGTGGTAAGGCATGTTTGCGTGGTACGGGAGCTCTCTTCGAGTCTCCGGTGTGGAAAGCTGATTTGGAGTTGGTCCGCAGAGATAGGAGGGCTTCCAATGACTAGCGCAGGAATACTCTTCGGTCTATAGTGAAGGCGAAGGAATGCTCTTTAGTTTTGTGTGCTGCTGGGTTGGCAAAGTGACCATTCCCATGACTGGATAGCCTGATTGTTCGCTTCGGTGTGGAGCCACTTATTTGGGTTGTGTGCTACTGGGTTGGCGAAGCTGACTTTTCCTCCTGTGTGCTAGGCTTCGCTAAGGGTGTGTTGTTGGGCCGGCGAAGCTGATTTGGTCCATGGAGATCGGCAGACCTCGAAGGCCTAAGCGCGGGAACGAGCAACAACGGTGGTTGCTAGCAGTTGTGATCGAAGTGTAATAGAGAGAAGACCCTTCGAGAGTGGGAGCGGTGCCAAAGTCATGGGCCGACGAAGCTGATTTGGTCCATGGAGATCGGCAGACCTTGAAGGCCTAGCGCGGGAACGAGCAACAACGGTGGTCGCCAGCAGTTGTGACCGAAGTGTAATAGAGAGAAGACCCTTCGGGAGTGGGAGCGGTGCCAGAGTCATCCACCTTCCCCCATCCACAGGGCTGTTTATATAGTGGGGGGAGGTGGTTGTTTCTATGTGTTCAATTAGCCTATCCGAATATTATAAATAGGTCCTTGCTAGTCCTATTTCCCCAACGCTAGAGATTGAGGCCGGTGATAGCTGACATCAAATAGACAACACCTCCAAACATCTCTATTGGGGAAGCAGGCCTATCCCCTCGAAGGCCTGATCCATGTTGGGTAAGGACCTATTCATAATTATAGAGTTCCTCATGAGGAGATTTGTAAATGACCACCCCTATAAATATGACCTTGGAGGCTAGGGTTTGGAGAGTGAGCTGTTGGATCTCGGTAATAAATATGTTATGCTTTTAACATTCATCTATATTTTCCTTCTCAACTAAGGTTTCATTGGTCTCTCTTACCAAAATATGCTAGGCTTTCTCTTAGATGAACCGAATAACCTCCTTCCAAAAGATACCAAGGCATAACAATAAGGAAGCACATAGGTTAGCAAAACTAGCTAGACATATTCTCCTCCACCAACGTGTTTTTTCATGCTCTACCTGTAGTTCTGGTGATGAATGTCCCAACAGCTAAGTTGTTGGTTAGCTTCGTGTTCTTCTACAAATCACATAGCAAGCCCCAAGAAGCCTCGCCCCTGCCAACTTTGAAATCGAAAAAACCACAGCTAAGTCTGAATGGAAAGAATGGGGAAGGGTCAGGTGCTGGAGCGACGAGCGAGTCCTCGACCCTGAGAAGGTTGGCAACGGCGGATCCGGTGTCCCGATGGATAAAGCGACGAACTGTCGTGACAATCGAGGAGGAGGCAGCCAACACCGTGGATCCGCCCCTCGGATCATCCCAGTCAGCGGCAACGACCGCTTAAAAATATTTGAAGGGACTACACAAAGGATCGCAGTCGTGGGACTTCAATCTCTACGCAGACTCGAGGAGGTAAAGGAACCGAACCCCTTGCAATTTGTTTCGGGAATAAGCAAAATATGCCACTAAAACTACCATTTGTTTCGTTTTTAAAAAGAATTGCACTGAAATATCTGTACTTTGTTTCACTCATAAAAGAATTGTGGTTTGTTAGGGAAAGACACAAAACAACTAGGCAGTAGTACGTACACAAACTAACCTCTGCATTTTGTTAGGGAGAAGGCATGTAAAGGACTGGGTAGTACTAGGTAAAGGAACTGACTTGCAATTTGTTTTGGGAAGAATTGAAATGTGTCACTGAAATTCAACTTGTTTCATTAAAAAAAGAATTGCAATATGCTGGGGCACAAAAGAACTGAGCAGTAGTAGGTAAAGAAACATAACCTCTGCAATTTGTTTGGGGAAGAAGTGGAATGATATAATAAGTAATTGAATGGGTAATGCTTTGATGTATCTAGATCATTAAACTATTGTAATGGCTTCTGCTATATGTGTTCTACCGTCAACAGGATGAACTAACACAATCATGTGCACAGAAAATAATAAGCCAAACTATATGCTTTTGTAGATATTGATATGATACTCCATGACTTGTTCATATGCCCGGCTGACAAAAGGATTAAACCAGTACCTAGTACCTCTAGAGGATCAGATTCATAAAGAAAGAGATGACCCCAGGTGGTTTCAGCCACGAGTCTACCTATATAGTAGCATAGGTGAAAGAGATAATTAGAGAGGTATATTTCAACGTCAGATCTTTCATAGAGCTGGCTATCCATTGCTGAGGTAGTTTGTGTTGAGTAACTTTGTGGTCGGCAAGTCACGAATGAGGATCACTATAAAATTCTTTGACTTGCTTAAGAGATGATATAGAAGACAAGTATTGAATCCGAAAAACTTGACTGGGACCGATTTGTTCAGATGGTCAGATTGGAGGTGTTTGGCGCATCCTTTCCACCACATGACGTCACCCACTGGTTATCACTGGTTGGGCAAAAGGACAATGAAAGTTTAATGACACATTATGTGTTTCTAATGGATACACATCATCAAAGGAGTATGTTTATGATATGGTATGACATGTTATTATATTTGTTATTTACTTTACCTCTGTCTCTTGGTTAGCGTGGTGTACCTTTTTGCACACTATCTACAGCTTAGGATTGTGTTATCCTTTGGTTAATCGAATCTTGCTAGACTTGACGGTGCTATAACCACACCAGTCATAGAGCTAGACTGGTTAGTTCTCGCCCTCTAATCAAGGAAGAGCTTTAGTGTAAGTTTTGCTTGAACATTGTTGTAGCATGCCATCTTCTTCACACAGATCAGGTTGGTAGGTTCTCTTGGTGATGTCGGGAGTGTACCCTATGCATTTCGACCATGTCATTCGGAAAACCCATAGGCATTATCTAGCTCTCCTTCAGCAGGCCAAATATCTACCCATGATCTCCTCGAGAGGCTAAAATTCCGCTTGACGCAAGACCCTAATTCCTCTTTTGGGTAACCTTAGTCAAACTATGAATAGATTTTTTTCGTTGGTAAGGAAAATGGGCCTTAAGCCTTGTGCTTAGTTCCTTAATGTGATTTTGACGGTTGAATTGACAATACATAATATTTGGGACTAATGTGTGTGCAAGTGTTTTTTGTTTAAGTCTCAGGGTGCAAGAGATGGATTTGGGGTACAAACACCTCAAAGGAAAACCTAAAAGGCACAAGAGAAGACCCAAGATTCCATCCCGTTAGAAGCAGTTGCCCTGAGGCCGGTCAGCGGGCTGATTTTTTGGCCCATCAGAAGGTCCGGAGAAGACCCATCGAAAGGTCTGGAGAGAACAAGAAGACCAACATTGAAGATCACACGCATCGGATGGTTCGATGGTACCACCATCGGACGGTCTGATGGTACATCGGACCAGTTGGGCAGAAGAGAAGAGAAAGACCAAGTCCCCATGTTTCAATGCATCGGACGGTCTGATGATCCATCGGACAAGTTGGACAGAAGGATCAACAAACCGAAGACCGCGGCATCCCACGCATCGGACGGTCCGATAGTTTCATCATCGGATAGTACGATGGTCTCAACGGTCAACTCCAACGGCTAGTTGGGAGTACGCATCAGACGGTCTGATGGTCGCAGAAAAAGCAGATCAGATTGCTCCCAACGGCTACTTTGGAGGTGTGGCATATATATACCCCCTTGGCCGGCCTCCTCATTGTGATTGGTGACTCCTGAGCTCATCGCAATGTTGAGAGTTGAGACACATTCTTCATACCCATTTGAAGTGTAGGAACACATTTTGTGAGCCCAACCATCACTAGAGCAAAACTAGACACATCCCGGCATAACTAGAGCTTCACTGCATCTTTGCTTAGGCCTCGTTGTCTATCCCCGTGCTTGCGTGCACGTTTACGTGCGCGGTTATAAGTCTTGTGAGACCCTTAGGAGTGTGGAGTAGCCGCCATCTTACTTGTGAGAGGGAGGAAGGCTATCGGCACGTTGGCCAAAGCTTCACATAGTGGAGACGGCGGGGGATCTCCACGAGCGGGAATCGGAAGACCCACAATAGTTTCCGACAATCCTCTACCCTTGCATGGCGAGACCGTAGTCATACACTGCGTGAGAGAATGGCTCGTGTGGGTGTGTACCGGAGATATCTGTAGATCCAAACCTAGTTGCTAGTCACTTTGCCATCCTCCACCCTTGCGTGGACGGGACCACACTCCTTTGACAATTGCGCGAAAACAAAGCCTGCGGGGACGCCAAACGAAAAGTAGAGTATAGAGGCAAGTTGTTCTCCCCAAATCTCGTGAAAAATCTCCGTGTCTTTCAACGAGAGACACCAAGAGACGTTTCTTTCATTGTTTCGGGAAGCAATCTGTTGATCACCGTAGCGATCTTTTGTTTTCTCGTTTGGTGGTTATCTAGTTCACCGTTCGTGTTGTGAGAGAGGATGAGCTAACTGCTGCTGGGGTGGGGTGATCCTTTCTTGGATGCTATGAACCTACTGATGGCCCCTCTAAAAACATACCGTACGAATTGTTTGCTAGGGCCTTGTTTGGATCTGCATAGATTGTGGGATCCAGCTTTTTACGATCCACAAACTCCAAGTCGTGGAATTGTCCGCATAGAGTAACTAGCTGATCACAACACAATGCGTGGAATGCAATGGCCAGTTTCTAGGTTTCAACAATCTACAATCTATCAACGAAGCCACCTGTTATAATTTCGACCGGACAACGGTAAGCCTGAGCACATCAGAGGACGCGGCGAGAGACAAAGGGGCGCCCGAGCACATCCGAGGATGCCGGAAACAACGCCCAGAGACAAACACGAAACATCCACTCGTGTCTTTGGATGCGTGCAGATACCTGCGCCGCCACGCGCCAGCGCCACCCCAGGCATCACTGCATCAGCTCCCTCCGAGTGCCTTGTGCCCTTGTCCGCTTTTCAGAGCACCCGTCAATGACAATGTCATCTTCTGGTGGCTGGCCGGAGCGCTAGCTGCGAGCTGCTGCCCTGTGCCGTCTGGTACAGAACGGCAGCCACGAGAGGCCCAGAGCGCAGTGCCTACGCATGGACACACCCAACTAAACTACCCCAAGGTAGCCTAGCCAACGCCCACGCATCCAGGCCAGGCCAGGCCAATGCCGGCGCCCAGCGGCGGCGCGAGCAAAAGCGCCGAGGGCTCCAGCGTAGCCCGAGGGCAGGGCAGTCGGCGGACACGAAAAGCCATAAAGCCGCCGGCGCCAGGCCAGGCTGCCGGTTCCAATCAGACCGAGCATGCAAAACCCGGCCGGCCGCCCACGCCGCTGTTCAGCTGTCATTCTGTCAACGCCGGCGTGTAAAAGCAAAGCAGCCGTACCGTTCGTGGTTCGTACCAGCGGGCAGCGGAGTACGCTCGCCGTCGGTCGGGGTCACGGGTGGGGTGGGGAGAGGGGGAAGGAGGCGGCGAGGCGTGTGGAGGCGCGCGCCGCACGTAGCCCTTCCCTTGCGCTCCGGCCGCTCCGTGCTGGGGTGGCCGCCCAGCGAGCGCGGTCCCGGAAGGAGGGGACACCGTACGCGCGCCGGCCGGAGCCTTGTCTGTCTGGGTCGTCGGGGGCTCGCTCGGGGGGCTGTGCGGTGCTCCCGCGAGGCCACCCGACCCTGCGTGGCGGCGTGGCGTGCACGGTGCAGGCGACGCGGCGCGGTCACCTAGCCTAGCCCTGTAGGGTGAGACGTCGTGGAGGCTGGGATGCATGGCCAACTGAAATTTTGTTCCCACACGATGCATGGCCAATTGGCAGTTTGGCACCCTCTCTTCGGTCGTGTGGGACAGCGGTCCTTGCATTGTACTATAGGGAAGTGAGATATCGATGGGATCGGGAACATTTTGTTTTTCAGACATCGGCGTGATTGGGAACATACTGCTCCATCATTCAGGTTCGAGTCTTTGATTCCGTGGCTCGCGTTAACAATTCAGTGAATCTTCACTACTGAACCGGCTACCGTGCTCTTGCGGTCTTTTTTGTTCTTCCGTGAGGATTTATTGTGTCGACAATCGTTTTCGCTGCCTGGCTGGAAAAAAAACATTAGACTAGTGCTACTAGATAGATAGGGCATCCGTATTACAGTGTACAAACGCTTTTCACACTCATATCCACGCTCTGGTGAAACTAGTTAGTCCTATCATATTAAGCTGTGTGATAGCTCGCCTCCAACAGTGTCTTTCTGCCTTCTGTTACTGTGATCAGTTTATTGCGTCATATTTCGTGGACCGGCTAGTATTCGATGATGCGGTCCAGAGAGGAAAAAAGAGGTCACGGTAACGTCTGCTGCCAGGTCCTCGGTCCTCCGCTCAAGGGCATCGCGCTTTCCCGCCGTCCACCTGCCGTGCCGGCCGCCGGACTCCAACCGAGCCAACAGCCAACACCGAACCTCAGGGAGGCCGCAGCTCCATGTCCAACCACGCCATCGACGACGCACGCACTCCACCACCACGCCACGTCCCCAACTGCCACGCTCCTCCACGCCCACATTGGCCATTGCCCGCCCGCGTCCGCGAAACTTCTCGGGTCCCCGGCCCGTATATATAGGACCACGCACCCGCACGCCCACGCCGCGCCACCACCGGCACCACCAGCCCAGCCCAGACCCCCCCGCGCGCGCGCGCACCCCACCACGCGCTACTCGCTCCTTCTGCTGCCAGCCTGCCACCCCGCGCTTGCGTCCGTTCGTTCGTACCACAGGCGTGCGGGGTCGATCGGCAGCCCAGCCATGGCGGACCCGGCGCGGTGCAGGAGGCACCCGAAGCACCGGCACGCGGCGGGCGTGTGCCCGTTCTGCCTGCGGGACCGCCTGGCGCGCCTCTCCGCCGCCGCCGCGGCCAGAGGCACCGCGTCCGCGTCGGCGTTGTCCGCGTCATCGTCGTCGGCGTCCTCGCCGTGCTCGTCGTGGGAGGAGGCGGTCGCGCAGCCGTCGTCGGCCCAGGCGCCGCGCCCGCGCCCCCGGCGCGGGAGCCTGGGGCTGCTGCTGCGGCAGGAGGGGAGGGAGGCGGCGGCCGCGGCGCTGGCCGCGGGACGCCGCGCCGCGCAGCAGCAGCAGCAGGAGGAGGAGAGGAAGGCCAAGAGGGGCAACTTCTGGGCGCGGCTGCAGCAGCAGCTCCACCACGGCGGCTGGCACAGGAAGGACGGGTGCGCGGTGGCCGCGGAGAGGCAGAGCGGCACCGCCGCCGCGCCGCGCGAGCGGGCGCCGGTGGCCTGATGCGCGCGGACGAGCGCGTCGACGTGTTGGGTTGCGTGATGTTCCTGTGTGTCGAAGCTGCTGGTTACTAGTGCAGTGCAATCTTTCAGTAGTTTCTTTTCTGTGTCATGTAATGTAACTGCTGCTCTGCTAAAGGATGGCCGGCCGGGTGGCGAAAGGCTCGCCCGTTCTGTAACCATCACTCTCTCTGCTCCTCCGCGTGTTCACTTGCTCTGCTGCCATGATCTGATCAATCATCAAACCGATCACTGCTCCGGCTGATGGTGCCGTTCGCTACTAGCCGTGCAACTGAGTTGTTAACCTGTTTTGGCAAGTAGTGACCGACATTGTCTAAGCTGCCAGGCACGCCTGCTGCGTAAAGCAGGGCCCGCTCTGCAATCAGCATACGCCGCTTTTTTCATTTTTGAGAAAAGACACTTGCGAAGCTGTGATGGCAGGTGCAACTAATATTCTCGCGCCAAGTACTACCAGTTAGTAGTAGTGTACAACTAAGGCACTGCTTTGGCAAATTCTCATCACGCGTTCCCCTTTGTGGTTATCTGTTCTGAGTAAAGCAATCATCAGAGTTTCAGATAACATGTGAGGGCATCTAGATCAGAAACACATCTGACAGCCGACAGAACTTGCACACACAGTATACTTCTAGTACTACACATTTTAGTGGTTCACCTTCTCTCTGGTACATCTACCTTCTTCCGCGGAGGACATATCAACATGTTCTCAGACACCAGTAAAACCAGCTCATGCTCGTGTCCGTGTATTACACTTTCCCCAAACGAACCAGTAACCTGGGTCCCGCGCCCTCCCGCAGAAGCCTGCGGTCAAAATCTATGGCACGTTCTGTATCTTCGGTCAAGTCCTGTCATCCTAAGTCCACCCCATGCTGTGCCTACTGTGCCCCCTGCCTTGAGGCACATCAAGCGATCTTTGCTCATCTTTGAACAGATCAGCTGCGTCCGTTTCGTGTCGCCGCCGCCACCGGCGTCAAGGCAACCCATCGTCATCGAGGTGGTCCGCGTCCACGCTGCTCGGACGCCGTTTCAGTCTCCGGAAGATCTCATCGAGTGATTCCGTGGCGGATGCGTTGGCCCCGAGGCTCGGGGACGTGCTCAGAGGACGGAACCTGGAGCCCATCCTTGCTCTGAAGCTCTGGATGCCCGTCTTCACTGAGGCCCACGTCGAGGCCGTCGCAGCCGGTGAATCTGGTGCTGTACTCGCACATGGAGGCTCCTCGGAATTTCCGGCCTCGAGCTTAATGGAGGCCGACGAGATGCCCTTCTGCACTGGCTCCACTGGTTCCGGACTGCTGCACTGGTCCCCGACTGAAGAGTATTGGTGGGCAACGCTGCCACCGTGTTTCGGCATCGCTTCCACTGTTTCTTCACCCTGTGAGCAAAACAAGTTGGAGATGAACTGGGAGTGGGACCACGAAATAATGGACCAAAATTGCCAAGGGACTATAGTGCAGTTAAATGAAGTCGCACCAGTGGTATGTTTCCAGATTCGACGTCTTTGCCTTCAGAGCTGAAATTTCTTGCAAGTGGAGTTACATGATCACTGACTTTGCGTCCTTGTTCCATGGAGTTTCTCTCTGGAGAAGGAAACAAATGCATCAGACAGTATCCAATAGAACAAGTCGGTGCCGGGGCAAAATGATTTGTATGAAGGCAAAGAAGCAAACAGCAAAAGTGAGGCTTGATGGTTCTGAAACCGTTAGCAGGGTTGAGTTTTTTTTTTTTTTAAGCATGGTTTGATAAATTCTGTAAACGTGATAGAAATGTTGAGATGGGAATTCAGATGCAAGACCCTATTTGTGAGCTCCCGGCTCGTTGATATTTATCCACAGAGGGAACCGAAATCCCAATAAGAACGTAACAGAGAAGCAGTACCAAATTAAGGGAGGCATGCAGGGTAACAAGATAAGACGTCATCATATTATGAAATTCTTACCTTTCTGAAGAATAAATACTCCAGATGGGTCCAACCCATCCGTAACTTCGTCATGGTCAGTCCAGCACTTGAACCTTTTCAAGCTTCCAAAAAAGTCTACCAGATGCTCAAAGAAATTCACGGCGACTAGTAGAGTATAAACAACCATAATGAGTGGGTAGATTTTGTTGAAGGTTCTCCCAAAGAAAGGAACAACTCCATCAATGTTTCCCATTCTCTACATATTAGTACAAGAGATGATCAGTCAAGCAGTTAACTGGACTTATCTGGTAATTGTAATTCAAGAAACAAATAAAGTTTAAATAGATGTTGAACACCGTTAAAAGACCAAGAGATTGTGCTCTCTCCCCTCTGCATTTGCAGTGAAAAAAAAAGGTATCCTGCAAACACCTTCCCTCTAGAGTCTAGAGAATCTGACCATCATTTGTTGATATCTTGATGGGAAAGTTACTCACTTCGAGTAGGCCTGTGTTTTAAATATTTATTTACAGGGTTCGCAAAATTAACTTTGGGTGATACTTGAATTTTATTATTTTTTGTTGCAGTGATTAAAGACCTTCTATGCCTCTATTTGGCATGCAAAGTTGCAAACTCCAAGCTCGACCATATAGTGTTTTTAAATTTCTCTTTCCTCGTGTGCTCAAAGGATCTTGGTAGTTTCCCCAAAATTAAGATGAGGAATGGTTACTCAAATACCACATGCTTAGCATTGCCGATAATGCAGTAAAAACAGTACAGAAAAGGAACATATAAATAGTCACCTTTTCAAAAGTGGTTTTAGCGTCACTGCCAAGATGAATGAGATTCAGGAAGTTGTAAGAAATGGGAGGTGCATATCTTGCAACCATTCTGCAGTGAAAATTTTGATGTAAAACTAGATTAGGATGCAGAAAAGATTCTTTAACAATTCATGCAATTCAAACTACCAAAAGGTGGGAAACTGGAAAACTTACGAGCAGATCATAAGCAAGCTGACTGAGCTAGTTTGACCTGGGGTCAACGCATAGAACAGCATCATCCCTATCCTGAACAACGAATAGTATGTGCAGATGCACATATACATCAATGGAACGAACGCAGCGACCTGTTAGACGGAACTCTAATTAGCAAAAAAAATGGTGTTAAAATAAATCTAAGGATTTTCTTTCATGACAAATCACACTGAGCTTTTTTTTTGAACGAAACACTGAGCTTTTTTTTTTAAGTGAACAAACAGTGTTTGATCATCTAGAAAAAAGGATTTTTGACAAACCACAAGGAAAGATTCAGCGCTGACAAAGCCAAGTTGCGGCAATTAAATGAACAATTTTCATACCTGGACTAGAACTTCTTGCTTTCCTACAGCGTTTATAAGATTGGAGAAAAGGGAGAGATCAACGTCACTTGGCAGCAAAGTGGCCTCGGCCAACAATATGGAAGCCGACATGCAGCCAAGGATAACAGAGAGTACTCTCATAAGTTGTTTTCTCATTAAGCAGCGCCAGATGAACTCTGAAAATGTTCATGTGCCTTTGTATCAGTTCCATAAGTTACTAAAAGTTCAGGGAGGTTAGCTCGAAACCCTATATGTGTCCTAGATGATAAATGGTAGGGTTGTACCTGCAGACATATCTTTACAATAAGGTTTCTTGAAATAATTTTAGATGTAAAATTAGACATCACTAATTAATGTGAATCACTGCTTACGATCAGTACAACTTGTAGACTCTTGCAAGACATTTCCAACTGTGACATCATTAGGAGTATTGATAAACATATAAGTCTGAGACTCCTATTTTGGTACCAAAGTATTTCCATAGTTTCAATGCATAGTATATGAGAATACTATGGTTTTCTACACCAGGTGTTTGGTTGCTTCTTAGAAAACTTTCTTTTAGAAACCATCGTATTTTTGGAATATTTGAAAATGCACTCCCAACCAAAAGTTTGATTGGTTTTGGCTATCTTCTTGCCCATTTCCACTCAAAGTCTCAAATACCATTGTTTGTGATGTTGCATCCAAATAATTGGTAGTTCCAAGAAATACCATAGCTCCAATGGAGTTAGATAAAACTATGGTATTTGCTTTAAGACAGTTGCAAAATATGGTTTTGACTTTGAAAAAACATGCTTCCAAACAGGGACCAGATTGGATGAAAATACCTGCCGAGTCAAGGAATGAACCCAGCGTGCCTGGTCGATTTTCCCTGAAACTTGAAAGATATTTCCTGAAAAATAAATAATGCTGAAATGTTTGAGAGATACCTCGAAATATTTGTCATGATAATAAACTGATAACCAGCATGCAACACTTGGTGACAGAGAGTTTGGCAAAAATTTAACACACATTCAATGAAATTTCAAAAAAAAAAGTAACTCTACCAAAATATCCTGGTAAATGTGGTGCAAGGCCCACGTTTTATTACCATCCAAGTGTTGAAGTTGAAGGGACCAATTTAGCAAAACTTTTCTAATGTTGAACTTGCACATACCATTAATGCTACTCAGAATTTCTCCTGCCATCCCGTGTGATAAACAAAACCCAGCAAACATGTTTTGTTTATATGTAACACCATCTATCACCCCTGTAAGTGCTACTGTGTCAGGTTATATTCATGATTAAATCTGTGGATTAAATTGAACCTAAAAAGTTCTCTTATCCAACAGTAAAAATAACAAATAAAACCCCCAAGATCGCTTATCACAATAAGATAAGACAGAGCAAAAGAGACATCAAAATGCTTCTAAAATTGCCCAATGAAGATTTATTACGAGTCAAAGACCTGTGACTACTTGTGTTAAACCAAAAATGCCTCTGCTGTCATATGGTCAGGTTTCGCCATGATAATACATCCGATGAACTGGCATAACCATTACTATGCAAACATAAAAAAAACTCACCATCCACTGGCATCACGTTGCTCATAGTTTCTAATAGTGTCTTCTAGTTCAAGGGCTTCCATGACACAAGTCATATAATCACTGCAAAAGTAGAGTATAGAATTAAACAGCAGATACGAAGAAATAACTATACATGCAAAATTGTTTTGGTTCTACAGGATACATGGGCTTTTGTTTTAGATTGCAGTAGTTACTATATGAGAATTTACTAACAGGAAAATAGCCAAAGTTTGATTTGTGTATTTTCCTCCCTGAATCCATAACCTTTTGCTTTATACCCCTGAAATATCAAAGCTGGAATAAATCCAATCTCGATAGTGGCTCCAAATATATTTTTTCCGTTGTTCCCAACTTGCTTGGGATTAAAAGGCTATGTTGTTGTTGCTGCTGCTGCTGCTGCTTATTCTTTTAAAAAGCAAATGTTTTTTCTGAACCCGTAGGAGAGTTGTGTATCATTGTATTAAGAAGGAAAGGGGGTAAGAACCCTTGCAAACACACTTCCACACACCCAAACAAATTTACATAAGCAAAAACCTCAATGTTCGAGGGAAAACTTTGCCAATATGGCACACTGATATGGAAAACATGCAACCACCAGCACAAGCATTGGACATATCCTATGTTCTACTCTACAGGCATGAAATTTCCAGCAAAACAGTTCATCCAGAAGTGGGTGGGCAGGGACCAGTGGCAAGTCCAAGCTCCAAGAGGTGTTTCGTTTAAAAAAAACATGTAATAGCACAGTACCTTTTACGCCTATAATATTCCTCGTGAGTTTTCCTAAGTTGACGTCGAAGTGTAGCCATTGTTTTATTATCAGTGTCATAGTCCATATCATGTTCGCTTAATTTCCCACCAGAAGGCTTGAACAATGGATCATCTTGCAGCTGAGGGAAAAAACATGTGAGGCAATGAATTACTATGACTAACCTCAAGTGCTAAATGAAACTTGATGTGGTACCTGAGAATCCATACCATTCGAGCCAGCATGTCATCAATGATATCCATGCAAGGTCTTAACGGGTCACGCTTGGACATTTGATTCGAGGTGGATTGAACAACCTAGATTAAGGAAAGGAATGGTTATTCAGAGGAATGCAGTGATCATGGTATGAATGTTCCAATTCCAAATCTAGAAAAGTACATACAAATATTGCATTGCAATATTCTCGTTGAGCATGGTCAAGCTTTGTAGCCATCTTCGAAACTCTGTGAGACAACAATTGTAGGCGGCGAGTCCAATCAGCATTTCTCCATATATTCCTTGGAATTTCGCTCAAGCCAAAACCAAGCAGGAAGGCGCCTGTCATTAAGCCAAAGGTATTGGAGCATGCCATGGAAAAGCCCAAGATACCATGAACCCTGCCAACAGTAGCATCGTTTATAGTTAAGAAAGTGAAGCAGGAATTCAATGAAACCCTTCCCAACAAAGGTTGCTAAAAGGAATGGACACAAGGAAAAAATATTGTCAAGAAATACTGAAGGAATCAAGGAAGCCTATGAAATTGGATAGACTGAAAATTACCGTGTCAAGAAAATATCATTGATAATATGCAATTTTAATTTTTAACTGTAGTGCATTCTAAACACAAGGTGAAGAAAAATACGAGATTGATCAAGGATTATACAAGCTCTCAATAGACATTTGGAGCATACCAATCATGGCGCATGATTATAATCAGAATGAGTCCAAAAAGGCCAATAGCTCCTACAGTTGCATAATAAGTCATATTCTTGTGGATGCTAGCTTTCAGCCTTTCTTTGAATGTGAAATCTCCAGAATCTTCATAGCCCTGAAGAGTGGGAACAGTAGACCTGTTCAGATAATAGATAGGATTTTCAAATGATGATACTGGAAAATAAACAATTCAACAAACGACCTAATGATTGTGAGCCTAGAGATATGGAAGGAAAGTAAGTTATTCAAGAGGGAAAAAAGGAAACTAGGATGGGCAGCAAGTGCTTTTCTTATGTCAGTTACAGTTCACAACACAAATATGGTATCTTACTATTACTTATTACTAATTAGAGGGTCCTCTTGAAGCCTTTACGTTAATCCTCACCAAACGGGCTAGAAAAAAAATAAAGCCTAGAAAATCTCACAAAAATCATAAACATCCGACCGTCTATCATGTATCTCTAATTGCTATGATACACTAGAATTGATGTGGACCGTTGATCTGGACAGATAATATGAGTAATAGTATAAAGAAAGAAATATCCCTAATAAATCTAACTACCTCATTTCACTGTAACTACTTTGTATTATTCAACGTAACAATTATTGAAAGTGACCTAATTATTTTTAAACAACAATTTATAACGTGGCAACTGCACATGTGGTACGGTTTTTTTATTACGTCCTCTTTGGAAGTAATTTTTTTTTATATTTGCATAATGCGGTACACTGGATCTTGTGGCGAACAATACACCTCTCAAGTATGAACTTGTTGCATGGCTACACATGTCACCGATGTGATCTTTTGCACTTATTTATGAATGCAATATTTTTTAACGTGACAAGGTCCACAATTAATGACACGATACAATTAATTTTATGAATATTGTTTAACGCGTCTGTGTGTTATAATAGCCCATAGTACAACTGATCTCCTAGATTTCAGGCATGATAACAGCGGATCGATGCATGCAAGCCTTATGCATGCGCACAATATAATGCATGAGCACCAGCAAGAGAGGATTACGCTAATAAAGAAATATTTTTTTTCTTGTATTACTAATTACATTATGTCCCCAGAAACTCAATGGTTGTGATTTATTTAAACTCTTACCTCCTAGGAGGTAAACGGTGTACCGTAGCATGGCCTCTAATAATAGTAGCCATTAGATCTATTATATTTTCTAAAAAATTATCCACCATGCCATTATGAAAGATGAAATAAAAAAACCACCTAAATTTATATAAAAATTACCCACCATACCATTATAAAGTATGAATTAAAATAATCCCCTAAATTTGCATAAAAACTACCCACCAGTGCTATTATAAAATAAAAATTAAATAACCTCCTAAAGTTGCAATAAATTACTCAACATGCCATTATAAAAGATGAATTAAAAACCCTAAATCTGCAAATAAATTATCCAATGTGCTATCATGAAAAATAAATTAAAATAATGCCCTAAATTTGTATATAAACTACCCACAATGTCATTACGAAAGATGAATCAAAATAATCACCTCTATTATTACTAATGATTAAATGTATATCTTCTAACCCGTGCGAAAGCACGGGTTGACAGACTAATCCTACTAATATGAAAACAGCAAGGTGGACCAAGTGGTCAGGATTATATTATACTATATCCACAGTAAAGTGCTTGTAGAATGCAGACCATGTCAAAGGGACTAATATATCTAGTTAATTAAGAGGAAAATGTTCAGTAAACATTGACCAGCTAATGTTTCCTCAAGAAAATGATGTTGACCAGCTGGGCAGTTAAGCGTTCGTTGCCTACGCAGTAGTTTTACACTGCATTAATTAACATTATGCGCAAAGGAAAGGAGTGAAGGACATGTCATATTTTCCATCGTTAGCAACACAAAGAAAAACAGTTATGCTGTTCCAGTTCATCCAGCGCTGCAAGTCTGCAACTAGTAGGACGAGAGTGGAACACGGGCTTTTGTTGTAACTTATAGCTGACATACCATGCTAGGATAAACGTACTCCAGTACGACCAGCTCCAAAAGAATCCAACCTCAGTCTTCTGATCCTCGTTGCCGGAGATTGCCTGCGAGTCAGACAATAACATAACTAACGGGGTCAGGGCAGCAGAATGAAAACGGACTACCTCGCAGACCAGTGCACAATCTATATATAGCGTGAAACAGACACCTTGTCATCAGCCATTCCATCCACAACTCTGTACTGCTCGCTCAAACATATGCACGAACAGGAACAGCGACAAGAAAAGTCTACTTGGTTTATTGATGTTGATTCTGTTTGCTTAAATTTTTTAATCAGCAGGGAAAAAAAGGAAAGCCCTACTAGCTCCGTTGACGAGTCATCACATAGAACGAGTCCAAAGTCCGATGCCAATCTGACAGTTTCAGATAACACCGGTCGCTCTCGCGATTGCTTTCACGAGTTCCTGCATATGGCGATGGCGTTGGCATTACCAAATTAAAGACCAACACAGAATGATCTACCGCACCATGACACCACCACCGGGTACGCAGGCTATCGAATCACCAGCCGCTTATAGGCCCATCCGGGTTCAAATCATTTCGCAACAAACTAGCAACAGGTTCGCATATGGTTCGTCGAAGTTCACATGCCACATTCGACTAGTATCTGGAGCTACGGAGGCTCCCGTGTTGTTCTCAGTCCGGGGGTACGACCGCGTGCGCAACGCAGCGACAGACGCAGTTTACTCGTAGTAGTGCTACCGCCCAGAAGATGATCGCTAAGCAAGAGCAGCGGAGAAACGAGGGAGGTGGGTGGGCGGGCGGGGGCACGCACCGTCCATATGTCGGTGGGGACGAGGACGACGAAGGAGAGGGAGCAGAGCCATGCGTAGCCGACGACGGCGAGGACGCGGGCGGGCACGGCGGGGCCCGCGAAGTAGCGCAGCGTGGCCGCCACCATCCCCACCGTCAGCGGCAGCGATACCATGTAGAACACCCACATCGCGCCCGCCGCCGCTCCCGGCCTCCACCAGCCCCCACGGCGTCGACGGGGAAGGAAGGATCGGGAAGAGAGGAGGGACGGGGTGAATTGGGTTGGTTTCGCGGTGCGGCGTGGCGGGGGCTTTAAAACGTTTTCGAGTGGCGGTGGCGGGTGAGGTGAGGAAGCTGGGGGTGGGGCCCCGACCGGACCGGTTCCGCTGCTCGCGGGGCGTCCCGCCTCTCCGTCTCCCTGTCGGCTTCGCCTTTCACGTATGGAGTGGAGGAGAGCAGACGTGGACCTGGACCGCTTCCGAGCTGCTCGCCGTCGCCGCCGCCGGGGCGGGTAGCGTCAGCGGCTCAGCGCGCCAAGTGAATGCATCGGGCCCAATCACGCTCCGCGCTTCTGCATATATATAAACTAAACAAGCCGGGTTTTTCTTAACACCTTCGTACGGGAGTCGCCGGAGTTGTTGTAGTTACGTGCTCGTAAAAGGTCCGGTGGACGCAGACGCAGGGCCGACTGACCGTGTCAATAGCGCATGCGCGCTGCATACCGCGACGCGCGTGGCATGTACACACGCGCTACTACCTGGTCGCACCTAATAATACTACGTGCTGTAGCGTACTGGGACTGATTAAAAAGCAGAGATTTTTAGTTTCAGCGGTGTCGTCAGCAGGAAGGAGACGTCGTCGACATTGTTCGGTCAACTGTTTTTTTCCACACACAATCTTGGTTCCTTCTTAAACCCTAGGGTATCGATTGTTGGAGAGCGAGGTAGATGGAGCGGCTCCATCCCCATTCCTCGGATGGGATGGTTCTGGTCCTCGGTTTAGTTTGAGGCATGGAATGGTTGCACTTTTTGTTTGGTTTAAAAAGTGGTACGATATGGGATAACAGTTTCCGTCATACACCGTCTCGTGGGGCTCCACTTGGCAGCCGTGGCAGCCGCTTCTTCTTCCTTGCCCGTCGCCGTTGCCATGGACGCACCTCTCTGCGCCTCCGCCTCCACCCACCGCGCGCCTGCTTCAGATCCACCCGACGAACACCTCCACTCCGCCTCCTTGCTACCCCCTGCAGCTCACCCCTGCACCACCGCGCCGCTGCTCTGCTTCCACGACGTTCGCCGCTCGCCGCTGCTCCGCCTCCGCTCACGGCCGCGCACCTCCGCACCGGTCGCCGCTGCCTAGACTCCACGCCGGTCGTCCCCGCCGCCAGGGCTCCACATCCCCTCCGTCTGCCTCCACCTCAGATCCACCTCCACCTCAGATCCACGAGCCGACCACCGCCACTTTGCCTCCGTCTCCGCGGCGCCCCTTGCACGTCACCGCTCACGGCGCAGCTTGGCCCTGCACGCTGTTGCTCGCCCCGCCCCGATGCTGGCCATGACATCGCTTGCCCGCCCGCACTGCTTGCCCTGCGCTCGGTCTACAGCCAGCGTAACGGGAGAGAGATGACGTGGGTGAGAGACGAGCGCATTCCAACAATTTTTCAGAGCGGACGCATCCCACATCTAGACCGAATATTCGTTTGGGTGGGATGGCTGCGCTGCCGATCAGTTTCTGAACCAAACATAGAATGGAATGGCTCCTGAACCAAACGCCATAGAATCTGCAACTGCAGCGTTGCTCGTGCTCCTGAAGCAGGGGCCTCCTATAGAGCTATCTAACGTGTAAGAAATCAGCTTATAGTATATAATACGGAGTACACCAGTAAATGCTGTGAGAAATCAGTCGATCGTTAGAGTGTGGGTCGAGGCAGCCAAAAAAAAATGTCTGCCTGATCTAGGTCCGCGCGCCCAAATTTCCATTAGGCATCAAATTCAGTCTGTGGGCTGCCTGGACCGTGGGTAAGCCCCGCTCGTTCCAGCGTCATCTATACCCGCAAGGTGACGGAACAGTGGCATGGTTGTCTCCGCGGTGAACCGTTTGGTTTTAGGCCAAGGTGGAGAGGCTGGATTTTAGCCATGGTTTAATCGCGTTTGACTTATATCAGACTAAAATTATATTATACATCGTGAGCGAGTTTCAACCGTACGACTTGTTTGGCCATGGTAAAGCCACATGAACGAGAAATAGATTGTTTAGCTAATTTTATTAATATTTAAAATCAAATACAATCGAAATTTGGCCTGGTCATCTGAGTCCGTAACCCAAAGAGAGATGTACGCTTAAGAAAGCTTCACGTTCCGACTGTGTTCCGGCCACCTGGGTTCTGCGTTCAAACGTTATCCGTTATCTATTTAGTGTTTCGGCTTGGGCTGGCCCAATTTCCTCCACGGGCTTCCATGGGGCGGGCCAAATCTGATGCGGTGGGGCTTTGGGGCTCGGAACTGGGAGGATCAGGCCTCTTTCGCGGTCCCCCTGTTTCCGTACAGGTTGCAACCATAGAGCGCAATTATGGATCTTCCGGCGGTAGGGATGAAAAGGATCGGAGTGAGGGAATAATGTCTTCTTCGTATTCTAATCATATTTATTTTTTTGGATTTGGAGCAGAACGGATATAACTCGGTTATGGTTATAGATATGGATATGAATTTTTTTAGATATTGGAAATGGTGCGGAGTTGGATCGAACATCGGATAATACATGCTTACTTGTAGCATTTTTTACAATGATAAATAATTCATAAACTAAAGTATAATTGTTCGCATCATAATTTACGTATCAGTAATCAAAATAACTGTGACGTTATTTTTGGCATGAATCGATCATCGTTGACCTGCATGTACTTGCCAAACTAATAGTATATTATCCTATTATAAACATTGGATAATCCGCGTTCAAATATCTTCATCGGATTTTACTAATACCATATCCTATTCTGCATCCGCATGTAACGCGAAGGCTGGACGCGGAAGTCGGCGAGCGGGTCAGCGGGCGAGGCGCCGATACGTGGCGGTACTCAACAGCATGCGGGGACACGTGTTTTTCAAACTTTGATTCTTATTTTCTCATTAGTTATACATCTATTCCAAAATCAGTTTGAACGATTGTGATGATTAGAATTAATACAACACAATAAGATATCCGATATGAATATATTCCAAGTATTTTTGTTTCAACATTTCTTATGCAACTTTTCAACATTTTTCACATAAAATGTTGGATTAGTTTGTATAAATGTTGAGATAGGGATAAAGGATTGTTGAATCAAGTATAAATAAATGTTGAAACATGCATAAATGTAAAAAATTCATTGCCTAATAAATGTAGCATATTAAAGTAAAGAATCATAAAAATTAATTAATATCACGTATGTACTGTGGTCTCCTGTTGATGGGTTGAAAGGAATAAACTGAGGCCCTGTTTGGATGGTGACTAAAAAAAGAGCAAAATCCATCTCCGGTCCCTAAACTTGTTTTGGTGTGTCAACCCGGCCCTTAAAGTTTTAAAGTGACCATCTCGGTCCGTAAACTTGTCTTGGTGTGTCAACCGGGTCCCTAAAGTCTCGAAGTGACCATTTCGGTCCCTAAACTTGTTTCAATATGTCAACCCGGTCCCTAAAAGTCTCAAAGCGATCATTTGGACCGGGACCGGATTGACAAACCAAGACAAGTTTAGAGACCGGGTTGAGACAGCAAGACAAGTTTAGGGATCGGTTTGACACACTCAGACAAGTTTAGGGATCGGGATGGTCACTTTGAGACTTTAGGGACCCGGTTGACACACAAAGACAAGATTAGGGACCGGGATGGTCACTTTGAAACTTTAGGGACCGGGTTGACACACCAAGACAAGTTTTGGGACCGGAGATGGATTTTACTCCTAAAAGAAAACTGACGAAACTTTAGTCACTCAAACATAAGGGACTAAAAGGTGACTAAAATGGTTTAGTCCCTTAGCTCCTAAGGAGGAACTAAAAGACCCCCCTTCCCACCCCTGTCCCCGGTCCTCACCTTCTCTCTCTTCCTTTTCTCTCTCTACCCTCCCTCCTGACACCCCTGTCCGCCTTACGCCGCCGCGCCGCACGCCACTGCCCGCTGCCTCGCTGCGCGCCGCTGCCCGCCACCGGCCCCGCCTCACCGCACGTCGCTGTCCGCCGCCGGCCCCGCCTCGCGTCGCGCCGCCGTCCGTCGTCGCCGCCGTCGCGGAGGAGAGGGAGGTGGGGAAGGTGGCACGGGGAGGAGAGGGAGGTGAGGAAGCGGATCCGTGGAGGAGGAGGCCGCCGGCGGTGGACGGGTGGCTGGAGGAGGGGGTCCATGTGCTGGCTGAGCGCTGGAGGCCGCCGTCGCCACGTGCCATGGCCGCTGCCCATCGCCGGCCTTGCCTCGCCTTGATCCGATGCCTGCCGCCACCGCCAGGGCGCAACGGCGGCAGAATAGTATAACAGCAACGGCGACTGAGGAGGAAGAGGAGGGCGGCGCGACATGGGGAGGGCGGGCCAGCGGCTCTCGATGGTTGGAGGTGGGTGGTGTGAGCAAGGGGCATCAACCATGGGTTATTTTAGTTTTTTTACAGCAATAAAGCATTTAGTCTATATTTTAGTCACCGGATCCAAACAGGGTGACTAAAATTTTAGTCACTGGTTTTAGTCACTTGGATTCAAACATGGCCTAAATGGATCATATGGGCTTTAAAGATACACCCTAACTTCCAGAAGATACATAGCAAGCCCCGCCGTAGAGGCTGGAGGCAAGGAATGAATGGCATTGATGACCCTTTTGGCATCTCGCCCGGCCGACGCAGGCAGCGCAAAGGCATGTGGACTGTGAGGACGCACGCGATGCATGCCACCGTCTAGAGTACTTTCTCGGCTCAAAAGTTGGACGTGGCTCACTTCTTGTTAAATGTTAATGATATAGCCGCAGCAGACCAGCAGCTGGCTGTGTTGCGCGTGCTCGTACCGTACGTACGTGTGACTTGAACGGCAAGATTCGTTCGGCGTTGCATGTGCCGTGGAGTTACGTTCACGCGAGGTCGTACGTCATGGTCATGGGCCTAATAATAGTTCAATGGCAATCGCCCAAGTGCTGCTGCGGTTTAAGCTTCGTTCGTTTAGGTTTATGGGAACTGGAGCTGCTGGTCAAGCCCCGTGCGATCCACTCAACGGGGACGATGGCTACGACGCGAAATCGCCTAGGGTTCCGCCCGCTGCGTCGTTTCTCGACTTGTGTTGTGAACGAATGTGCACTATTGGCAAACGTGTATGATTCTCCTGAGAAATGCCACTGTGCGTGCTCGAAACTCCGGCCGGGATGAGATAGGCCGGTTTGATTGATCTTGATCTCGAGGCCAAATAAAAAACGGCTGCCGAGGAACGGTTGTGTTTGTGTATAAAAGGATACACTTTAGATGGGCAATCACATGAGTGGGTGTACTTTATTACGGAGTAACCAGTACTGCTATGTGTGATGGTACGTGCAATCGTCTAATAATACATTAACTAGAAAAATACATGTGCTTCCCTACAGATACGATCTAACCTAGGGGCTGCCTCAGGGAGATCATGGATATTCAGTTGAATACCCATGATTTCTAAAAAACAGTGTATATACATTGTACATATGCACTTAGAAAGTGTAAATTTTATTTATTCTTTGGAATTTTGAATACGCATAGTAATTTTGAATATCCATAGTTTAAAGTCTAGACCCACCTCTGATCTAACCATAAGTGATGCATATGCCCCGCTTTGGGTGATGTATTGACTTATATTTTCAATATTGTCTTTAATTTGCTTTTAATTTTAATGTATAATAACATTTATAGAACTATTATTGTCAAAAAGAGGCCATGCACTCCGCTAGCGCTGTTGCTGCCGAAGAGCAAGTGCGCACTGAACAGGAGGCAGAACGCGATCCCATACTAGGCAAAAGACGTCCTTGAATACGAAGCCGCAGGCCAGAGACGACGACTGCTTGCCCTTCTTGCCCGACGGCGACCTGATCCCATGTATCGTGCCTCTCAAGTATGCCCGCACCATCGGTGCCAGGGCGGTAGCTTCCTTGTACGTCGCGTCGAGCAGCATGGTCGCGGCAAGACGGACCACGCGCCCGACCAGGCGGAGCACGAACCATGCAGCGCTTGTGGTATCCTTGTGCTAGCACCACTTGTCCTCCGCCCTCCTCCTCACGGCGCCTGCCAACCGGCTCTTCGACTCCTCGAGGCGCGCGCTCTTCGGCTCGGGCGCACACGGGGGGCTATGGCTATGGCAGCGGAGGTGACGAGCCGAGGCGTATCGGTGGTTTGTGTATATGATTGTGCACGACCCTAGGTTTCCGGCAAGTTAAAATTAGCGTACAACTCTGCAGCGAGAAAGAAACAGATCGCGGCGATGTAAACGATCTCGTCGGGAGGCTGATTCCATTGGAGTAGCAAGCAATATGTTGCAGGAGAAGAGTTGGACTTGGATCGGGGACGGAGCCGCAAGCCGGGTCTCTGATCTTGATCTTGGAAAAACAAAAACAATAAAGTGACGTGGAACAAAACGGTCACGGTGGGTCCTACGTGTCATGTTTGTGAGGAGATGGATTAAAAATCCTTACTTGCTTTAATATTAGATATAAATATAGATATAGATATAGATGTATACCCTGGGGTTCGCTATCCAAACTCGATTTTCTGTTGATCACCGTTTCAGTATAACCAGTACCACTAGGTAGGAGCAACGATAAATAGATTTACTATATGTAGTGTGCCATTTACATCAACCGCAACTCTGAAAATATATTCAGAGGTCTTGTTGGGCTCAATCTAGGATCTAGCGGCCATCCTCTAAAAAAGGTAAGGTAATATTCCAATTTCCGCGAGAAGTCTATATCGCATCCTCGGTTTCCCACTGTCCTTATCTTTTTTACTGTCTCGCAGTGAAAATTATCTTTTATACCACACTCATCTATCTTACATAGACATTTCACAGCCTCCTCCAACCACCCCCTTTCTCTTGATCAGTTGATCCACAACCGCATTACGTGCACATGTAGTGTCATGGTGAGAGGCTCGTGCGCGCGTCTTAAAGCATGGCCAAGGCCCAAGGGCAGCCCCCATCCACCCACACAGGCCATGCAGCAATACAGCATGCTTGTAGCTAAACTGCTAAAACGTGATAAAACGTCTTGGGATAAAACGTGAATATTGAGAGACCGAGTGGACCTAATGTTGAGATGCTCCGTCTTTTACCACCATCATGTGAACCAAATAATATTCTTGACGATGATGACATCGTTGCACAAAGAAATCTGAAAGGAGATCATCACATTCTCCATTATTAACCTAGAACTCAGCTCTAGTTGGGGTTAAGGTATACATGTCCATACCAAACCAGCCCGCGGCCCGGCACGAGCATGGCATGGCCCGTCGTGCTTGTGCCGGCCCGGCACGACGGGTGCCGTGCTTGGACTCGTGAGCAAGCCCGCTGTGCAAGCACGAGCATAGCCTGTATAAAAAGCCGGCCCGACATCAGCCGGTCTAAAACATTGGTCCAACGCTCTTATATAAAAGACAAGAAAAACCCTAACCTCTACTCCTTTCCCACACTAGCCGCCGCTGTCGCCTGCCTTCCTACAACTCCGCCTAATCACGGGCGCGACTCCGCCCGGCGCTTGCTATTTCCTTCCTGACTCCGCCCTCCCTCCAATCGAGAGCGCTCCGGTCTCCATCTCCTTTCCCTGCCTCCACCCCCTCTCCCTGCCTGCTCCTCTTTCGGGAAGAGCACGACGCGAATCGGCGATGGCGACAATGCGCTTGAGTCCGTGACCGCGGCGGCAGCGGTGGCGCGCTCGAGTCGGGGACAACAATGGCAGCAGCGCGGCGGCGCGCTCAAATCTCGGGGACGGCAACCGTGGCGCGCTCGATTGGACGGCAGCAACGCCATGGGCACGACACGGCAGTAGCCTGGGCAGCGCCGGTGGCCCACGTGCTGACACGGCACGGCACGCCAACTTCACCGCGCTGTGCTTGGGCACGGCGAAAACGTGCCGTGCTGGCCGCCCGGCATGTCCGGTGGACATTGGACATGTATAGGTGCAGGCGTTGGGATGAGACAAGCCATGCAGAGCAATAAGGACCTAAAGGGTCGCATCGCGGTGTAATAGTTACTCCACGACTCCATGTTACGGCCCGTAGGTTTATTTCTTCCTTCGGTCTCTGCAAAAGCTACTGCTACACATCGCGCGCATGACGACGAATTAAAAGACTGCAATCCACTATAACATTTCCCGTGTCCTCGTTTGCGCTTTGCATATCCATATTCAGGTTCTCGGTCCTCTGATGCTCTCTCTTTGCATGCATATGGGAGAAACAACGGCCACGTTTGGTTATTACGGATTCAGGCTATGCAGGCGTTATCCAACAGTATTCAGCCCGTCGTTGATATTTGGAGGTTCTCTTTAGCATCACCTTAGCCGAGACAAAAAAAAAAACTTTGTTTGGGCTGCATTCTCAGTATCTCACCTAAAGCAAACTCCACCAAGGTCCCGTAGCAGGATGGAGTTGTGTACGATATATATACACGGTCGTATCCGTGTTTTGGTGGACATAGTTGAACTAGGCAGCAGCGCCGGCATAGGTGCCGTAGGATTTGATCGGTGGCAGCGGGCAACAAGAACTCTTTTAGCAGCTTGATTGTGCATCTATGCAAAATGCATAGTGTGCTGCTTCGTTTTCGTGCGTTCTCTTAAATACATTTACACAATCTACCATAAACTATGTAATCAAATAGTCTAAGAGCAAGTATAAAAAAAAGGCTTACAGTACACTTACACGGAGAGAGAGACAAGAAGAGAGAGTTGGCTCTCATGCAAAAGCGTAGTTAATCACAGAAAAACACAGCAACCTTTTGTAGCCCACTTATTAGGGATCTATAGTGATTGTGGCAAATAGGTATCTGATGCGTAGGTGAGAGAACAATATTTAAGGAGTGTCTAATGCACGCACTGTAGGGGATGAATATTCCCTGGCTCCTCATGACGTGGATCCAGGACATAGCTGTTGGTGGACCTAAGAAAGGCGAACGGCTGATCTTGTGGGCCGGTCGCCTAGCTCAGGCTCAAATACGGTCGGAAAAGCTTAGAGATCAAGACAAGGACGTCGTAATTCAGAGAAGCGTGGAGGGAAGCTTGACTCGGACTCAGGGTCTGAGATTTGCATAGATCAAAGAAGATACGATGGAGATTAAGATTCTGTTTGATCTCCTGTAATCTAAACCGACTAGAAGATATAGAAGGAACCTCTAACTCGTAACCAAAAATCCGTCACACTATATAAGGCAGACGAAGGACTTCTACGTAGCATATCTCAACCCATCGCAAGTCGCTAACCCACGCTCTCGCACAAAAACCCTAGCCCTCATTGTGATCTCGAATACTCAAAGCAATACATCTCGCCACAAACAGGACGTAGGGTGTTACGCGTCTCGCAGCCCGAAATCATATAAATCTCTGTGTTCTGTTGCTTTTCCGGCGAACCATCGAGCTACGTCGACCTCGCCGACCCTCAAAAACACCTCGTGACGTATCCCATGGTGCACTGGCGGTGTAAAACCCTAACACGCACAGCCGTAATTTAGTCATACGGTACGCACACTTCGTTTTTGGCAACGTATGGGTCCACCATCCATTTTTTACTATTTTTGGCAAATTGATGTGCACATGTGTATCATCGCTGCCTGTAACATGTTTACATACCGCAAGAAGCAAAAATCGCATAGACAGGGGTTCATGAATAGGCAATAACAATGCTATCCAGTGAGCAAAAATAATAGTGTTAATAGGCAAAAATACATATATCATTAGGCAATATACAAATGTCGTTTTTGTCTAATAAAAATTAGTATTTTGCCTAATGAAAATAGACATTTTGTCTAATGAAAACAAAAAATTGCCTAACGGAGGGGAGTTGGGAGAGGCCTGCATCTGGCGTTGCAAGATGACGTGAGAGGCCCTGTGGTCGCTGTTGTCACCGAGGAGGCCCGCGAGGTGGCGTGAGACACCGGAGAGGCTGTCCGCTCTTGCTTTTGGTGGCCACCGAGGGGAGTGGCGCTTGAGCGCCGCGGCTGCCGGATCCTGCCGCCACAAGGCCAACGCCGCGTCCAAGCACCGCCAGTCGCTGCCGCTGCCTCCAAGCGCTGCACGCGACCCGGATCCGGCCGCCGCGCGTGGAGAAGGAGGCGCGGTCGCTGGTGACGGCGGCAATGGCGGCTGACGGACACTGGTGGAGGGAGCAAGGAGTTGCGTCGCCGTGCGCGTGGAGAAGATGGCGCGGTTGCTAGCGGCAGCGGCGGCGGGCGGGGATAGGAATGGTCGCCGGTGGAGGGAGCTGCGTCGTGTTTGGTAGAGAGAGATAGGGAGCAGGTGAGCCGCGAGAGGGGGGACACGCTGCGCGCGTCGGAAGGGGATGCGGCCGTCGGCGACCCAGGCAGTGGCCATCCGGGCAAGGCGCGGTCGCCGGTCCATGTTTGATGGTGAGGCGAGAGGGGACGTTTGGTGGTGAGGCAAGAGAGAGAGAGAGAAATGGTGGATGTGTGCATGCACGCGACTAAAAACACGCAGCGTGTAGAAGTCTTTACCATAAAAATATTAATTTATCTTACCATTATGATTTGGTCTCACACGTAATACTCTCGGTTTCTTAGAATACATGAAATTTCATCTCTATTTGGCCATTTGTAGTTGTTCTTGTTTTTTTTTCATTTCGCTAGTTATTCTTGTTTTTTCACTTTTTCTATCCACATAGAAGAAAGAGCGCAGCTAGCTAGTAAAATAAAATAGGTAGCCATTAAAATAGAGAAAAAAAGACAGCCATTAAAATTCCCTTGTATGAATCAACTTTAACGACAACTGTAGTGATAGTGGCAAGTTTATAAAATCCACCGCGAGCTCTATTATTAACTTTATGTAAAATGCATCCAATATGGAGTCGGCATTCATCTCCTCCGGGTGAAAAAGGGTACCCGAATCGTCTAGATAAATATGTAGTTTTCAAATAGGTATAGAACATATTTTGTGTCAATTTTGTTTCCACATGAACAAGCTAATTGCTAAAAACAAGAATACGAAAAGTAGATGTAAAAAATAATGCCTTGTTTAATTGCTATTTAGTAAATGGTGAAAAATATCCGTATCCGTATCAAATACTACACGAAATTTTTTCTATCATTTGAGTAAATATACAATGAATTTGGGGTTTATTTGTCATGAATCTTAACAAGCTTAACACTAAGAACAAGAATATCAATTTGGATAGAAAATTCAATGTCCTATTTCTCTGTCATCCGAGCTGTCCGGCAGTGGAGAGCATACTGGCGCGAGACGTGCCGATGCGACGGGGCCACCGCCCACGGCTGCCGTATGCGATGCGGACAAGCGCCCGCCGGCCTATCATGGCGAGCGGGCCCAGCCAGGCATTGGCATCCACCACCCTGTCCCTGTGCGGTGGCGACCGCCCTGATTCTTTTCGGACAACTCCGACCAGAGTGAGATCCCAGATCCGATGTGTGCCCTATGGTGTCCCGGTGTTGCCATCTGTTGGACCGCACCGCGACAGGCTGACAGCACGGCACCGATTGCCATCGGCAGCGCGCGAGCTGGTGCCAAACCCAGCTGTGGCGTCGGGCGCGTGCCCATGTGCAAGTTGCGACGCCGCCCTGCCCTCCGCGTCCCGTGAGCTAGCCGTGACGAGGCGGCGCAGCTCCAGCAGCTCGCCTTCGGAATTCCTCCGTCACACCTGCAAGGCCTCCGTCTCGAGGAATTAATAGCGGGCTGCACAGTGAGCTGAAATGCTATCGGGTCGAGTCCACGGACACACCTATGACCAACCGTATAAAATAAATACAGGAGCATCAGCCAGGGGTATCGAACAGAAATCAGAAACAAAGACTCCGTCTTCCTCGCGGAGTGGCGACGGCCGGTGAGCATCGTCGTCGATATCCTCACGTCCCGGTTCTCACCACCGGCGGCAACGGGGTGTGACATCCTCCGCTTCTGTTCCGCGCCCGTGCTCCGTCCACCGTCGCCAGGCTAGCCGGCTAGGGGGCGGACGGCGCTGGGAGACGGCCAAGCAAGAGGCACGGCGCCGTTGCGCGTCCCCGCCATCCGCGCCGGCGTCCTCTTCCGTGGCCGGAGCCCGAGGGGAGGGGGGTTTCGCTTTCGCCGTCTGGGGAAGCGGCGGCTGCTGGCGCCATCCATTCCATCTGCCGCGGCTTCGCGAGCGCCGCCCGCCGTCCGCTGCAACGGCTACAATTCGAAGCGTGCCCGCACGTCCGGCCATCGGGTGCTCGGACTCCGCGCTGCCTGATGCTGTGAGTGTGATGCATGCATGCACGCGTTGCTGCGTGGGACTTTGCGTGAGCAGGCGCAGGCGGCACGTGGACGCGTGTGCTGCTGGCTGCGGCAGATCTGCTCCCGTGCCGCCGCGATACGCGTGCGCGGACCAAACGATACGGCACGGCACGGCACGGGGAGATACCGTCGTGGTCGTGGGTCGGTGGGTGGTTGGTCCGCGCCGTAACCAAGATTTGCTCAACCGATAGTACATCAAATAGTATGTTTTATATTTTGAACGACTAATTAGACAGTTCACAGATATGCACATGCACATACATGTTATGGAAGGAATGCGTGGAAAAGAGACAGCTTAACATTTAACAAAATAGACAGTAGATGCACAAGTTGCTAGATCCAACCTTATGTGAACATAACATTCGGTCTAGACTCTAGAGTGTGTGTCTATGCTGGAGGTACATTGAAGATGATTGAAGCCAGATAGTTGCCACTGTTAATCACACAGAGACAATGGTCTTTGAGTAGAAAAGAAAGACATTAATACCAATCTCAAGGTTGGAGGAGTGGCTTGCGAATTTATATATAATTCATGTTGCTATAAATGATAAATTGGGACTTCAGAACTTGTAGTGCAGCGCAGTGTACAAAACAAGGCTATTTTCATATAACGCAAACGCACTGCAATTGACAAGATTTATATAACATCATATGTTTTTATATCTGTCTAGATTCATTAATACACAGTGGACATATATATAGATAAAACAAAGAGTCAAAATCCTTATAATTTGGAACGGGGAATCAATATGTATATATGACCATGTGTTTGTATGTTGGAAGTCTGCCGCCCAAAAATATATCACTCTTTTGTAAACGTTGGATTAGGCTATCCTCGTCAATTCACTCATCCCACCGCTATATTTCAAACTTATCTCTGCGCACATTGTGTGAACAGTGGCAAACAGTGCATGGGCGGGGCGGATGGACGCTGCTGGTGAGGATGGTCTAAGACCCAATAGTTCTCGGATTCACCTATCTCCCATTGTTTCCGTTGTAGAAAAAAGTGTGTGGATTGATAAAACTATACTATGTGATTAGATAATGACGGGCATAATTTTTTTTCTCGGCATTTAATTTCGCTTAGCATAAGAACACTACAAATCTGACAAAAAACAATCTTTTAACTACTCACGTATATGGTTTTTTTTATCTCCCAGGAGTAGTAAATACGGGTTCTACAAAAAAAATACATTTATTGTTATAAGCATAAAAGTGATAAAAGCTGACCCTTGAGAATAAATGTAAAGACCAATGCAATAAAGGTAGTGTGTAAAGCATTAAAATTATGTATATAATATGGGGATAATGTAATAACTATTTTGAACAACACATCATTTATTTTTCAAGATATGAAGACAGATTCCTCTTAGATATTGTAAAAAAAAATTGCTGTAAAAGGATATGCTTGGCAAGGCGACAAACACACAAAGTGGTGCATTGTCCATTTTGACCTAGCTAGCTACAGTATTAAAAAATCGTTTGATTTGCCCTAGCATTTACGAGACCGACAATTCGGTTTACAACAATATAAGAGTACCAGGTCTCACAAATCGCACCGGAAAAGTTAGTTGTAAACGTGGATCGCCCTAAACCACCTCGACCAGGACGTCTTCAACTCTTCATCCTGTACAACACCGTACAACACCCATCAGGCATCAGCACGACCGCGCCGCATCCTTGGATCGGCAGGTGGCGAACGCCATTGCCCGCCGCTCCCCGTCGAGAAACCTCCCCTCTCCCTCCACCGGACCCACCGTAACCGCGTCGTTGAGGGCTCTGCACGCAATCACCAGGCGAGAGAAAAGCGGCAAGCCTCCCCTCTCCGGCTCTGCCCCCTCCTCGCTCTCTCGAGGCTGGCACTGGCAGAGTCGAACGACCCCGCACACGGCCGCGCCGGCGCCCAATTAGCCTCCGCGGCGCCAAGCAAGCGTCGCCGCCGATCGGCTCGAGTGTCTTTGGAGCAGATGAGATGCCGCTGCGCCGGAAGGTGAGGCCCGCGGGCGCGGCGGCGCGGCGGGCGGCGCTGCGGCGGTGGCTGCTCGTCCTCGCCGTCGCGGGCGCCGCCGTCACCGCCGCCGCCGCGCTGCTCGCCGTCGCCCTCCACGCCTCCGGCTCCGCCGGCGTGCACTACCGCCTCTCGCAGTCGCAGCCGCGGGAGGCCGAGGAGCTACGGTGGGGGCTGGAGTTCGCGCCGCCGCAGCTCGCCTCTCCGCACTCGCGAAAGGTAATCGATTGGTCTTCTCCCGCAAGGATGCAACGTATCCCGCTGTCTGTTATTAGATGCCGCCGCCTCTGCTGTTTTCTCTCTCTCTTTTAATTCGTGGGAGTCTATGACGCCGGGATTAATCTCTAGATTTGACAGCTGGACGGAGCGGCGGAGAAGAGTCTGTGGCTGCCGCCGCCGTCGCGGCGGTTCGTTCCCTGCGTGGAGCCATCGCCGGAGTACGAGAGTACGCGCATTACCGGCACACTTCTCCGACATCGATTTTCTCCGTGTGCTGGCCCAACTCCAAATTCTTGTGCGCGGCTCTGATTTCGTTCGTCTTGCCTCTCAGGTCCGGTGGCGTCGAGGGGGTACCTGCTCGTGCATACAAATGGCGGACTCAACCAGATGCGCGCCGGGGTAAGCTGGACCGTCCTGGTCAAAATTTATCACCTGCCTGTACTGATGACGGATGAGATCCATTGCTTGATTTGCATTTGATGTGATGACTTGAGTGCAGTGTGGAGGAGCAATATCTCAAAGCATGAAAATAATAAAATATAAAGATTGTAGGAGAACATAGCGTGCACCGTGCCGACATGTGGGGTGTTTTGATCGGAGTTGACGGTTTGTGAGCACCCATCATTAGTAGATTAGACTTTTTGGATGTATTTTCGAGTTAGTATTATCTACTGTGGTTCTCCTAACCCTCCAGTTTCCTTGAGCACTCATCAGCCGTTTGGTGCTTTAATGAAGTGTAGTTAGTGTTCTTGACTTATGGTGCTAATGTTGAACTCCCGCCTAGAGATATCGGATGTTGTTCATTAAGCTGTTAGCTATATGTGGTGGTTGTGAAACTAAGTTATTTGTTTTCCAACTAGTATTTGGTTAATTGAGCTATCGGCGACACAGATTGAAGGGCTCGTTACCGGTACTCCTGCAAATGGTTGGTGGGCGGATGTTGTCTCATTTCTATTCCAAATTTCTTTTCCTGGTGCTTCATATTGAGTGCCATGCTCATTTTTGTTTTGGATAAATGACACTTGTTTAGATGTGCTTCACTCATATCCATGGCAGTGCTTCTGTCATTGTTTTTCATTTATAGCAGGATAAAGAAAGGTGCTTGTCTTGTTTGGGGAGACCAAAAACAGTTACACTCTCCTTGGGCATGCAGATTGTTAGATAACTGAAACTAACTATTCTAAGGAATTAGGATAATTTGCTATTTTTTGTTTAGGTTCCCTTGATTATGGTTATATAATTGAAACTTTTTTTTTTTTGCCAATTGGTACTTGCCCTATTTCTCTTAACATCAGCTGCATGTGATTTGAGTAAAATAGAAAGGGGAATGTTTCTTTATTGCTTGTTACACATGTTTTGTCCTCTGTTTACTGGGTTCAGATCCATGTTGCTGATGCAAAATCTCTAGTCTCCCTTTTTAATAGCAAGTTCATATGCTTATGGCAGATCAGTGATATGGTTGCAGTTGCGCGCATACTTAATGCTACACTCATCATTCCAGAGCTTGATAAGAAATCATTTTGGCATGACAGAAGGTAGGTTGTATGATGGGTTTATTTTCAGCCTTTTATTAACTGATCTAATACTAATGAAAAAAATTTCAATGCCAGCAATTTTTCGGACGTCTTTGATGAAGATCACTTCATAAATTCTTTAGCAAATGATGTGAAAGTTGAGAAAAAACTGCCAAAGGAGTTGGTGAAAGCTCCAAAGTCTGTTAGGCACTTTAAGAGTTGGTCTGGAGTAGATTATTACCAAGATGAGATTTCTCCACTGTGGGATCATCGCCAGGTCTGAGTTCAACCAACTATGCACTTCTCTACTACCAATTCTAAGCAGCGATTGCTGATGCAAATTTTTGGAATTTTGGTACTGACCTAAGACCTATATTAGGTTATTCGAGCTGCTAAGTCAGATTCTCGCCTTGCAAACAACAACCTTCCTCCTGACATTCAGAAGCTTCGCTGTCGGGCTTTTTTCCAAGCACTTAGATTCTCTGCCCCAATTGAAGCTCTAGGCAAAGTAAATCATTCTCTAATACCTTCTCATAATGGTCGTTATTTTCCTTGAAATGCATACCAAGTGTTGTTTTGACAAACAAAGATGAATTGATTTTCTTACAGCTATTGGTGGAGAGGATGAGATCATTTGGGCCATATATCGCTTTGCATTTACGCTATGAGAAGGATATGCTTGCTTTTAGTGGGTGCACATATGGTTTGTCACAGACAGAATCAGAAGAACTTGCAATGATCAGGCAAGGCCTAGGGTTTATTTATTTCGTTACACTATCGTGTCTTTATTTTGACAATAGTAGATGTTATCAGTTGTTCAATTCAATTCTGCTTCTGTACCTGCAGAGAGAACACGAGCTACTGGAAGGATAAAGACATTGATCCATTAGAACGGAGGTCCCATGGGTACTGCCCCTTGACACCAAAGGAAGTCGGTATATTTCTTTCTGCTCTTGGATATCCATCAAGCACCCCAGTGTACATAGCTGCAGGGGAAATATATGGAGGTGAATCTCATATGGGTGAATTACAGTCAAGATTCCCTATTTTGATGAATAAGGTAGAGCACCTATCATTTCATTTGTTATATTGCGTTTAATACAACTTTTATTGAGCTGGTAGTTGACATATATTGTTTGCTCCTTTGCAGGATAAACTTGCCTCAGCTGAGGAGCTGCGGCCTTTCAGACAATATGCTGCTCAAATGGCAGCATTAGATTATATTGTTTCGGTGGAGAGCGATGTCTTTATTCCATCCTATTCAGGGAACATGGCACGGGCTGTTGCAGGTCACAGGCGCTTTCTTGGCCATAGGAAGACGATCAGTCCTGACAGGTACATTCGCAAACCACTGTGTTTCCCTCTTCTCAGCATTTGCAATTTGTTCTACCCTTTGGTTCTGCATCTTGTCATCTTTGTTCTTCGGTTCAGGAAAGCACTAGTTCGCTTGTTTGACAAAATCAACAGTGGATCGCGAAAGGAAGGGGAGAGGCTATCACAAAGGATAAAAGACATTCACCAGAAAAGGTATTGAACTTGATACACATGAGAACTAAAAGACACTAATCTGTATTTGTTCCTTATGTTTCTTCTTGTTCTGTTCTTCAGACAAGGCTTATTTTTCTTCTTGTTTTGTTCTTCAGACAAGGTTCTCCTCGGAAACGAAAAGGTCCTATGTCGGGAACAAGGGGCAAAGAAAGGTTTCGAACGGAAGAGGCATTTTATGAGAACCCTCTTCCTGACTGCCTGTGTCAACCGGGGTCTCCATCCAATGATGATTCTCTTGTCAGCATCTGAGCTGCAGTCGGCAGAGCCACTCATCTTAGCAGATCCCCGGGTGTCAATCCAGTGTAAATAGAGAGCAATTCAGAAACACAGAGCAAGATGCAAACTGACGAATTCCATAAAATTGCATGCTGATCGGAGCTTCCGTTGAGCTGACATCACACGCCAATTATTCATTGGTGCACCATAGTCCGGTCGTGGGCCTGTGGCTACTGGCATGGTTGTTCAGAAGTGAGCTCAGCTGGAGGTGGAAGCAGCTGTATAGAGCTGTAGAGAAGTCATGTGATTTTTTAGATCGGGATAATTAACTCACTGCTTGTGAGTAGATGCCTAGATAGTAATAAACATAGAAATGTAGAATTACTGGAGCTGATTGACACAAACATTCACTCAGATACAGGTTCAGGAGTGTTCCTTGTCGGTATCATCTTCCACCAACCTTTCAGTGGAAGATGAGCTAAGACGAACAAGGTGACACTTGACATTTTGTAATGTGGAGCTGAGAAAAGAAAAAAATGATGAATGCAGTTAGGGTTCCTGAAGTCTCTTGCTTCTGTTTGATTTCTGAGCTCTTGTGTTGTTAAAGATCATATCCAGTGAAATTGGACGAAATGTTGCTTTCCACATTTTAGATGGAGCGCATAACACTTTCGTAAGAAATGCAGCAGTTGACGTCGATCCTTATATTATGTAACAGCAAATATCCTGCCACATGCAAACACCGCAATCTACAGCATACACATCGGCATCTTGCGCGGTTCACCTTACAAAGTCACCTCACTAAGACCGATAGGCAAGGCAAAGCATGTGAACGGAATTATCAGTTTTTTGTTCATGGGTTTTGCGGGAAACCGTGTCACGGATATAGACTATTTTTCATGGGTTTCGTGGGAACCTATAAAAGATTATATATTTGAGAGCTCACAGACAATGTGTTGGCTGGAACCTTGTAGATTCAAGTGGTTATTTCCTTATGGGAACACATGATAACTAATTAACTATCACACCATTGCAAGTACAGATAATGATAAGATAGTTTTTAATGAGAGTTTTATGCAGTTTTCATTAAATGAGATGCCACATAGGAAAAATGGCGTTATGGCAACAAATTTGAGGAGATGGAGGAGTTGGATTTAATGGGATGCAATCTGGTGGACGCAGTTACCAAGTGTGGTATTCTTCTGGAATATATATTGTTATTGGACAATATATATTGCAGGTGGCTACGAAATTTTGCGGCACATTTTGATCGCAAAATCATGTAGCAATTAAATGATGTTTCTCACCTAAGAAATTGCGAAATGGAACTATGTACTGAAAGAGATTATTTCATTAGCAATCCAAATATCTAAATATAACATAGCACTATTAAAAAGCATGCAATGAAACCTCCAACCGAGAATGACCTGAAAAACTACTTTTCTACTCATTCCAGCCATTAACATTGAGAAATCCTTGTCAGAACAGTATGAAAGGCAGGTGAAATCTATATAACCTATATAAGCACAATTCCATTACGTATTTTTTTCAACATGCAAGCTATCCATATCATCTCCACATCACCATCCACCAAGCCCATTTTTTAATGTCTTTAGTCGATTTTCTGTGGCTAATAGAATTTATGCATGCGAGCTATTAGATAAGCGACTTATCCATATCATCTCTACATCACAATCCACTAAGCTCCTTTTTTAATGTCTTTAGTCGATCTTCTGTGGCCTCATGCATGCGAGTTATTAGAGAAGCGACTGTGTTCAATCATTTAAGAGCCGATACTTATCAACCATGATTAATATGTTAAGTTATCATCTATAACTGTTCTTACAAATATTACTATGCAATCACACAAATATTACCATCTTCAATTTCATTCTAAAACAATTTTAGAAGTCATACAGCAATGCGTGGGGTATCATCTAGTTTTAATTGGAAGCAGAACCCAAATGAAGTTTCACAGCAAGTTGCAGCTTTTCTGCATGTCTGGACCATCAAGTTCAGAATCCAACAAGAATTAACACACGAACAAAAAGATCAGTACGTGCTGCCGAAAACCACAATATGATGCCGACCATCAGTAACTAGGCATGTCTCTATTCTAGTTCATAATCAGATCATCAGTCCAGACACATCCAAGAGGTTCCATTGAACCAACAGAGAGGTGAACTAGGCTCAGACAAATTGCCATTTCACACCAAGTTGCGACAACTGCAGACGAAAGGTCAGATCAAAACCAATGACACCGACAAACCACACAAGTTCAGATTACATGAAATTGTCATAATGGATTAATGGGCCTTGATATATCATGGCCATGGTAGCATACTATTGGGCCACAGCCATATAGTTGAAGTGTACATTGATTAAGGAAAATAAGCACACGTCGAGCAAGTTTGGTTGCAACACATGTCACATGATACATACGGAGCAGTAGATGAACCATCGAAGATCGATCGAACGGCAAACGCGATACGAGATGCGTGTGTCGGGTCTCGGCCTCTCGGGTCATCACGACGTGCGGCTTCAGCTGCTAGTAGTGATCGCTGCTGGCCTTGAAGGGGATGGCCCTGATGACGACCTGGTGGTACACCGCCGCCAGCGCCGCTCCGGTGAACGGCCCCACCCAGAAGATCCACTGCCACCACCCAACACAAGCATTGCAATTTGCAATGGCCATAATCATCATCGTCAGAAGTTCAGAACTTTAATCTTGATCAGTCTAGCATCATGCATGCCGTACGTGTGTTTACGGCAGCTGTACTATACATATACTGCACAGAAACTTACGTGGCCGTGCCAGCCGTGCGGCCTGTCGTAGATGATGGCGGCGCCGAGGCTCCTGGCGGGGTTGATGCCGGTGCCGGTGATGGGGATGGTGGCGAGGTGCACGAGGAAGACGGCGAAGCCGATGGGCAGCGGGGCGAGGACGGGGACGTGGGAGTCCCTGGCGCTGCGCTTGGCGTCGGTGGCGGAGAAGACGGTGTAGACGAGCACGAACGTGCCCACGACCTCGGCGCCGAGCCCGTCGCCCTTGCTGTACCCGGGGCTCACCGCGTTGGCGCCGCCGCCCGTGGACTCGTACAGCGCGGCCCCGAACGCCTTGACGACGCCGGCGCCGCAGACGGCGCCCAGGCACTGCATCACCATGTAGTACGCGGCCCGCGTCAGGGAGAGCTTGCGGGCGAGGAGGAGCCCGAAGGTGACGGCGGGGTTGATGTGCCCGCCCGAGACGCCGGCGGTGCAGTAGACGAGCGCGAAGATCGCGCCGCCGAACGCCCACGCGACGCCCTGCACGCCCGCGGTGCCGCACTTGGAGGGGGACCTGCTGACGCCCATCACCGTCAGCACCGTCACGTAGAGGAAGAGGAACGTGGCCACGAACTCGGCGATGCCAGCGCGGTAGAAGGACCACGACGAGAGCTCCGACGCCTCGAACAGCGGCGCCGGCGGGGGTTCGGTGTAGTCGCGCCCCAGGTCGCCCGCCGCCGTGCCGATGGGCTGCTGGCGCTCCGGGAAACGGTCCACGCCCACGCGCACGTCCTCGTCCTGCAACTTGTCCAGGAGCTTGCCGCCTGCCATGGCCGACTTTTGCTGATCTACGAGCTCGATCGATCGATGGAGATGTGTCGAGTGTCAGGTACGTGCGAGCTGCTGGCTAGCTGTGGAGTGGAGTGAGTAGTGCTGCGAACGAGTGGGTGGAGAGATGATCTGAGATTCTGAGTGAGTTTGCCATGTGTCATGTGTGTTCAGTGTTCTTATAGGCTGCAGTGGAGTAGGACCCGTCCCGAGTCAGGGGTGCATCCAAATGGAATGGACAAAACAATTTGGGATTAATCAATGGTTGATGGCTGAGAATGTCACGGCGGGCAAACAGCACGATTAATATTGCATAATTCAGATGCGCGCAAGAACAGAGAGACAGAATGGGCGGCAGCCGCTGCGGCATCCGTGGCCATACAAGCACACGCTTAGGCTCAAGTGACGCCACCACTCCCACCTAATCCAGTAATCCTCGCATCGCTAGCTTGCGGCAATCCTGTTCCCAGAGTCGGCTAATTGCAGCGCTGCTCGCACTTGAAAAGTTAGTTGCAGAAGGTTTTTAAGACTTCGTTCCTGTGTTTCTTGGGTGCTTGGAACAAAGAATTTAGAGCTGATGTGTTTGGGATAAACATTTTGTTTTCAAAAAATACGAAACGGATCGATCGGAGGATCTCATGTCTCATCAACGTGCCTTTTGGCATTCGGAGACTACGTGTCGCATCATCAAGTTAGCAGTTAAGCTATCTCCAGCATCCTCCTACTGTTTTCAAACTCTACAGCTATGCTGTGAAAATTCTTTATAACACTGCCTACTTGGGGTAGCCTTAAGCATCTCAGTCCGTTGGAGCCTACATGATTGATGATTCTAAGAAGGATCGTAAAAGCTTGCTTGTGAACTAGAGCTATCAGAAAGTCTAGGGCTAGTCCGGAGTGGACCATGGCGAAACTAAAAATGGAGACCTGTACCACAATCATGAAAGCAATGATGTATTCATATTTCATAAAAAATGGTCTTCCGGTAAAACCATAAAGTACTCATACATTTAAAATAAATACATGCCGTTCATCTCAAATGTTTTCTTTGTTGCAAAAAAGGCAATAAAGTCATGAAGCAACCCAACGTTACCCATTTTCACAATTCCAATAATTTATTTATCATAATCCATAAAAATGTATGGCTATTTGTTTAATTATGTCTCTCATCAAATTAAACTTCAGTGCAGTATCTTATGTTTTGTGTTCAAACTCATGTTTATGGATTGGGTGATATTTTAGTCTTGTAAGAGAAGCAAACTTTGGAAGTTTAACTCCTTTTGTTGAAAAGTAAATTTATGTCTTATTGTAAATATAAATATGTAATAAACAGAAAATGTTTAGGGTATGAGAATCAAATGAGGACCATCATGCGTGCGAATGAGTTTATAGTCCAATAGTTGCAACACTATAGCGCTATAGCATCACCCTCAAGACCCTAGGCTTGATTACTAGTGAGAGCGGATTTTGGTCCTGGTTAATAAAATCCGAGTGAATTGCATGCCAAGTCCTTGAATTTTTTCCGCGGTACCATCTGGGTCCATGAACTTCTAAAGTGCACATCTAGGTCCATAAACTTTTCTCGCAGTACCATCTACGTCCAAAAGGGGCCAGCCGGGCAAACTCTGCCTACGTGGCCAGCCCGCGCGTGCCACCGTGGCGTCCTGTCCCTGCCCAGTGCGCACCCGCCGCGCCGCCCTACCCCCGCCCGTCGTGCACGGCGCCATGCCCCCGCCCGGCGCGCACATGCCGCGCCGCCCTACCCCCCGCCCATCGCACACACACCCATCGCCGGCCACACACGGCCCTCACCATCGCCACCCTGCTTCGCCATGCTCACGCTCGGCCGCCACCGCTGCCTTGCGCCCTTGCTTCGCCACGCCCACGCGCGCCCCCCACCTCGCCAGCCGGGGCGGAGCCGCGGAGGCCAACGCGCAACGCGGCTGGGCAGAGGCCAATGCTGCTGGGCGGCGGCATGTGGGCACGGCACGGAGGCGGACGAGGAGGGCGCGATGGCGTGAGCGACGGCAGCGCTGCACGAGGCCACGCGGGAGAGCAGCGCGCAGGCGCGGTGCCGGCGCTGGTGGAGCTACTGCAGTCGCCGTCGGCCCGAGGCCCGCGAGCATGCAGCGGGGGCGCTGTTCGGGGGCGTGCTGGGAGCCGTGCCGCCGCCGCCTGTCCAGCTCGCGTCCTCGGAGCACCCGCTCCTTGACAACCGCGCCGCCATCGGTCACAATAGAGGCGGTCAACGGACGCCGCGGGCGAAGCGCGCCCTGGTCGGGGAAGGGCGAGGACGCGGGTCGGCGCGCCCGCCCCCGCACCCACATGGCAGTGTGAGCAATGCGGAACGGCGTCGGGAGGGGCGACGGCGGCAGCATGAACCGGCCGAACGGTGGTTCTCCGTTGCGCGGCCGGCTCCGGCGACGAGGGTGCGTGCGCGACGACTAGGCCGGTGAGTAGGCCGGTGAGGCGAGCTCGGCGACGTAGTCCTCGCAGCCGTTGGGGGAGTGAAGGGGTCTCACCCACGGAGCGCGCGGTGGTGGCCATGGCAGCTTGGTGCGCGCACAGCGGCGAAGCTCCGGGGAAGCGGGGTGGTGGGGTGCAGTGGGGTGGAGCTCCACTCGATGGAATCGAAGAATGGTCGAGGCGAGGAAGAGTATTTGGCGGTGGCGGCGATCGCCTTGGGCGCGGGCATGGACGCGGACCCGGCGGGAGGCTCGGGCGGGACACGCGGCGCACGTGGCGGAGGGAGGCTCGAGCGGGGACAGCAGCGGCCAGCAGCGGCGGGAGGCTCCGGCGGGGGCAGCAGCAACGCAAGATCGTTCGGTAGGGGCACGTGAGGCCCGCCGCGGGTGGGAGGCTCCAGCGGGGGTGATGGTTCGAAGGTGTGGCCACGTTGGCGTGATGTGGCATGTCCACGCAAGCAAGAGGGCCAGCCACGTAGGCAGAGTTTGCCCGGCTAGCCCCTTTTGGACCTAGATGGTACTGCCGGAAAAGTTTATGGACCTAGATGTGCACTTTAAAAGTTCATAGACCCATGTGGTACCGCGGGAAAAGTTCAAGAACCTGGCGTGCAATTCACTCGTAAAATCCCACATTGTGCCTCACCTAGGGTTTACCTTTTCGATGAAAAGCTATTTCCCGTAGACCACCGGAAACAAAATTTTGAATTTTGCGAACGGAAGGAGAATTCAAATTTAAAAAATGAAATTCTAGATTTTCGGTTGAAATGTCACAATTTCTGGCAGGAATTCCGGATTTTCTGCCAGAAAATGCATTTTTCGACTGAGAAATGCTCCCAACATATGAAAAATTAAAGAATTTGATAGAACATTGTTTGTATCTTTTTGTATATTGCAATGTATAATGCATATTAAATATATTCCCCAGAAATTATTCATAATAAATACATACAAACATATGTTGCCACATGAAATCACAAATAAAAATACATAAAAACTAAATTTGTCACATGAATTTCACTTCCTGTATGAGACTGAAAACAAAAAAAAAAAAATGAAATTTCACTCTAGGGATATATAGCTGTAGAGTCAATGAGAATAGATTACGATATTATGACCCAGTGGCGGACCTAGGATTTTAATCTAAGTAGGCATAAACAAAATATTAAGTATATAGATTTAAAATATCACATAATATTTAACAGGTTGCTACATATATATCTAAGGTGTCCTATATACTATCACGAAGTTAATATTTTTGAGTTCATAGATCTACCTTGCTATCCACCCAGGTCCGTCCCCGTTATGACCTCATAGCGATGGGAAGCAAAGGTTCAGATGTGTTTTCTTTGGTAAGTGCAGTCCTTCCGAAGCCATGGGATTGCAAGGATGTTTTCAACTAAACTATTTAAACTAGCTATTTGAGACTCGGTATCCTAAGTGTAGCAACAGGAGAACTAGAGAAGCAAAAGCAACTTCGCTAGCGATCGGAAGAATCGTTTATCTCACACGTCAACCAAGGATAACCATCTTCAGCCTCATGCGTGAAATGCGGATGGCAGCGGGGGGCCTACTATTTTTTATTGTTTTTTTACTTCACATAGGTTGGAGTGATTCCACTGAACCCCACTGTGGATGCCCTGAGCTTCTTGGCTGATCCACTGTGCGTAATATCAAGAAGGTGGTATTTTCCTCTGTTTTTTCTATCATCATGCGTAAGGTAAGTCACATGAGTAAATATCTCTAGAAAAGCACAAAGGATAAAATAATATTTTGATAAAATTACGGTACTAGCTTTATAATTTTTTAATTAAAACGAACTATGTGTACACATATATAGGTAGGCAGATAAAATCACCTTTGAAACCAGCTAGACGGCTAAATTTATATGGTTTAAAGCAGTTTGATGGTAAAAAATTTCAGCTGTAGAGTTCAAAGAACAAAATCAGGCTCTGAAAATAGATTTAAAAGTGGTCTTTTTTTTCTTTTTATAAACAGCAGACAGGTCGAGAAAACCTGACGGGCCAAGTTACCCCAGATCAAACACGTTCAGAAACGTGACGGGCCAGGCCAATATATTCAACCACATTACGCAGGCCCATGCTGGTCCGACAAGCTCCCCTCGACATATATAACCGAGGGGTCCTTTCCCTAATCGGCTCAGGGCCTACCTACCACTCCACCCCCGAAACCGGATTCGCGGACCGCATCTGGTCTCGTCTAGCAGCCGCAACGAGGACAAGCTCGCACGCGGCGCGGGCCATGGAGGACGAGGAGCACGAGGTGTACGGCCAGGAGATCCCCGTCGACGGCGAGGACGTCGACATGGGCGCCGCCGGGGACGACGCCGCCAAGGTCCCGCTCCGCACGCCTTCGCCGCCGCCGCACCTTCGTCGCCCAAACCCTAGCCGCCGTACTGACCCGCGCTCGCGTGCGCAGCTGCAGGAGCTCGACGAGATGAAGCGCCGGCTCAAGGAGATGGAGGAGGAGGCCGCCGCGCTCCGCGAGATGCAGGCCAAGGTCGCCAAGGAGATGCAAGGTTCGGAACCCTCCCTCCCCGTGCGCGCTACTTTCCCCCAGATAAAAGCGATAAGATCCGCATCTCAAGTAGGGTCGCTGCAAAAAAAAAAAAACATTTGCGTTGGCTTGCAGCTGCTTATCAGTAGGGATTTTTTATTATCAGTAGGGAATTAGTTGCTGATAGTTCGGTATTGGAAGAAATATGATGTTCTGTGGTGATTGTTTCCGTCGATGTGTCGACATTAAAGTTGCCCATCTATGCAGGGTTGTTGGGAAAGTTGTTTTGACTTGGCTTAGCAGTAGTTGGGTGTTGGCTGATTACTGAGCCGTATGGTTGTCGCTGTTGTTTAGACTGTTTGCTGTTATTGCTTTGTGGTCTTATGGATTTGAGTGCAGCAACCCGTACATGATATTGGTCCACAAGCCTCCAGGTAATATTACAGGCCGGGACAGTTTTGTTTTAGTAGGTGGGGCAGTCGTAAAGCTGCTTCCTTGTGACCAGGAGGTCACGGGTTCAGAATCGTGGAAATAGCCTCTTGCAAGTAATGGTGTGGGATGGGTGATTATGACCTACATGGCTACATCTCTGTTTCGTGTTGTGTTCAGCTACACCCAGTGTTAAATCCACTCTGTTATCATTGTATCGTACCCTCTCTTTGCTTTGCGGACTTTGTATTTCTATCGAATAACTTCAGCTTTCTGTTTTAGCTGGTCCTTGGATTATGCCCATACATGTGGGGCACGTTTGGGACAGGAAAATGGGCAGTTGGTCAATATTTTTTTTTACGATTTATAGTAAATTCTAAGGATTTGGATCCCAATGCCCTTATTCAATAAGGCCTTTGGCCGTTGTTTGTTTGCATGCTGAAATATACCTATATAATCATTGCTCTAACACAGACTATCACTGTTCTTTTTCTGTAGGTGTCGATCCCAATGCAACCACATCTGAAAACAAAGAGGAGATGGATGCTCGGTCAGTATTCGTTGGAAATGTAAGTTTTCTCTCTTCTCTTTATATGAATTAACTAAGAAGGCTTATGTACCATTTAATATTACCTATGGTTATGTATACATCTGATGATCCATGTTTTGGTGTTTGTTGCCTGAATTATGAACTAAGGATTTTAAATTGATGTTCATATTAGCTAACTGACTACTTAAAATATGGTATTTGGGGCTTCAGTATTGTTGTAATACTTGTGTTTTCCCCACTTTAAGTGTCTTTGAGTGTGCTCCATTAGAAATCATATTACTATATGATGGTTTTATTATTTTGTATTCCTTTGTGAAGGGCCATCACATTGACAATGGGACTGATGGTCATATTTCTTTATCTATCTATTTTTTTCTATTTCTTTTTTGACTTGATTGAGCAATGGCAATGGTCGCAGGTTAGTCTGCTGTCATCAAGCCTTTCAATCAAAGTTTTGGCATCTGGTTCAATCTCAGCACAAGTTCTAGTGTTAGATTAATGGGGGGATGAAAAAAAAGACGAAAAAAATCCAAGAAAGAAGTTATTGGAAAAAGAAAGAAAAAAATAGAAAAATGATTTGAAAAAAAGTAAAAAAGGTGTAGAAAAAAAGAAGAAAGAGAGAAAAAAATGATGTCATATATAGGAATTACCCCCCAAAGGTAGCCAGCAGAGAATGCATCAGGCACATTCCTGGTACTGAGGCGTGATATCATTAGCCATTTGCTGGCATGGTTCATAGGCATGACATGTAAGTTTGACTTCACATTTGTGCTGAGTGTATTGAAATGATTATATGCTTCTGTTGATGTTCCTCCTTTTAAGGGATCTTACACTTGACATTTCTTTTGCAAATTTGTCTATTCATCTTTCTCGGCATGTTGAGTTGTTGAGTACGTGGCATAGTATAAACGATAGACATAGGAGAGTGCTAAATCGTATCAATAACCTAACGCCTTAGCGTGTCACCGTAGATGTATCGATATCATGCAGCCATGTCAGGGAAAAAAATCTTCTCTTGATTTGCGGTTAATAATTTGACAAATTAGATGCTAAGGAAGTTTTCTATTTACTTCTATTGACACTCTGTTCATGTCATAGAAAACGTCATGTATTGGAGAAGACGGCAAAAATATATACTAGACACTGGCATGTTGCACAAATTCCGTTTATCCTTTGGTTCAGCTATATGCTGGAAGATGCACAGTAGATGTTGTGTGCTTTAGTTAACATAGTTAGATATTAAAGTTTTGGCGGGCTTTAATTTAACTAGTAATTTTGATGTGAATTTTCTTTGTTGTGCAGTGGTAATGTGGATTAATTGAATTGTTAGCTTCCTTTGTAACCATTAACCACCTTATAGAACATCATTTAGGGTCTGTTTGGAACAAAGGAATCCAAAACAGAGGAATTGAGAAAAACGCAGGAATACTGATGCAGTGAAAACCGGGAAACTATAGGAATAAAAAACACAGGAATGAAAAATTTAGACTGTTTGGATCACAGGAATCCATAACGTAGGAATCCATAAAGTGTAAGGCTAATGGAAAATGTTGATCATATAAGAACTATTCACACAAACAAACAACCGCTTCCCACCAACAAATAGAATAATTGTTATTTTTATTGACTCTCTTACATGTCGGCCCTCTGGTCTATAGACTCAACTCAGCCACCGCTCAAAGCACATAATACAGATATGCTCTTATCCACTAGTCGTTCTCATCCAACACCATTCGACCATTCGTTCCATCTCTCCGGCCAACAAGCCCGGCAAACCTCCTTGCCCATGGAGTTCATGGCACTTATTGCCGCATGGAGCAGCTCAATGGCAGGCATGGCACGGTGAGCCCACAGCACTATGCCGCTAATCGCGCAGTCGCGGCCACGCTAAGGTGCTCCGTGCTCCCTTCGTGTTTCTGTGCTCTTGCTTTCTCATTTCATTTTTCTTTTTTTCTCCTAGTTCCAGCCTTTTATTTCTTTCCTTCCCCTTATAAGCGCAGCCTGTAATGAAACCGGGTCGGATTAAAGCCAAGCTTTCTTGTGCACAAGCACAACTAATCTCCCTCGACTGGATGAGTTCGCAGTGCCGTTGTCTCGGGCATACACCACGGACAGGGAAAAAACAAGAGGTAGAAGCGGATGTTTTCATTCCTGTGAAACTGGCTTGCAGCTACAGCATTCCAAAGGAAAGAGATGCCTCACTTTCTTTGTTCCAAACGCTCCTCTCTTTCCTTTCCTCTGTTTTGATTTCCTCCACTTTTCCTATGAGAAACCTTTGATCCAAACAGGCCCTTAAATGATTTGATGGGCTTGGTGATTAAATTAGTTGGATTGTTGGAACATCACTTTTTTGGTCATTAAACCTAGATGTAACAGTTTTAGAATCGTAGCAGATCTATGGACTTTGAAATCAAAGCATGTGTTACGAATCAATTGACACGCCTTGAGTCTTGACACATTTGAGTTAGTTATGGTATAACGTCTCTCATGATATTTGGAGCAACTGACTCCAGTACTATTTTTCATGTATGTGGACATAGACGGCTTATTAACGCACTTAGTATTTTAGTTAATTTACATGAATTTATGTATTATTAGTTGTCTGCAAAAATGTATTCAAAGTTTATTTTTTGGTTGCCTGCCTGCCTTCTCAGTCAGCCGGTTCTCTATTGGAACACATGACACTAAGTTCACTGACTTTTGGTATAATCAAAACTATAGGTTGACTATGCTTGCACTCCAGAAGAAGTGCAGCAGCACTTCAATTCTTGTGGAACTGTCAACAGAGTGACAATACTGACTGACAAGTTTGGACAACCAAAAGGTTTTGCTTATGTTGAATTTGTTGAAGTTGAAGCTGTTCAAGAAGCTGTTAAGTTGAATGAGTCAGAGTTGCATGGTCGCCAACTCAAGGTGTGAATCTTGGTGTTTCTTGCTTTTCACTAAGGATGGCTGACAGGCTTGTCATGCTCCCTCCATTTCTGTAAACTTCGAGTGACAAATGGCATATTGACATTACTACCCTGTTTTCTTATCAGGTGGCACCGAAGAGGACCAATGTTCCTGGGATGAAGCAACCCCGCGGTCGAGGTTTCAATCCATACCATGGCCACCCCTACATGAGGCCATATGGTTATAGTCCTTACGGCTATGGGTGAGTTGTTACTTGTTTACTCAGCTACCCTGGAATCATCTTGACTCCCTGAAACAAGAGCCTAATTTTGACCACTCTTTTTTTTTCCCCTAACGACCTGTTTCCTTTTGCTGATGCAGTAGATTCCCAAGATTCCGCCGCCCACGAAGACCTTATTTTTGAAGCTCAGGTCTTCACAGAGCTGGCAGCGGTTGGACAATAGTCGCTTAAAATTATGATGAGGAAGTTGGACCTTATCCTGTAATTTCATAGCTTGACACCATTCTGGGTTTTATGTTCTCGGACATGTTTCCGTATGGACGCATATTGCCTTGTATTGCACCGTCGACTTCGAGTGACAGTTATGCAAAACGATTATGATTTGGTTACACCGAAGGTATTATTTTGTGACGCAGCTGGGGTGTGGCAATAGAGGGCACTGTCGGTAGCTTGAACATTTGAGCCTGGAATATGTTTTTCTGTCTTGAAGCTGCCGCATTCTTTCTTTTTTATTTCAAAAAGCGCACATATATGCAAAGCACAACTACTGATACACATCGATAAAATGGCCAATTGTCCCTTGTTAAACACACAGGACGCAAAATCAGTTTGACGGCTTGCATCAGCTAGACTAGAAGCGCACGGAGCTTCCCCACGTGTGCGCGTCCTTGAGGGTCGCCGCCAGCCAGCCGAGCCCGTCGTACAGCCCCACGGCGGTGAGCGCGCAGGCCCCCACGACGCGCGACGCCCTGTTCTTGAGCTCGTACAGGCCCAGCCGCTGCGCCACTTCGGACGGGCTCATCGCCCCTTTCTGCGCGCAGGAAATTGCCAGAGATGAGAACACGACTCTGCATCGGTTAGCTCCTCAGGACTACGGCTAGTTTACCATGTCCTGCTTGTTGGCGAGCACCAGTATGACGCTGTTAAGCATGAGCGGGTCCTCGACGACGGCCTGGAACTCCTCCCTGGCGACCCCGATCCGGTCCCTGTCCGTCGAATCCACCACGTATATCTGCAACACAGATCATGCATGGTGCAGCAGCGTGCAGTCTCAGCGCGTTCAGAGCTTGGAGGAGCAGCAACCAGCCGAGAGAGATGGGAGGAGCTGGAACTGGAAGAGGTACCAATGCGTCCGAGTTGCTGAGGTACTGCCTCCAGAGCGGCCGCAGCTTGTCCTGCCCTCCCACGTCCCACACCGTGAAGGCCACGTTCTTGCACTCCACTTTCTCCACGTTGAAGCCTGCGGACGGAGACGGTGAGAGTTAACCTGAATGTGGTCTAGGACGATGATGGCAATGTGGCTGGAGACGTACGTACGTACCGATGGTGGGCACCGTGGACAGGACTTCGCCGACGTGCAGCCGGTGCAGGATCGTCGTCTTGCCGGCGGCGTCCAGCCCGAGCATCACGACCTACAACAATGGCATGGCAAGAATCAACAACTGAAAGATCGACTGGAAAATGAAACCCAGCGAGCCATAAAGAGAGAGAGAGAGCTTTGGCCGCAGCTCAGCAGCACTGACTGTCTGTTGCAATGGCAGGTTTTTACCTTCACTTCTTTCCGGCAGGAGGTGTCGAAGAAGAGCTTCATCAGAGACTGGCCCATCCCCTCGTCGGTATGTTATTTTGCCTTCCGCACTCCTACCAGTTCCTCCGTTCCTGTAAAGCAGAATGAATTCACGGCTCCGCGCGGATTGCGGTTGGATTGCTCCGCTCGATTTTTATTGCTCCAAATGAGGTTTGTGTGTTCGTAGTGGCGGCGGCGGTTGTCATGCAAACCATGACGCCTCTTGCTTCTGCAACCATCTCACACCGTGTCCTTGTCGGTGTTGGTGATTGACTTGAGAAACAACGAAGAATCTGCAGCTGGGATGACATGGGAGCACGAAAGGCACACAATATGGCCGGAAGAGTGTTGGAAAGGACCCGATTACAAAGAGCGAATAACATCATTCGACAAGCAAGTCGTTGTAGTATAGTGGTGAGTATTCCCGCCTGTCACGCGGGCGACCCGGGTTCGATCCCCGGCAACGGCGATTAATTTTTTTTATTTATTATCACTCGTTGCCCTGCAGTAATTAAGTGCTGATTCCTCATATGTAAAGGTAGCAGGTCGAGATTTCTCTGCATCATTCAGTAAATATATGTATCAAGCACAAGTAGTTAGTACATCGCTACATAGTCAGTCCCCAAGCAGAATCATGTATCTTTTGCGCCCACATCAAAAGGTCATACAGAATGAAGAACTGAATCCGAGTTGCAAATGGCATTTTTTAGAATTATAGGACTCTATTGGCCCCAGTCTTAGGCAAAACCAAGACCAAACCGTTTACAGCACCTTCCTGGATGGGATACATCCTCAACAGTTTTCGAGCTCTTACATCAGAGTGTTCCAGCAACCATATAAAACTAAAGAAGACTGGACTAAAGCATTTCTAGACTAGAGAAAAACATGCCAACTGAACTTCAAAGATTCTCAACAGAGCAGCTTCCGGACCCAGGACCTTCCATCGTTTTCAGTTCTTCAACTCTTCATCCAGCATCACCAAGCTACGAGAACTCCATGGCTCCATACCAGCAAGCAAAAAGGTGCCACCGAGCCGAGCAGCAACTTCAATCACCATCCCAGCCTCACAGGTCTGCATGCTATTTCCTTCAGCAATTTGACTCTGTCCTCCACCAAACGCTGAACAGATACAGGGCACAAAACTGTCCAATTCTGTACCATAAGAGCTATCCTTAACAACAGGATTTCCAAATTCCACAAGCCACAGCATCTCTGCCTTCACCAGTCTTCGCATCCTGCTCCTCTGCCTTGCCTCGCCAGAACGTATGCAACAAGGTCCCCAGTCTGTTGCATAAGGTAAAAAGGAACAAACTGTTTTTTAACTTGGATAATTAACAAAGATGGATTACTAGAACTACTGGTTCTCACCAGATGAGAGCATCCCTTGTAACCAGATGCCGGAAATTGGCTTGGATGTCAGCACCGGGCAGCAATATAGGGAGTGATCCACTGGATTATACTTCAAATGGTAAACTTCGCTGATGCCTCGCAGACTTTCCATATAAGATGGTGATCACGATGAGCTTATGAGCAGAATAGAAACACCACAATCCCTGTATTGCACAGTTTGTTCAGCAACATAGTGACACTATTAAAGCAGTTCATGTCAGTCAGGTTATCCCTGCTTGTTTCTAGGTACTCCCTTCATCCCAAATTATAAAGAGTTCAAGACCTCTACTAGGTTCATTCATTATTCCATGTATGTGTGTATTCAATATGTGTTTAGATTCATCAACATCCACGTAAATGTGGATGGATAAAAGTAGTACTAGAACCCCTTACAATTTGGGACGGAGGGAGTATCTCACGAGAAAGCTGAGCCCTAAACAGAAAACAGAGCAGATGTCGCGTTTACCATGTTATTAAAAAAGCCTTCAACTTTTAGACCTCCATCGGCTGGTGCATATTATCCAACTAAAAAAAATGTATATCCAAATGATTCCATAGGAAGCTATCAGCCTATCACACTAGAATAGAAATCCTGGTGCACTTTGGATTTTCCAGAGGAGCTAAGGCCTCCAAATACCTTCATTTTCACAAGATTATGGACAAAGCATGAGCTGATGCATTATAATTTATAGGAGCAAAATCTTTGGCGGACCTAGTTTCCAACCTGTAATCAGCTTTTAGCTTATGTGATTCTCTTCTAATTTTGTACAGGCCCGGGCCTTGTTTTCTTCTACAATATTATTATACTGCCTCGGATGTCCAGATAGACTCCTAGAGTTGTTTTTCCTATAGCCTATTTTTTTGTCCAGGTGTCAAATAAACATGGACACAGGGAGTACAAAATTGGCGACTTCATGCCAGCTTTAATTTCAAAAGAAAAAAATAAAAGAAAACAATAGAAATCCTGGACGGCTCTTGGTGCATTTTGTTAATTTCCAAGATGTGTAAAAGAAGAAGAAAGAGCAAAAACACAAATCATAATAGTGTTCTGCCAAACTAAGATGGAATGAGAAACATAGGATCAACTTCAAGATTTAAAGATGCAAATTGCAAACCAGACTATAGCTACCAGACGATATAGCACATCAATAGGAATAGTAGGAATAATTGCAATATATGATCCAAATGTAACTCAAACCCCAAGCACAGAATAACAAACAATCCACGCAACAGTTGTACTATGAAACGCATGATACACTTACTATGGACAAACATGGTGGCTGCTGATAAGTTGTAACATCTTTTATTTTAGTGGCAAAGCAAACACAAGTTCAGTTTTGAATTCCGCGGGGGCTTGTGTATGTTGGACCTCAAGTTCATATGGGGTCTTGATCATAGTCAACAGGTGATTCAGAGTTTCAGACCCATCTTGTGCATTTTTGAGAGGCAACTCACCATCTATTGCACTCTCTGCAGATTTTTAAATGTGTGCATCGACCATATCTTATCTTCATATGACACTGCAACCGACTTCTTTTCCTTTGGATGTTTCTGCCAACAATTTTCTTGTCCTCTGAGCATCCTCCCATAAACATGATTCTGCATACATGTTTGCAAGCACAGCATAGTTTACAGAACTCTCAGGATTTATACTGAAAAGATTCTTGGCTGCAGTTTCTCCAAGAGGCATGTTGCCATGTATCTTACAAGCTCCAAGCATTGCACCATACATTGATGACTTGCATTCAGTATCCATCTTCTGAACAAACCTCCATGCATCTTCTAACTGACCACCACGAGCAAGAAGGTCAATGGCAGAGCTGTAATGATGGGTTCTAGGATCAATACCATACTTGGTCATCATAGTAGTGAAATACTCCATCCCTTTGTTCATCAGACCAGAATGGCTGCATGCTGATAGAAGAGACAGGAATGTCACATCATTTGGCTTGACACCATCCTCCTCCATCCTATCAAAAAGGGCCACAGCATCATCTCCAAAACCATTTTTTGCACAAGCAGTAATAAGTGAAGTCCAAGAAATCACATTTCGGGTAGGCATTTCATCAAAAGCACGCCTGGAATCCAAAAATTCTCCTGCCTTTGCATACATGTCAACAAGAGCATTGTCCAATGCCAAATCACCCATAGGTTGCTTCTTGTGCATATAAGCATGAATCTGTGTCCCAAATTTTATTGATGCTACGTTAGCACAAACGCCAAGCAAGGAGCTTAAAAGGACGCCATCGATTCTTAAACCCTTTCGATGAATCGTACAGAAGAGATTCATTGCATCGTCACTGTGGTTTCTATCCATGGAACACCCACTAATCAGTGCAGTAGATGACACGAGGTCTGGTTCACACATGGAGTCATATATCCTCCTTGCACTGCTTAAGCTCCAACATTTTGCGTAAGAATAAATAAGTGATGCAGTAGTGACCTTTTCATCCCAAAAACCCAGCTTGATTATGCAAGTGTGAATTACCTCCACATTGGAAAGCACACTGATTGCTCCGCATGCCTTCAGAGCACTTCCAAATGTGAAGTGGTCAGGTAGCATCCCTGTTATTATTGATGTGAGAGATTGGCAATCCGAATAAAAAGAAAACAATACATCGCATGTTGAATGCAACATGAAAAACCACATCACTATGCCACTATAAGAAAAAAAAATGGACTGAAAGAAGTCGCAAGAAGTCATTGAAAATAATTAGTTTTTACCAAGCCACAAATATTTGCACATAAATAGAGTTAGAAGTATCAGTAATTCTACTCTGTCTACTCCGAGGAGAGACAATATTCTGTTTGGGTACAAGGATAGCTGTCTGCCTGTCTGTTTAGAATGGGTACAGCAGTAGCAGGAACATGTATTGCCATTTTTTTTTTTCGCTAGACATAATTTGATGTAGTGATATGCTAAGGGAACAAGGGTAGGTGTGGATTTGAGATGCATACACACAAGCAAAGGGACAAACGATTTCATCTTAGTGAATAGCAAGAAGAGTAACATACCATCTCTCAGCATTGACGCAAACAATCCAAGCGCATCACTACAATGCCCGCGCTCCACAAACCCCCTGATCAGGGCATTCCAAGACACCACGTCCTTCCTCTCCATCTCCGAAAACAACCGCCTCGCGTCCACCACCGACCCGCACCTCAGGTGCACGTCCATGAGCGCACTCTGCACGAACATGTCCCCTGCGAACCTCCCTTTGGCCGCGCACGCGTGAACCTGCTCCCCACTCCTCGCGCACCGAGCGCCTGCACACGCGCTCGCGGTGCTCCCGAACGTGAACTGGTTCGGCCTGGCGCCGGACCGGAGCATGAGCGCGAACAGATCCAGCGCCTCCCCGGGGCGGCCGTTCTTGGCGTACGCGGAGACCATGGCCGTCCAGGACACGACGCTCCGGTGCGGCATCCCGTCGAACACCTTGCGGGCGGCCGTGACGTCGCCGAAGTGAGAGTAGAAGATGAGGAGCTTGGTGCTGAGGTGGAGGTCCGGAGGCGAGGCGGAGGACGCGATGATGGCCCGGTGGTGCACGGACTTGCCTTGCCGGAGCGCGTTGGAGCCGATGCATCTCTGGAGCAGGGAGGAGTAGAGCGCCGCCGCGGATTGCGGGCCATTGACAATGCTCATGATTGGCGCGCGTGTTGTTTCGTACCAATAGGTCTATAGCATCCTGCCGGTGTTGCCGTCGCGCCGGAAGCGCCGCCGCGGGAAGGTAGTGGGAGAAGTTTTGCCGCAGCCGCAGTGCAGTGCAGGTAGACGGCGCTGCTGGCGGGCTCTCGCTTTGGTATAGACGTATAGTTAAAATGCTAGTTAAGTTGCTTGTTATATGTTTTTTCAAAATGCATACACATTTAGTGGCAGATATTTTTCTTTCCAAGATGCATGTGGATGTTAAATAGAGGCATATTATGGAAGAGATGGAGGCTGTGGTGTGGTGGTGGCGTTGTGAAGAAGAAAAAGGGAAAAGAAGAGAGAGGTTGCATACTGATACGAATCTGCCTATTTTAGAGTTGGGGACATCTGACGTTTTAAATAAAATTTCAACTAAAATTCTGAAGGAAAAAAGGTTAGCAAACCGGAGCTCGCTGTCAAGTTTTTTTTAACTCAAACAATAACTTACTAGAGAAGAGGCAATTGTTTAGAAATGCAAACAGAACAAAAACATATCAGAGGTTAATATTTTATTTTCCTTCCTGGCCAACGAAGCCACAGTCAATGAACACAACAGCATTTCAAGCAAAGCACAATCACCAGCAAACCCGCTACAAGCGATAGCACATTTCAGACTTCCAGTCAGCAATACTGAATGATCCTCGTCTGGACATCAGCATGAGCCTCAATACAAACATTGTCAACAAGGAGCCAAGGCAATCCTCAAGTAATGCACAAGCTAAGTAGGAAGTGACAAGTTCCCAGAAACTGAACGCCACAATATAAGTGTGACGCCTTGCTACGCAAAATACTGAAAGCCCCTTAACCCTACAGGGAAAATGACCTTCTATATGTTTTTTTCTACCCAATCTGAGTAGCATCACTGTACAACCAGTCCTCGCATCACACAGGTGTTCTCATGGATCATGGTGAACTTCTGATGATGGTATTAGTCCTCCCTGAAACAGAACATAGAAACCAAATGTTCAGCAGTAGGTCCTGCAACCACAAATGTCAGCGACCCTAAACAGAAGTGGCCTATATCAGGCATCGCTACAATTATTTTATTAGCAGTTTGTACATTCAGCAATGAACAGTACTCAAGGTATTATCAATCATGCAAGGGCACGTGTGCCGGCTGCTAATAGTAAGTAGTAACCAAGAAATGGAAATCCATTGCAAACTGATTGATTGCAATTTAAGGTGCCTGAACTATGGACAGCCTTTTGGATTTGGTTCAAATCTGAGCTAAATACCCCCAAATTGCTCTTCCATATATGCCGGTTTAAATACAGGGAAAGAAATTAAGCACTACAGTTGGCCAGCTATTCGATTGTCTTGTTCCCCAAGGCATAAAGCATATAGCCATAGCTGGTTGCTCTATTGCATTAATAGAAACAGCTTCAATTAGATGGTCAAGGATAAAACAAGAACCCTGCGCCTATGATTCTTTGTGATGTGGGCAATGAAGCAATATGGAAAACTGGGTAAAGAGTGCATAGCCTCAGAACTTTTCAAACTGGATATGGACACCCGATTACTTTGGATTGGCAACCAAACAATGCTGAGCCATGCAGAAAGGGGTAGTGGCATTGTTCCATTCTTGAACCAAATATTGTGCAAAGGTGCAAACAGACCAACTCCTAAAAGTGATCAAGACTATAATTCCAGAAAGGCAAGAGCATGTTGATAAATAAAAAATACATTGAAATCAATTTTCCCTTATATAGTAGCAAAGTAAGTTTGAAACCACGTTTTCAGAAAACAATATGGACAATGCTAGAACAAATATGACCAATATAGCATGTAGGCATTTGAACCAATGATATGTACAATACATAATATAACCAGGAAACGGTGAAAAGGCCATGTTGACCTGAATGAACATACAGGGTGGCCTACTAGCATCTAGAGTCTCACCAAAGACCAGGTAGGACCATTCAGTTTTTAATTACAGAGGGTCCACCACCCGATTTTATAAATAAAACCCAGATGTACACATGTATGTCAGGACCAATTTTTATACACATGTAGACTTCATTAGTGGAATATCACAAATCCATGTCATAAACGTCATATGTATTTTTCTTTTAGATCCCCTGGTCCTTTTGTAATAAAGTTATGGCGTGTATGACATGGATTTGTGATATTCCACTAATGAAGTCTACATGTGTATGAAAATTGATCCTGTCATACACATGTGTACCTCCGGGTTTTGTTTATAAAATCGGGTGTGACAGGATCGAACCTGGACAGGCCCACAGTAACATCTGGGGGACGAGCTAGGCTCGGTTCTCACATTCCACAACTGGATAGGACCATTTGGCATTTGATGACCCAGTGCTATGCTACCTTACTAGGTTAGTTGTTTTAGCTCTACCACATTGCACAGCTATCTTCTAGCATATCATATGTTAATGATAGGGACAGACTATTCTTCCAACAAATCATGATAATTCTATTAACAAATCATATGTTAATGATAGGGACAGACTACAATTTTCAAGCATTTTATCCAAAGACCGTTTAATCATAACTTTTATCTGCTGCCTTACTTGGCCCTCATAACGGTTAACAATCATATTGATTTTTGGTATTTCTTTACAACATAGGGCCCCTACATGATACAACAGTGATTGGAAATGCCATGGAAGTGAGAAAGAGAAGAGTTTGGAAGGCTGAGGTAAAAGCAACCATTTTTAGTCATTTCTCTCAGACAACATTAATCATTCACAAAATCTGAAAGCAAAACTATTTGCAAATCTTACAGAGTTAGACTATAATACATGCATGTTAGGTAAAGTAGGCTACAGGACCATCACACAAAAAAACTAATTCCAATAATGCAATGTTTGATTAATACAAATAAGTCTACATACGACTGATGTATACAGAGATCTCCAATTGATGTAAATGACATCCATTTTCAATTTTGATGTGGTTGCCAATCATAGTATTTCCTAGTCTGGAAACAACTGAATTACTAACTGCAAATTCCTGAGGTTTCTCAGCCATTGCCTACACTAGAAGCTCTTATTCTGACATGGAGCTAACAAGATCAATTCAAGGGTAACAAATACAAAACAAGAAAAACTAAACAGTTTTACAACTCATACCATTTGATTAGTGAGCCAAATAGGAAATGCTGCATGATCGGCACCTTCTCAAGCACCTCAGCCTTGTACATCTTAAGCAGCCCACTGTTCACCTTCTTCCAATTGGGTACGGCACTGATATCATCCAACATTGGTGAATGCTCCGCAAAGGGTCCCTTCTTTACCTTCTTCACATACGCAACGCACGCCAGGTACATGTACTCATTGGAGAAATTCTCCAAGATATCTGGGTTGTGAATTGACTTGGGCTTCATGTACTTGTGATCGATCAACTGCGCAGCCCCAAATATGAAGGGCAGGAAATGGTAGTCGTCGAGCCCCCACACGCCATGGGACCCTGCGGGCTCCAGCTGGTACGTGTCCTGCAGCGTGCGCATGAGGTTGAGGTAGGCCGAGAAGACCCGCAACACGACGGCCGGGTAGTCCGCCTCGGCGATGAGCCCGAGCCTTGCAAGGCAGTAGAGGAAGGCCGCGAAGTTGGTCTCGTGCCCCGTCCCGTAGTCGATGCGGGTTGCGTTGCCGAAGGAATCGAGGAGATACGGCGCGAGCTCGACCTCGGCGCCCGCCAGGTCGGCGGGGGAGGACGCGGTGGCCGTGATCCGCGAGATCAGCTCACTGGCGGAGTCGGTAAACTTCTCGTGCCAGATGCGGAAAGCCGGGTTGCCGTACCGAGATGTGTGCGGGAGCGGTGGAGTGGAGGCGACGAGCGCCGCGAGCGCGGCGACGAGGTCGAGGAGCGCGGAGACGGCGGGGGACGGCGGCGACGGGAGCGGGTCGGAGAGCTTGCGGCCGTGGACGGAGGCGGAGAGCGCGGCGACGAAGCCGAGGAAGTGGCGGCCGTGGACGGAGGCGTGGAAGCGGGCGATGTCGTCGGCGGAGGCGATCCGCTTGGCGGGGACCTGGAAGGCGTGGGGCGGCGCGGCGGGGGCCACGGGGAGCGGCTGCGGGACCGGCGAGAGGACGATGGCGGCCGTGTTGGTGGGCGCGTTGATGGCTGGGAGGCGGATGGGGCGGTACGCCGGCGGCGGGGAGTCGGAGGTCCCCGACCAGGGCGCCGGGGCCGGGCCCGGGGCCGGGGCCGGCGCCGTGGTGGGCGCGCCGCAGGAGCGGCAGAGTGGGGTGTGCTCGTGGTCGTGGTGACCGGAGGCGGTGGGGGAGCCGAGATTGGACATGGCTACCGTGCCGGAGGGACTGCGGCGGCGGCGGCGGCGGCGGCGTGCGGATCGGAGAGGCGATTTCTGTGTTCTGGGCGGTTTGGGTCGGCGAGGTGCCGAGGTATATGCTGGGGTGGGGAGACAGAGAGGCGTTGCGCACTTGCCGAAATGGTCGTCTTGGCTGGGCCGAGTGAGAGCATTTGGGCCGAACCGACAGCTACCGCTTTCTCTGGATGGATGTTTTAAGACGGGTCGTGAAAATTTGTCGGTTGTCGCCAATTCGGAGGTGTCTGTTGCCTGCTCAGTCTTTGAAAATGCTCATAAGGATAGAATATGTGTGCGTACGTTCATAGGGGTGAGTGTGCGTGCGTGTGTGAGCGCCTGCGTTTGTACTGTGTTTCTCAGAAAAAAACTTGCGACAAATAAAAATGAACGAAAAAAAGTATTTCCTATATTTTAAAAAAATATTTTATCCTCTAAATCTACACCAAACTTTCATCTAACTGCTCCCCTTTTTTTCGTCCTCCTTTGGCCTTGTTCCTACGACATTCGTCCTCCACTACCAAAGCTCATGATGAGGAGCTTGATGTCTTTGTCTTCGCTTCCTGTCTCTGGCTATGAGAGCTGTTGGATCTGCCAACACTACGCTGACAACGAGGCACCACTGTGATCCCCGCCTTTGCCTCGCCCAACCTGCATCCACCACTGGTGGATCGCCCTACCACCGTCTCGTGGCCGCCTTTTCCCAGGGGCGGACGCACCTGAAAGGATGGGTAAATTTGACTCAAAACATAATTCAAGCTCATAAAATCAACATTCGTATTGTTTTAATGAATTTTATATTGATTACCCTATGTTCAAATCCTAGGTCTGCCACAGACTTTTCCGTGGGCCGGCTTGCCACCGCTAACCTTCCCTCAAGTCTCAGCTACTGAATCCCCAACCTTTAAACCATAACCTAAAACCCCTAACCAGAAATTTTAAGTTAAGAGAAGAAGAAGAAGAAACACTAGAACGTTATAGCAAAGTCGTTAATGACTTCATCCTTATCTAAGTTGATGTCACGTGAAGCTAATCAAAGAAATTTTCTTGCTTGGATCTTATGGAAGTTGCAGGCAATATTTACATAATACTTTTTCTTTTTAAACTTCATTTTGTTCTGTTTTAAGTTAGTTTCTTTTAACTTAACCAGGCATATAGAAAGACATGAACATATGTAATATCAAACTAGTTCAATCAAATCTACCATAAAATATGTTTTCATAGTACAACTATTTGTTGCGGCTGATGTTAACTAATTTCTCAAAAACTTGATCATTATTAGACAAGTTTGACTTAGTAAACAATAATTCATAGGTGCACGAGAAGTTTCTAGGATAAATTACTTTAATTTTATTGGGTCAGTCTACTAAGGGTTTAGTTTGTTTCTGGAGCAGTGCCTTGTAGTATGAAAAGAGTAGCGCAAAAGCTGATCAAGAGCCCCTGTCCTCTGACACCACCGGAGACTGTTCAACCGTCTGTTGTGCATGTGTGAAAAGGGAAACCCGTGTGAAAGGGGCGCTCTCGAAAACAATCCGCTAGTTAATGATACGTTTACTTCAGCTCGGTTACTGTTTTCCTTGGACACGTGTTGATCTCCCAGCGTGGAGTACCTACGTTTGAGCTTAGCAATTCCGCGTCGTAACCCATCAGAGAAGCTCGTCGAAGTTGTGGATGAGAAGATAGAATGAAGAAAAAAACATCTGTCAGAGTCCTCTAAAACACTCATCGCCGTTGCTAAGCCTTTCTCAGTTTCTCATTTTATTTCAAGAGTAATAATTATTAAGAACACCATGAGTAGATCATTTAAGCGACTTCGATGGTGTCCTGGATGCACGACTCCGATGCAAAGGACAGCTTGGAGTCCTCAAGGTCGAAGACGAACCGCGTGTCCATCTGTTGAAATGCGCCAATGACGGTCCGGCGTCCCGGCACCATGGCTAGGCACGCGATCTGCCCCTGCTGCTTGTCGTCCAACATCAAGAACAGCTGCCGTGGCGAGAACACCAGCACCGCTTTCTCCTCGGGGAAGTGGAGCGACAGGGACTGGAGGCGTCCCTTCACCGCCTCCGACGCTCGGACGCAGAGGCCGTACTCCGGCCGCCTCACTCGCTCCGCGCCGTGGCGCCGAAGGTCCGACCACACGGCCTCCTCGACGACGTCGTACGCCTCCCGCACCATCACCGTCAGCGGCGCGCCGAGGTCGACGACGCACCCGCCTTGCCCATCCTCGCGGCGCGCAAACATCTCCGGCCGGATCCCGTCGAGCCTGCGCGCGCCCAGGCTGACGCCGACGACGCCGACGAAGTACTCCGACTCGCCGGCGTCGAGCGCCGGCAGGATGCTGGTGGTCACGTACCGCGGGCCGCGCGGGACGTCGGCGCCGAACCGGAGGAAGCCGTGGCGGTTCGTGTCGCCGCCGCCGGCGAAGAGGCAGTACGAGAACCGCGCCAGCCCGCGAGTCGCGAGCTGCGTCGCCAGCGAGGCCGGAGCCCTACTGACGCCGACGACGCCGGCGAACACGCCCTCGCTCTGGAAATTGACGCTCTTGTGGGCGCAGCCGAAGGGGACGTTCCGGTGCTCGTGGTTGTCGTGGGTCAAGGTATCGGCGGCGAGGTAGCCCTCCACCGACATGCCCCTCGGGCCGGTGACGTGGAACGCGCAGAGAATCCCGCCGAGAACGGACCAGAACGGTGGTCGGCAGAAGCTGTCCGTGCCCGGGACGCTGCGCGAGGTCGGCGAGGCGAGTGGGTCGAAGAGCGGGTGGCGCTGCGGGGCGTGCGGGTCGCACCCCTTGCACTGCAGCCATGTCAGGCTGCTCGAGGCGTCCACCTTGAGGAGGTAGTTTTGTTTCCCGCTGCCGGTGCCGAAGCCAACGACCAAGGACTGTGGAAGGCGCAGCGGGGTGACCGACGTCTCAGGGTGTGGGGTGGTGACGACGTTCGCCGCTGAGGAGGAGCTGGGGGTTGACGACGACGACGAGTGTGGTAGGATTTCAGTGCGGGGGTTGTGCCGCAAATACAGGAAGCCGTCGCTGCCACGGCGGAGAGTGTGGTCCGGGCCCTCGTGGCCGGCGACTAGCGGGAGGCTCAAACCGGCGAGGCTAGTATTGGGTACTGTTGTGTGGTGGGCAATGGCGTCGACGGCCGTGAGCACGAGGTGATGCATGAATAGGGCAGTGATGGTAGCAAGACCGGTAGCGAGCTTCATCTCGACGGTGATGGGGCCGTCGAATGTTGGTGCCAAGTTCACATGGTTAGACAAGATATATAGAGAGTGAGTTTATCGGGCCTCACATCTCACTTGGGGAGATTTGAGTTATATCTTAGAGATATGGTTTAGACGTCTGTTCCATTCAAAGTTGCTGGCATGACATGTCTGGAGAGTTCTATCTTGAGGATGTAGCATCTCGAAGTTTTTGTACCGAGGATACTAGCATCTTAAATATTTGTGTTGGAGATATATAGTTATATACTAGCATATTATTAGCATCTTAAATATTTGTGTTGTGTAGACGTCAGCCGAGCTGCAACCCGCACTGTACCGTACCCATATAGTAATTTTTTTTGCATTTTGACCCCTGACTATAAAGAAATTGCAAAAATTGCCTCTCGCTGAAACTATTTGCACAACATGATCCTTTTTACGGCGCCATCGCTCGTGGTGCCACAGTAAAACGTTGTGGCGCCACATGCAATGGCGCCGCAAGGTCGGCCGCGTAGCAACTCGTCCAAGTATTGTACATTGGTCTGCCACATCATTTTCCACCTAAAAAGCTTTCAGCGCCACTGTTCATGGCGCCGCAGCACTGTGCTGCGGCACCACGCAGACCGGTGCCGCAGGGTTATTGTTTTTGAAAAATCATTTTTTTTTCATACGGTGTCGGATTGAAATGACTTTATATGAAAATTATAGCTCTCAACAAGATCAACAACTTTATAGTTTTGAGTTTTCTTATTTGAGGTCATTTAGATACTCAAATAATCTATTTAAATTTTAACTGTGTTCTGCGTAGGCTGTCTTAGAAAAAAAAATCATTCGAGGTCGTTTAGAAAAATCATATCTTTCATAAATGACGTCCCATTGAGATAATCTTTATATGAAAATTGTAGCATTCGACAAAATCTACAACCTTGTAGTTTAGGTTTTTTTTTTTCATTTGAGATCATTTACATACTCAAATAGTATACACACGTGCGGACTGTGTTAGCAAAGCCAAAATGAGAAAATATTTCATAACACAAAAAATAGATTATTTTTCACCTCTTATCAAAGATAATGTTTTGCATCACTGTGGGATATTAGTCCACTTGGGTGTTTCTGAAAGATATGTCGCCTACAATATTTTTTTAAATAGGACACTTGTATAGATTGAACAAGAAGCTTTATCTGATGAGTCTATTTTCTCTAGAGCCTAGAACATAATTTATGTGGCATCATTTCAAGTTCCATAAAATCTATAGTTAAGTACAAGTTGGCTAGTTGAAATGCATTGGTTTATTGTGTTGAATGATAAAATCTGAAACCCTAATTATATAATCTGAATGTATGATGTATCTATATATGCATGCAAACAAAAGGTTCTAACTTTGATAAATGGAATTCATTTGCATTGCATCAGAAATAATAAGGTTCGATCTCAGAATTCAGTGAAGAGTAATCGCAGATACGAGAAAAAGGTAGAGACAGTGGTGAAGCCAGGATAAATAAAAAAGACATCTGATAAAATATTTTCTATTTAAATTAGTACATAGCCTTTTGCCTACGTAATTTGATATTTCCTCCATCCTAGAAAAAAATAAACCAGTCTTTTATTCTAAGTGAAACGATCTTATGTTTAACCGTTTATATAAAAAAGTTAATATTATGGTGCCGAATAAATATATTTAGCTTCATCATTAATTTTTTTATAATATGCATAGTTGGTGCCATATATTTTAATATTATTCTCTACAAATTTCGTGAAATATATAATAAGTTTGACATAGAACAAAATCAGAATTTTTGATAGAGATGGCTATTTGTTTGATTATATGTAAAACTGATTAAAAATTACCTCATATATATTCACAAAGAAATTTTAGTACGGTTGGTGTTATACTATTGTCATATCAAGAGATAAAAAAACTTTATAACGTAGCTTCGCTCCTAGGTAAGGAAATCATTTCTTTATGTGATCCGCTAAAAGCAGCAGCAACGAAGAAATAATTAAATGCAAATCTAAGCTCACACCCTCCGATCCAGTGGTTGCCGACTGCCCCTTGGGATGATCTTTATATGCATGCAAAGAAGAAACAAAATAATCAGTTTTCTGTGTTTTGAAATATTTTCTCATTTCGCTTTACTAACACAGTCCATGTGTGTGTATACTATCCGAATATCTAAACGATCTTAAATAAAAAAAATCATAAACTACAAAGTTGTAGATTTCGTCAAGGGCTACAATTTTTATATAAAGATCATCTCAATCCGACATCATTTAAAAAAGACATGATTTTTCTAAACAACCTCAAATAATTTTGTCTAAGATAGACCGGGCAAAACACGGTTAAAATTAAAATAATTTAATCTACAAAGTTGTAAATCTCGTCGAGGGCTACAATTTTCATATAAAGATCATCTCAATCTGACGTCATATGAAAAAGATACGATTTTTCAAAGACGAGAATCCTGCGGCGTAAATCTGCGTGGCGCCGCAAGCTTTTTAGGTAAAAAATGACGTGGCTAACCACTGTCAACACCTAGACAAGTTGCGACGTGGCCGACCTTATGGCGCCATTGCATGTGACGCCGCAACGTTTTACTGCGACGCCACGAGTGGTGGCGCCGCAAAAATGGTCACGTCGTGCAAATAGTTTCGACGATGGGTTATTCTTGCAATTTCTTTGGTCGGGGGGTCAAATTGCAAAAAAAATGCCCCCTATCAAACTATTTAATTAATGCTTGAAGCCAAACCCAGTCCACCAGTGCCTTCTGTTCCATTGAAAGAAATCAAACTTAATGCATATGAATCCAAAGTCACTCCGCCCTGCTTCTGTTCCGTCGAAACAAATCATGTGAAAGTTGATGTGAAACATGCGCATGGAATACATTTTTTGCTCAGATAAAAACGCGGCAGCATATGCAAAGCATCAGGGCCATATGCCAGTCGGCCCAGCCATACGAAAAAGTGAGCAAACATACACATATTATGGGCCACTTATGGTTAAAGACAGCACGATATTCCAGGGTATTTGAGGCTATTCACAACAAACGCTCTATTCTTAAATTCGAATCTAATGTACCGTGATAAAATTAGTAGAATAAAGCATTTTTTTTCTAAAGTGGAGCTCTCCCGGCCCAAAGACCGAAAGGGCGGTTGAACCTCAAACTAGCCCCACCCACTTCTAAAACAATGGATTGGCCTCGTTAGAAACTAAATCGCTACTAAATCGCTACTACGAGATCGAACCGGGGCGGGTGGGCTGCACACCTGGCAGCCTTCACCACCTGAGCTAAGCTCAGTCCTAGTCGGTCTAACACTCATATAAGGTTTATCCTTTTGTTGTAAAGTATTCAAAATTCAAAAGCACACATTTTAAACATAATGCAAATCCATTAACACACACATCCTATCCTGCAAGGCTACAAGTACATAGTACAATCTCTCCTCGTAGAGCAAACTAGTACAACAAGTGAACAAGGAATGAAAATAAATGAGGCATTTATTTCTCCTCCCCTCATGCAGACTGTTTAGACCCATGCATGATGCATTTGACCTTCTCCCCGCGCCGCGAGCGTCACCGCCGGGCCGGCACGTCTAGACAAGTGTCTTGCACTGCGACGTCATCGGGTCCCACAACGCCGGGAGCAGGTACTTCCTCCCGCCGAGCCCGACGGCGTTGTAGCTGGCGCCGGTGGCCGGGTCCGTGAGCAGCTTCCCGGGGTATCCTGGGTAGGCCCCGCTCCCGAAGATCCCGGAGCACGCGGTGGCGGCCTCGAGCCCGGCGCCGGCGTCGCCCTGGTAGTACCCGTCCCCGTAGGGGTTGGTGACGGTGCCGGCGAGGAGCGCGGCGAGGCTGATGACCATGCCGTCGACGCCGACGTCGCCGCTGGGCGGCACCAGGGCCGGGGTCCGGGGGCCGTGCACCGGCTGGTGGAACGGCCACGCGCACTGGCCCGGGCACTGCCGCGCGGGGTTCCCCACCCACAGGTAGGCGTACCGCGCGCGGCCGTGCGCGCCGGCGCGGCCCTGGCCGTGGGCGCCGCACCGCGAGACGCAGAAGGGCGCGACGAGGACGTCGGGCGCCGTGAGCACCGCGGTGACGGCGCCGCGGTGGTGCCCCGCGCCGCGCGCCAGCGCCGCCACGTCGCCCGGCGAGAGCGGGCCCCGGCCCAGCGACATGCGCTCGTCCAGCACCTGCCTCCCGAGCCGCGGCCGCGTGCCGCCGCCGCGGTACAGCGCGGTGGTCCGCCACCACGACGCCACGGACGGCGGCGCCGCGCCGTGGCTCGCGCGGGGCGTCCCGGGCGACGCCGAGAGGGAGCGCACGAAGTCGGCGACGGCCGCGCGCTGCGCCGCGGAGAAGCGCCCGTAGAAGAGCAGGTTGACGGTGAGGTTCCCCGTGAGCAGCGCGCCGCGGTGGTCCTGCAGCACGATCGGGTCCGGCTTCACCAGGAACAGCATGCGCGGGTTGAGCGCCGCGCAGCGAGGCAGCAGGACGGCGAGGAGGGAGGAGATGATCAGCGGCGACAGTAGGGACGCCGGCTTCTTACCTTCTACCATGGCTTTCGATCGGTTCTCGCGATGATCGATATCAATGAGGTGTTGATCGATCTATGCGTTTGTTGTTGGAACGTGTGTGCGTGAGTTCCGGTGCTTGGGCTCGCTGGTGGGTTTATATAGCCGGTGGGAGCGTGCGGGCGTAAAGACGACGACCTGAGGGAGGGTGTGGACGGCTCGGCGCGCCATGGATTTAAGAGACGCATGGCGCGCGCGTGCATGCATCCGCTCCGCGGTCTTGGATCGGATTTTAGGCGCCGTTCGTAACACAAAGGGGATCGGACAGAACGTGGCGGCAACAAATGTTCATGCATGGCTGTACGTTTGAACGCCGCGGGATTGCGCTGCGTATTTTTTAGGTTACGTTCGACCAAGAGAAAATGTCTGGCGCAATGGATTTCTCGGCTTATTCTGTCAGCGTTCAAAAGATTGGCTGGCGTTGCCGACGTGTGGTTTTCGTTGCCAGCAAATGGAAGCTGCCGGTTTTGCCTTTGGTTTTGCGTGTGCCAGCAGGGAGATATAGCTTTTTATTTTTGTGAAGTTTGAACAATTGAAATAGTATACGTTTTTCTGACTATGGTATATTAACATATATCATCCAATTTTGGAAAAAAACATCCTAGTAGTTACTACTATTTGGTGCTTCCTACCGTCATGTTAGCCAAATGAATAAGGGCTAACCAGCTCACATGTTGCCATTTTGGCATATTTTTAATAATGATCTCACATTTGTTAATACTCCATCCGGTTCGACGAGATTATTATAAATTATCATTTATTTTGTTGTGACTTATTTTATCACTAAAGGTAGTTTGAGTAAGAGTTGTGTCTTTATGCGTTTGAGTAATTTTTTTTTTGAATAAAAGGAATGATTGGAGTTATGGAGAAAAGTCAACCGCATCATACATTTGTGAATAGAGATTGTACTCCCTCCGTTTTTTTTATTTGACGCAGTTGACTTTTTTTTTTCAAAACTTCGATCGTTCGTCTTGTTCAAAAAGTTTCGTTACCTACCATTTATTTTGTTGTTACTTGTTTTATTATTAGGGGTAATTTGAGCAAGACTTGCATTCTTATATGTTTGAATAATTTTTTGAATAAGACGAAATATTGAAGTTTTGAAAAAAAATCAAACACATCAAATAAAAAGAATGAATGAAGTATATACTACACTCAGCTCTAGGAATATCGACTCGAGCATGTTTAATGATCAAAGTTAGCGTTTCTTTTTCTTTGTTGACAAAAAAGAGCGCTTCTTGTAGACTTTTTTTTTTTTGACACTTTGTAGACTTGTTTTTGAGACTGCTTCTTGTAGATGAAAGGGTGCAAACGGGTTTACAGAAGTAAATGGCTGGAAATAATTCAAATCGGTGGCTTGGGCCAGTACCGAAATGGGAGCCCATTGAAGGCTATTTCGGCTCATTTTCGAATCTAACTTGGCCCATGAAAGCAAAACTACCCCGAGTTCCCGACCCTGTCAGACATCCCGCCGGGCCACGCTGAGACACTGATACACCTCTCACGTGCGCCACGTGTCACTCTCAAATAGTACCTCATGTCGCGTGTCATCCCATGATGCACGCACGCCGTGGCGTCTCCATATATACGGCAGCACGGAATGGATCGCCCTCCCTCGGGCATCGTCGATCGCCGTCGTCACGTCTCCCTAGCCGATAAGCTTCTTGACCTCTAGACTAGATTCACCAGCCACACGCGGCACCAAGCGTCCTCGGCACACGCGGACGATCGACGAGCTCGCAAGCACAGCGGTACACAACGCTACAAACTTCACATGCCCTTCATCATTATTATTAGCACACTTCCCGGCACGCTACGTACACACGTACGATGATACGCACTGTTATACAGCACACTACACAGTATTTACACATACCAATACCATGCATGCATGGTACCAACATTTAAAACTTTTTCATTAATCCGTCGCCTCGAGCTGCTTGGAGCTAGCCTTGGATCCACGGCGTCCGGCGGCGGCTATACTACACCAGCGTCGAGCACGCCGACGTGTCGGGGTCGAACAGCGCCGGCAGCAGGAACTTCCTGCCGCGGGCGCCGTGCGCGTTGTAGCTGGCGCCCGTGGCGCCGTCGACGAGCAGCCGGCCGGCGTACCCGGGGTAGGCGCCCGCGCCGTACACGCCGGCGCACGCCGTGGCGGCCTCCAGCGGCGCGGCGCGGTCGCCCTGGTAGAACCCGTCCCCGAACGGGTTGGTGACGGCGCCGGCGAGCATGCCGGCGACGCTGATCATGGCGCCGTCCATGCCCACGTCCCCGTTGGGCGGCACCAGGGGCGGCGCCTGCGGGCCGTACGCCGGCTGGTGGAACGGCCACGCGCATTGCCCGGGGCACTGCGCCGCGGGGTTGCCCACCCACGCGTACGCCGCGCGGTCGTGTGACCCGTGGTGCCCGCACCGGCTCGCGCAGAAGCCCTCCACCGCCACGTCCTGCGCCGTGAGCACCAGCGCCACGCCGCCCCTCGCCGGCCGCGCCTTGCCCGCCAGCGCCGGGAGCTGGGACAGCGTCAGGCGCTTCCCCAGCGAGCAGCCCTCGTCGGAGACCTGGCCGGCCAGGACCACGCGCGCGGTCTTGGCGGCGGCGGCGGCGGCGCCGCTGCCGCTGCCGCCGTTCTTGGTGACGGCCGCTGCCTTGGAGAGGTAGAGCCGGTTGATGCTGCTCCACCACTGGGCGACGGACGGCGCGGGTGCCGACGACGGCCCACCATGCGGCGCGGCGGCGGAGAGGGAGAGGAGGAAGTCGGAGACGACCGCCTTCTGCGCCGCCGTGAAGCGGCCGTACCAGAGGATGGACACCGGGATGTTCCCGCTCAGCACCGCGCCGTTGTGGTACGTGAGGAGGTTCGGCTGTGGCTGCACGAGGAACATGAGCTTCCTGGTCGCCGCTGACGGTGACGCCGCGGCCATGGCGAGCAACACCAGTAGCGGCAGGACGCTCTGCCTCGCCATTTTGGACAGGATCTGACTCGAGAGAGAGTTACTGTTTTTTTTCGAACAATCTTATACTCCGTATCTGGACCTGTGTTGGGAAGAACGATTATAGTGTTTTGGAATCTGGTGCAATTGCAAAGGCAAGCCGAGAACGACTTATATAGAGGTGCAGCCGTGCAGGTGCCTCGCGCGGACTCGTAGCCTCGTAGGTATGTGACTCAGTGACACTACCCGTATCGATAAGCATTCCCCGAAACAAAACCGCCCTTGTGAGTTACTGTATCTACGGTGTTTTGGGCGACAGACTGAGACCCTGTTTAATAGCAAAGTATTTTTAGAGCATTAAAATAAAATATAGTATTGATGAATAATGTAGTGTTTTTGTTTAAAGATGTTTGGTTGATCTTTCCAAAACACAGTTTTTAGATGCTATGGTTTAAACAAAACCACAGTATTTTTGGAGTATAGAATACTCCCCTCAACACCAAAGTTTTTTTTCTGTTTTGCTCACTGCACACGTTTCTCCGTCCTCTGGCCCCGACGTTTCTCTTCGCACGCGCGCGGCCCGGCTTCTCCTTGGCGTGGCGTCGCCGGCTTCCTCCCCGGCAGGCCCTCCGCGCGCGGTCCACCTCCACCACTTTGGTCTTGTTCGCCATTGGGCCGCTGCGGCTAGGAGACAGAGAGCGCGGCAGACCGTCTCCCCCGGCCATGGCTCCTACCGCCTCTCCTCCTGCGGCCAGTCCCGCTGCCCCGCTGCCAGCCAAGATCCACTAGTCCATCTCCTGCAGCTTCGGGACGCGCTGCCAAGATCCACCCCTCCAGCGCCGCCCCAACGAGCTCTCGTCCAGCGTGCCACCCCCTTGTTGCGCCGCCCCGACGAGCTCCCGTCCAGCGCTGCCGCCCCCTTGACGCTCCGCCCGCCAGCAGAAAAGAGAAGGAACGGGGGCAACCGCAAATACCACGGAACCAAACGGTGCATGGTTTTAACCAATACTGTGATTTTACTGCAGTATTCTAAAACTGTAGTATTGATGTCACATACAACTTCAAACCATGGTATTTCAAAATCATAGTATGAAAAAACTTTGCTATCAAACACGCCCTAATAGTTCATTTGACTCATAAAATGGTCTCGGTGTTTAAGGTACCAAACAGTTCACGCAACACTCCAACAGGGTTTTAGCGCTGTTTGACGAAAACAGAGAGTCCCCTTGAACAATTTTCATTTACCAATGTTTCATCGGAACGAACTACCAGGAGGACCAGAAGCTTGAGCAATTTGGACATACGTAGAATTACATTACCAGTCTTTGATAGATGCCCCGTAGGTCTCCCATTGTACTTCTGCGAGCCATTCTAGACGATGCTTTCTCTGGTTTAATTTGCAGGTGGTATTGGGCTTCCCTCAAGCCTCCTGCCTGTGTCGTTCACTACTTTTTTCCAAAAAGAAACTTGAATTTTATTTTTTTCCTGATTAAGTTAAAATGGTACTTTAGGGCCCTATTTGGCTGGACGCAAAGCGGCTCCGGCTCCGCTGCCCGGATGACCTGCCCGTGCACTGGCTGAAGCCGATTTTCTCTCTCCTCCCTTCTTCCCCCTCACAGAGCCCGTGGAGCCGGTGAAAAGGGGCTTCTCCGGCTCTGGCTCTCGGGGGTACTGTAGCAACGAGTAAGAGTCGGAAGAAACTCCACCAAAAGGGCCCTAGGTATCCATCAATTCATCGTAAACTTACACGTTTGATAAAAAGCCAAAAACATTTTTATTTAGCATAGCAACATATTATTTCCAGCCAAGAAAGATTAAAGTTCGATCAACGAGTAGCTCTAGCGCTCTCATAGCAGCTCCACCTAGAGTACTTGGCCCCTCTCTTCTTCACCGTCGATGAGAAAGAGGTGGGCTGGCTCCATGTATGGGCATATGTGTCCTGTTCCTTAGAGTTGTTATATATGATCAACATCAATGTCACCTTTTTATCATGCTCATCATTGGCGACTTACACTCCAAAGCGAGTTCTAGTGAAGCAGTCTGCTCCCAGGGCTTACCATCTAATTTTGGGCCTAGTTGCACCAGTGCTTTCCTTTCTTCATGACTTCCTCGTGGCGAGAAGCTAGGGTTGAAGATGCGTCCGAACGGGGTGTCTAAGGTGGTGATGGATTTACCTATGTAACAGTTCATTGGAGAATAAGCTGGTGACCTAATGTAATTTTCATATTTATCTCTCTCTTTTTTGGTTTGGTGTAAGGGTTGTTTCCATAAAACCGGGTTGTGCCATATGAATTGCTGTTTGCTGGTCTCAAACTAATATTTTTAATTACTACAAGAGCTACAGCTTTTCAGATCTTATGCATTTACAATATATAATTATATATATTTGTATTGAGGGTATATAATTCCTTCTGATCTACTGAGTACTCAATATATATGAGTATTGGATGAGGCTCATTTGGAAGTTAAACCATTTTTTGGTTCTCATCCATGTCTATCGTCAAGAGGAAATAAACAGTTTTATGGAGTACGTATAATCCAAGCATCGTCGCGGTTAAGACAAGCGAGAAGCGCTGTTGTCCTGAAGGATTAGGACGTGAACTGACTTCAAATCACAATCATCACCGGGGCCCCTCCCTAGAACGCATGCGGGTACGTACGTGGAAGTCAAAGAAGCGTAGCACTGATCGGACCACATATAATTGGAGGGCCCTCGATCGGGATGATGGGAGCTCCTTTGGAACGTTCCACCCCAAGGCAAAAGTTGGCGCCGGAGCTTGACATGGATAGATATGCATACAGCCCCATCATGATTCGTACTCCGTATGTATGCATGCATGTTGCATGCACGAATAAGCAATCACGGTCCATTCGTCCCATCACACTACCACCAGCTAGCTGGATGCCTCTATCTATCTATTTTAATTAATTTCCCCAGGAAACAGTAGTGGGGAAATACGTAGTACATAATGAAGCGATTGGTGAGATGGGATGGACCTAAACGATTCTTGGGCCAGCAAACCTGTCGATTTAATTAACTAGACAAAGAAGGCGCATTGTTGTTTATTAATTAGCTACATATATACCCCCCATCAATCCAAATTCGTCCTTTGCGAATCAAACTGGTCACTTGTGTCCCCTGGGTGGCTGACTAAACACAGCAGGTTTGGTGACAATTTCTGTCAAGATAAATAAGAGGACAATTAATAGACACCCGGCCCGGTTCAGATAGCCCCAAGCTTTATTATGTACCTTATCTCCCTGCGCACTGGCCGGCTAACCTGTATGTCTAGCCACCCAAGAAAGGCACTTGTACCTGCCACCGGCGCCGCTCTAGATTAGGAGTAGTAGACTAGTAGGAGGTACCAGTGAGCAAGTAGGAGCATGTAGCATATAATCCGACTTATCATGATTGATAGGCCCATCACCTCCTACAGAGCCTAGCTAGCTAAGTACAAGTGCCGAAGTGTTAGTGTACCGGCATCATGCATGCGCCGCGCGCTCCATCGCCGTGCATGCACGGCCTGACAATAATCTAACCGAAGCCCAATGGCATACACGCCACCCGTCGACAAGGGTTACCGGCAAAGCAAAGATTATTAAGCTCGAGAGGTCACGCATAATGATCCCGGCACAGCTGGCGCCCATGCACTCGAGCCTGTGCGGAGACGTGTCGACCTGAGGCGCTCTCTTGCTGTCTTACAGCAGGGAGCGGAGGAGCCCGGCGCCGGCGTCGGCGTCCGCGTCTCCACGTACGGCCGGCGGCAATCATGCACGGAGCTGAGGCGGCAGCACGGTGGCCCCTGCTCTCTGAAAGGATGCAGTCGTCCGTAGCCATTGAATTCGTGCGCTGCACGCGGTCAGGGATTAGCCGACGGGAGGGCGAGCAGGCCGCAGCCGGGGTGGGTGACCGCCGCCGTCGTCGCCGCGCACGGGGCACCCGGAGAGGAATCATGTCTGTGCACAGGACTGATGTGTGCCTTGCCTCTTGCCTGCCCGGAACAATCATGCCTCGGTCACCGCGGTCAGCGCAAGTCGCTGTTCCGTTCCATTGCTCGCTGCTGGACCCTGCAGCCAAGGCTGTGACAAGTTGACAACACGCCCTGCATGCACTCATGCATGCATGCTACTAGTATCGATGGGTTTTAGTACCACACTTACTAGAGATACTACTCGTAGTACCCCGTAGTTTCGTTGCAAAAACACTACTGATAAATAGCTGGTGGAAAACGGTCGACAGCCTGAATTTTACTGCACTAGCTAGTGATAAAAATGAATCTGACAAAAAGGAAGCATCAAACGGATGTTTACAAAAACATGTGAGAGGTTCTGTCTGCATTAGTATAGTACTCCGTAGTTTCTAACTCGGTGCATAAAACGACAGCGAGCGGCAAGCTTTGGTCTCATGCATGCTGCATGAAGACTATGGTCCTACAGGCCAGCATGCAACTGCAAGGCTGCAAGAAAGCCTGCAACGCATCGGCACTGCTCCATCGGAGGTTGGGCGGTCTATTACCAACAGCTGCTGCGGCTGTAGCTGCATCCGCGAGCAGACGGCGACGGCCGATCGAGGACGGGGACCCCGCGCCCCCGTCGCTCGCTCGCTGCCGACGTGCCCTCGCCCGCCGGCCGTCGGCTGCGTGCCCGCGCATGGGTCACGTACTCACGTGTGGTGTGCCTACACGCGACGCGAGCCGTCAAAGGTCGTCTCGGGGCCTGATCATCATGAGGTCCGTCCTCCGTCTGGGCCACCATCATGGATCTTTGCCGTGGTTTTCGACCGATCTTGCCGGCAGGTCTCGGCGGCTAGCTGGGCAACGTCCATTCGCCATTACCCCCCGGCCGTGTAGCTCGCGTGGGCACGTCGTAGCTTCGCGGTTGTGCAGCAGCCGGGTCCCCGCCAGCGGTGGTGCACCATCATTGCCTGACGCTGTCCGCGGTGGGGAACGCTACGTAGCATACTAATCTACTGTAGTAGTGGGATACCGGGATCGGAGGTCTACTGCATCCTCCCGTACATGCCCCTTCCTACGATAAAATATGGAGCACGTGCCGATCGGACGCCATCGTCCTCTCTCTCATCGGTGGTGCTAGCAGTCTGAGGCGAAGCTAGGTCGAACCAGAGGGTGGTGCATGTTTTGGTGCAAAGATATGATTCGAAGTGTCACTGAGTTTAGCTTCTCTAAACTGGAAAGAGAAATAAACATAGTCGGCAGCACACATCTGCCGAAATCCACTGTTTGGATTACAATCACAATATCAGACGGCGATGCCATCTCGCCGCCTGAGATAGAACCAAGCCAACCACCGAGTCAGCTTCCCTCGTTTAAAACCCGCCAATGATATGCGGAATTAAACATGTCGCGTCCTGCGACCCACCCCCGCATGAACGCTTGCATTAACGCCAGGATTCTGGATGGAGTAGGTCAACTTAATGTTTAATCAAGGCTGTGTACTGCCAGACATTCAAGAGCAGAGCAGAGCAGCAGAACCGAGCCAATCCAAGCAGCACCGCTACAGACGACGCGGTGCAGTGATTGTTTGGCCCCCAAAGGGTTTAGTAGTAAATCTCTGCTTAATCCAGTGAGAATCGGCACTGTCTTCACTTGCGCCGGCTGTTCAAAAAAATGTTTGGGACAGGTTTTCGTAACGCCAGAAACCGGCCAGAATTACTGGCGCGACGACTACAAGTAGTACAAGCTAGTGCGTCGTCCACCTGGGGGCCCGTCCGGGTGGCGCCGTGACGGTGCGAAGCGTCGTCCGTCCGTTGGTTCACGGTCAGGGTCGCCGGTCGCCGCGCTCTCAACGCCGTCGCCAACCCAGCTGTCCCCAACCCAGTTGATCTCTGATCCCGGCCATCCAGAATTGAACGCCTCGAACAAGTGCGGGCCGGGGAAGGCGTACACGCAGCTACGTATCCAGCAGTTGACAGGCCGATCTGATCCTGGATTCCTGACCTGACCTGCGATCACTATACAATGGCAGGCAGGCGAGCCCCTTTTTTCGAGGAGAAAAGAAGCAGCCCGGCAGCCCTATAAAAGGCCGCCTCCTCTCGCCATTTGCCGACCACACCACACACACACCGCCACACGGCGACACCACCAGTAGACAGACACTAGTGCTCCACTTGCGACTCCACTCGAGGCGAGCCATGGCCTCCGCTTCGTTCTTGCTTCTGCTGGCATTCCTCAGCCTGGCGCGGCACTCCATCTCCATGGGAGTGGGCAGCAGCCGGAGGCTTATGGAGCTGTACAAGCCGCCGCCCAGCGACCTCCTGAGGTACCACGACGGCGCGGTGCTGGGCGGCGACATCCCCGTCTCCGTGCTCTGGTACGGCCGCTTCACGCCCGCGCAGAAGGCCATCGTCACCGACTTCCTCCTCTCCCTCTCCTCCTCGCCGGCGCCGAGCGCCGCACCCTCCGTCTCCCAGTGGTGGGGCACCATCGGCCGCCTCTACCTCTCCAAGGCGGCGGCGGCGGCGGCGGCCGGCGGCAAGGACGGCGCCAAGAAGACGACGGCCGCGCGGGTGGTCCTGGCCGGCCAGGCGTCCGACGAGGGGTGCTCGCTGGGGAAGCGCCTGGCGCTGTCGCAGCTCCCGGCGCTGGCGGCCGCGGCGCGCCCCGCCGCGGGCGGGCTGGCGCTGGTGCTCACGGCGCAGGACGTCGCGGTGGAGGGCTTCTGCGCCAGCCGGTGCGGGCGGCACGGCGCGGTCGGCGGCGCGCGCGCGGCGTACGCGTGGGTCGGGAACCCCGCCGCGCAGTGCCCCGGGCAGTGCGCGTGGCCGTTCCACCAGCCGCCCTACGGCCCGCAGGCGCCGCCCCTGGCGCCGCCCAACGGGGACGTGGGCATGGACGGCGCCATGATCAGCGTCGCCGCCATGCTCGCCGGCGCCGTCACCAACCCCTTCGGGGACGGGTTCTACCAGGGCGACCGCGCCGCGCCGCTCGAGGCCGCCACCGCGTGCGCCGGCGTGTACGGCAAGGGCGCCTACCCCGGGTACGCCGGGCAGCTGCTCGTCGACGCGGCCACGGGCGCCAGCTACAACGCGCACGGCGCGCGCGGGAGGAAGTACTTGCTCCCGGCGTTGTACGACCCCGACACGGGTGCCTGCGCCACCTTGGTGTGAACTGTCAAGTGTGATGAAGAGACGCGGCGCCGTGACTACCGAGCGTACGTGGACGATAAAGTAGTGTGTAGCGGTGATGATGTGCTTTTCTGTGTCAGCGTGTGTATATTTGTGGCTTGCGACGACGGTTGCGATGGCGTGTTCTTGGATGTAAACAAACAAAAGCTAGATGTGTGTCATGTAAACTCAAACTGTATAAGGATATGGGCATGTACTAGTATAAGATATAATGCAACGGCTTACTAGACACCAAAAGAGAGATCGAGGATATCGTCAAATCACTAAGCACACATACGTAATTTATCAATGCAATTTATGAAGTTCATCTCTACGAGCTAAACTGATCTTCTACATAATAAACAACTGCATCTTACCGCCTAATTCTCCTTATATACGTGAAGCCCATGCCATCTTATAGGAGCCACCGCACGCTAAATTCCATGTCACATCATTAGTCCACTAAAACTTTTATTTATATCTTCTATTAAATTTACCTGGCTTCAAACATACAATGCTTTTCTATAGAGTCTGCATTGGTATATTTCAAATTCCCATAGCAACGCTTTGAGAATTCATCTAGTTTTTAAAAACATACAATGCTTTTCTATAGTGTCTGCATTGGTATCTTTCAAATTCCCGTAGCAACGTTTTGAGAATTCATCTAGTTTTTAAATAGGTTAACCACATGACAGTAGATATTAAATACTGGTGCAAACTTAAATCTTGTTCCCACTTTTCAAGCACCGGTGCTAATTGCACGCTTAGAAAAAAAAAGTAGATTTTTTCCGTAAGTATCTTCTGTAAACGTCTTCATTGTACGTGTTTGTTAGGCCATTTCCAGTAGATATTTCATTCTAACTTTCCAAAAGTGCCACCTCATCTTAAAATGTACACTGCTGAATAAAACCTAGTGCACAGTTTCATAAAAAAATCAATACCATTTAATCATTAGGTGGTGTTGTGATTTAGCAGTCCACAAGGCTATGTGGCCACTTGCACTATAATAATAACTCACTAAGGATACTAAAAATTCAACACCAGTGCAAACATAAACATTGTTTCCACTTTTAAGCACCAGGTGTCAATTGCACGCTTAGAAAAAAAATAGTTTTTTCACAAAGTATTTTGCGTAGTCAGAGAATCAATGTTGTCGGTACCCAGCTAGCCGGGTACCCGCTTACACTAGACAAAGATCACCAGTATCGGCAAGAGCTGCAGTACAAGGAGGGCCTAAAACCGCGTACAGGCGGGCCCGGCCTACTCCTTATAAAAGCTGGGCCGCGCACCCGGCCCACAGGGGAGACCCCGGACCTCCTTCAGCGAGGTCCGAGCCCCCCCCGACCACGCGAGGAGTCCCTCAGGGGAAGGTGAGGTCCGGACCTCTCGGAGGTCCGGAGCCAGCGCCTTCGGTGGTCCGGGGCCGCCACGTGCCCATAGGGCATGGGGAGGTCCGGAGCCAGCGTCTTCGGTGGTCTGGGGCCGCCACGTGCCCACAGGGCACGGGGAGGCCTTGCGCTGCCACGTGCCCACAGGGCGCGTGGCGGAGCCTTCAGACAGGGGCCTCGCCCACCTACTGCATTTATTGCCGGCAGGTGAGCGTGCCCCGTTGCCGCTGACACCGCCGCTCTCAGACGGGCATGCCCCGTTGCCGCTGACACCGCCGCTGTCAGACGGGCATGCCCCGTTGCCCGCTGACACCGCCGCTGGCAGGCGACGGCGGCGAAGCAAAGGGGCGCGCCTTACCGAGGCACGACGGCAGTAGCAGGGTACTACAGTCGACTTCCCCGGCTACGTTGGGGTCTATATTGAGTAAACAAGTACGCTGTACTCATCATGAGCCGCGCCACGCGCGGCGACCGCGCTTAACCTAATACTAGGTAGCGGCGCTACAGGGTTACTACGAGCGCCCCGTCCTGTCACGCCAGCACGTCGCCTGCCCCCTCGGCCTCTAAAGCCTCTCACCGGGTTTAGCAGCCGATGGAACAGGACGGCGTAAGGCAGGACGGCGTGGCGCCGTATCCGGATGGCAGGACGGCATGGCGCATCTTCCGGGCCATACCGGGTCGCGTCAGTGGTACAGGCGCGACGCATGGGAGCGTTGGACATCAAGCACAGGATAGAACTGTAGCATAGAGGAAATGGGCCGGGACCACCTGTCGGGGCCCGGCCACCATGTACGTGCCCCCCTTGGGCTATAAAAGGGGAGGCATACGCAACACAGAGGGACACCCAACAGACTGGCTGGAAGCCCACAAACCACACAATCACAAGCTCACAATCTCCACTGTCTTCTCCTACGGACAGGAATACAAGAACACACCCACAGTGGACGTAGGGTATTACGCTCCGGCGGCCCGAACCACTCTAAATCCTCTCGTCACTATCGTGCCACCATCGACCTAGCTAACAACGATCGCTCCCCCTAACTACTCTTAGTACTTAGGATCTCGGCCGGGTGCGTTCCGCCACCCGACCAGGAGCACGCCCGCTCCGACAAATGCCCTAGGTCGTTCAACAAAGACATATATGCTGATATATATAGGGGTACGATTTACAAAACATGATTCAAAACACATTACATTGCGGTTAGATTTGTGAAGTGGAAATATGAACCGGGCTCGCACTATGGCAGCAGGACGTTCTACGTGGGCCTAGAATGTGGACTTGTTGGCTTATATTGCCAGAAAGCCGTGCCGGTGTGGGTCCTTTCATCACGTTTCAAGTTTTGGGCCCGTATTATTCCTTACCGGACCCCTAACTGTTTACCCTCGAAGAGCCCAGCCCAATAGAGCATACTCCACCAAGTGTGGCTCCTTGGAAAGTTGGAATTGGATGCCGTAAAATGCAGTTCCACTTAAACTGTCACTCCCACTTGCACTGCACGTCGAAAGAAAGTAGGGTCGGAACCTAGAACATGGAGCCAATCCAGCAGCTCAGGTCAACGCCTAGCGCTAAACTAGCACAAAGCAGCCCCAAGTTCATTCGAGAGAAAGCAAGGCAATAGCATCGAACCTTTGATTCCAAAGTCCCAAGCACCAGGCGTCCAGGCACTTCTTCCTTTGATTGATGCACGCATGCATTCGGCATCAACAGTTTTCGGATCGGAGCATAGTCCATGCACTTGCTAACCCCACGAAACAAACCAACCATGATCGAATATACAGTACGATACTGTCACGTAGTACGAGCAGCGAGCACGCACGAGTAATTAACGTACGTACGTGTCCCCGATCATGGGGAAAAAAAATCCCCGCCGGCCGCCGACCACCGTCTGTAAGTACCATTCGATCAACAGCGTGCATGCACAGTTTATCGGTTCTCACATGGATGCAAGTACGCAACTGCACTCTAGCGTCACGCGCAGGTAACTCGAACATGCGTGCATGCGTGCGTTCCCGGCAGTTTTTGATCAAAAGCTTGCGCTGCGGAGCAGCAAGGCATATCGATCACACTGGCAGTAGCGTCATTTGAACCCACAATGATGGCCTATAAATTCCATGTCAAACGGAGCTCGACCTCTCATCACCTCATCACGTACCGGGTGACTCCTCATCACGTACGTACGTCCTTGTGTCCAGCATCCGCGGGTCCCGATCGACTCCGAATGGCTTCTCGCGCCACTCCGATCTCTCCGAAGACGACGACGCTACCGACGATGCTAACGACGATGCTGATCCTCCTCCTTCTGACGACGATCTTGGCGCCGCACGCGTCAGCCGACGACCGGCGGGAGCTGGAGCTGGTGGAGACGACGACCGAGCCGGGCGACCAGCTCACGTACCACGGCGGCACCGTCCTCCACGGCGACATCCCCGTCTCCATCGTCTGGTACGGCAACTTCACCGCGGACCAGAAATCCATCGTCCTGGACTTCATCGACTCGCTCACCTCCAAGCCGGCGTCCTCGACGCCCTCGGTCGCGCAGTGGTGGAGCACCATCTACACAACCTACCTCTCCAACGCCAGCACCGCGGGCGGCGCCACGCGCGTGCTCCTCGGCGCCCAGGTCGCTGACGAGGCCTGCTCGCTGGGCCGGTCGCTGACGCTGGCGCAGGTCGCGCAGCTCGCGGCGGGCGCGCGGCCCGCGCGGGGCGCGGTCGCGCTGGTGCTCACGGACGCGGACGTCGTGGTGGCCGGCTTCGGCAGCGTGCGCTGCGGCCTCCACGGCGCGGACGCCGGCGCCGGGTACGCGTACGCGTGGGCGGGCGACGCCGCGCGGCAGTGCCCCGGGCAGTGTGCGTGGCCGTTCGCGGCGCCCGCGTACGGCCCGCCGGACCCCAAGCCCCTCGGCGCCCCCAACGGCGACGTCGGCGCAGACGGCATGATGGTCACGCTCGCCAGCATGGTCGCCGGCGCCGTCACCAACCCCTTCGGCGACGCCTACTACCAGGGCGAGAAGGACGCCGCGCTCGAGGCCTGCACGGCCTGCACCGGGTTCTACGGCAGCGGCTCCTACCCGGGGTACGCCGGCAACGTGCTCGTCGATGCCGACACCGGGGGTAGCTATAACGCCGTTGGCGCCGGGGGCCACAAGTACTTGCTCCCCGCTATCTATGACCCGGCCAAGCCTGGTTGCTCTACTTTGGTGTAGAGCTAGCGCGGAAATTAAACGGGGAGGAAATTTGATTTGATTTGATTGCACCAAAGATGTATGCATATACAATTATACACTGCTACTACAAAAGGTTGCCCGTGCTGATGATACCGCGGATAAATTGGCTATATTGTAAGCTCATGTGCAGCATCTTGTCGACGGTGTTCGATCAAACTTGACAAGATTGCATGTGGAAATTCAAATGAACATCATTTTTTGCACTTGGACTGTGTGGTCTACTCCTCTCAAGATGCTTATTCACGCGAGGATTTCGATCATCATTCACTTCTGATGCGTGTTTGATTGAGGAATTAGCTCACTTCGGGAGCGCTATGTACCGGATAATTAATACTCACTCGGTTCTTTTTTATCTAACCTGGTTATTTTTTTTTTCAAAATTTTAATCTTTCGCTTTATCGAAAAAAAAGTTATGGAAACATATGAAAATACAAATCATACTAAAAAAATCCATAATAATAAAACAACCAGCAATAAAATAAATGATAAGTAATGATTTTTAATAAGACAAAGAATCAAAGTTTTGAAAAAATTAAACCACGTCAAGTAAAAAAAGAATGGAGGAAATACATTATTTGTTACTACTCTATACATGTCTTAAAATTTCGACTTTCCTTCCTGTTTTTGCTATCCTTCCTTTTGGTCAAAAGGTCGCGGTTGTTGTTCTTGTTGCCGCCAAGTTGCATAGATGGATATGTCGTTGTTATTGTAATTCTTTATTAGAAGTGCAGAAAAAACTCATTGTAACCCTTATTGTTTACAGTGGAAGCTTCGAGTGAACCGGTTAGTCCCATAGTCTTTATATCACACATTGAGTATGGCAATGTGCATACTCTTGCTATACTTACCGATTGATTCATCATAAGATATATAAGATGAGAAAATAATTGATGCATTGTTATCGCAACAGTAATCGCATTCTCTCCTACTTGCTCAAAAAACGGGATGAGTCTCGGCTGCAGTACTACAACCAGACGTGTGCCCCAGCCAAGCGGGCCCATTAGTGTGGGACCCACATGAGGCAGTGGTAGGGAGTCCTGCTGCAGTACTGTAGCGGACGGCTTCAAAAAACGGTGGTCAAACTCTCTGACATGGACACACGAGCTTGGACAATTGACGTAATGGATGCGCGCATCGGGCGGTTTGGCTGATTGGATTCGCCAACCAGCTGGCTCTATCTGTTCTCTTTACGCCAGACGGCACACACGGGACACCGGAGGTACGCTGGACATGTACCACGCTGGTACGCTCCGGCCTTCGGGGCGGGGGAACAACGGCACCGCCCACCGCAGGCGGAGCTGGTATTGGCGTCGCGCATCTGCTGCTCCCGCGCGCGGCCTATCAGAGCGTGCATACACAAAAAAATATTTTTTTATTCGGTATACAATGTTTCTACGTTTATTTTCACTCTCACTCTCGTGACAGTCTCGTAGCCGGCAGTCGGCTTAACGACCTCCCCGCACGTTTCGGGGGAGCACGCGCACGCGGTCGGTGCGGTGTCAGTGGCCGCGCGCGGCCCGCGGGGACGACGGTAGTACGTAGCAGCAGCACAAGGTAACGGCACGAGAGGGTCGCGAGCCAGGATTGGCGGATTGCCATGTCGATCTGTTCCCCACCGTGTAGCAGCATATATAGAATTACGTTGACAGTACGGGGTCTCCCTCTCCTTCGCTTGACGCTGACGACTGCACAGCACAGGTCGATCGTCTCCTCCATCTCAAGGTACGACCACGATGCCTCGCCGCCCACAATCGACGTGTGTGCGTGTAGCCGCTTGGCACCCACGCGTACGTGGCGATGACCTGATAAAGTCTTCTCCGTTTAATTTCATGTAAATTTTAGCTTCGCTGGCCAGCAAACTGAACATGGTGTGTGTAGCGTAGAAAGATCAGATCGAAACCTTGCTCCACGGAGCAGGAAAATGTCACGTGTGCTAGCTTCGTTTGAATCCTTGTTATGCACTGCGAATCTGCGAGATATAGTGTTATAGTCTATGTAAATTCGGTGTCTGCACTCTGCAACACACACAGCTGCTAGCTCACCAGTACGTGGTGACTAGTGACTGCTAATCCGTGTCCCTGATCCCTTTCCCAGTGATCGATTTACACCTCTCTAGTCTAGTCGCATCAAGTGGCTCGTCGCCAGCGCGACTTGATCGATGCAAGGGATGGTGCCGGTGGTACTGCCAAGCCAGCCTGTCTCCGCTCTCTCTCGGACTCGGAGCGCGGCGGCTGCCGGACCAGCCGGCGAGGAGCTCTCGTGCCACGGCGGCGCCGTGCTCCACGGTGACATCCCCGTCTCCATCGTCTGACGTCTGGTACGGGCAGTTGAAGCCGGCGCAGAAGGCCATCCTCGTCGACTTCATCCTCTCCCTCACCTCCGTACCCGCCAACGCCACGACGCCCTCTGGTGCTGATGCTCACGGACGCGGGCGTCGCCGTCGAGGGCCCGTGCAGCGCGCGGTGCGGCCTGCACGGCGCCGACGACGCGGGCGCGGGGTACGCCTACGCCTCGGTGGGCAACGCCGAGGCGCGCGCAGTGCCCGGGCCAGTGTGCGTGGCCCTTCGCGGCGCCCGCGTACGGGCCCGCGGCCCTGCCGCGGCTCCCGCCGCCCAACGGCGACTTCGGCGTCGACGGCATGGTGGCCACGCTCGCCACCGTGATGGCCGGCGCCGCCGTCACCAACCCCATGGGCGACGGGTACTACATGGGGGACAAGGACGCCGCGCTCGAGGCCTGCTCTGCGTGCGTCGGCAGGTTCGGGAGCGGCGCGTACCCCGGGAACCCCGGAAAGGTGCTCGTGGACGAGACCACCGGCGGCAGCTACAACGCCGTCGGCGCCAATGGCCGCAAGTATGGTACCTCCTCCCGGCCATTTTCGACCCGCCCACCTCCGATTGCTCCACGTTGGTGTAGAGATTTACCATGATGGATGTGTGTTGTGTGCACACATAGCTAAATTTACCAAGGCGTATTGCACTGTACAAGTGGGATTATTGCCGGAAGTCCATGCGTTTTTCGTTTCGTGCAGAAAACATCGGCCGCGTACTCCAGTAATTACTCCCTCCAGTCTTCATACAGCATGGACGATTGGAGTACACAATCACACGACGTTGTTACCGAGGCAGTCGCCAACATCATATGCTAAGAAAAAACAATTACACGACAAATGTTCCATGGTACTCCTATTTGCGTGGAGAATAGTATCTTTCTGTGTTTCTTGTGGCTTTTCCAAATCTAAGCGCATATAAACCTCTCCTATTCACAAATAATTGCATAGTGTTAAAAAGGGTAAAGTCCAAATCTCAGATCTTCCTCGAGCGCTTGGTTCTCATGTTTACAAGTTAACACTATAGCATCGGCAACCAGTTCTACCTCTACCAAATGAAACACACCTCAACCAATGGCACCATTGCATCGCTGTCAAGTCTTCCTATAAATCCATTTTCTGTGTTTCGGCAACCTCTGATCAAGCCTCAGATGGAGTTCAACTATGTCACGATTGTTTCTCTAAAACAGTACAGTTGTCTCCCTGTTGCCTGTTGACTGTTGTTTACACAACACAAAGGATGAAATTGCAACTCCGTCAGCTTAATACTTTCCACATGAAACTCAAGTAAGATGAAACTAATAATATGCATATCGCATAATACCAAGAATTGGAACTTTCAAGGGATCAATTTCTTATAAGATGGGTACCATTTAAAATCAGTAACTTGTTATAATCCTGGCATGACAATTCATGACTGCCCACAAGTCCACAACACGCCTTCACAGTGGACCAAGCTAATGTTGTTTAAATTTGTTCAAAACAGGAACAAGACAGAATAGTGCCACTTGTTACTAGCAATCCTGGAAGCTAATGTAACTTCCATATTGTTGCATTTTTGTAGTGAATGTTGTGTACACATGGATCTAAGCTGCACTGCTGCAATAACTTCTGATGAAACATATTGTGTCACTGTCGCCTAGTAAATATAAGCAATAAAACTTCACCACAGCATACTGTATAACTGATACTCCAGATTCTTTTTTTTACTGTAATAACCTAGAATCTTAGTGAACAAAGGAAAACGACAGTTCTGAAATTTAACTGTACATGATATGTGACCCACTAGCAACATGCACACAACTAATATATTTCCTCAACTGTACATTCTAACAATCATGAGCATTTAAGCAAAAAATGCTTAGATCCCACAAGTCACAGTTCTTTGTTTGAAGCACAGCTACAACCACATGAGACTACAATTACGATGGTACTCCCCTGCTTCTAGTCTCCACTACACTCATGATTGGAAGCACAACCGTGAACAGACCACTCATGTTACAATCGTTGTTTAAGTAATTCGTTAATTCTATCACTCCACAACAGTTGTATGGGGCAAGCATACTTGGAATTGTTTGTTCCTGGTTAGTTCACCAACCAAAAAAAACTGGGGGGGGGGGGGGATATTTAACTCTTGTGCCTGCTCAATATATGATTACCAAGTTCTCGTGAATTAGTAGGCCCCGTTTGGTAGAACTTCGTTCCCAGATTCTGCGAAGTGAATCTGCAGAGCTCTGCCAAACAACTATTTTATGAGAATCACTCCCAGAGTGAATTCTGTGAAGTGATTCTCCGAAATAAACTGGGAAATGGGAGCTAAAAAAAACTGCTTCTCCTGATTTACTCTCAACAGATAGTTAGACATTCCATAGAGTTTATCATATGGTTTCATTAGAGAATCAGTTTTAGCCATAGAATCACTTATCTCAGAGAATCAGAATCACTGGGAGCTCTACCGAATAGGCACTTACAGTGTTATACTGGTTAGAGCATGCAGCTTGGGAGGCCAAACTCCTTGCCAGATGGCGGTCCACGTTTGAATCTTGGTACAACTTCTTAATTAAAATGCCTAGGGGGCGTTTCCCCCTTGTGGTCGAGTTTTTTTCACTCAATATATGATTGATTATTTATAAATTCGTAAAAAGGATAAACAACTTAATTAATTCAACGCTTCTTAAAAGGAAAAAGTCCATTTTACACCCCTAAACTCTGTCTGAAGTCTAATTTTCAACTTTATACTTTGAAACCGTTTATATGTCAACCTTGATCTTGCAAAACCGTGCATGGTACCCCCGCGCGCTGGTTTTGGGCCACGCTGAAGTCGAGGTTGGCAAATCAATCTCCACGACGGCCTCATCCACAACAGCCACACTGCCCCATTCTCTCCCCTGTCTCTCCGTCGCCGGTGGGAGGAGGCGGCTGCCATACTTGCTGATGCAGGCGGTAGAGGAGGCAGGGCCTAGGCCCCTGCCGCCTGGCTCAGCCTCCACCACGTCTGGCCTCCGCCGCACTAGGCCCCCGCTCTCTCTCTTGCTGGCCCTCACCACTACGGACCTCCTCGCCGGTGCCAGCTCCCCAGCCGACGCCGCGCGAATGCTCCGACGGACACCAGCGCGCGAGCGACAGGCGGACAGTCAGCACGAGCGGCAAGCTCGGTTGAGCCTCCACAGCACAGCGCTGCTGTCTACGAAATTGGAGAGGTGGTGGCGACAGCTCCCATCCTGGGCCCGGGCATAGGACGACGATCTGGTGTGGCTCCCATTGCGGATCCAGGTGGCACCTCGACGAGCAAGAGCGGAGGAGGCGCAACGCGCGGGCGCGGCCCCGCCGACTCCCGGCGAGCAGCACACGGCCCCACCGGCTTCCGGTGAGCGTACACGTCGGGTCGGCGCTCCGCTGACGGCGGTGGGCCAGGCGCGCGCGGGAGAGGCCGCGACGGCAGCGCGCAGACTATAGATGAGGAGAGGGCCAGCTTGATCTGTGCGCAGCTGGCCGTCCCAGTGGCTCGCCGTAGCTCTGGACAAAGACGAAAGGAAGGGAGCAGAGGACGGTGGCTGCATAGCTCTGGACGAAGACACGAGGGAGGGACCAGAGGACAGGTGTCCGCGCATGCTGGACGAAGGCGGAGGAGGAGGAAGCGCGCCGACCGTGGGAGGAGCAGGAGGCGGCGCAGATCCGGCGGAGAGAGAGGAGGGGACAACTTTGAAGCCATGGACTAGGATGACATGGACGCGAGCATCCGAGCTGGAGCCCAGTGTGTCTCAAAACCACTGTGCAAGGTGCTCGGGGGAGGTTTGTGTCCGGTTTTGTGAGTTCGGGGGTGTAATCTAGACAGATTCTGAATTTGAGGTTGTAAGTTAGACTTCAAGTAGAGTTCAGGGGTGTAATATGGACTTGTTTCTTCTTAAAATAATTTAACAACTCTTGAAAATGAATCTATTTCACAAAGAAGCATAAGACAAGGTGGGTAACTTCCCATGAAACTTTGTCAACTCAATGCAATATCTGATGATATCACACAAAAGCAAGGACATGGGAGTGCCTTGTTCACGTTAGGCCTGTTTGGAACAAAAGATTGCAAAAATGTAGAAATCGGAGAAAACATAGGAATATGAAAGGAATAGAGGTGTAAACCAGAGCAATGGAAACTACAAGGATTTGGTAACATTGGGTGTTTGGAACACAGAAATTTTGGTAGCCCTAGAACTTGTAGTTTAGTGGTAATAAACATAGTTTCTTAGAATAAACATAGAAGCACGTAGCCATCTTCTACTAAGAAGTCTCGTGTGACCGTAATGACCGTATTAGCATGTGCTCTTTAGACAATGATTCCAGCAGCTCGAGTGTGAAAGTACGGGCCAACCGGCCAAGTAATGACCATATTAGCAGGCGTCTTCTTGGACTTCTCAAAGGAAAAGAAATCATGAGCTATGAATGGATTATTTTTTTCCTCCAAAACACAACCATGTAGGAAAGTTTCCTTTGAAAAGGAATCAACCAATTCTCCATTCCAAACACTGCTACAGTAGCTAAACCTATAGGTATTTGATTCCTTTGAAAATCCTTCATTCCAAACAAGGCCTAAACATATAAATTGTGATCAGTTTACCTACATTAGTTTCTGATGGGAATAAGGCTGAAGTTTTGGATGGACTTGTCATGGTGCAAGTTTATGATGCAGAACTGGAGCATGGGAAACACCTAAAGGTAGTTTGGCAACATAAAAGGGAACCGGTGGTACTTACAAAGTATCACCAACAAAATATGTACGCGCGGTCAAGAAGATCCACAGGGCATTATCAGGGGACAAATGACAATGCTGATGCCGAACATGTTATCACAGAAGTGCATCTCAAAAGCATGGTAAAAATTGATACTCGGCTCGAAAGAGAGAATATCAGTCAAGCTCATGGTCATAATATTATCTTTGAGCAAGCATAGCAAAACATAATTGTTGGTAGGCCTCCAGTTTATGTATTACCAAAAGTACCCAACAAGAAAAAGATAGTATTGTTAAAAGGACAGTAAAGGATTCCAGATCTGACAGACACGACAGGCAGGCTTTAGCAGCTTCCAAACTTTTGGTTTCTAGCTATTTGAAGACACTAGAGTTATTTGCAAACATCAATTCACGTGAACAATATGCACATATGTTCACCATGAGAGAACCTGAGAATGATACAGTAAACAAATTCATCAAGCAGCATTGTTCATAAGGTGGAATGGCATCGTATGGAGCCTTTTTTTTTTGAGGAAAAAGGGGAGGGGGGGGGGGAGATTTCCCCACCTTGATAACATTTCCAAACCCAATACCAATATTGGGTATGACAGAGTATTACAGCAGTGGGGGTTAGGAGTACAATTCAGACGAAATTCGGCCAGCCAAAACAAAAAACAGAGAGTGGACTACAAATTTGAAATAAACAGAGAGCACCAAGAGTCAACTACAGCAGCACAAGCGACGGGGAGACGGTGACGCCATAGGGGCGCCGCTTCCAGCAGAGCAGCCTTGAGTCGACCACGGCACGGGGGGAGGCTCTTGAAGGTGACGTCATTGCGGTGCTTCCATAGGAACCAACTCACCATGAGGAGGAACATGTTGTATGGTGCAGCAGGGACCATCTGAGGCCGGGAGAGCTCCCACAGCGATGACACATCGCGAAGAGGTGGTGTCGATGCACAGCCCAGCCCAAATATTGCTTGAGAAAGGGCATTGGAGGATAAAGTGGTTTGGAAGTTTCCACATCACTCCTGCAGATTGGACAGATATCATCATCAACTACGTTTTTCTTCTTAAGGTTGTAGTGGCATTTGATCCTTTGTTGCACCAACAACCAGCCGAAGTACTGAACTTTCAGCGGGGCACTGTTGTTCCACACGAACTCCGTGAAGGGAGGAGCAGCAGCAGCGTGGCGCTTGATAGCTCTATAGATGGGACCAGTTTCGCAACGAGCCATCTGCTCCCTCAAACGGGCTCGATCTCTGGTCTGATCCGGAGCTTAGGTGTATGTCCGACAAGGTAGCTTGGAGTACAGTCAGTTCCGCTTCAGCAGCACGAGTAAGCCTTGGCACCAAGTATCGACGCAGACCCCTGCGTTTAACCGCAGATACACTGATCACAGAGGCCAAAGCATGACTGTACAGCACCAGAAATCGCTCCGCCAAGGTTTCCTCACCCAACCAGGACATCCTCCCAAAAACTCGTGGCCTCCCCAGACTCCACGCAGACAGTTGTGATACTGCGTTAGAAAGGAAGAACGCAACGCAGCGCGTCCCAGTGGGCACCAACGGCCATGGGCCCTTTCAACGAGATGAGATCGAGACCTTCCAAAGCCCAGGCTGCCCATGCCGAGTCACCTGGGTTGTAAAGTCGGTGTAGCATTTTCAGGAGCAAGCACTGGTTTTGCAACGCCAAATCTTTGATGCCCAGACCCCCACACTCTTTCGGAGTACAGACCTCCGGCCAAGCGACCGAAGCACTGACCATCGTTAGTTTTGCGTTCAGCCCCAGACCAGAGGAAAGCACTTCTTCTTTGATCAAGAGCAGCAAGGACGCCAGGAGGAAGCAGCAGAGCAGCCATGGAGTAGGTGACCGTACCATCAAGGACTGAATTAACCAGAACACTGCGCCCTTTTGCATTTAGCATTTTTCCTTGCCATCCTGCCAGGCGCTTGTCCACCTTGGATATCACTGCACCAAATGCAGAGAGGTTGAGCTTTACATTTGAGAGTGGTAGGCCAAGGTAAACTTGGGGGAAGCCTTCCAGTTTACAGCCCATGACACCCTGCAGCTCTTGCGCTTGATCCATGGTAATGTTCATCGGCACCATGGTACTCTTCTGAAAGTTGATCTGCAGTCCAGTAGCTTCAGAGAACAGATTGAGCAGATTTTTCAGAGCCTGCACCTCATCTAGGGCAGCGGGAACGATCAGCAACATGTTGTCGGCATACTGCAAGGTTGGGCACGGCAGGCTCGGTGCCAGAGGATGGTGGACTTCACCACTGCTCGTGATCTGTGCCTGCAGGACATCAGCCACCAAAATGAACAGGTAGGGCGAGATAGGATCGCCTTGCCAGAGCCCTCTCTTGCAATTGATCCAGCGGCCAGGAATCCCATTAACAAGCACTGCCGACATCGACGTGCGGAGGAGATCACTGATCCAACCACACCAGACAGCTGGGCAACCCCGCGCTTCCAGGATCCGGAGTAGGCTGCCCCAATCAACAGAGTCAAAGGCCTCAGCGAAGTCAAGTTTAAACATCAACGCAGCAGCTTTCCGTTTGTGGCAACATTGGACGAGTTCAGTAGCAAGGACAAAGTTCTCAGATATCGACCTCCCCCGGATAAAACCAGTTTGATCAATTGCAATAATTCTCTGAATTTGTTCCTGGGCCCTTGTTGTGAGCACCTTGGTAAGCAGCGTGATACTCATGTTCTGCAGCGAGATCGGCCTGAAATCACCAGGCTTCAGCGCGCCTTGTTTCTTGGGCAGCAGCACAATATACGCCCGGTTGATCCTGCTCAGTTGAACCTCGCCTCTAAAGAAGCCATCTGCGAAGGACATCACCACGGTCTTAATGAAGTTCCACGCAGCACAGTAGAAACCCGCACCAAAACCATCAGGGCCGGGCGCGCTATTTTTGTTGATAGTCTTCAGAGCGCTGACAAACTCTTTCTCACTGAAGGGGGCGATGAGGGAGTCCTGCTGCACCTGTGCCCATGCTTTATCAGTTATCAGGAAACGCAACAAGGCATAAATAGGTCCATGTGGCGCCAAGGGTACCCTTGGTCACCTAGGCGATGCCTTAAGAACAATGACAGGCAAGCTGAAATATACTAGCAGCTAGTGAAAGGGTATTGTATATTTGTATTTAGCACTCACACTATCCCTTAACAAAGAGCACAGCCCTGAATACCATGTCCCGTTTAACGCTCACCACCTCATAAATCACAATGCAGGGCTGGTATAGAAACAAAGGAAAGGTCTAGAGGTAAAATAAACGTACCTTCAAGAACTGTCGGCTGTGGAGTGATCTGTTCCATTTTCATGTTTACTGTGGCAGATTGGGAGGATGTATTCCTCAAATGTGCTGCGATCGTGGAAAATATGTAAGTAAAATGTGAAGATATATAGCATGCAGTGATGAACTCTGCAGAGTATGTGACAGTGGCACAAAGAAAAAAAATATAAATTCATTGTGCATTTCTCAGAGAAAAAGAACATCATACATGAATGTTTTTTCCTCTGAACCGGAAGTAGCCTGCATGAAGGAATGAATTCAGGTTGAATCATTAATTTGGAAAGCAGAAATAACAGGATGGTCAGGACGTCCTTTTGCAGACTATACCTCTTAATGCAGAAATGTACGAACGAGAAGATGTGCTGGTGTGCGACAGCGAGTAGTTGTCCGCGGGCAGCGGCTGGGGCACTCTGGCAACCTGCTTATTTAGCGAAATTACATGCAAATCAGGAGCGCATCAGAAGTAGTAACAAATGTGCCAGCAGTGCCGTGGATATACAATAACGAGCATCGGAAGCGATGATGAAGGAGATGCTTGGTGCTAGGTGATGAACTGTGCTATACAATACAGCGGAAGACACCGAGATAAGCTGAGAAACGAACCGGAACGGGGCGGCTCGCAGCAGCGTGGGCTCTTTGCGCGGAACTCGCACCTCACCTTGCAGCTCAGGGCACTTAGAAGCCATGTCCATGATCTTGTCCAGCTGCCACCGGCTTGAGCTCCTGCCAATGCATGGGGCCCTACATACAAGGATGCAGGAAGCAATCGGAGCATCAGCTAGCACTGTAATTTGCAATCAGATAGCAGGGAGTAGGCCGACCAGGCTAGCTATATTCGCATGTATATAGAGTAAACTGAGTCAAGCACGATGAATCGTGGGGCAATGAGCAAATAATAAGAAAGCATGCCACCAGATAAACAATTTCTACCTACCTGGTACGATCGTTGTGCATTTCGGCAATGCTCTTGAAGAAGTAATCAGTGGTTGGGTTCTCAGGATAGGAGCCGCTGGGTTTTATGTAACGAGATGCCATCCTGTCGCCCTCCTCCCCACCGGCGGCAACCTTGGCGTGGATCATGGCTCCAGTCCGAGCTGGCGATGGGCATGAAGCACCGCAGGTAGTTGTGGGCGACGTTCGACTGCCCCGATCGTAGCCTACGCTTGAACTCGGCGACATCGAACACCTCCGCCGGCTTCCCAGCCAGCCCACATGGAAATGACTCGCAGCGGAGCTTGAGGAAGGCGGAGGCCAGCCTGCGGGTGCGGGGGCGGAACACCCGCTGGTCTCGGAGGTGGCGTCGGAGGCGGACCACCCACGAGTCGCAGAAGGAAGGGCGTCGCACCATCACCGAAGCGGGGCGGCGGGGCGCGGAGATGTCTGGTCGGTGCGTTCGCCGGCGGCACGGGGGAAGCTGGAGATGTGATCGGGATCGGCGGAGCCGTTGGGCTTGGGCCTGGACCGGCCCAAAACGGCCTGCTTGGAGCGGGGGCCACATTTCAGAGAAGACGTCACGGTGCTTCTGAGGCTTCCCGTTTTTGAATTTCGACTCCCCGCATGCCGCATACAAAAAGCAGCAGAGACGACAGGGGAAGGGAGGCGGGTAAACTCAAAAGCCTCCTCGTCGCTTTGCAGCGAAAACGAATCACCCTCTCCATCGTCTTCCATTCTAGTACTTCCTCTCCCTGCCTACCGAAGCTTCTCGAGAGAGACCGACATGGCCGACGACAACAGCGATGCGTCCTCGTCCGGCTCCTCCCCCAGCCCCGTCCCTGGCGGTGGTGCGAGCGCGGCTACGGAGGAGGAATCGCTGGCCAGGTACATCCATCCATTCGTACCATGCAGTCTCTCTGTGCGACCACGAATTGCAGCTTCGTGCTTGCTTGCTTCCATCTTCGGCGCTTGCGATCGAACTCCCGGCGATGCTCTGCTCTTGCGTGCTAGCCGCTAGCCACCTGCGCCCATGTGATCGGTCTCGATTGGTCTAGGTTTTGATCCCATGCCATGCGTCCGTGCTATGCAGGGCTTGCGATTTGATTTTCGTGCTCGCCTTGATTGGAATGCACGCGTTTGGGGTTTCGATCAATTGCATGTCTGCTCGATGTTGAACTGGACGTCTGAATGTTTAATCCCATCGATCCAAGCAACTGCCCCTTGCTGTTGCTGGATCGATCGGAGTCCCTGCTGCGTACTAGTAGTAGATAGCAGATCGATATGATCATTCATCGGTCGGAGCAGATCGATCGGAGTATATATGCGCGGTAGATTTTATATATGGCATGTTGTTAGCGCCGGATGATTAGTTGTCCCCCCCCCCCCCACTTGATTGCTTAATTAGACTCGATTAACGTTCGCTCATAGTAGATTGCTGGAGTTAATTTAAGTACTGCATTAGACGCATCCATGTGCATGCTGAACATTATCTGATCTATCACCGTATACGTGTGTGTTGTTGTTGTTGATTCAGGTTGATGAAGGACCGGATGATGGGGCGTCTAGACCGCCCGGACGTGCTGGAGTCTCTCCTCGCCGAGCACCGCTGGTTTGATGTTGCCGACTACTTACAGAGCGCGCTCGAGTACCACCGCGAGGCTGCCCAGGCTGCCATCGCCTACCCAGACGATGCCCCGGCCCACGATGACATGCTGCGTGCCCACCCGGAGCTCTTCGTGTTACCTCGCCGTCAACACTGTCTCGAGCTTCTGGGCGAGGGCGAGGGAGAGCAAGCACAGCAGTACTTCAACGACATGATCTTTGCGCCAACACGCGACGCCCGCCGCACGCGTTACCTGGACGACCTGCTTGGGCAGCTTCAGGGGATGATCGCCGGGAACAAGGCTCAGCTGTAAGTACTAAGCGGTGTTTGGTTTGAGTCTTGGACTAAATCCATTATCTCTTCTCAGATCACTCCTCGAATTCCTGCTTTCGATTGTGGAATGGGATGAGTTGATCTATCTTCACCTCATTACTCACTAGTCATTAGCTAATAGTTAGTACTTGGGGTGAACTCGTGATGCATCAACTCATCTAGAATGGTTTGGTCAAACACATTATAAGTGATGTGTGTCTAAATCCTTGACTAACTTAACCATCTAATCTGTAATTCTTGCATACCTTTGTACTCGATCAGAATTCAGAATGTACTCTCTCTTCGTTATATACCCACTCATGGCTACTACATCTATCCAACATGATATAGGAACCTGCTCGAGGAGAGGCACAGCACATGCCGCAGCATACAGGACTACCTGAGAGTGTACTTCCCAGCTTTCGACAGAGGTGACGAAGTGCGTGCGTCCAAGGAGAGATCGAAAGGGCGCCTGCACTGGACCACGGCGGCGTTTGGGGAGCTGATCGAGGGCGACAGGTTCCGCTGTCTAGTGTGCCACAAGCCGTTGACTCTCCGCAATGAACCGAACAACCGTATGGTGTCACACCTACATGATGAGTGCCCCAATATCACACCTGGCATCCGATCTCGCCTCCCAAGGCGGAACCGCCCTCCGCGGTTGAACCCGTGAAGAACATTTGGCGGGGTGAGAGAACTTGCTTCCTGTCTCCTCGTATCTCTCTATGAAACTGCCAAATTTGTGTCTGCGACTAACATTTAATTGAGTCTCTGTTGTGCCTGTGTTTCAGGTGGTACTGGCTTGGTAGGGAAATACCGTCGACATCGGTGAATGCACAGCAGTATCTTGCTTAGACTGAATCGGAGGATTACAACTGTACAGGTTTGTGAAGCTCGTCATATGGTTCCTAAATAGGAAAGGTGCAGACCGTTGAGCTGTGTTTGGACGTATGATCGATGCAGCAGCACTGTATGTGCGCCTCATCTTGAGTTTAGCGCTGAACTAGATGACAACTCCGTGGGTGAATGAGTGAGTACTCGGTGACCCTGCTCTACTGTGATGGATGGTTATTTGACTCTGTCCGTCGAGCTTTGCCCCCCTGGGCGTATGATGGTTATGTGATGGTCATTGGTTACTGAACAGAGCTCGGCCTTGTGGTTACCAATCTTTTTGCTTGTGTTGCGATATGATGGTTCCTTTTTTTCCTGAATCAGATTGTTCATTCTTGGTGGAGGGGGTGGGGGGGGGGGGGGCGCATAGGCTAGGAGTATAGGAGCAGACCACTCCTGGTGGTTTTTGATAGCAAATAATCTCGGATGTTGTTGTGTGGATTTCTTTTTCCTGAATCAAATCGCTAATGCAGGCACTAGAGTTGGCCTGGCTGCCAGTGTGCCCATGCATCCCAGGGTTTGTGGCCGGGTTACCATTTGCCCATTTCATTATTATTCGTGACTGGTTTTGTTCTTTCGGTTTCACACATGATGGGGATGCATTGATGACCTCGGATGTTTCTGTGAGGCTTCCTTTTTTTCTGAATCAAATTGTTCATTCAGGTACAGTAATGCATTGCTCTGCTGCAAGAGAATTCGGCGACTTCTTTCTAGTGACTGCACAGGGCTGGGCTTGCTGCACTGCACGTCTGCACAAGAGACTTCTCACCTCGACCTTTTCATTTCATTTCATTTTTCGTTGGTGGCCGCTGCTACCACCTACCAGACGCATCCCATAGGAACGTCGAGGGCCTCTGCAGGCTGCACGGCGCCGACGACGGGCACGCCTACGCGTGGGTGGGCAACGCCGATGCGCAGCGCGCGTACGGGCTGCGGAATCCCGGCATGTGCCGCCGCTGACGCCGCCAACGGCAACGTCGGCCGGTCGGGGTGGATGGCATGGTGCCATGGTGGCCGCGCTCGCCACCGTGCTGGCCGGCGCGGTCACCAACCCGATGGGCGACGGGTAGGTAGTACTACATAGGGGCCAAGAACGCCGCACTGGAGGCCTGCTCTGCGTGCGCCGCCGAGTTTGGGAGCGGCGCCTACCCTGGGGACTCCGGGAAGGCGCTCGCGGACGAGAATGAGACCACGCCGGCGGCAGCTACAACGCGCGCACGTAGCTAAATTTACAAAGGCGAATTGTTGTACAGGCGGGAAGTCTATGCTGTTCCCGGTTCGTGCACAAAACGTCGACCGCGTCTACTGGAGCAGTACTCCAGTAAGCAGTACACAACAGATACACAGTGTGCTTCTCTTCATCTATGAAGATGACAACGTTCTTAATTATTTGTTTGTTTCCAGTCACAGCCTCACAGGATGTTGTTACCGAGGCCGTCGTCGTAAGGCATCACCATATGCTACGAAAAAAATAGTACGCGGCAGACGTTGTACAGGGCATATAAAGCTTTCTTATCCATATGGATTTGTATACTGGTAGTTGTCTCACTCAGCGCTCCCCTTTGAAAAAAAAAAATTCTCAGTGTATCACTGCCTGCCAATGCAGCCATCTGACTAACATAGGAATGATATAACCAAACGCATTAACAAGCCCGACACGCGAAGCCCATGGGCCAAAGCCCAAGCAGAACGGAACGGGCAAGCGAGCCTAGCTAGCGCCAGAGGCGAGAGCCCGGCCGCTTCGCGCACGGCCACAAGCCCAGAAGGCACCGTGGTTGTTCGCTCGGCCCAGAGGAACACGCTCCAGGTCATCGGCCGCCGAAACCGCGGGACGCCGAACCGCGGCACGCGAAGCTTCTCGACCTTGCTGCCGAGCGCCAGCCGCCAGGGCGGCGGCCGAGCCGTCGTCGTCCTGATCCTGAGGCGGCGAGCGGCGCCACTTGGCCGGCGGCTCGTGTCGACCCCGCGGCCCCGCGCGGCGAACACGCGCCCGCGCGCTCGCGACGCGTGGGCCGGCCACGTAGGCGTGTCCTCCCGCCTCCGACAGCGTGCGCCGCGGACAGCCGGCACCACCCCACCACCTTTCCTTTCCTTGCCCCCGGAGTCCGGCCTCCGAGTCCGAGGACCACGTTTCCGTTCTGTTCAAGAAGAAGCGTAAACAGCGCATGTTGCTTTCGTACCGGCCGGAACGGGTCGATCCCATCGTGTTCGTGGTGACGGACCGGTGCGCGCGGTGAGGCGCACGACGAGAGCGGCCGGCCGCCGGCGGCGGGGCCGGTCAGAGCTGGAGACGTTATTATACGCGGCGGGTTCGGACCCCCGGGAGCACCTCAAGTATTTAGTTACGGATTGACGGGCGGCCGTCGACCGGGAATTAGTAGGCTGTTTAGTACGACGAGCTCACCTGAAATTAGGCGAGTCGCCGGTCAATGAGCCAGCAGCAGACTAACCGTTCTCCCTCCCTCGCATCGGCACGTGGTTTTGGAAGGGGTGCGCTAATCACAGTCGCTAGCTACACAGATTGACATAATTGGGTCCACGAAACGACGTCCACTGCGAGACAAAAATTAAGCAATCAACTGCTACGGTACAAACTACGTACTGGAGAACTGAACTACTACTGCCATCAACTGCTGCGTGCTTCCGGCTGGTACCCACCTTCGTGTGCCACTGAACTCGTCCCAATCCAGCAACTCCTGTAGTGACGACGAGGAGTTGACGACAGGGACACGGGAGGAGACGACGTCCATTCCAAGGTCCAACACAACGCGCAGCCAGGGCCATGCACGGCGTCACTGGCCACCGCGGGGCCGAGCCGCAGCAGCTAGCTCCTCGACGAGCGCGGCGAGGCCGTCGTGCGAGGACCCGGCGGGCGCGGTGGCGGCCTCGGCCCGGGCCTTCCAGGCGGCGGCGCGGCGGCGCATCTCCCTGGCGGCGTCCGAGTCGCCCATGAGCTCCTCGACGCGCGCGGCGACGCGGTCCCGGCGCAGCGCCTCGTCGAGGCGGATCCCGACGCCCCACTCCTCGCAGGCGTACCGGCAGTTGATGTACTGGTCGGCGAAGCCGGGCCAGCAGAGCATGGGCACGCCGGCGCGGATGCTCTCGGCCGTGGAGTTCCAGCCGCTGTGCGTGAGGAAGCCGCCCACGGCGCGGTGGCCGAGGACCCGCTCCTGCGCGCACCACTCCGCCACGAAGCACCGGCCCGCGGCGGCCGCCAGGGCCCCCGCGGGCAGCGCGCCGGCCACCAGCCCCGGCCGCGCCGCCCACAGGAAGGGCCGGCGCGCGGCGGCCAGCCCCCACGCCAGCTCCTCCGCCTGCGCCGCCGACAGCACGGCCAGGGACCCGAAGCTGACGTAGAGGACGGAGCCCGGCGCCTGCGCGTCCAGCCACGGCACGCACTCGCCGTCCTCCTCCCACAGGCTCAGGTGCTGCTGCTGCGTGGCGCCGGCGAGGGGCCCGACGGTGTACACCCGCGGGAACTCGTCCCTGAGCGCCGCCAGCACGTCGGGCTCCAGGCACTCGAACGTGTTGAGGATGACGCCGCCCCGCGCCCGCGCGCAGCTGTTGGCCTCGCCTTCCTCCACCCGCAGCGCGAAGCAGTGCGGGTCCAGCGTGCGGACGAAGCTGGAGATGTCGCCCAGCCGCACCGGCGGCATCCCCGCGATCCAGTCGATGGGCGTGTCCAGGTACCCGTTGGTCAGCCAGCTCTCGTCTGGTGCCATTATCATCGCGATCGACGCCATCGGCCCATCCCGTGCATGCCAAGAAACAACACACGACGGCCGGGTGCACGCATGCGAATCCATTCATCAGGACCGCGATCGAAAACACACAAATCAAAAGGAAGAGTAGGGCATGCATGCATCGATAATATGACCGATCATGCAATCATCATCACCCAAGCAAGCAGAACGGACCTTTGAGCGGCGTGTAGCCCCGCTGGCGGAGCTCCCTGAGGCGGAGCGTGCCGAGGAAGCCGCAGGAGCTGGTGCCCCAGAGCACGAAGGCGGGGACCCCGATCTCGTCGGCCGCGTCGAGCGCGAAGCTGACGAGCCCGCTGACGACGACGCACGTGACGGTGCCCAGGCTGCGCGCGAGCGCCACCAGCGGCGCGCCGCAGCTCCTCCGCAGCGAGAGGTAGAGCCTGACGGTGCTGTCGGGGGCGGCGCGGTCCTCGTCCGACAGCCCGTCCGGCACGGCCGCGAAGCGGAAGCCCTCGCGGGCCCGCCGCGGCGGCAGCCGCGCGTGGTTGCGCTCCGTGTTGACGAAGGTGACGCGCACCCCGCGCTGCGTGCAGCAGCCCCGCCAGCCGCAGCGTCGGGTTGATGTGCCCCGCGCACGGGAACGGGAACACCATCGCGTGGGCCGGGCGGCGCTCCTCCTCCATGGTGACTGGCTGTGGTGCTCGGCGGGGGATCGATGTGGTGTGACCGTGTGAGAGAGCCGGAGCCCCGGTGCGAGCGCGGCTCGTCGTCTAAATAGACAGCCCCGGTCGCCGCCGCGGATATATTTGGATCATGGATGGGCCCCCGGGTTTTGGCAGGTCGCCGCGACGGATATATTCACGGTCCGCTAGGCAAAGATCGTGTCGTCTGGAATCAAATCTCCCTCGCTGCATCGGCACAAAATCTTGTCCCTCGCCCGCCGCCGGCGCCCGGTTACCCCCGGGGTCTCCCTGCGCTCTGTTGATCTGCTCTGCCGCGCGCGCCCGTGTGTCCCCGGGGTTTCCTACTGTGCCGTCCTGCTCTGCCGCCGTAGGCGTCGGCGACGGGACGCACGGGTGACCGTTTCAGTTCTGACTTCTGACCGGGCCGGCCGGCCGTGATGACCTCACCGGAGCAAGAAAACGCTGCCCGGTCCCCCGTCGCCAAGATTCTCGGCGGATCACGCCGCCGAGTGACTGCGTGCGCAAAGGATTTTGTTTTCCCCGGCCACCCCACCACCGCATCCCTGCCCACGGGGAGGGAGAGAGGCAGACCAAGATCTCGCGCCCGCTGCCGACGGCGATCGATGGGCTGGTGGACGGCTGCCGCGCGCGCGCGCGTTTCATAAATAATACGGAGCTATATATAGTACGACGACGACCACGCCCTGCCCGGCTGACCGGCATGCGTATCATATGGCGTCCCGTGCGGATCTTGGCCGGATCGGGCGCGTTGGTCGCTTCTGGGGCGGCGCGGATGCCGTGCGTATGCGGATCGTATCGGCTCGATTTCTAGGAGCGGTCGCGCGTACTGCTAATTATATACGCGCGTGCCTTTCCTGCTTAGCTCTGGTCTGCACTACTAGGCTGACTGACTGCTGCCGCCCAAAGTGTGTGTAGGATCCATGCATGGAATTATGCAAAGATACGGCGTGATTGGGCTGACAATTCGACCCAGGACACGGGGGAGAGCGACACGGGCGTGCTGAGTGTCTCCGCTGCGGTCACGGAAAAGAAGAAGAAGAATTGGTCGAGGCAACGGGCAAAACCATCCGCGCTCCGATCGGCCGCGGGGACATCCAGCCCAGGCCCCAGTGATGTTCCTGGCTTTCCCCCAACCTTTTGACCACGGCCGCCCGGCCCCGGAGCGATCGAGTGGGTGGAATATGCTTATATGCAGGAGCACGTTTATTGTTACTATTTGGGCGCGTTTCATGCCAGTGTGGGGCTTTAATTTGTGTCATTAGCGGCCCAGTGCCTTTGACTTGGACCGAGTGACTGGCACGATTACTGTTGGCGTGAGGTGTGGTCATCCTGATCCATTTTCAGGAAACGGAGCACTCGCACCGTCGCACGTAACATATATAAGTATTCAGCGCATTGCTACTGGAGTATAATTCATAGATTGTGAAAAGAAATATTCTCCAAGCGTCGCTGCGGAAATTTGATTATGCCCGCACAGTACACTGCAGAAAGGCATTGTATGCATAAATCCACAGAAGATCAATAGAATGTTTAATTAGACATCTTAACTAGACGGTGGCGTGTCATTCAACTTAGTAAGCCTCTACGATGACTATGGCTTTCGCGCATGTTAAAATAAATATGCAGTGAGATTTTCCTATTTGGACGTAAAAGATGTGCATGCATGCCAATGACAAGTGCGGGTGCCAAACTGTCGATGCTCAATTCGAAGCCAGTTTGTTCCGAAGTCCCATGGGCCCACGTGGGGCCACTCCGCCACACAGCTCATGCCATCGGACGGTCAGCGTGGCGGAGAGTGGGGCGGGGCTGCCCTTAGGGCATACAAACCGTTGCTAGTTTCTTGTCTCTACATCCATTCTTCTCAATGTACTCCTCTGGTCTTTGAATAATGGACGTTGGGAGCATCTACACAGTTGTTTCAACTAATGGATGCCGGAGCAATGAGGGCCTTGCTGCATCACTGCATGCAAGGCGTGGCACTATGGGAGTGCCACAGTAACCACACAGGCCAAGGTCACTTGATGTCAAGATATAGGATCACAGCCTATTTAATAGGGGTACTAGAAAAAACTTCTAATCATTTGCTCCTTAGCATACGAAATCATGTCCACAATGTCCATTTTCCATACTCCGACTGAAAGAAGTACGTAGAATTATGTTAGTTACGTTGCATGCCTTTTCTTTGCAACGCCAACGTGACAAAAACAGTTCTCTTTGCAAAACATAGATCAATCCTCTATTATTTTTAAGCACCTACACGTATCATGCATGGGTGTTGTAATAAGACATCATGGATTTCATGATTCATTTCTATCAGTGCCCCGTTTGAGTTTCTTGAATTGGAATTTTAGTACAATAACTATTTGTCCCCCACTAATATAAGGAGAGAAAAGAGAATTTAAGAGACTTAGTGGAAAAAGGAGAACAAAGAACTTCACTGATACAATTCCAAACATTTTACAGGTGTGGAATCATGGATTCCAATCCATATGCATCATTGACTCTACTATTTTGTCACATTTCAATTGTTCTAAATTTTTACGAATCAAACGAGGCCTTAGACAGAACTGTGTCACAGAATATCATGCTACAATAACCCATGGGGAAGCTCTTACTTATGGTAAAAATCGCCAGGAACCTTCCCATTATGATTTTCCATCGGGGAAGGTCTGATCCATTACCCCTGACGGTAACCGTACCTACCAAGTAACATCTGTTATAGTGGCGCAGCGGCATCCGGCCGGACTCGCTTGGCGCCCACGAGTCGCGGCCTACCAGGCCATATCACGAGTCCTCGACACATAAGGCCCACATGTCTAACTCAGTCCAAAAAACTAGTCCATTAGTCCATTAGGTAAGTGTTGTCCCTGCCTTATATGTCGTGCTCCCCTCATCAATTACCGATGTAGGGCTTAAACCTAACAATCTCCCTCCGTCACACATCGACCCAACACTTCTGTCACACTATACCGGTGACTCCCTGACGTCATCCAGGCCGCTGACACGAGTCAGCATCTCCTCCTCGGAGAACTCCACAGTCTCTCCCATCACCAGTGGTACACCGAGATTTTCTAGGTTTACAACCATAGGCTCTGATACCACTTGTTAGAGTGGCACAGCGACATCACGATCCATGGCCCACCAAGCCCATATCACTGAGTCCCCAGCACACAAGGCCCACATGCCTAACTCCGCCCAAAAGACTAGGGTTTGGTGTTCGGTCACACCAAAAAATTCAGTTCGGTCTTCGGTTCCTCGGTTACTTCGGTCTGCGGAAACCTAGAACTGAAGTTGCATACAAGAAAAATGAAGACCGATCTCTTCGGTTCGGTCTTCGGTCAGACTGATCTGACAGAACAATGTTACTTGCATAGCATCACAATAGCAAGACAAGGTATACAGATTCAAGTTGTTCACGAATCACGATACACATCACAGTAGAAACACATCACGATACAAGCGGTGTGCGGTGTGGTGGCGGTGGCGAGCGGCGAGGCGCCTGCGGGATCTGTCGAGGCGCTGAGCCCCTGACTGGCCGAGCGAGTTGCGGTAGGGAGGCACCGACGCAGGGAGGACACCGGTGCGGGTGACCGCGGGTGGGCCTAGCGCGGAGGGCGGTGTGGTGGAACCGCCCAACTTAACCTAGTTTAAGCACATAACACGAGTTTAGCATCTAAACTGGATTAAGTCCGGTAGTCTATCAGGTCCCTAAAGGACCCTGACTACGCCAGACAGGATCGGATATACACCAGGTGACCAAAATAGTCCTTGGATCTCTCCAATATCAGAAGTTTGATTAATAAACTTTAATAAAGACAAAACAGGTCAGAATAATAACAAAAAGTTTTTATAAATTGTATAACAAAAGTATAAAAAATTACAGCGGAGGTGAGAATCAAATGATAGAACTCTGCTATATAGGTGATAACATTATGTGAAATCAACATCGAGTCCTACTGGTGTTATTTTACATTAAACAAATTTAAGAACAGAAAAGAAAGCATTAAGTATCTGGCTTCTTTATTTCTTCAACTTTAAGCGGTATGAGGAAGCCGTCAGGAGGACACCTTGCTTAAATACCTTTTTGCGAAAGAGGGATGAGCTAGAGACTTATACCTGAAAAAAATTAAAGCCACAACCCTGAGTAGTAATTACTCAGCAATACTTATCCGACCACTGGGTCTAAACCCGACTTTGTAACCTATGGCCGATCTGGTTAGGTAAACTCACACTGCAACTGCCTAGAAATATATCCTTAGCTTATAAGTTTATCTTCTTTTAGTTATTTCCTACAATTACTAGGTTATATCTATTCTATGATCAAACAAAGGCAAATATTTTGCAAAATCATTCTTAACAAAATCATTATTCTTCTTGACTACGTGTTGGTGATGATTCAGCTCTTACACTTGGTAAGCCCAGCGATTCGAAATCGATTTTATACTCTCGGGAATAATACTCAATCACCCGTCATATGTGTGTACGACGACCCCACATATGACAATCTAACATCCAGTGCCGCCTAGTTGGAAACATCTTTACCGAACCCGGGTGTACAGTCCGTCGACACCCGCCTGTCTCCCACCTTCCAGTTGGTCTCGTATATTTCCAACTCTTAGGTACAAATAATGAAACCTTTATCGGAGACCGTTAAGGACGACAAGTGAAAGAGACGTGTTCGAAAACCGAAAGCATGGCCAACGTCGAGACAACCTTATGTGACATAGGTAGAAATACAAACCACCATTTTTTGAAATACCAAACTATTCTTGCCCAATGTCTCCATTTCAATATCTTAGGAAAACTTTCTTATCTAGATTCAAGTTTTGTTAAAAGTAAAAACGGCCTAGAATTAAGCTTGGCTAAGCATTCTAATCTATCGCGTATAGGATTAATAATGTTGGATTTAGGAGCAAATCATGCACTAGGGTTTCAATCAATTATTAACTCTAATGCACATACATAACTCATTGATTAAGACTCAAATGAAAAAGGGGAAATGCACAGGGGCTTGCCTGGATTACTCCAAAGGTTGAAGCCCGCAAAGTTAGCATCTTGATCTGCAATATTTCTCCTGGTATTGTTGTCGTTGTGCAGAGTTTGGCTTTTAGATTCTTCCTTGAATCCTCTCATCGGCAATCTACTACGATTTATCGAATCTAAATATATGATATGGATGATGCATAAGTACGAGGATGATCAACCTGTATTAAAAGAAGGATAAAGTTTTTTAAAAGAAAAGGTGGGGCACTGGAATCATTGTCTATGCTTCATCCTAAGCTTAGATAATTTTTCTAAGGTTTAAAATAATTTTCTAGGGTTTTCAAATAATCTTATAAGGTTTTAGAATAATTTTTAGAATTTTAAAAGCTAAAAACGAATTATTAGGAATTAAAAATTATTTCAAAATAATAAAGTAATTATTTAGTTATTTTTATTAAATATTTAGAAATAAAATAAAACTTTAAGGATTTGAAAACTAATTAACAAAATAAGAAATACATAATTCTTTTTAGAAATTTAAATCCAAATTATAGTAATTGAAATAAGGAAAGTATAAATTTAGAAAATCAGAATTAAAAAAAAAGCCCAAAGCCCACATTGAGTCTTTTATACAAAAGTTCTATTTTCTCCTTGAACTATTCATTTGGCCAAATTTGCATCTCTCTCCTCTTCAGCTCGGCCCAGCCCGAAGGTAAGGCCGGCCCCGACTCTCCTTTCTTTTCCCTTTTCCTTGGCATGGCCCAGCGCAAAGCCAAGTCGGCCTACTTCCCCTTCTCCATTTTCTTGGCCCAACTGGTCTCGGCCCACTTGGCTTTTGCCAAGGGTACGGCCTGAGCCGAGGCGTTCGCGCTCACACACGCGTGGCGTGCGTGCACGCATGCGGCAGCGGCGGCGCCGGTGACCTTCCTGGGCAACGGAGCGTCTTCAGCTCTCACCGGCGACGAGCAGCGATGCGACTTTCCCTCTTCTATTCTCCCATCCCTTTCCTTTTCCTCTTTCTCTCTGCTCGTGCCCGCCATGGTGAACACGCCATGCGCACGCGCTCGAGCGCGGCAGCGAGCGGCGTTCCTGGCGGCTCTAGGCCAAGCCGGTACCGAAGGGTACCCGCACAGGGTGCGCACTTGTGCCCGGCATCAGGTGCACATGAAGGATGGCTGGGTGAGGGTTTGTGTGAGCGGGTGAGAAGGGTGAGGTTGCGACCATTGCCACCGGTGCCATGAGAGGTGCGGCTCGATTCGAGCTCACCTAGGCCTAATCCTCAACGAGGATAGGTGGAACAGGTGGAGGACAGTGGAGAACATGAGTTCTTACCTTCCGGCGGCGAGCGGAGCGACGGAGAATGGCAAACAGCGATGAGTAGAGGCGGCGGACAATGGGCGCCCGGGGCGGGGCGTTTGGGGAGGTGGAGCGATGACGACGAGCGGTGGCTTGGTCTGCGAACGGAGCGGTGGAGCTCGGGCGGTGGTCGGACAAGGCAGGGAGGCATCAAGTGTAGGGGCGGCAGCGGAATCGAGCGGGGCCGTGCGGGTGAGTGAGAAGCTCGTCCCCGTCTCCCCTTGACCGGAATGAAGAAGAAAGAGGTGGGGCAGGCCCACCTATCGGCGCCGCAGGTTTAGCGGGCCGCCTTGGTGGCGAATGGGGCGAGGCCATGTGGCCTAGGCACGGCCTTGGGCCGGTGCATGGCACATGCCGGGGTGGGAAAACGGGGCAGGCCGCAATGGGTTTGGGGCACCGGTTCCTCCCATTTTCTCTTTTTTTTTTAACTAAATCACCCTTTTGCAGTTTGAACCACTTCAGAAGCAAAATTACAGTAAGATCCATATATAAGAGTGAAAGGGCATAAATTATACTGCTATTTTATGCTGTTATCCTTGGATTAAATAAATTTTGAAAATGCTTTGATTTTTCAAATAAATTTAAATCTTAACTCTAAAATTTTGAAGAATTTGACTTCAAATTAAATTTGAAGAAGTTTAGTTATTAACTACAAAGTTTTCAAATTAAGCATATGATGATAAGCTTAAATGTACTTAGGAAAATGGGGTATCACAGGCGGCTGGCCGACCAATGGTGGCAGATGGCGGCTGGCGCCTGGCGGAGGATGCACCGCGTCGGCAGGGAAGACTGGAGGAGGCGTTGCGCCGGTAGGGAGGGAGGACGCGACGCACCAGCAGGGAGGAATGGAGGAGGCACTGCTGCGCCGGCGCTCTGCTCCTTTGCGTCTGTTGCGGGGAGTGGGGGGGCGAGGGGCACGGGCTGAGGGCAGCCAGGCGGGGGCGGGGTGCTGGCTCGGCTGGAGTGGGAGGGTTTATATACGTATGGTTACAGGTGGAGGTGGATTCTAGTGGGCTAACCGGGGAATGGGCCGACTGTTGGGCTGGAACTTCGGTTTTTCGGTTACTTCGGTTGTTTTCTCGGTTCGGTCATTTCGGTTTAAGTTAGTTCGGTCATTTGGAAACCTGACACCGAAATTAACTTCGGTTCCGTTCGGTTCGGTCATTTCGGTTTCGGTCTCGGTCATTTCGGTTCGGTTTCTCGGTTTCAATTTTTTTACCCACCGCTACAAAAAACTAGTCCGTTAGATGAGTGCTGCCCCCGCCTTATATGCCATGCTCCCCACTGCCAATTACCGATGTGGGACTAAACATAACAACATCTAATAGTTTTTCATGGGTCTGCGTTCAAAAAAACTTGTCTGCATAGTGATGTCTTCAAATTTGGAGGTGTAGAAATTAAAATGCATGGTAGCATACTCTATTCGTCATTTGACTTTCTAGACATCAACTTTGACTGCTCATTTTATTTAAACAAATTTACTATCATTATCCCCCTGTGATTTACCAATTTATCATTTGTTGATTCTGTCCTAAACTATTACGGTTCTGGGTACTTGTTTTCTCTATTCACGTTCACATAGAAAATCTAGACATATCTACGCTGTAAAAGAACCAGTTTATAAATAACAATATCTATCCACATGTTTTGTACCCATCCAATTATTCCACCGTTAGATCTAATCATTGGTCCCACCAAATATTTAATTTGACGCTCGCCAGGCAGACACGCGTGTTTCTGCCATGCCGGTATGAGTTCCCATCGCAAATTCTTTGGTTTTTTTCATCGGAAACCCACCGAGGCCAAATCTATACCCATGGAAAGCAATCCCACCATAAAACCCCAGAACTCCCTAGGACTCCGGTATCCAACAAATCAAAAAATCAACATATTGCAGTCCATTAAACCCGAGATTGATTAATTAAGGCCCAAAATCATAAAAAATACAACGTACATCCTCATCGCATCCAATAGTACATAATACCAAATTGCTATTTGAACCATGACTAAGCCTACTCATAAACACTCGACAACCGATCTCATCCGAAGAGAACGTGGAGGATCTGATTCAAGGTGGGAAGCTCGTACCTGGCCTCGGGAGGAGGAGGAGGTGGCATGGATCCGTCCGCCGCGAGGCCGAAGGATGCAGCGGTGGCATGGATCTATCCGCCGCAAGGCCGGAAGGAGGCACGCCGGCCCGCCGTGAGCCTAGGGGCAGAGGAGTCGGAGGCGCGATGGTGAGGGACGAGGCTGGCGGCCGGCGCTGGGCCGCCACGCAGACCGGCGAGGGGTCTGGCAGGGGCGGCGCCTTCGTCCGGAGGTCGGGGTGGGAGTGGCCGCACTCGCCGGAGGGGTCCCGGCGGTGCCGCTGCTCCTCCACCATGCACGGGCCTGCCGCCGTCGTGCGCCTCGCTCGCTGTGCCGCTCGCGCCATCGTCGGGTGAAAGAGAAGGGGGAGGAGGAACGAATGGCTAGGGCTAGGGGGGCGGTGGACTGGGCGTATTTTGATCCTCCTGGGCTCACATGAGCCGTCCGATTTGATCGGACGGTGTGGGGGAGGTCGCTGGGCGGATAGGCCTAACAGGCCAAAAGGGGAGGTGCCGGGGTTAAATGGGCTGCGCCAGATTCAGCGCAATATGGGGACTGAGACTGTTTTGTGAATATTTTCTGCCCTAAATTTTTTTCCACGATAAATATGCGCATGTCATGTGTATATAATATACACAATTATTTCTTATATTAAACCTTTATTGTTTTACTTATAATATCTTCATCTAGCCATGTGTGGGACGCACGTGCATTTTGACTAGTATATTAAATTCTAGTCTCTAGGACATGGAAAAGTCATGTTCTATCCACTCAGCCGCGTTTGGTGTTCGTCGCCACCCACGACAGCAACATCTGTCAACTCTTGCCACAAAATTCTTAACTGTGCGAACATTTCCGTTTAGGTTGATACATAGTTGACTAGTTTTACTTGAGAACCATTTGCATGTTTCTTCATCGTGCATGATAGCATCAGGTGTCTTTTGGAGGTAACATAGCCAAGGCCTTGTATTTTGCCCCGGAATCAGAACAAGCGCACAAGGCAAAGAATAAGATGACGTTTGGTTCACCCTCTGCCTCCGGTAACGTAATTGGAAATGGAATCAGATCACAGGGATGATTGGCGTTGTAAAGGTGATCTCTGTAACTGCCTACTGAGATCTCTGGTGATGATTGGCGTTGTAACTATCTACTGCGTAGTCTGTTTAAACATGATTAGGGGCGCTGATCTGTGGTAAATGTGAGAGTTGTTTTTTTTCTCTCATCACAATTGGAACATGAAAGTTATGTTTTAGCTGTATTTTTTGCTCAGCAAGGTGAGGATACATAACGTGATTTTGGTAGAGGGCGAGGTCATGAGCAGTGTGGTACGTAGGTCACTTAGTGACGTCGGAAGAGAAGGCTGGCGACGACACTCTACTACCAGCCACCAGTTCTTGCGCAGACGGGGCATATGTCCCGATGGTGAAGGAATTAAAGAGCTGAAGCTCTTGACGCCGGTGTCAACGTTCAGAGCACCACGGGCGACGTTGGCTCTGACCTGACGAAGGCCATTAGCCCAGCATAGGGTGTAGTCCGGATGTCGATGTCGGAGTAGGGGATCAGCCAACACACGCTGATTCATGTGCCGCTGCCCCATCCCACCCCCGAGATTACAGCCTAGAAACAAGAAACGAGAATGTTGGATTAAGGGTAGTCTGTTCTGTTTGAATGACAATAGACTAAACTTAGTCCTTTGTATCAAACACGTTCTGAATCGCATACTCACTCCACGAGCCTTCTGCAGGAGACGGCAGAACTTCTCGCGAAGGGCGCGGCTGTTGCATAGTGAACAGGAGCGAAAACCGGGAGGGTGGAGTTATCATGTCACTTTTTATTCCCGTGGTTACTTGACTCCCTATTAGCATGTTGTGTTTATTACAATTCGTGTTCCAAGCTAGTATTTTTTTTGGAAACAATAGACAATGTTATGTCCCATGTTGCGAAATATTTTAGGAGTTGTTTATGACCAATTGCATGGCTTATTGGGATCATGAAAGATCACAATTTAACCACCGAATCATGCAAGATCACAAAAGTTTTTGCCAAACACTTAGATAGTACGTATGGGTCAATGTCTTCATCCATCATCGCACGTAGGGAATGTAGTTGTGTATGGTAGGCGAGCGATGGGACGTATATTATCTTCCGGTTCGTACTACAGAAAACGAGCTTAGATTATCAGTTGAAAACCTAAGGTTTCCAGAGGCTTGAAGCTAGCTCTTTCAAACTCACATTTGGAACTCCTTCCCCTTCGTCTTATTAAATTATACTTGCACCTAATCTTCAGGCATGACATAACTGCCCTCGGAGAGCTTGAACTTCTCACTTGATTAGTTGATTAGGTGCATTATTAACTTGTTCGTTCTTCGAAGCTTAATTAGGTGTATAACCGGAGCGATCATTGCGCTAACCTTTTTCACTTGCTCTCGGTTTCATGTTCGCTCAACGGCCAATGCTTTAAGCACTCTAACCTGTCGCATCTACCTACTGCCTGAAGGGCGATGGTGTTAGTTAACGGAGCAGTAGCCTGGTAGGTGTACAGAATCGACCATTTCTAAACAGATTAGGAAAACTACAACTTAAATTTCAAGTTGATATACGTACAATTTAGTGGATGGCCTTCAATGTCCACTGGCCTTCTCCTGTCGCCCCCGGCTTCAATGGCGCCCCACAGCGCCCTTCACATGTGACCTCCTCTGGAGCCACTGGCCTTTAGAGACCCTAGACCACTCTTCCCCCAAGCGTCGGCGGCGGCGTGACGGCAGCAGCACGTGAGGGAGATGACAATGTTTAGTAGGCTTTCAGGGTTGTACGGAACACGGAACGTATGTACAGCACCTTACATTTCTTATGTTTTTTTTTTTCTTTTTGCAATTTTTTCCATGAAAATTCACTGTGTTGAAACCTAGCCCGTTGCTGTGTACAGTATTTCTTTGGGCCTAGCATTGGCAGCTTGAATAGCAGATCACATTCTTGGGTGCTACTGCTTGGGCTTGCAATAGGCAGTGGGCCGAATCAACCTAGGAGGCTTTTGTTCTACAAGGGTTTTTCGGGCATGTTTGGTTGAGGGCCATGGCCCATGGGGTCTTGACAAATTTTGGCCACAATTTAACCACGTTTGATTCTAGACTAAAATTTATCCAAACAACCAAATTTTATTTTTATGGTCTATTTGGACCAAAACAAGGTATGCGATTGAAAAATTATGTTGTTTGAGTAAATTTATGTGTAAAGTCAAATACGGTCAAATCATGGCCTAAATTTGACCTAGCCACTATTGGCTCTAAATCAAACATACCCTTCCACTGGCTCTTGAATTGGGAAAGGCCAAACCTGTCCCGCTTCACCGGACATGACACATGGGTACATTCGGCTTCTCATTATTTTCTTCTCATTATGTCAGGTGATGCACTGATGTTCTTTTTAGACAAAAAGAGAAACAATGAATTTTTTATACAAGGGAGAAAACAATGTGTCCAGCCCTCATTTGCAAGATGTGGATTGGCCAAACATACAAATATGTACTCCCTCTTTCCCCAAAAGAATGAAATTATGGCTTTGTTCTAAGTCAAATTATCAGTAACTTTAATCATATTTATATTAAAATACTATTAAATATTATGCTACCAAATTAGTATCATTAAGTTTATGGTGAAATATATTTTCATATTACACGTATTTGATATCATAAATGCTGTTATATTTCTATATAAACTTTGTTAAACTTATGATGGATTGACTAGGACAAAGCCAGAATTTTTCTTTTGTAACTTTTGTGGACAAAGGGAGTAGCACTTTAGACAACCAAAAATGATACTTGGGTTTTTCTAATTCAATTATTTAAAGTTTGATCAAGTTTATAGGAAATAATAGTCACACCATGACACAAAATAATCAAAATATATTTTATGATTAATCCAACGGTACTACCTTGGTGCATACATATTAGTATATTTTCATTTTATTTTAAAGTGAAAGAGTATTTTTAATTGCAAGCACATTTCTTAAATTTATGCCAAGAACATTAACATATTTATGTAAATTTAGTCAAACTTAGAAATTTGAACTTAAGACAAACCTCAGCATAGCTATATTTTGGGACATGGAGAGCATAGTATAAAGACTGTTTTGATGTTCTAACATGAGACTGAGGAGTATCAAGGAATGAAAGAAGCCTTGATCCTACATAAAACTTCTAACTAAAACTACGGAAGATTTCCATAATGTTTGTCACCAATTTTTAACATCCCATCTTCTGAACACCTCTCTCTCTCCCCCTCCCTCTTCAGACAAGGGCTAAAATTCCATGTGAAACTGACTCTTATGAAGGAGTTAACCAGATTTTTCATTGAAATTCGTATCACGGGTTAGAGTTTTAGGAGATATAAATTTAATCCGTAATAATATTAGAGTTGATTATATGCAAATTTAGAGATTATTTTAATGTATATTTTATGATATCATATTGGGTAATTTCATATGCAGATTTAGGACTTATTTTATTTTATATTTTATAATGGCATGTTGAGTAATTTATATGCAAATTTAGGGGGTTATTTTAATTCATATTTCATAATGACATGGTGGGTAATTTATATGCAGATTTAGGACTTATTTTATTTTATCTTTTATAATGGCATATTGAGTAATTTATATGCAAATTTAGGAGATTATTTTAATTCATATTTTATAATGGCATAGTGGGTAATTTTATGCAAATTGAAGGGGTTATTTGATTCATATTCCATAATGGCACGATTGACCGTTTTTATACAAATTTAGTGGATTATTTTATTTCATCTTTCATAATGTCATGGTGAGTAATTTTTTTAGAAAATATAATAGATCTATTGACTACTTATATTTTATGAGAGCTACATGATTGATGACATGATGTTTATGATTCTGTGAGAATTTTTAATGATTTATCTTTTTTTAGAAAACAGATCTATTATTAGAGCTACATGATAACATGATAGATGACGGGATGTCAATTACATAGAAAACATATCTAATGGGGCCACTAGACCATATCCTAGCTAGGACGAATATATCGAGTGCTTATAATACAAAATGAACAATGTAGCGCTATTGTAGACAGAGTGAAAAATAGTTAGAATAGTGATAGGAGAGGTTGGATTGGCATCTCACTAGAGACAGCCTTTAAGATTTCAACAATCGATGATAGAATGTAGTTTCTGATTATATGAGAATTTCTATAATTTTATCTTTTATTTAGCGTATCTTGCGAGGATTAAAAAGGAGGCTCCAAAAGAGTTTTCAATTAGTATTAGTAAGATTTGGTACAAAATATCTGTTTCATAGAAATGTTTCTAGCATCTTTATGAAAAAAAGTTATGGATCATTTAATGGTGTAAATTTGTAAATGGAAAAAATTTGACAAAAAACCGAGAAGTAAATTTGAAAATGGAAAAAATCCAAAAAAAATTGCTTTCATTAAGAGTTGAACTCAAAACCTCTCGTAATGGCAGAGGTGGGTAATTACTTAGAAAATAAATTGAAAATAGAAAAATCTGTCACAAAAGAAGAAATTTGCTTTCGTTGAGAGTTGAACTCAAAACCTTTTATAATGACAGAGGTGAGTAATTATTTAGAAAATAGATCTAATGGCTATTAATATTCTAATCTGGCAATCGATGGTTGAATATTTCTGATTTTTATGAGAATTTCTAGGATTTATCTTTTTTTCTGGTGGATTTCGTGAGGATTAATGTGAAGACTCAAAAAAAACCTCTAATCAGTAACAGTAAGATTAGAAGGCGGTCGTATACGAATGGTTGTATGGTTCCGCTTGCATTACAAAACAAACAACACTTAGTGTTACCTTACCCATCCTTGCAACTAAAAATTTCAGCATAGTCTTTTGTGAAAGCTTGCGCTTCGCCAAATAAAAACAATTCATTTTTGTAAAAATTAATTTTGAGGCCCAATAACTGTTCAAAAGTACTTAGTGCTAGCATTGTGTTTGTCGTGTTGGGCTTGTTAATGCATTGGGCTATTTGGATGGTCACATTTTCCATCTCCAAGCCCTGGATCGAACTAATACTATAGGGAGAGTTAGGGATTGCCCGCTTGCATCCTAGGGAGAATGCAGCAGTGATAACAATATAATATCGTACCATACATCATACATGAGATGCACCCGAAACTTGCTCCAGCGAGACGCTGACATGTTTTATGCAAATTCCAGTTTGGCTTTACAACGGATTCACCAGGAGGGGAACAGCAGCCTTGACGAAACACATCAAAGAATGGGGAACAATTAATGGAAAGAAAAAAACGAAATGTCTGTTGTTTGTTTTTGGAGTCAACATCCTGAGAGAAAGACTGTTACAGACCATCAATAACTTCGTCCGCAGCAGATCGATCGAGACTTCTTTACTTCGGCCAGAAAAAAAAGCCAGTTAATTTCAAGGTTTGCTGAATCCGATGCTCTATATCTTCAGTTTGCCCTGAACCTTGATCAGGCGCCCGGAGTACCGCTCGCACTTGTCGCCCGAGCTGAAGACGCAGCGGCCCGATCAGCTGGCTGGGATTCTGCTACATTTGTTTTGCAAACACGCATCAGTTACTACCAAAGTATGAAACTTTCTGAACAGATTTGAATTTGTGTCAAGAACACAGGGATGATCTGCCCTGAAAAACACACGCACCTGTTGTGCTGGGAGCTGGCAATACTGAGATAGCCTGAGGCGGCGGCAGCTGGAGCCTGAAGTTGTGCGGCAGCGAAGGAGCCGGGAAGAAGGGGCCCTGAATCTGCGCCGCTGGCGGATGCTGCAGCAACGGTGGCACCGTGACCTGCTGCGCCGTCGGCGGATGCTGCAGCAACGGTTGCATGGTGACCTGCTGCGGCGGCGGCGCCGGCGGTAGGATTGCCCTCGGCGTCGGAGCCGGGGGCGCCATGTACCCGACGTACTGGTGGTAGGGTGACGCGGTGGGCGAGGCCAGGCCGTACAGCTGGGCGTAGTAGTTCTGCATCACTTGAGGGTTGGCCAAGGCCTGCTTGTCCATTACGTTACCACGCATTGGAATTAGCCTCGGTTCGATAATTCACACACTCACGAATGATGAAGTAACAGGAAAAATGACACGGCGCTAATGGTAGTTTTGGATTTCCAACATGGGAAAAAAGAAGAAGCAGCCTAGCAACGAGCATAGCCGACGACGATGTTTCAATGCATGCAAATATAAAGTGAGAGCTCGTACTGTTGCGGTAACAGTGCAATAATCTACCTCTGATGAATACAGACAGGGTGGACATGGACTGGAGGGAGATGTCCCTAGGCATGTGCGCGACAAGTGGCGCTGGCAGTTGTGCATGTGAGGGAGAAGAAAGGTAAAAAAAAAAAAAACAAAGGAGACGGGAATTGGAGTGCAGGGGGAGCATGCTTACCTGTTGGTATTGAAAGTCAGGTGGGTACCAGTACCTGCAAAAAGTTTTTGCAGCTTCTTCAGTGACTGATTTTAGACTGGAAAAAGAGCTTGCCTGGGTTTGCCCACATCCGGCCCACTATCAGTACAGTGCACCCCCAAGGGCCAAAGCCAGGATCTAGATCATTGACCTACATTCCTATAGTTTCCTTCCCACTCAGGAGCTACTAGGGCTGTTCTCATGAAATAATAGAAAGCGCCTCCAATAATTCCTTATCGTCACACAAAACAGTACTAGTTGCTAGTAGTAGTATTTCTCATTTATTCTCAAGGACACAAAATGGTAGTACTAGCATTTTATAGATAATCGAACGAACAAACAAATGATTGAGGTGTAGCACAATCGTGAAGCAGCTGAAATGGCGTCAATGCTTGTTAAACCCTGCAGGCTGCAGCGCACCCAAAAAAAATAAGCGCAGAGAGTGTTGGCAGGGGAGGCAGGCAGAGCACCCAGCCTGCATGAGCATGGCGAAAGAGACCCTGGGGGGCCTGGGGGGTGGAGGGGGGACCGAGCCCCTTTTTCTATGGATTCAGTGTTGAATGCCTAGATGCTGTCGTGTCGCCCGTCCGTCCCCTGGGCTATAAAGTATCGTGAGCAATCCTATTCCTATAATCCTATGCGGAGGACGACGAGCACCGAGCCGCCAGCTGAATCTGCACGGGCTCAGGTTGAACGGCAGCGCGTCATACAATTTTTTTGTTTCATATAGGAGCACCGCCCGGCAACCTGTCATCAATGTACCATCCCCATCTCTACCTGCTTGTGTAAAACGAGTTTGGAAAGCCAAGAAGCGGGGCAGATCGGCAGCAGGGATGCGAGGTGAGGAGGAGAGAGACTGACCCGAAGTGAGAGGGGTGGTAGACGGCAGCCGCGCCGTGCTGGGGCAGCATCTGGGGCTGCGGCGAGGCCGGCGGCGGCGCCCTGGGGACGAAATGCGGGCCCGGGGACGCTCCCTGCAGCTGGGGCCCGAGGTAGAGCCCCCTGCCTGTGCCTGTGACAACAATAGCCTGCCATGTTAATTTACCGGAGACGGCAGCACACGCAGAGAGAGGCGCAGGGGTGAAAAACGGAACGGAAAGCAACAGCGCCGAACAAATAAGTGAGCCGCATGCGCTGCGGAGCGCAGAAAAGGCCGGGCCGGGCGGTGGCGGTGAAACGAAGCCGGGAGCCGACAGCGCTGCTGGCAGGCAGGCATGTGCGGCCGCTGCTTTGACTGGCGTCGCTTGGCTGGCTCATCGGCTGGGCGCCGCAGCGCGCGTCGCCTTCTTCGATTCGATCGCCCCGGCTCCGATCCGACCGCGCTTCGCGCCCGTCCGTTTTCAGTTTGGCGCGGCACTGCCCCCACTAGTACTGCACATAGTAAACGCGCCAGCTATTTACTGCCGATAAGCGCTGTGTCCAGCAGCGCAATCCATGCTTGGATGGCAGTGCCGTTGGCATTTGGCTTGGCTTCGACAGCACTCCAACCGCCCAGCAACGAACACCCAACGGTCGTGATCCAGCACGGTTCCCGTCTCCCGTCTCCACTGCCAGGACAGTTCTGACGGCCGCCCGTGGCCCTTTACACCTCTGGCCGCAGCCGGCCGACCCCAGCAGCACGTTCGGTCGCCCGGCGCCGGCCGGTCAAAGCGAGAATCCCCCCACCGATTAAACTAAGACAGACCACCTGGCGGCCGGAGAGGACGGAGCCCATCCGCAGCCGACGCTCTGAGGCTAAAAGCAACGGCTGTAGGTGTAGAAAGAAAAAAATAGTTAAAATAATGATAAAAGAAAAGAGATCGAGATGCTCTCGTTGGTTTTTAGGCCAACCGCCGGTTGGCCTGCGGCAATAATGAAATAAAAAAATGGCATGGGCGGTGCGGGGTGCGATGCGAGAGAGGAGGAGGAAGCGGAGTGGGGGTGGGGGCACGTACGGCACCAACGAACCCGATTGAACTGACAAGGCCAGCCTGGGCAAGCTCACCGCCCATACGGACTTCCCTTGATCGCTTTTTCGCCTGCGGGCTGCGATGCGTGCGAGCGCCGCGTGCGGCCTTTCCTCGCTCGGCCCCGCACGTCAGCCTCCAGCGGCCCCGGACGCGCGCGCGCGGCGTGCCCGGCCGCAGCCCGCCGGTGCCAATGGCGACGGGCTGCCGGGCTGGCTGGATAACGAGATCAGTGCGGGTGGGGGACTGGGGGTAGACGGACAAGGTGGGTTTGATCTGCTTCCTTCGCCGTGCTCGTGAAGCTGTGGTTGTCTCACAGACTCTCACTCACTCACTCACCTCGAGGCTGCTGCTGGGCGGGGCGCGGCGGCCCCAGCGACGCGATGTTGCAGTTGGCGCGCCGCCCGGCGATCGTCGGGTTCGGCTCCTGCACTGCGCGCCGCGCCGCCTCCGGCTCCCGGAACGTCACCTGCGCGCACGCACGCACACGGAGCGTCGTCGTCGCATCACGAGTTTAGGACCGAGCGACCGGGGGGGAATGGACGGGGGCGGCGAGGAGCGCGCGGGCGGCTTACGAATCCGTAGCCCTTGGAGCGGCCGGTGAGGCGGTCGGCGATGACCACGGCCTCCAGGATGTCGCCGTACCGCTCGAAGTGCTGCCGCAGGCCCTCCGACGGCGTCTCCCACGCCAGCCCGCCCACGAACACCTTCGTCAGCGTCGTGTCGCCGAACCGCGACCGGTGGTGCGGCGGCCGCGCCGCCGTCGACGACGACGGCGAAGGCGAAGGCGCCGCCGCCTGCTTCTGCGGCGGCGGGGCGGACATCGCGCGCGCCCGCTGCCGCAGCCGAGAGCGGGACGACGGCTACCAAGTGCCTAGCTACGGATGCGCTGCGCTTGCGCCGGCTGTCAGCTCGCTCGCTCGGTGCGCGTGGGCGTGGATGGGTTTGGGAGCGGACCAGTCCACGTCCATATAAAACCTCAACTCGCTGTGATCGAGGTGGCTTAATGATCGTTGGAGAGGAGGAGGGAGGGAGGGAGGGGGGAATCAGGAATCTGATGATCCAGGTGGGTTGGGGTTGGGGGAGGGGAGAGACAGGCTGCAATGCAAGGGGTTTTGCGCTGGAGGGGACGGTTTGGATGGGGGTGACAGCTATGCCCGCTCCACTCTTTTCCTCCTTTTCCTTCTTTATTTGTGCTTCCCTTGAGTTTCTCCACGGACTGTATAGTAGTAGGTAGTACGTGTAGTAGCTTTTGATGAAGATCCCACGCAACAACTTAGGCATGTTTCTAGGCTGTTTTCGTATCTTTTTTTCCCCACGCATTCTTGTGTCTCTCTCGTCCAAAACGGATGTCATCGACTTACTGTACAGCGGCAATTAGAGGCTTTTTAGGCATTAGACCATGCTCACCAAAGAATTCAAAAGAAGTGCACAGAACATTATTTTGCACTGTGCGTATATACTGCAGACATTGATGAGTTTGAAGTATAGACACTTGGATGTGCTCTCTGTAAGAATAGCCTAATATTTGCATGAGAGTGGAATGCAATATGAAAATTTATAACAATGAGTTACCTCGGTCGCATAAAAGAGAACGGTCTGGTCTGCCCCTCGTCAATATTTTTAACCGCAGTATCGTCGCAACCACAATCTAGATATGTTTCACTCGTGGGCATCCCCAATATCTATTTTCTTCTCATCTCTTGTGGGCCCACCAACCTATACGATGCATCTTATAATGTTTTATCCACCGTACATATCAACGGGCCTCTCAAGAAGTAGACACAACCATTACATACACCCAACACTAGTTGTACGGCACATATCAGCGTTTGTTGTAATAGTTGGCAAACGTAGAGTCTCACACTGTAGAAGCACACTAAGCTTTCTCTAGTGGCCATCTTATTTACCAAGAAGAGATTGGCAACCTATAGCCACCCCAACCAAGCTAGTAGACTAGAACTCTAGATGGCCAAAAGATAGACTAGAACTCTAGTTACGCAATGTGTGTTGAATCCAACCTGCTACATGAGCTCCACACCATCGAAGAAAGCTTTAAGAACATGCCTTGATCCAGATGATAACATGATCCCCTAGGAATTTGAGATCTCAAACATTATGAGTTCTTCAACTTTACTACCCAGTCAGACCATCTTCTTTGACAACCAACCAGAGTCTCCATCGAAAGAAGGGTGCCAATTGGACTATGGCTAAGGCACTACTATATTGAGCATAACCTCAACCTTTCTATCCAAGATCTCAATCAAGACCCGGTTAGACCTCACATAACCTCAACCTTTCTATCCAAGATCTCAATCAAGACCCGGTTAGACCTCACCCAAATGATGGTTGAACTAAGGTCTCACAGTCAGCCGTGAACCCTTATGTACTAACCTTGAAACTACACTAATGGTAGACCCCACCTTTATCATGGCTGAATTAAGGTACTATTTTAGAGCTTAAAGTCAGCCTCTGAGTTCTCATAATATCCCGGTTGGTTGGACTGTCATGTTTTTCTAGTCAAACAAACCCTACCTTGACACCTTGAGTTCCCTAGCAAAGAGTGAACCTTTCCTACCCTATTCCAACAGTCATACTTAACGAGTAACTTATCTCTCTACTGTTTTAATGTGACTCATCATTGTTCTCAATTTCCTTCAAAGTGACCTTTCCTTAGATTAACACCTCAGAGACTCTGGTTCTTCAAGAGCAGGAGTTAATGGGAATATTGTAGTGCTTGTGCATTATTGTGATTGTGTATCATGCGACTTTGATTCTGGGAATTGTGAGAAATGGGTTGTATCGCTCACACTACCAGGGATGTTCGAAAATTCATCCCCTCTAGGAGAAACATACATTGGACGAGTTAATTTGCTAACTGGATGCATTATGCACAGGCACATCCACAACCACAAACGGACCGGATAGCAGTCAAGGCTGTTAACCTAGCTATAGAAATGCTATGGCTTTGTTTTGACAAAAGAAAAATTGTATGGATATATAGCACCACTGCTAAACGTTTACTTCGCGATCAAGAACTCCATGCATGGAAGATATCGAAAGTGCATTAGGCATATTGATAGGCATAGATAATGACAAAGACCTATTTTGTTGGAGCGCGTACATACGGAGACGATCACTAACACAATGCATATGTTACATCGTTAGATCTTAGCTGGCAACTACTACGAAAGAATGAATGCATCTTATGATAACTTAGTTCAGAAGCATAGAATTTGGATTTTGTGAAACAGACACATCCTTAATTTTAGTGTAACTTTGTCAACTCACGGGGAAAAAAATAGTGGTGCTGCAATCCTCATCGGCACGGTACTCTAACGCCCAACTTGTACTTAACCTTGTAGTTCTTATTAAAAAAACGTGTAGGAGTAGTATATACGGAGAAGCAAGCAAACATGGACACATGGCCTCACGTTATGATAGGGCCAACTAAACATGTATATATAGTGAATTTCTAAGAAATGTGCTTTTTTTGATAAACTAAGAAGCGTGAAATGTCTACATTGTCGCACACCTGTCAATAACACAATGTATAGTAGAAACAGATACTCCTCTATCTAAAAATATAGCTATGTTGAACTTATACTAAATGTCTAAATCAGATTGTTTTAAGTCAAATAATTTATATCAAAATATATTAATGCCTATGGCACCGTACCAAAACATTATAAGTAGACCAGGTTATGAAACATATTTCTAAAGTGTATTTATTTAGTGTCATAGATGTGAATATTTTTCTGTAAATTTGATTAAACTTGAGACAGTTTGATGTACTTAGAATATAAACCTAATAATAGCTATATTTTGACACAGAGAGAGAGAGAGAGAGAGAGAGAGAGAGAGAGAGAGAGAGCATCTTTTAACTATCCTCCATTGTTGTGCTTGTGCGATCCTCCATTCATGCGTACTGTTTGCTTATGCTTCGTATTCTTTTTGTTTAGAGAGAAAAACATGTAAATTACTCTTCCTGCATATGAATGTTTCCCCAGATAATCATTTAAACTAATTTTATATCTAGTATACCCTTTTAACTATTTGGTTTAATCTTCCCATTAACATTTTTTTGTTTCTATATGTACAAGTGAAAGTTTTGAAAAATGACGAGGACAATTTGAAATGGGTTTTCTAACATAAATTATGGCGTTCGCTATCACCTACATATTCTAAACAGAACTCAACTTACACACGAAGAAGAAGAAAAGGATAATCATATTACGATACCTTAGACCAACTTAAATATAGTTTGTTTGCACACAAGGCAACATGCATGTGAACTTAATCACTACGATTAAAAATAGATGGTATATGCAAGATGATAAGCAACCACGATCATGCATGATAGTTTGGTATTGAACCATTGATGGGTTCATACAAGAAGAGAAGCCGAAAAACCTTATAATTTGAAATATATGTATTAAAAAAACAATTACAACCATAAAGTTAAAAAAACTGTCAAACAAAGAATATAAAATACTCCGCCTACAGGTCAAACGAGCTATACCCGCTCTGTTTGGATGAAATCATGAAACGCTACGTAAATAACATAAAATTTGAAATAGGGAGAGTATTAGCTAAAAACAACTAGCTACCCACCTGTTTGTATGGACAATCTTAATGGTTGGCTGGTTGCCTAGGTTAAATTTTACACGGCTATATATAAGAGTGTGTTGAACGTGCTTCTTTTAGTGTATTCTGTATCGACACGAGGTGAGGGTCCGAGAAAAAACGTCATACATGATTCGATTGTGGTGGCTGCCTGCTTTTATGTGTGACGCAGTTCTTTCAAGTAATTTTTTTGATAACGTTTCATCAAGTACTCCCTCCATGTTTAAATATATACCGCGTTTGACTTTTTTTAAAATTTTAAACGTTTGTGTTATTAAAAAATAATTATAAGTTACTAGATTTGTTTATCATTTTAGATAGTTTGAACATGACACATTTTTTATATTTTATAATTTTTTAATAAAACGAGCAATTAAACTTGTGAAAAAAATCAACTGCAAATTAGTGTGAGTACTCGGTAAGTAAAGCTGTCTTCGGAACAAAATTGATCGTCAACCGACGTTAGCATGCTGCTGTGTACCGGCAGCTACCTTCCGCTGGCTAGCAACTGAACAAAGTGATAAAGCCTCCGCATGTTCCCAGATCCTCCTATTACATTAAACAAGTCGGGTTTGTTTGGGAACAAAATATTTTGTAGTTTTAAAACAATACTACGGTATTTGAGAATACCATGATATTTAGACCAAAATGTGTTTAGAAGAACTATGTATTTAAAATTATGGTATGACCAATACCATGGTATTTTTATGTAAATAAATTTTAGTATAGACCAAAGTTTTCATTGTGGGAAAAAAGTGATGTCAAATACTGTACCTCTAAACATGTGCTAGACAGACCAGGGTATTGTAAAACTATGGTTTTATCCATAAAACTATGGTTTTGAAAACTTTGTTTCCAAATTCCTTATACTGTGGTGTGGATATAAGTGCCCTATGCTCTGATCTCAGAGAAAGAAAGTTCATGCTAACCCATCAACTAGATAATTGACTATTTGCAAGGCTCCAGCACATATTACAAAATACTGTATATCAATCTAGAGAAATCTGGACGATAAGCTAGCACAAAACATCCGGAAGATCAATAGAAATTCCGTTTTTGAAAAGGCTATTTCTGTGTGCTGCTGTTAGCAAATGGAGCAAAATGTTGGGCTGGTTCTATATGGGCCCAAAGCCCCAGACACACTACAGACCTGTACAGAATCATGGGCCTCAAGACTGAAAAACCCATATCATAATTTGTTGCTATATTTGATCTGGTCCGATAGCCCATTACCTCAAAAGATTCAGCCCAGCTCTTAGATTATTGCTTTCTCTATTTTTCTTTTCTCTTTTGCTCTATTTCCGTGGTGCTGTTGGCGGTTTGGGTAACAGGGTAAGGCTCATAGCATCTGGAAACATCTAGCTTTTGTTAGCTTTCAGATGCCACGGGCAGGAGTACATGAGAGAATGCAATTTGATAGCTCGTGGGTTAGCTTAATGGCGAAATGTTTTAGGCGTTCTACGGGTTGGAGAGATTCTGTTCCAACCAATATATATGAGCTGCTGAAGAATGATTGTACCATCTTTTCCTGATAATGAAAATGCGTCCTTTTTCTCTAAAAAAGGATATCATGGACACGTTGATGGCCATTAGATAGCATGCAAACTCGACAAGTAGTATTATATTTTAAATTATTAAAGACTATTGTATGTTTTTGAAGTAAAATTTCATACTTGGTTGCTCATCTTAAAATGTTTGTAAGAAGATTATCATGATGCATTTTCCTCTGTACAAGTGTGTTTGGTTCTTGACTGGAGATTGCCAAGCTAAAATTGAGGCACACACTTGTCGTGGACGAAACGAGCTAATGCCAAAGTTTTGGCTAGAATTGAAGAGAAAGTTTGCTACACTGTCTCCTCCGTGAGTGTCGCATGCCGCGAGTTGGGCCACAGACCAAACATAGGCATAAGTTTGGCCATGTTTGGCGTGGGGTGCTGTGGCAACCTGCGGTCACAAGCCAAACAAAACTCTTGCATAGTTGCATTGCATGATGGCAGTTATATTTGTGGTATTTATAGAGTTAATGTCGAGTTGGACCACGCTAGACATGCCATTATATATTTTTTTTCGAGGAAGGGCACACCACTGTTGTCCGCTTGTGGTGATTTCCAGTAGGCTGTTAATTATTGAAAGTCTATAACAAGGGTTACTAAGTGTACGCATGTAGGAATGTTTTTTAACGATTAAACATGTTCATATCCTTGTTTAGGTTTTTTTCGATTAGCCTTTGATTAGAGGGGATTATTGGCAGAATCGAGAGGAAATTTTAACTTCATTCGAGATTTAATGCTCCTCAATCTTCTCCAATCTCATTCAAACTGGACAAGCACTTATGGACATCGTTGTATTTTGCAGGTATAACTCTTGGTCATGATACGTGTGGGCAGAAGGCGGGTATAAAGGTGGACCACGACACAGACATTTGCTCTTGCTAAATAGAGATAGCAGGAGTACTAATCAGGTAGAGTAATTAGTTCGTTAAATTGGTGTCACATCACAGTGGAATCAAATTTCTCGACCTTCGAACGACATATAGATTTGGGGTTTGGAGTTCAATTTGGCACCTACCACTAATAAGTGTCGTGTTCCTTGAACAGTTCATATTGAATGCTGCGATTTGGTGATGCTAACCTGCGGTTGATCGTACTCCAAGTGAGATTACGGTATAGGAGACGATAAGGAGAGGCGGGACCCAGGAGATTAAGAGGCCCGAAGAGCCAACGGTGAGCAAGAGGCAACGAATAACTGATATATATATATATCTTGCAAATCATGGTTTATGTGGTGTAGAAAAGAAAGAAAACAATGCCCGATGATACAATGGATCTGCGCCGGTAGTTTAAAAACTTTAATTTGAGGTCCTGTGTGGGAAGCAGAAATTTCACATAAATCATAATGTACGCATGAACTGGGAAAATCTCCACATGTTTCAAATAGGACCTTGAGTAATTAATCATAAATAAACCATTTATCTTTGTTATAAAATGAGGTATATTTTTCAACCTTATATTACCTATGTTGTCCTATTTTCAATTTTGAACTATAAAAAAAAACTTTGGGCCATTAATAAAAGCTTATTTAATCTATAAAAATTATAGAGTAAAGTGCACCAACGGTTCCTAAACTATTGCAGGTGTGTCACTTGAGTCCATGAACTATTGAAGTGCAAATCAAGGTCCGTAAACTATTTAAATCGTTAACCGGTGGTTCAAATGGGCCGCTGCCTAGTCCAGCTGCCTACGTGGCTGTCCACTGTTGGTGCCAAGCTAGCTCGTGTTGGACTCGCCTGACCGGCCGTGCGGGGAGGGCGTCCAGCGCGCGCATGGAGTGGCCGCGCGGGGAGGGCGCACTGGCCATAGCCCGCGTGGGGAGGGTGTCCCAACGCGCATGGAGCGGGCGCACCCGCGGCGGCACAGAACGGCCGCATCGAAGGGAGTGCCGGCCACAACCCACACGGGGAGGGCAAGCCAGCGGCGGTGTAGAGCGGCCACGCGGGGAGGGCGCGTTGGCCTTGGTGGAGTGGAGCCTCCCTGCCAGCCACGCAGGGTGCTGCCTAGCCCTCCCCGTGCGGCCGCTTCACAACGAGAAGTGACGATGAGGACTTCGTTGGGCCGCTGTAGCTTGCTCAGATAGCGTCTTCGCTTGCCATGCCGCCACCTCACCGCGAGGCACGCAAGCTACTCCTCCAGCCCCTCGCCGCGCTTCCCCGTCACTGCACATGACCCAGCATAGTGCATACACCCCCATCGCCCCTCCCCCGTCGAGCGCACCACGCAACGCCGCCGCGTCCTCCCTGTCGAGCGCGCTTCCCACCGCTCCTCCCTGTCGGACGTGCCTCCCCGTCGCGGCCTTCGCCCGTCGTTCACACCTCTTCGGCCGACAGCGCCTCTTCCTTCAGTGTGTGCACCGTCACCGGCGGCCCCTTCGTGTGCGTCACCGCTACAGCGCTCTGAAGCCAGCCGTCGCCACATGCTTGTGCCCCAATGGGGGAGGGGTTGAGCGACTGAGCGTGTTCCAGACGATGGGGGATAGGGACCGCGGTGAGGAAGCAAGCAATGGCCGGCTTGGGAGAGAAGGTGGATGGCTCACATGGTGGTGGCAGGGCTCGGAGCGAGGCACGGCGGGCGGCCGGCCGAGGTGGCATGGGGCGTGGCGGCCGGCTGGGGAGGCAGGGGTTGTTGGCGACCGAGGTGGCAGGGCGGAGAAAGGGCGGGGGGAGGTAGGCGTGGAGACGGCAGCCGGCGAGCAGAGAGAAAAAATAGAGGTGGAGAGAGGAAGAGCGGGGGAGGGATGACATGTGGGCCTAGATAGTGGTGGGGCCCACCCGAGCCAGCTTGGCACCGACGTGGACAGCCACATAGGCAGCCGGACTGGGCCGCGACTGCCTATTTGGACCTCCGGTGAGCAACTTAAATAGTTTATGGACCTTGATCTGTATTTCAATAGTTCATGGACCCAAGTGATACACCCGCAAGAGTTTAGGAACCGCTAGTGCACTTTACTCAAAATTATAATTACACCATCTTAAATTACAACATGTACCATTTTTTAAGTACAACCTATATATTGGTGATCTAATTGTAGTTAATTTAAATTTTTGTATTTCTACATCTATTATTTTGTTTCTCTAAATAAAATAAATTCCAAAAAACTTCAAACAGAGAGCTAATAGATAAACTATATTTTCAGAAAAAAAATGTAGTACACGTTTCATATTTCTATTAATTCAAAGTAAATTAATTATGAACTTATAGAAAATAATAAGATATCATTATTTCTAGAAAAAAATAGAAAGTCACCTTTGGAACCGGTTAAAGGTCTAATTTTGTCCGGCTCTTATAACTTGAGGTGCCTCGGTGTTAGGTTTGTAGTTTAAGGTTGAAAATCAAACGGGTTGGATCGTTTGTACGTCGTGAAATGGACTTTTGCCCTATTAAAATAAATTGGCATTTAGGATTATCGAAACATATACTATAGTTGAAGGGATGAAAGTAATTTAATATTATAGATATTGGTATATTCTTGATAACTTAACATTGAACCCCCCATTGCCTACCATTTCATTCGTAGTGGAGGTAGTAGCATCCGCCTTACATGTACATATGTGTCGATTATGATGGATAGTAATCCGGCCGTAATCCATGCACAGGACCTTGGATCTCTCAATCGACCAACGGGTATGGATATAAGTTTTGCGTATCTTCTCGCCATGGCGCGCGTGGGGGGACATGCACAAACCTTTTAGCCAAAAGAAACTGTGGCCATGTCTCGCACGGAGAAAAGTGTCTGATACCGGCATACGTTACGGGGGGCACGTTCGCTTTCGTGGCCCACGCGAGAGTCGTGTCGTGCGTGTATCTACAGTAGAGTAGCAAACAGCTACCGCGGTGTCTGAACAGAAGACGCCATGCCCGTCCCACTCCGCGCGCGGGGAGACGAGAGGCCCCCGCGGCAGGCAGAGCTGCGCGCGGACGCGGCGCCCTCCTCGCCACCCGCCGCGCGATCGATCGTTTCCATGTGCGCCCCGCGCGTATAAAAGCGATGCCAAGGAGGCCCGGCGAGTTCCTCGTGGTGATTATCCACTGTCCCTCCTCCTCGGCCCTCACGGACAACACACACCAGCACCATCCGGCCGGTCCTTAAAAATAAGCCGCGCGCGGGAGTACGTCCAGAACACGGTGGTCACGAATCCGGAGTTCACAGGAGCTAGCGTCCCTCAGCGATGGCTCCGGAAGCGGAGACGGTGTTGCGGCGGCCGTTGGTCGTCCCGGTCGCCGCTGGCGGCGACGGGGCGGCGGTGTTCCTCGCCGCGGCGATGGACAGGCCGGTGGACCCGGTGATCTGGGGCGACGAGAAGCGGATGAAGCGGGAGCTCGTGGCGTGGGCCAAGGCTGTGGCGGCGTCCATGGCTGGCCAGCAGCAAGAACACCTCCTCCTCCTCCTCCTTGCCGTCATCGCCGCCGTGGTGTCCGTCCAAGAGACGCTAGAGGGTAGTGCGTTTGCTAGATGGCCAGTTGGCCACTGAGGACGGCGGCATGCTCTAGTTGCAAAGCTTGACATATATATATGGGTGTGTATCCGTGTATGCACGAATATTTCTTCTCCATCCTTGAGCAAGGGAGATGCAACTTGAACGGCGGAGCAAGGAATGCTACAGCTAGCATGCGTGTGCCTAGCAAATCAGTTAGCATCAGTCTCTCAAATCTCTATCGGAGATTGGAGCAAAGCTCTCTCCAGTCAGATTAAAACTCTACGAATTGCACGCAGCATTTGTCGACTGGGAACATTGTATATAGTGTACCAAGTTAATTTGGCAGGATTATATTGTAAGTACGTACTTTGTATTTTATGGAATGATCTAGTTCCAATGAACTGATGTGTAATTTTAATTCTGCCAATGCGTACCATAGCAACTGTCGCGGTGTAACACTGAAGAAACATATACCGGAATTTACCTTTTGCAGCCTCCGAGCATATTATTATTTATTAGCAACGGGCTATTGTGCTCTTTTTTTTTTCAGATTTGGCTTTATCCTGGCATGGTTTACAGACATGTGGTGACAATAGTACAGAAGCAATATCAGAAAATCTACGATCTCGTCTACTATACTAAAACATTTGCCGTGTATCCAGCCTAACTTGCTTTTACGTAAGAACTTATTTCCACTTTAATCCTCACAATTTAGGGCAAGCAAAAAAAAATTGGAAACTGTTTTTCGTTATATGTAATAGCAACTTTTAAATACTCTTGTTTCCCTCCTCTCCTTAAATGAAATAGCAGAGCTCCTGCACTAAGTTTTCAAAAAAAAAAAAAAAAAGGAAACTCCCACTGGAAAGCCAAAAAAGCATGCAGACATCAATTTTGTAAACTTGCATATACTACCTGCAAAACACGTAATTCATGCCAGTCCAAAATTCTTGTTTGTTCCCATACATGCATATCGGTTATCAATGCCAGTTGAAGTAGGTGGTATGGATACTTATTATCATCCATATATATCGACACTTCAAACCCATGACTCCCATTTCCACGTGATATCCTTCCTTGCTATTCCATCGTTCATTCCTACCAGCACACATGGAGTCTTGTTCATTTTGAGCATGTTGTCTAAGACTTTGACAACAAAATGACCTCAAACTAACAAAATTCTAACTCTAGTATTTAATGGGAAGCAAGATATATATTTATAAGGTCATTCTCAGTAAGAGTTTCATTTTTATTAAATGATGTGCCACATAGCAATCACGGTGACATGACAACATATTTAAGAGGAGATAGAGGTGAAATGAGTTTCTTAGAGAAAATAACTGGTGTACACTATTTGTTTTTAAGAGTATGAAATTATGACCAATGCATAAATACCATGATAACTTATAAAACCGTGAAATCAAATTGTGTAAGATACTTTGTTTCAATCATCAACCCTAAACTAACCTCTTGAAAACTACGAAATGAAACTCGCCATCAAGAATAGCCTAAAGGAGCCATAGTTAAAAGGGGGCGAATTTAAAAGTAAACAAAACGGAAAGGGTCCAAAATAAAAGGGAAATCAAGCTCAGCTAAGGATTCCATATCATCTGTATGGGTAGATGTGCGTGACGACCCAAGTGCCACTGAAGCATCTCATCATCAATTGGCATTATTATAGGGTTAGGGAAGCTCGAAATCTTGACCTTACAAGAAAAAGGAACAACCCTGTGCGCTAGCCAACTTGGCCACACTCCCTTGGTATCAGTGCCAGCTGAGATAGATGGTATGTATACTTATTATCCACGATGAAACTTTCGAAACCATGACTCCTATTTCCAAGCGCTCCTTCGTTGCCATTCAACCATTCATTCTTACTAGCACATGAAGTCTCCTTTATTTTGACCATGTTGTCTAAGACTTTGGTTAATTTATAGACAACTAAAAGACCTCAAACAAAATTCTCACTCTACTATTCAATGGGAAGCAAGATATTTATAAAATCATTCCCAATGGGATTTTCATTCTCATTAAATTATGTTCCACATAGCAAATACGGTAACATGGCAATGTATTTATGAGGAGACAGGTGAATGACTTTCATCGAGATGAAACTGGCTGTATATTGTTTTTAGGAATATAAAATTATGCCTAATGCATAAATATATGGGTAGCCTATGAAACCGTGAAATAAATTATGTCTAGAAAACCTTGTTTCATTCACCAACTCTAAACTAGTTTTGATGGCATGGCCTCTTGAAATCTGCGAAATGAAACTCACCATGTAGAATAGCCTAAAGGATCCATGGTTAAAAGGGGAGTGAATTTAAAAGTAAACAAAAGAGAAAGGAGTAAAGAAAGGAAGACAAGTTCAGCTAAGGGCTCCATATCATCTATATGGGTAGATGTGCATGACTACCTAAGTGCCACGAAAGCATATCATCATCACTTGGGATTATGATAGAGTTAGGGGGGATCGAACTCTTGACCTCACAAGATAAAGCAACAATCCTGCGCGCTAGTCAACTTGTCCACACCCCCTTGATGATGACACTAAAACAGAGGAACCAATACATATTGGGTATCATTGGTAGCTGTGGTGGATGGTATGGATACTTATTATCCATGCCAATACTTTCAACCCATGACTCATTTCCGCGTGATCTTTCCTTGCCATTCCACCATTCTATATTCCTACCATAACATGGAGTTTGTTCATTTTTTTTACCAAATTATCTAAGACTTTGGTTAATTGTTTAGACAACTAAAATACCTCAAACAAAATTCTCACTCTACTGTTTAATGTGAAGCATGATGCTTATAAGGCCATTCCCTATGGATGTTTTGTTCTCATTATTAGATGATGTGCGGCATAGGAAATACGATGGCATGATAGTGTATTTATAAGGAGACATGTGAAATTAGTTTAGCCGAGACAAAACTGGGCGTACACTATTTTTAAGAGTATGAAATTATGCCCAATGCATAAATACCCTGGGTAGCCTATGAAATAATGAAATGAAATTGTTTATAGAGAGACCTTATTTCATTCATCAACCCTAAACTAGTTTCGATGACATGGTCTTTTGAAAAGAGTAAAATCCATCTCTGGTCCCTAAACTTGTTTTGGTGTGTCAATCCCGGTCCCTAAAGTTTCAAAGTGACCATCCCGGTCCCTAATCTTGTCTTTGTGTGTCAACCGGATCCCTTAAAGTCTCAAAGTGACCATCCCGGTCCCTAAACTTGTCTGAGTGTGTCAAATCGATCCCTAAACTTGTCTCGGTGTCTCAACCCAGTCTCTAAAGTTTGTCAACCTGGGCCCGGTCCAAATGGTCACTTTGAGACTTTTAGGGACCGGGTTGACACACCGAGACAAGTTTAGGGACCAGGAATGGTCACTTCGAGACTTTAGGGACCCGGTTGACACACAAAGACAAGTTTAGGGACCGAGATGGTCACTTTGAAACTTTAGGGACCTGGTTGACACACCAAGACAAGTTTAGGGACCGAAGATGGATTTTACTCTTTTGAAAACTATGAAATGGAACTCACTTTCAAGAATAGCCTAAAGGATACATGGTTAAATGGGGAGCAAATTTAAAAGTAAGAAAAAAGGGGGAATGGGTATAAAAAAAGGAAACCAAGCTCAGCTAAGGGCTCTATTTCATCTATATTGGCAGATGTATGTGACGACCCAAGTAGCCACAGAAGCATATCATCATCACTTGGCATTATTATAGGGTTACAGAGTCTCGAACTCTTGACCTTGCAAGATAAAGCAACAAGCATGTGCGCTAACCAACTTGGCCACTCCCCCTTGGTGCCGACACTATGACAGAGGAACCAACACATATCGGGTATCAATGGTAGATTTTATGTTTACTTATTATCCATGCCGATATTTTGAACCCATGATTCTCATTTCGACATGATCCTTCCTTGCCATTCCACCATTCATTCAGAGTTTCCGACCAGCACATGGAGTCTTGTCCATCTTGTCTAACTTTGCTTATTTATTTAGACAACTAAGAGAGACATTCGCTCTAATGTTTAATTGGAAGCAAGATATTTATATTGCCATTCCCTGCCAGAGTTTCGTTCTCATTAGATGATGTGTCATAAAGCAAATATGACGACATAACAGTATATTTATGAGGAGACATGTGAAATTATCTTCATAGAGATGAAACCGAGTGTACGTTGTTTTCAAAAGCATGGAATTATGCCTTATGCATAATGAAAATTTAAAAGTAAAAAAGGTAATGGGGGGGGGGGGGTATAAAAGGAAACTAATTTAAAAGTAAAAAAAAGGGAATGTGGGTATAAAAAGGAAACCAACTTAAAAGTAAAAAAAAGGGAATGTGGGTATAAAAAGGAAACCATCTTAAAAGTAAAAAAAAAAGGAATGGGGGTATAAAAAGAAGGAAACCAAGCTCAGCTAAGGGCTCCATATATATCATCTGTATGGGCAGATGTGCATGACGACCGAAGTGCCATGGAAGCATATCATCATCACTTGGCATTATTATCGAGCCAGGGTGCCATGGAAGCATATCATCATCACTTGGCATTATTATCGAGCCAGGGGAGGCTCGAACTTTTGACCTCAAACGATTAAGCAACAACCATGCGTTCTAGCCAACTTGGCCTTGCCCCCTTGGTGCCAAAATGACGAAAGGTTTTTATATAGGTTGGAGCCAGCCACAACTACAACTACTAGGCAGGAAAGCAAGCTTGCACGACATACAAGAACAAAACATGGGAATTTGATTTTTTTTTTGTGAATTACTTTCAATGTCCTCCAATGACTATTTTGAAGTTTAATGTAGTCATTGATGTGTGGAAGTACCTGGCATTTTATACAATCCTTGAGTACAATTTTTAAAACTTTTATTATAAAATATTTTTAAATATACTTTCTCTATAAACTTGATCATAACTATAGATTTATCCTGAACAATAAATGTGTGAAAACATAGTTATTAGGATGTGCATTGGTATTCTAACTAAAACTAATGTTTTTGTACAACTAGTTTTCGAGCCACCAAGTCAAGTTGAATCCCTCCTATGAATGCCCTCGGTGTCCATCATTGTAGCTTTCTGGTGTCCGCAGAACCTCCACGAAGCTCCCCAGATCCATTGGAATAATTCCACTAGTCACGATAATAGCTTCAACCATCGGAACAATAGGTGACTATATATGGTGCTACACTGTTTTAAATATTTCTCTGATGATTAGACCGGTGACAATAGTATTAGTCATTGCAATTTTCGATGAGCTCAGTAAACCTCTACTGACCCATATGTCATCAGATTCCTTCGGTGAACCACTTCGGTACCATGGACAAAATAATTTATCCAATGATTAATTTGACTCTAACTAACTCAATCCCAATTTCATCCATATGCTTTGCAACTTGATTTTTTACTCTTTTTAGCCATCTCTTGAGCTACTAGGCCCTAAATTTCAAAAGTTTGCATTACACCTATAGTCAACAGACTTAACTATGGTCAATCTACCAATTCTGCTTTACCCCTATTATTAGTACGTCTAAAGGAAAGACAAAAGTTCTAAACTACACTACTCCAAGTGGCTGTCAACGCCTCGTCTCTTAGAACTAGTATACTCTTAGTCTTGTTGCTTAGATCCTTTAAAAGAACCCATGAAAACCAAATTGAGGGCCAAGAATAAATTTCAATAATCCATCACTGTGAGTTTGTAACTCATTAGTGTTAATACTACTAAAAAACACACACCTGTCATTAATCAGAAAAATTAATTAGTGGGCATATATGCTTCTTCACTCCCAAATTTGAATATATCGTTATGGAGGCATGTACTAGAGTCTCCCCATTTATGAAATGTTGGCCTTGGACGGGGTTTCCTTCACTAGCACTTTGTGGACAAGGTGTCATGCCATCTATATCCTTGATCATGACCTTTTCCTACATGATATTCTTGAGTATGTTGAGTTGATAAACAACGAAACAACTCCACTAGCTAGTATACAGAGTTTATTTTTTGTTTCATAGGATGCTATTGCGGTGCATATGTTTGGAAGATCATAGTATGAAATGGAATTTTTGGCCTTAATGATGGTGAGCAATAGTTTCCAAGTTAAGAGCACATGTCTACTTTTATTTGAATGAAACCTCCCCTCTTTCTCTTTGTAACTCTTGTACCATGTGTCCATGTCACTTGCTAGGCTTGTTTGCTATGTAGTCGCATCTTAATTTTTTAATTAGAATAAAGCCCTCTATTAAGAGTGTCCTTGTAGGCTATGGGATATATGTATGGCTGGTGAACGTGTATGGTCAATTTGCTCACCATGGAGTGAGAGATCGCCTGTGCTGCTGTGCACCATGGGCAATCTTCACCATTGCTACGGTGGTTCACAGCTGGTTCTCCAATATCCATCCCCACTATAACTCGATCAACATCGCCGTGCTGCGAGACATACGGCTGAAATCTCAGTAGACCGGTCGATGCCGATAGTTGGATTTTTGCCAGTCATATCATTTTGCAATTTGTTTTTGCGTCCATGTTGTAATTTTGTTGTCGTGAGGTGACACATGGAAGACGGGCTTCAGATATTTGCTCAAAATAGCTAGGTCGTATTTGGAACTAGGAGAGGTAAGGTAATCTTTATGGGAGTGGCTAACGAACAGCTATGCGTGCATTAGTCCGCCCGCCCGCACTCTTTTTTTTTGGAAGGAATCAATTAGCATATTTCTGTTTTTAGTAAAAAACAGTCCACCTTTACTACTATTACCTACACCACACTGGACAATGCCGCGAGGAAGGAAAAATGCACAAACAAAATCACAAACATGCAAAATTGCTGGAATCACTGGGCAATAATAGTGCTATCAAATAGCAAAAACAATAGGGTCACTAGGCAAATATATTAGTATCGTTAGGCAAAAATGCAAATCTCATTTTGCCTAATGAAAGAAAGCATTTTGCCTAACGAAAACCAAGCTTTTGCCTAATGAAATAATACAAATTTGGCTAATGAAGGAGAGCGGGGAGGAGGCTCGCCGAGCGTCCTGGCGCCAGGCAGAGCCGGCGGCGGCGGCAGCCAGTAGAACACAGGGAGAGGATCGCAAGGGCGGGGAACGAGGGGGAGAAGGCTCGCCTTTGCGACCTGCCTCAAGCCGACGAGGCGGTGGCACCCAAGACGACCGCGTCACAGGGGAGAGGAGGCAAGGGCGGCGGCTTGCGCAGCTCCAGATCTGCGCTGCTGTGGGGTCAGCGGCTAGGGGTGAGAGCGACGTCGGATACTCGGATTTGCCCTGCACATGTGGGGAAGGAGGTGCCACGTCTGGCAGTAGCGACGATGGCCACCACGGGGGTAGCTTCGGCCGCGCGAGGAAGGTGGGGAGCATCGCAGTGGCCCTCAGATCCAGCCATTGCGAGGTCAATGCTGCAGCAAGTCGGCCGACATGTCCATGGGCCACCACCTCCAAGAGCCGTGGCGGCCCAATCCAGCTTTCGCCAGGCCAGTGTGAGGAGGGAAACCTTGGCGGCGGCGGCAGAGAGATGGGGGACGGAGGTAGCAGATCCAGCCACGGTAGAGGTAGATCTTGGCGCACCTGGAGCTGAAACCAGCCGTGTCGGAGAAGGGAGACCTGCGCAACGAGAGGCGGGAGGGAGAGGAGGGCGGTGGGCAGCAACAGCCAGAGGGAGAGCCAGCGCGAGCGTCATGACGGCCGAGCACGCTACTGTCGTCGATGCACGTGGTGGCGGTGGAGAAGATGGGACTAGAGGGAGGCGTGCAACGAGAGAGAGCCAGTCGGAGGAGTATGGGGTGGAGAAAAGCGATAAGGTCGAGGAGAAAAATGAATGTGAAAAGGGAAGAGGGGATGAGAGTGGTGTGCATGCAGTGGGACAAATGCACGACCGCTCGCCATGTAGTCTTTACCAATCTTTATAATTGAGAAGAAAATAGGTCCGATTTAGAATGCAGAGGCACACTGGTCCCCCTCTGCGAGGTGCCGTGCTAAGACAAAAGCTTGTGCCAGCAGCATTGCTAGGTGTACTGATGGGATCCATGAATCCCTTGTCTCTATGCTCTCTACCATCGGTAGAGGTGGAGAGGAGATGGTGTGCTGTAGCATCGGTGTGACAACCTACGGCATGAGCGTCATTAGCAAGGTGTTGTTCTTGGCGTGGGTAGAGATGGCATGACACCATAGGAGGTGGTGTGCCACGGTGGTGGGCAGACGGAGGCAGGCCAATGCACAGGGAGGCGTTCGGATGGAGGTGGCAGAGGCAGAGGTCGGATGCAGGCGGCCGAGGTGTTGGGTGGTGTGGATGGAGGTGGGCGATGGTGGGAGTGTATGGAGGCGGGTGATGGCGGCCGATGGTGGATGAAGGCTGGCGCAGCGACCGACAGTGGGTGCAGACGACCAAGGTGGATGGCGGCACGTATGGAGGTGCGTGATGGCAGCATCAAGATGGAGGCAGGCGACGGCGGCCGTGAGCGCGAGGGGAACTTGAGCGGGGCGGGCAAGGACGATCGAATGGATAGGGTTTTGATGGGAGGGTAGCTTTGTCATTTCTTCAAAATTAGTTGCAAATATCTGGGTTCTTTCAACTAATTGACTAAAAATTAGCTAGGTTGTGGGCTAAAAAAAGTTGATGATTAGCTGGTATGTTTAGACATTTTGCAGCTATTTTTTTATAAATTAAAAATTAGTTGGTGAACCAAACAGTACCTACACTATATTATGAATTCTGATAGACTGATGCAGGCCATTATTAGCTTCTTCTCAGTATTTTAGATGCTCTTTCTTCGTTATGTTCTCTCGCTGGCTCTTTCTATACTTGTTTGTCTGTTGTCAGTAATGGAAATAGACATGTCCCCATTTCGAAAAATAATAAGAGAATGAATGAAACCACAAGATTGATACTGAGAATGATGACCTTTATTGGCATCACTTCATCAGTGGAATCAAGTCCCTCGAATATATGCTACTTAAGCGCCGTCTTTGAACAAAGCAATGAAGAAGTTATTAGGTGATGCTAGGAAACTAAAATGGAAGTAATAGACGAAAGTGTCATATATCAGACCTTAGGACCTCAATTTGCAACATCCTATGCTGCCCTGCCACCTACAGGGACTTGTGGCGGTGTGATCCAATCTGTACCCAACTGTTTTTTATCACCTGCACAGTGTTCAAATCGGCCAGTTTTCTATCTCTGCTACTATTCAAAGGCGCACAGATAACAACATGTGGAGCATAACTAGAGTCTATGGGCCACAAGGAGATGCAGATAAGCTACTCCTCCTAGATGAAATCAGAGCAACCAGACAAAGGGTGCTACCACAGTGGACAATAGCGGGAGATTTCAATATGATTTATATATGAAGCTTCCAAAAAAACAATGGCAGAATAAACCATAGGGTGATGGGGGAGTTTCAAGGCTTTACTTGATGAGTTAGAGCTCAAAGAAATCCATCTGCATGGTTGGAAGTTCACCTGGACAAATCATACTAGCAACTCCACAATGACAAGATTGACCACCTATTCTGTACAAGAGAATGGGAGCAGCTACATCCTATCCAGAACTGTTATGGGAGCAGCTACATCCGGTGACCAGCCGAAATCCTTCAAGAATACTCCACATCAAACTTGCTAGGCTCAGGAAAGCATTGAAATGATGGAACAAAAGTATTACATTGCAGCTTGAGAAGTGCCTCCCATATTGCCCAAGAAGTTATATTCAGGTTGGACAAGGTGCAAGAGGACAAACAGCTCACAGACAGTGAAACTGAACTCCAAAAAATTGCTAAGAATCAGCTGCTTGGTTTGGCTGCCTTAAGAAGAGTTAAAATTCAACAATGCACCCGCCTCACTTGGATCAAAGTTAGAGATGCAAACTCTAAACTTTCCCACCTGCATGCAAGTGGAAGACGAAGGAAAAACTTCATTTCATCCTTGATACATGACAATTGACACATTACCGACCACAACAATAAGGCTGCAGCTCTCCATGCCCACTTCACCAGCATCTTGGGTACCTCACCTGAAAGGACAAGTGCCATCAACTGGGACCTCATGGAAATCCAACAGCACAACCTGTAGCACCTAGAAGGAATGTTAGAAGAGCGAGAGGTATACAGAGCAGTACTTGATTCACCTCTAGAAAAGGCCCCTAGCCCCGATGGATACATCGGCCTTTTCTACAAGCACTGTTGGCACATTGTCAAACAAGATCTCTTGAATGAATTCAATAACGTGTTCAATATGCGTGGTCGGCATTGGAACTTGCTCAACTCACAGCAAATACAGCTCTGATTTTAACAAAAAACTCAATGCATTGCAGCACAAGACTACAAACCAATCAGCCTTGTGCATAGTGTGGCAAAGATTTTGTCCAAGGTTCTATCTAACACATTGTCACCCCATCTGGAGGACTTGGTCTCGCACGGCCAGAGTGCGTTCATCGAGGGAAGAAGCATACACGATAACTTCCAATATTTCAACGGAGCAATCAAACATTTCCACCAGTGTAAGACATCGATGTAATTCCTCAAACTTGACATCGCCAAGGCCTTTGATAGTGCGTTGGGATTATCTCCTGGAAGTTATGCAGCGGATGGGTGTTGGACAGCGATGGCGAGACCTTATTTCCATCTTGTGGTCGATAATTGTCCAAAATAATCCTCAATAGGGCAACCAGAAAGCCAATATCCCATCGCAGAGGACTGAGGTAGGGAGATCCACTATCTCCAATGGTATTCATTCTAGCAATGGACCCAATCCAATGCATCCTTGACAAGGCGACCGCACAGGGACTGTTAAGTCCAATTGGGGGTGACCCAATCAAGCTACAGACTAGTTTGTACACTGACGATACGACACTGTTATCCATCCAACCACCAGCGATTTGGATTGTTGTCGTTTTCTTGTGGATCTAGGCCCCTAAAGCCTACCACTAGCGGGTTAAATAGTAAGAGATCATAGCATTTGTGTAGATCTTGAGCAGAGAGGTAGAGAGGGGAAAGGTTTCACCTTCGGTGCCGGCAAAGGGCGCGACCGGTGGTCCATGACCAACGGGGTTTCCTTGTTCGGTGCGGCGGCGGTCCTCGGCCTCCTTGTCCTGCTGTTCCTTAAGGCGGCGCTCCTCCGCCTCCTTAGCCTCCCGCTCCCTTCTCTGCTGTTCCTGGGCATCGCCGTCATTCGCGATCTCGTCGGCCATCGGGTCGGCGGTGATGGGCGGCCACGGCAGTGGCTCTTCCAGTCACTAGGTGCGCGTGGGAGATCGGGTCCCTCAGGTGGTGTCGGGCTAGGGTTTTACGGCGTACGACATTGCGTTGGCTTCCGCGCCGGCCCCTGGGCCCCTCTTTTATATTGCGCACCTTGACCGGGGGCCACAACCATAGAGAGAAGGTCGCGCCCCTGATCAGGGCGCGTAATCATCTCTGGATCGGTCTCCTTGACCGTTCCCGAGATCAAATCTAACATTCTCCCCCTTTGATCTCGTCTTATCACGTCTTGTTAGTTTCAAATTCATTCTGTGCTGTGTTCCTTGACAGATTAACACACCGAGACCAATGCGTCCGAATTGCCAGTTACATGCAATTGAACTCGTTGACTATGATACGTTTCTCTATCTCAAAACCAAGCTTTCTGTGTGTTGGTTGTTTCAACAGCCCTCAATCCAGAATCACAGGCCTTTCTGTAAACCCATGCCGGCTAAGTGTTTATCAAACACTTTGAGTGAAACGCCTTTAGTCAGCGGATCCGCGAGCATTTCTTCGGTTCCTAAATGCTCCACTTCAATAGTGTGATTCTGGATTCTTTCCCTCACAACATAGAACTTAATTTCAATGTGCTTCGACGCACCACTTAATCTATTGTTGTGAAAATAATCTACTGCCGATGAATTGTCGCAGTATATCTTGAGTGGTTTTTCAATGTTATCTACCACTCTCAATCCAGGTACAAATTTCTTTAGCCACATGGCCTGTCCTGTTGCCTCATAACAAGCAATAATCTCAGCGTACATTGTCGACGATGCAACGATGGATTGCTTGCAACTCTTCCATGATACGGCCCCTCCTGCCAGAGTGAACACGTATCCAGACGTGGACTTCTTGGTGTCTTTACACCCTGCCCAGTCTGAATCTGAAAGCCTACTAACTGTAAGGCGTCCATATTTCTATACATCAACATGAGGTCTTTCGTCCCTTGCAATGTATCGCAAGGCTTTCTTTGCAGCTGCCTAGTGAGCTCTTCCTGGGTTTGACTGGTATCTTCCAAGCATCCCGGTTGTGAATCCTAAGTCAGGTCATGTGCACACTTGTGCATACATAATGCTTCCAACTGCGGAAGCGTATGGAACCGCTTTCATCTGATTTTTTTCATATTCATTCTTGGGACATTGAAAATTCCCAAACTTGTCACCATGTGCTATCGGAACAAGGCATGCATTACAGTTATGCATGTGATACCTTTTCAAGACATTTTCAATGTATGTCTTTTGAGACAATCCTAGCATGCCCCTTTTCCTGTCTCTGGAGATTTGAATCCCTAGGACATAGGACGCCTCCCCTAGATCCTTTATATCATAATTCGAACATAGAAATCTCTTTGTCTCTAGCAGCAAATCCATATCGCTGCTAGCTAGTAGGATATCGTCCACATACAAGACTAGGAAAATATACCATTCCGTTTCGGAACTTTGCATAAATGCAATTATCCTCAACGTTCTCTTTGAAACCAAACTCTCGAATGGTCTCATCAAACTTCAAATACCACTGTCTTGAAGCTTGTTTCAATCCATAAATGAATTTCTTTAGGTGGCATCCCATATCTTCTTTTCCTTTCACGACAAAACCTTTGGGTTGAGCCATGAAAACATTTTCATTAAGCACTCCGTTCAAGAATGCTGTCTTCACGTCCATTTGGTGTAATTCCAAATCAAAATGAGCAACTAGTGCCATGATAATTCTGAAGGAGTCTTTTGACGAAACGGGTGAGAAGGTTTCGTTGTAATCGATTCCCTCTCTTTGAGTGAAGCCTTATCGCCACTAATCGGGCTTTGTATCTTTCGATGTTCCCTTTGGAATCTCTTTTGGTCTTATAGACCCATTTGCAACCTACTTTCTTTGCTCCTTTGGGAATTTCTTCTACGTCCCTGACCTTATTCGTATCCATGGAATTCATTTCATCCTCCATAGCGGCAAGCCACTTGGATGAGTCGGGACTTCTCATGGCTTCCTCATATGTAGTGGGATCTCCCTCCAGGGCTATATCCTTACTAACATATACCTCGTAATCGTCAGGGATCGTAGTTTTCCTAACTCTTTGTGACCTTCTCAAGGGCACATTCTGTTCTTCCATTTGAGGCTGCTCTGGTGGTGGGTCGTCTGGCACAATGTCTTGGTCCGGTTCTGTAGCCTCAGTTGTATCAGGAGCCTCGGGCTCTGGAATCGCAACAGGAGATGGAGGCTCGAGGACCGGTGTAATTTCTCGTTCATTCAATGTCGTGCTTGACGAACCAACATCCACAGCAGGGGTTGCAACAACAGTTGGTTGAACTGGTGGTGCTACCTCAGCCGGCATCGAGAAGTATGGTTCTTCCACCATTAGGAAATGGGACATACATTCTCTTTTCTTGAAGGTTCACTTCTCGAGGTGCCGTGCTCCCCGGATCATGTCATTTTCAAGAAACACTACGTGCCTCGTTTTTACAAATTTCGTGTGTCTATCTGGACAGTAAAATCTAAAGCCTTTCGACTTTTCAGGGTAGCCAATAAAATGGCAACTCATTGTCCTTTCGCCTAATTTACCCTGAGGGGTTAAATATCTTGGCCTCAGCTAGGCAGCCCCACACGTGCAAATAATTCAATGTGGGCTTTCTCCCAGTTCATAACTCGTATGGCGTCTTGGTAACAGACTTACTGGGAACCCGATTAAGTATATGAATGGTGGTTTTTAATGCCTCCATCCACAGACTAGCTGTAAGAGTCGAGTAGCTTATCATACTTTGCACCATGTCCATCAAGGTGCGATTTTTTCTTTCTGCTACTCCATTCTGCTGAGGTTCACCCGGTGTAGAATACTAGGCTACTATTCTATTTTCTCGCAGGAACCTCGCAAAAGGTCCAGGAACTTGTCCATATTGCGTATGTCGACCGTAGTACTCCCCCCACAGGTCAGATCTTACAATCTTTATCTTTAAGTCAATGCTGATTTTCAATTTCAGCTTTGAATATCTTGAATTTGTCTAACTGCTTCTGATCTTTCTTTGAGGGGGTAAATGTAGCCATATCGAGAGTAATCGTCTGTGAACGTTATAAATGAGTCATAACCAGTCCACGGTCCTTTCAGGAAAAGGACCACAAATGTCTCTATGGATTATCTCCAATACTCCCGAGCTACGCTTAGCGTTTTTCTTAATTTTGCTTCGCAAATTTTCCTTTGATGCAATCAATGCAACGATCTAAGTCTGTAAAGTCTAACGGATGGAGAATATTTTCTTTTATCAATCGTTCTATCCTCTCCTTCGAAATGTGGCCTAAACGACAGTGCCACAATTTCGACGAAGTTTCTCAATTGTTTCTTTTTCTTTTGTTTGTCTTAGTCATTTCAGGTACAGAATCAGATGCATCAATTTCATTCACAACATTGCACAGGAAAAGCAAAAAAAGCATGTCTTGTCGGACGTCAAGACCAACATCTTTGTTATTGCATCGAATAACACATCTATTATTCCCAAAATGACAATGTATCATCTCATCGTCAAGTCTAGAGACAGAAATCAAATTCCTCTTTAAAGAGGGAAAAAAAGAACGTCTCTCAATAACAGTACAAAACTATCATCTAATTCTATAGAAAGATCTCCAATGGCTTTGACTGCGACGTCTTTTCCGTTAGCAACTCTAACGCTTCTTCTGCCCTTTTACAGCATCCTCTTTGTTCTGAACCCCTGTAAAGAATTCGCAACATGCACAGTTGCACCCGATTCAATCCACCAAGCATTAGTGGAAAATTCTAAGCTACAGGGAATTCATCAACAAAAGTCACATAATCTGTACCTTTTTCTTTGAGGAGAGACATCAACCAATCTGGACAATCCTTCTTATGGTGCCCTTCTTGCTTGCAAAGCAAGTGTTATAAGGCATAGGAAAGAACTTGTCTGGATTCTTGCCTTTGCCATGGTTATGGTTGATGGCAGGTGGCTTGCTCGAGGACTGTCCAAAATCTCCTTTCGGTCCCTTCTTGAAGACCGGCTTTGGAGTTCTTGTTCATCTTCTTTGACTGATGCGAGGCATAGTTGAGAGAGTCACTCTTGTGACTTTTCAGCCTCTCCTCTTCTTGGAAGCACTCTGTCCTTGACAGTGGTGTTATAGTGCACATGAAATGTCTCATATTCTTTCGGAAGCGATTTCATGATCACGTGCATCCACAAAGTCCTTAGGCAAATCCTTGCCTAAGTACTTGTTCAACTTGGCAGTAGTACTTGTCATTTTCTGGATATATGCTTGCACTCCAGAACTGTCACACCTCGTGTTGGTCAAATCATCTACCAAAGCACTGGCATAGGCCTTGGAGGATCCAATAAACTGAGTTTTCAGTCTATCCAGAAGCTCTTTAGCAGTAGCGCACTTTGGTATGGACCCCTCAATGGAGTCGTCAATGAGGTGTCGAATAATCTTCAAACACTTATTGTTTGAAATCTACCGCTTTCTTTTCTCGATGCTGTACTGCATCCTCTTTTGCTTATACTGAGCATCGCCTGCAGCAGGCTCAGTGGGTATGTCAGTCTGGAGTGCAAAATCCATGTCACTCAACGTGAGCATCATGTCAATGTTCTTGCACCAAGAGGGATAGTTATTTCCCTTGAGCGGATCAATCTTCCCCATCTGAGTGAGGAGCATCGCAGCATTAAGCCCTTCATCAACAATAAAATATAAATCAAATTAGATCATGCGCAATAGCAATATAAAATCCTCATGCATGAATTAAAATCAACGTTGGTCAAAATTAAAACATGCATAAAATCAATCTCTATTCTAGATTCATCGTTGGATAAAAATAGAATAAAATCAGAAAATTAATCATGACTCATCATTAAATTCAATGTTGGTTAAATAAATAACGATAAATTCATATAATTTCTAGTAACATGCATATCTCTAAATAATCATTCACGTTGGTTTCAAATTATCCAGAGATAATACACATTAAAATCATATCATCAGCAGCGGAAACATGGTTGAAATTCAGAAGATCTAATTCTGTAATTTTAACTCCAAGCACATAAATCTATTCATGATGCATAAAAGCATTTATCAATAATCTAGAAAAAATTGCAGGAAAAAAGAAAAAAAATTCACTGCGCTTTTCGAATCGGGCTGAAATGGCCCAAAATAGGCCCACAACCTACTCGGCGGGGCGGCAGCTGCGCACCAGGCCGCAGCCAACCTAGGCCTGGGCCACACATCTGGTCCAGCCCAGTTCCGAGCGCGCGCCCGCCCGCCTCACTGCTGGCCGTCGAATGGGATCGGACGGTCCAGGGTTGTTCTCCTCGGGTATAAAAACCCGGAAATTTCGGCCGGCCTAGGAAACCCTAGCCATTTTCTTCTCCCTCCCCCGCGCCTCTCTGTGTCTCGCCACCACCGCCCCTCCTCCGTCACCGTCGCCGGCGAGCAGAGAGAGAAGGACGAGATGGCGGCGTGGTCCAGCGCCACCCGCGCGGCCTCTCGCCGGCGCGCGCGCCCGCTCGAGGGTGGACGCGCAGCTGCCGAGCGGGCCCGCGGTGGTGCGCTCTTGACCGCGCGCGCTACTGCAACATGGCGGCCAGCAGCAAGAGCCGCCATCTTCTTGGACGCCGGAAAGGCCGGCGAGGCCAAGGTAATGCCCTCCGGGCCCCTCGATTCGCGCGGGTTGGGGAAATTTCTAAGGTTAGGGTTTGAATCCTTCCCCTATTCGTCTCTGTTTTCTTGAATCCGAGCTTAGAAGGCTCTAGTTCATGTCGAATCTTGCGATTCTCGTCCATTTCTTCTTGATCCGAAGATCAAAACCCCGCTAGGGTTAGGGTTTGGGACAAGCCCGAGCCATTTGATACCAATTGTTGTCGTTTTATTGTGGATCTAGGCCCCTAAAGCCTACCACTAGCGGGTTCAATAGTAAGAGATCATAGCATTCGTGTAGATCTTGAGCGGAGAGGTAGAGAGGGGAAAGGTTTCACCTTCGGTGCCGGGGAAGGGCGCGACCGGTGGTCCATGACCAACAGGGTTTCCTTGCTCGGTGCGGCGGCAGTCCTCGGCCTCCCTTGTCCTGCTATTCCTTGAGGCGGCGCTCCTCCACCTCCTTAGCCTCATGCTCATTTCTCTGCTATTCCTGGGCATCGCCGTCGTTCGTGATCTCGTCGGCCATCGGGTCGGTGGTGATGGGCGGCGACGGCAGTGGCTCTTCCAGTCACTAGGTGCGCATGGGAGATTGGGTCCCTCAAGTGGTGTTGGGCTAGGGTTTTACGGCGTACGGCGTTGCGTTGGCTTTCGCGCCGGACCCTAGGGCCTCTCTTTTATATTGCACACTGTGACCGGAGGCCACAACCATAGAGGGAAGGTCGCGCCCCCGATCAGGGTGCGTAATCATCTCTGGATCGGTCTCCTTGACCGTTCCCGAGATCAAATCTAACATGGATAGCTTGCATCAGATCTTATGCCACTTCGGGGAGGCAACTGGACTACGAACAAACAGAGACAAATCTGAGATTTACAAAGTTCATGTGACAACATTGATACGACGGAGGTGCTGGGACAATTCCAAGGTCTAGTTTGCAACTTCCCTTGTAAATAGAGTAAAATACATCTCCGGTCCCTAAACTTGTCTTGGTGTGTTAACCCGGTCCCTAAAGTCTCAAAGTGGCCATCTCGGTCCCTATACTTGTCATGGTGTGTCAATTGGGTCCCTAAAGTCTCAAAGTGACCACCTCGGTCCCTAAACTTGTCTCGGTGTGTCAACCCTGTCCCTAAAGTCTCAAAGTGACAATTTGTACTGGGACCGGGTTGACAAACCAAGACAAGTTTAGAGACCGGGTTGACACACCAAGACAAGTTTAGGGACTAGGATGATCGCTTTAAAACTTTAGGGACCGGATTGACACACCAAGACAAGTTTAGAGATCGGAGATGGATTTTACTCCTTGTAAATATCTTAAACTACCTCTCCAGCTAGGATGAACAAGAAGAGCAGATGAACAAACCCTCATTGATGCTAGATTCCCGGGATGGAAAGGACGTCTACCGAATAAATCCAGAAGACTGCAGCTTATATATACTGTTCTATCCTCAATCACAACATACCATATGACAGTCTTCCCACTGTCCAAGGTGGACAATAAAGAAAATTGACAAGCTGTGCAGAAACTTCCTCTAGAAAAGAGTAGAGGAAGTGAGAGGAGGCCACTATTTGGTGAATTGGCCAAGGGTTTGCCGATCAAAAAATTGGTGGGGGACTAGGAATATGGCATTTATAGTGTTTCAACAGTGCCCTCTGGCTGAGATGGATCTAGCTCCAATTGAAAGACCAGGATAAGCCTTGGAGTGGGCTTAACATTGCTACTACCTCAACGGAGATGGAACTGTTCAGAGCATATGCACCAAGATTATGGTTGGCAATGGTCTGAGAACCAATTTCTAGCATGACAGATAGCTACAAGATTAGCTCCAAAAGACATTGCTCCTCTTTGCTATCGACTGGCGTACAAGAAAAATCATAAAGTAGCAAAAGCAATGCGGCGAAACAGATGGATGCGAGGCATTCAACACATGACATCTGAACAAGAGCTCAGACAATTCGTCCCTTTGGAGCAGGTTAACTGACATCTATGGATGATGACATCTCTTGGAAATTCTCCACCGATGGAAAAATATTCAGTCAAGTTAGCCTATGAAAGTGAGTTCCTTGGTTCCTACCCTGATCTTAGATGGACTCAGACAGAGCCCAAGTGCCGGTTCTTCACATGGCTCCTACTACAACTGAAAATCTAGATTGCTAATACAATAACAGAAGAGGCAGCCACACAGACCCTCACTGCCCACTGTGCAACGTAAGGCCTAAGACTACATTAGACCTCATCGTAAATCACAGGTTCTCGCATGCAATCTGGTGGCTACCAGTGGTAGAACCGGGATTCACCCAAGCCCCGGGCCGAATTGTGACAACAAAAACATGCTGAAAAAAAACATAGTTCTAAAAGTACATGAAAAAATTGTTTTTATGATATATGAAAGGTAGAAAACATATAAAACATCATTGTGAAGCCACATCTTTATTCTTCATCAATTGCTGCGATTATGTAACTCGGTTTTGGTGATATTCATAATCATAGCTGAAGATGCTCTTTCTACGGATGCATTTGCCACCAGCAATATCTAAGCCAACTCAATGAGGGATTGGGATTCAGTGACGTCACGGTGGTAACTTCCCCCCTCTCTGAACCGTAGGATCTAAGTTCAATGGATGGATCTTCGTGAAGAGTGTCAGCTACAGTACCACCTGAACAGTGCTGTGAACAGTACATTTACTGCTGTGTTATGGCAGTGCACGCGCTAGAGGGGCTGTTTGGTAGGCAAGCCAGGCCACCGCAATGCGAGGCCCAGTGTTTGGTTGCCTAAGCCGTCCCTCTAGCTAGGCCACCACAATGCAACCCGAGCCCCCGAGGGTGGCTCAGGGGAAACTGCTGTGGCCAGGCCCCTGTTGCCCCCGCTGATCCCCCACGGGCTCTTTTCCTCTCCCACCAACATGTCACCGCGCACCCTCAGTCGTCCTCCTCCCTCGGATCCTCCTCGTTGCCGGGCATCCTTCGGCGGTGGCCTCTCCCATGGGGGAGCGTCGTCTGTGGAGGTGCGCCATCCAGGCGACCTCCGGCGGCAGCCTCTCCTGAGGAGTGCAGGCCACAGAGGAGGGATGAGGAGGCGGTCTCCGGTGGCGGCATCTATCATGAGGCCACGACCTCCGGCGGTGGCATCTCCCGTGGACGCATGAGGAGGCGGCCTTCACCCTCCACCTCGACCGCCGCTAGGGGTGAAAACGGGTAGCATTCGGATACCAGTTTTTTTCATCTTTTCTTTTCCACAGTAACCAAATGGGATATATAATTTTTTTTACCCAATCCATATTCTTGTTTTTTAGTCAGACTAGTTAAGATTCATAGAAAATCAACCCCAAATTCATTATATATGTACACAAAATGATAGATTCAAAATTCGGGTAGCATTCGGATACGGATACGGATAGTTTTTTATATTTTCCTTCATAGGAAGCAGATAAGGCAAGAAAAAATTTATCTAATTTAATATTCCTGTTTGTTGTAATGCTTTTGTTATAATATATAAAAATGGATACCAAATTTGTTCAATATCTATTTTAAAATAATAGATTCCTTCAGACAAGTGGGGTACCTATTTTCATCTCTAACCGCCGCCTCCTCCTCGCCCTCCGCATCGGCCACGGCCCCTCACCCTCCGCCTCGATGGCCGTCGCCGCCCTAGCCCTCACTGCCCGCTTCGGGAGCCGCCGTCGCCTCCACCCTCCTCCCCTCTCCCCTGCCAGCTGTGGACATGAAAACCAAATAGGATCTAGATGTGGCCATGCTACTCAAGTGAACCAACCAAACAGACCCTGAGTTACCATTCTAGCCAGGCCAAAGCTGGGCTGACCAGGCGGAGCTAGCCTGGCTAGATTTGGTCCACTACCAAACAGGCCCACAGTGTTTTTCCTTTTCGTCTTGCGCTTTTTACATGGTGACTTGCCGAATCCATGTCCATGAATGAGACGAGAAGGCCCTTTCTACGATTTATGTTGACATTTTGTTTTGATTGTGTTGGGGTAACAAGTGTTATCGCCGAAGAAAAATGATCTCATTGTTCTAGGTTTTTTCATTGTCTGCCTCCAATCTGCGTAAATAAAATAAAATTGGAAAAAGTCTATATAACCCCTAGAGTATATAGGGCGGAATACATCACCCCTGAACTACAAAACCGGATGTTTTACACCATAAAATATCAAAAACTGGTCAAATAACCCTCTAAGTGGTTTTGGTGAGTGGTTTTGATGATGTGGCATGCTGATGTGTTCAAATCACCTCTCCAATTATTTGAGTTGTACATTCTACCCCTTTGATAAATTTGTATTTTTTGTTTCTTTGTCTACAAATTGAATTTGAAGTTCAAATTGTGTAGGGTGATAGTTGGGATCATAACTTTTATTAAAAAAATAAACGGTGATTTTTTATGATTGTTTTTCTTTACAATTTTATATTAGCACAGTTAATCTATTATCAAATGTCTAACTAATAAGAAATTATGATAAAATCACCATTTCTAGCATAAGTTATATTGTTTTCCGTAACCTTACAAAATTTAAACTTTAAAACTCAATTTGCACATGAAGAAATAAAAAATACAAATTTATCGATGGGTAGAATGTACTAATTGAAATAGTTAGAGGGGTGATTTGAACACTTCCGCATACCACATCATCAATACCACCCACCAAAACCACTCAGCAGGTTATTTGACCGGTTTTCGATACTTTAAGGTACAAAACATTCGGTTTCGTAGTTTAGGGGGGGTGATGTATTCCACCTCATATACTTCAGGGGGTTATATAAACTTTTTCCAAATAAAATTTGATGTTAAGGGTGCATCGTACAAATCGCTTATCTTCTTATCACCTCTCAATCTATCACCAGATCAGGAGCAGGTCTGCACTTTGCACTGCCCTACTGCAGGGAAGGAGAGGGAGCCCGGCAGCAGCATCCGGTGGGGTGGTGCCGTGGCGGCTGGCCGAGTGGTAGGCGTGGCCACGTGGGTGTGGGGGCGCTGGGCAGCAAGCCGGCCAACCGGGGTCATACCGCCCTCAGGGGCTGGTCGGCGGCCGGCGTGGGCGCGTGGTAGGGAGGGAGCTGCAAAGAGTTGGGGTGGAGCGCCAAAGCCGGAGATCGGAGAGGAGTAGATGAGGAGGATGAGTTGAGGCTGAGCCACCGAGGTGGCTCCTGCAGCGGATGCCGACCGGCCGGGAGCTACAGAGGCGGAGGCGTGGATGGCAGACTGAGGCGGCCAGGTGGGTGTGGGCGACGACCGACGGGAGCGACCGCGCAAGGAGAATGCAGTGGCGATGGCGCGACGCGCAGTGCAGGCTGGGGCGGCAGCGCGACACTGTCGCTAGGGCAGGCCGGTGGGGTGTTTTGCTTACTGAGTTGGGCTAAATTTTTAGGGGGGAGGAGGTTAAAAACATTTTTGGGCCAAGTCTTGGGCCATGGCTCGGGTGGCCATGTGCCTGTTTCCGCCCCTGACTCGCAGCTAGCGCAAATTTACAACCAACCGACCATCAACCATACAGCCAACCATGCTAGAATCAAGGACTGGTGGGCAGCGCAGCGACTGGGTCACCACTAGCGCAAAACACATGTGATCATCTACGCGGCTTGGAACGTTTGGAAGGAGCTCTATAGACGAAAATACGACAACAAGGCCATGATGGCAGTCCAGGTCGTCAATCTCGTGAGGCAAGACATCTCCCTCTTCCATATGGCTATGCCGTCGTCCACTGTACCTACTGTCAATACTTAACCTTGTTACCACACTGAGTCCTTACCATGGTTTTCAATTGTTGTTTTTTCATCCTACTTTTACCTTCTGGGCTGCGGCCCTTGTAATATGTAAATTGTAAGTGCATTTCTCCTTCTCCAATGAAACGGCAGAATACCTTCCTCACACTTGCTCAAAAGTTTATGAGGTGACAAGGAGTAAGGAGCCCCCGGGCCCCGGATTAGCTGGCCAACGGTGAGCAGCTAGAAGAGGCGATAAACAAATTGATATCTTGCATGAGGGTGTATATCTGGATGGGGACAAGCATGCATACGGCCATCTAACATGGTTCAGCCGTTCAGGGAAAACTAGCACTGTCACGTGAAATTGAAGTTTTAATTTTCAGAGGAGCCGAAATCACACCCATAGATATCAACTTACAGCACCGCAGAATAGAGGGGCGACGCTGTCTGTGAGCGCGAGGAGTTGCCCGCCTGATCCGAGGAGTGCGGCGCGAGGGGTACTCAAGGGGGTGGACGGGGACGATCAAGTGGATAGAGTTTGGTGGGAGGGTAGCTTGGTCATTTCCTCAAATTAGTTGCAAATAGCTGGATTCCTTCACCTAATTGACTAAAAATTAGCTAGGTTGTGGGCTAAAAAATAGATGATGATTAGATTGTATGTTTGGATATTTTATAGCTAATTTTAAGCAATTAAAAATTAGTTAGTGAACCAAATAGGGCCTAAACTATATGAATTCTGATACAGCTTCCTCTCGGCATTTTAGATGCTCTTTCTTTGTTACATTCTCTGGCTGGCTCTTTCTGGACTTGTTTCTCTATTTTCAGTAATGGAAATAGACATGTCTCCATTTCAAAAAAATAATAATAATAACAAAATGAATGAAACCACAAGACTGATACTGCGAATGATGAGAAATTTGTTTGATTTGCAGCCATAAATTGTCACGTCACACCGTGGCAAATTTTGACCGTGTTTGAATTTAGGATCAAATTTAGTCGAATAACAAATTTTCCATTCTTATGGTTTCTTTGGGTGCCGAAAAAGCCACATGAACGAAAAAATTGTTGTTTGGATAAATTTTAGCCTATATTGAAACATAGTCAAATTTTGCCACAAATGTGGCGTAGCAATCTGTGGCTTTAAATCAAACGAGGTACAAGTCCGCCTCGAATGTACTACTTAAGCGCTGTCCTTGAACGAAGCTATGAGGAGATTATTAGGTGATGTTAATAACTGGTGGTTAATTTATGAGGTGATAAGGAGACCCCGGGCCCCAGGATTAGCTGGCCTACGGTGAGCAGCCACAAGAGGCGATAAACAAATTGATATCTCGCAGATCATGAGGGTGCATATCTGGATGGGAGCATGCATGCATGCACACATCACGGCCATGACGGCCATCTAATAATATGGTCCAGCCGTTCAGGAAAACTGGCATTGTCATGTGAAATTAAAGTTTTAATTTTCAGAGGAGACGAAATCACATCCATAGACATCAACGTAGTACAGCACTACAGCATAGGCGACGGCGACTACTGTATGTATCTATGTACATGTGTACAGTGGTATAGACGACTAAACAATATGATTCCATATATCCATGCAGAAGACAACTTACTGTTTAAGTTGACAGCAAACACAGTCCAAAAAGGACCTCAAAAATCGTCGAATAATATTAGGCAATATCAAATAAATAATATACTCCCCCCTCTCAATTTATAGGTCGTTTGAATTTTTTGACATTAAATTTGATTTACTCATCTTATTCAAAAAATTCATAATTACCATATATTTTCATTGTGATTTAATTTAGCATATAATATATTTTAACTATGACATAAACTTTTTCATACTTTTGCAAAATTTTTGAATAAAACAAATAAGTCAAATTTAGTGTAAAAAAATCAAATAACATATAAATTGAGACGAACGGAGTACGAAACTAGAAAAAAAATATACGGCCTCTATATAAGAGTTTCCTCTAATGCTCGAGGACCGCCTGTAAACTAGTTACCGGACAACATCTTTCTCATTCATCCATATGCACGCAGATAAAAATCAGACTATGCAGTATTTTTTTTCCTACACACAAATGGCATCTCACTTTACTGCACAAGGAAGCCAACAGCAATATATCCTGCATGTTGAGCGACATAATCTTCCTATTACTAATTAGAGGTTCCTTTTGGAGCTTTCACGTTAATTGTCACGAAACACATTCAGAAAAAAGAGAAATTGTAGGAATTCTCATAAAAATCAGAAACATCCGACCATCAATTGGTAGATTGGAATATTAATAGACATTAAATCTGTTTTCTAAGTAATTACCCACCACTACCGTTACGAAAGGTTTTGAGTTCAACTCTCAACGAAAACAATTTTTTTCCTTTTTTTGGCAGATTTTCCCATATTTTAGATCCATTTTCTAAGTAATTACCTACCTCTGCCATTATGAAAGGTTTTGAGTTCAACTCTCAACAAAAGCAAATTTCTTCTTTTTTTGGCAGATTTTTTCTATTTTCAAATTTACTCTAAATTTTTTTGTCAAATATTTTTCCATTTACAAATTTACACCACTAAATAACCCCATAATTTTTTTCATAAAGATGCTAGAAACCTTTTTATGAAATAAATATTTTGTGCCTAATCTTCCTATTACTAATTGGGGACTCTTTTTGGAGCCTACTTATTAATCCCCACAAGATGCGCTTAATAAAAAATAAAATCATAGAAATTCTCACAATAATAAAAAACATCCTATCATCAATTGCAGATTGAAATCTTAATAGCCATTAGATCTGTTTTCTATGTAATTAAAATCCAATCATCCATCGTGTAGCTCTAATAATAGATCGGTTTTGTAGAAAAAAGATAAATCCTAAGAATTTTCACAAAAATCCGAAACATCCCGTCATTCATCATGTAGCTCTAATAATTAATAGTAGTCATTTCAACATGCCATTGTAGAAGATTTAAAATAAGGCCTAAATATGTATATAAATTACCCAATATGATGTCATAAAATATAAATTAAAATAATTTCTAAATTTGCATATACATTACCCACAATGACATTACAAAATATAAATTACAACAATCAACTCTAATATTATTATGGATTCAGTTTATATCCCCTAAAACTCTAACCTGTGCGAGAGCACGGGTTGATGGACTAGTTAAAAAAACATAGATTTTGTCACCATCGTATACTAATCTCCAATAATCTCAGTTTCTTTTTGTTTTTGTTATAAGCAGCACTGTCCTGTGTGATTATGACCCTAGCGGCCTAACTAGCCATTAGCCCTGATTGACCCCACACTGACCTAACCTACCCCTTTCAAGTCTTAATAATCCATCACCCCCAGCGTCGTCAGGAATGGCTGAAAGTGAAGCCCCGTGCAGGCCCGTCCCCAGATGCACCTCATATGCTCATCCTGTGGAGCTCCTTCGTCTGCGCGTCGTCGGTCGCCGGCTCACCGCGGCGCACCCCGCTGCCGCGCTGCGGCATGTGGTCCGCGCGCCGTCGTCGTGCTCGTGCGTGGAGGCGTGGTGGATCTGAATTCTGTTCCGTTCCGCTGAGCGCGCGAGGTAACGCACGCAACGTGCACGCTGGCTGCACCGCTCACGGCACGGCCGGCGCGGCTCCACGAAGACGACGACGGCCGACGGTGGTGTTCGTCCCGTACTCCCGTATAGCAGCTCACATGAGTACGTACGTACAGGACACAGTGGCGTATTGTACAGTGCATGTGCACACACGTACACGTCGCTCACCTGCAGCCACCATGACACGCTTTGTCGCCGTTCCACATGATGACTGATCCGCGATCCCGGCCCCGACAAGAACCGGATCGGATGAAGCCACGCAATGCGTAGTAGTACATCCTTTTGACGGCAAATCTGGACCTTTTAGCCGGAGATTAGTGTCGTCCATCATGCACCTAGACCGGCCGGCCGATACGTACCGGTACGATTACTCGGCGGCAGAATCGTATCTTTACCTAAACGCGTATAGGTGCAGCAGCTCGTGAGTCGTGACCCTGTGTGCCATGCACACACAATTGCCCCATCCCATTTCCGCGGGAGTGAGACGAGACGAGACGCCGGACCGCGACGCCCCCAGCATATTCCAAAGCGCCCGGCCGGCCTGCGGCGCGCTCCGGGCCACACGCCGGCGGCGACGAGGAATCACATCATGGCATCAATGCGCGGCAGATATTACGCGACCGCGAGCCGGAGCCGTCTGTGTGTGGCGCGCTCCCGCCTCCCCGGCCGCGTATAAAAACGACGGGAGGGGGCGGCCGGCGGCTCCTCGTCACCACCATCCTCAGTTTCCTCACAAAGCTACCTCGATCACCATTCTTCAGCCTTAGCCTCGCTCTGCCACTGAAAGTCCGGGACGCATATGCGCCCAGCATAGCGCCGCCGCTCGCTGCCTGCTTCTTCGCCGGAGCACGAGCGGGCAGGGACCACAGCTCGACGGATAGGATCGGATGGAGAGGTGCGCGCGGAGAACGTCGTTCGACATGGCTGTGGGAGCGGAGATGGCGCGGCCGTTCCCGACAGCGGCGGCCGGCGGCGACGAGGTCTCGGCCTGGGCAGCGACGGGGTTCCTTGCCGCCGAGACGACGGACCGGCCGCTGGTGGACCCGATTGTCTGGGGCGACGAGAAGCGGATGAAGCGGGAGCTCGTCGCGTGGGCCAAGGCCGTCGCGTCCATGGCGGTCGGCGGCAAGAACGCCTCTCGTCGCCGTCGCCGTCCATGAGACGCGGTACAGTTCTCAAGCACGTAGTATAGGTAGATCGAGGTCGATGAGATCTCCGTCAAAACCTATGACCGGACATCGCACCACCTATATTTCAAACTTTTCTTTCACATACATACAATATTATTTCTATCTCTACACTTCACGTATGTACAGTATTTTGCATTGCTGTTTGGGCTCTCTTGTGAGCACAAGCACAGCCTAATGCACGGTGGAATCCGGGTGACCACGGGATGCACGTGCTGTGAATCTTTGGTTTGGCTACTACCTACTACGCTTGCTTGCTTGCTTCGCGATTGGGAAAGGCCGCAGAAGTGCAGATTTATTTCTTGGTATATTGTACTATATTTTACCATTTTTCTAATAGTGATTGTATATTTATTTTCCTCAGGGGGATATACAATAAATGCTCCCACTTTTTATTTTGTACAAATATATATATGACCAACATTTATAACTCTATAGTCTAAGCACTTTGTGTTTTCGATATTGACCAACAATGTTTCTGTAGGGATGCAAATAGACCCGCTTGCATTCCTACCATTATTGTACGTCGTTCAACTTAGTTTGACCTATACAGTTATCCTATGCTGTTGAACTTAGTGAACCCGCACTGGACTGTGTTAAGATAAAATACATTTAAATACTAAGTGCACATGTGTCTGTGAGCGTATGAATTTGTATTGTGTTTGACAAAACAAATATGAGTCGCATACGCTAACTACCAAAGAGCTTAAGCTTATATAGGGAAATGTGTAGGAAATTAATTTAATCATACTCCAACACCCCCCTCATCACGTATAGGTGTTGTCGATGTGACAATTCAGATTGGAAGTATTCTGCCGTGGTCGACTGCCGGCCTAGGAGATTTGCTTCCTCCTGTGATACGGTGGATGCACACACGTGCCACCTGGCTTGACCAATCCATATAGGAAAGTTGCACCAACAACAGTTGGCTGATCATGGAAAAGAACCGGTAATGAAGATGTCCACCAGACGATAACCAGTGAGCTAATCGGTTCGTTCTAGACAACCTGAAGAACTATTTGACGCATAGTGTGCCGAAGTAGTCTAGTGGATCGGACTTAACCGATTGAACGCTTGCCAGATGGTATGCCGCGGGTAGAGACTTTGATATGCCATAATGGTCTAAAACGATACAACATTAAGGCAGCATGACCCTTATTGGAGAAAATCCTATGAGGAGTTGGCGATGCGTCGAAAGTAAAAGGTTCTTTATTAATGATGGATTCCTCATACATGATGCACATGGCTATATATTTTATAGTCTAGAGGACTTAGACCTTTTCTAATCCTACTCAAACTAGAGATGGAATACAATATGATCCCCTATGCCCTACCTAGCGAGATTGACTTCATAACTTAACTAGAAATAGATTACAATTCGACCTCTTATTATGGCAACTTTAAGACATTACAACCCAAATAACTTGATCTAGACTATTCCTCTTATTGTTCTAGATCTCCTCATGATATCCTTCCTTATATTCCTCTTGTAGTGTTGGTGTCACTTAAGACAACAATCCTTATACTACAAGCATATAATATTGAAGTAGATAGATGGTATCAATCTTTATATAGTTGAGTAATCAACCCATGGCTTGTCAATCCATGGAAAACTATGCTAAAAGACTATAAATCAGGTACTAGTTAGTTCTAATAGATCTAGCAAACCAAAGCATAAGAATAGAACAATATGAATGCTAAACTCAACTGATTATGAAGTTAATTATTCCCTGAACTTCATTGTTAAGTCCATGTGCAAGCATGCACTTCAAGAACCCTGCATTATCTTTGGTTTTCCTATGATTTACAATATTGTTAAAAAACACAAGATATACTCAAAACTGAGTGTATTGACTGCCAAGTGCCTTCATCGTAAGGTTTATCTCTCAATTCATATTGAAGGTTGGACCGACACTTAAGAGAGGGTGAATTAAGATTTCTAAAACTGAGGCTCTCTAAAAACTACAACTACAAGCAAAACCTATGCAAGATAAAACTAGCTATGTACACTAAGGCTTTGCTAAGTGTTGCTAACTCTACCGTGGCCAAGTCTTGCAACTTAGTTCCACATAGAAACTAACATATCAAGCTAGTCTAGGAATGTAAACACATAATTGCAAGAATGTAAATACGAAAGCTAAAAGATAGGTAGAGAATACAAACTCCCGTTGACTGATGGTGATGATGGCATAAGTTGGAGACACATAGATTTTTTTTCTTGAGATTTGGGGAGACTCACAAGTCTCTACCCCTACTGCTCGTTTGGTGCCCCCTATAAGGCTTTGCTCTTGCGTAGTCCTCAAAGAAATACGGCCTCACCCTCGCAAGGGTGAAGGATGGCAAAGTGACCTTTGCAAAGGTCAAGCAATCCGGTTAGGTAACTCCGGATATCCCAAGTACACACACTTGTGCACTTACTCTCGCATAGCCCTCGTAGGGACTATGGCCTCACCCTCGCAAGGGTAGAGGATGGTAAGGCCGTTGGGGTCTTCGACGGGCCCTCTCATGAACGCTCTCTGTCTTCTCCACTAGGTGAGCTTTTAGTCAAAACGCCAAAGACCTCCCTCCCTCTCACAAGTAAGGTGGCAGTCATTCCACACTCCAGAGGGTCTCGCAAGACTACAAACCGCACTCATACAAAGACGACATGCACGTAGGCATGGGTAATAGACAAACAAGACCTAAGCTAGCAAATATGCTTATAAGCTCTAGCTATGCCGTCTAGTTAGCTCTATTGATGATTTGGCTCTAGAAAATATGTTTCAACACAACAATATGTTCAGGAGTCACCAGCTATGGAATGGAGGCCGACCAAGGGGTAATAAATAGCCAAAGCCTCAAAAACTAACCATTGTGTGCAACTTGATATGCACTGACTGTGACCACCAGACTATCCGGTGCGTGCACCCAGCTAACCGTTGAGTCGGCCGTTGTACTTGGAATTCAATCGTTGAGACCACCTGACGGTCCGGTGGTGACGGTCCGATGGTACACCACCGGACTGTCCGATGCATGTTGATGCTTGGGTCTTCAAGTTGATAGTGGTTCTATCCAGAACCTCCGGTGGTTCCACCGGACTGTTCGATAGTGGACCACCGGACCGTCTGGTGCCTTCAAGCACTTGGACATGGTTGCTCCTTCTTCCACAGCCTAGAACGTCCGGTGGTGAACCACCAGACTGTCCGATGCATGAAATCTACACCGAGTCTTGAGTCTTCAACTTCGGGCTTCTTCTACTCATCGGAGTGTCCGGTGGGCACCACCAGACTGTCCAGTGCATGCAAAATTATGGCATGCTGACTGATCAATGGGACTGCCGTGGCGTGCATCATGCTTGCATCTTGATGGAGGCTTGGGGTTCTCTCTTGTGCTCTTTAAGCTCTCTTTTGATGTGTTTGTACCCCAAGTTCATCTCTTGCACCCTGGGACTTAAGAAAAATACTTATGTACACATTAGTCCCAAAATAGTATATGTTGTCACTTCAACCACCAAAACCACATTAGGGAACTAAGCAAGAGGCTTAAAGACTATTTTCCTTACACATATGAAAAATCACTAAATGAGGCATGAAATTCGTTCATATCTTTTGCCAACATATACCAACTTTATGTCATCTTGAAGTGGGCTCTAAGCCTCTAATAAACTAAATATGTCTTTGTACCAAGGGGTAATCATGGTTCACCGATTGGAAGGTGGTAGTGTCGACTGAGTTTGGCAGGAAAATGGCCTAGACTTGGTGGTAGTTGCGAGAGGTTGGCTCTCATATGTGGGGTCCAACATGCATGCATATGACATATGTTTGGATTATGTCTATAGAATTGTAGCATCAATTCAAATCATTGAGCTTACTAGGTGTTAAGCTGTTGATCTCACACTAACAGTGTAGTGTAGCAAGTGGACATGATTACGATTTATTCATGTTTTCATTACAACATGCATGTTTGATTCATTGCTCGAAAGTAATTGATCGATGCAAACATAGTGTGGCGGAATCGTCGATTTAATCCGAGCTAAGTACACCTACCACCACATGACTTGCAGTACACTTAAACCGAACTAAACTCGGTCGTCCGTCGAGCTACCCAAAAGGGCACTCGATGTAACCATCACCTAGGGATTCCGACATCATACACGTTAAGCCCTCGAAAGAGCCACAACAATTACAACAACCTAGCATTTCATACAAACATAGCTTAATTTGTTACAAAACATTTTCTCAAAATGATGTACAATCATATTAGAAATAAAGCTTCAAAATATCTCGCAGCGGATACGTAAGATTATATAGGTGCAAATGTGCAGCGGAAATAAAACATCAAGGCACGACATCGACCCCACCGTTGTCATCCTCGATCACAAACTGATAAGTACTAAAAAATATCAACAACAAACGATGAGTATATAGGGTACTCGTAGGACTTACCCGAAGGCTGGTATCAGCCTGACACATTTGATAGTATGCAAGGATTTTTGTCGACTTGACTCTAATCCTCATAACCTTACTAGAAGTGAGTCCTTACTTTCAAGTTTCATTTATCGTTAAATCATAAGCCTCATTTGATTCATCGTAGTTATCATCACGATCCCAAAATTCATATATCTCATCATTCCAATATATATGTCAACATAAAAATAACTCGTAGAAATGTAAACATACAAGTGCATGTAATACTAAATGTATGATTAAATAAATAAGATATTAAAGTTATTACTACGTTACTCATGTGTGATACTAGCATTCTTATACCCAGTGAGCATCAGCGATTCGAATCGATTTTAATTCTCGGAAATAACTACAATGCCAAGGGGTACATGCTTACTAGCCGGAGCGTTCCCACATGTATCCCCTATCTTAACCTTGTCCCGTCCCAAGTTCGATTCACTCCCTCCTAGTCCTCGGATTGTGCAATCTTAGAAACGATACCACGGCGTACGCGTACTGGGTCAGCCCTCCCTCGAGTACAAACACCCCCGGGCCACCTTCCTCTCAACTAGCGGGTAGGAACATGTTTCTGTGCTTCAGACAAGCTCAGAAAAGACTTTCACTGGTTCCATATCCAGGATAAGCATTCTAGCAATGTTACGCCGATCAGCAGCCGAACAGCGGACGGATCTTAAACGACTCAAGCGCAGTCAATGATATAACAATGCACACCACAAAAGTAAATTTATTCTCCGCTCGGTCTCATCTTTCCATCACATCATATCATATTGTTTTTGGATTTAATATTTTTGTAAACCACTTTTGAGCAAAGCCCTAGCATCTCGCGAGTGAATATCTTCACTCAACTTCTACTATCTAAGCATGGCTAAGTATAGACTTCGACCTATTCATGCTACTTAGGATATCAAGGATTTATACATGTGAGTTTCATACAACTCCTGAACATAATGCACAAATAAATAAATAAATAAATATAGGGTGGTAGGACTCTCTAGATAGGTGTAGATGCCTAAGGGGTCTACCTTTGTTGTTGAAACTTAAACAAACTAAACAACAGTTAATTTGCCGGGTTGTGAGGCTTTGCCCCAAGCAACCCCTTGATCTCTTGGACAACTCCTCAGTCCAAACATGACTGATGGGCCTCCAGGTTGTGCTTCGGCTTAGTTGGTCATATGGACCACCGTTGCTTGAAGAAGCTCCACACAATAGCTTCTGGATCACGTATCTGCAATAAGCGTCATTATATAAATGATATGCTTGCAGTGAATGAGATACATGAGGACCAATCACATGTATACACAATTATTTCAAGTATACAAATAGAAATATAAATGAGAAACTACTTAAACAAGGAGTATCATTGTGCACACAATAAGCAAACAACCACTTCTGTTAATAGTAAAGAAAACATTTATGTTACTGTCATTTTTTTTATAGTTGATACACCTATGGTCTACAAAGCATGATATTAAGTTAAATCCTCGTGGTGATTAAACATAGCATGAGGCTACCACTATAAGTAGCTTAAACAAGAAGGGAGTGTATTTTTAGTAATTTAGTTAGCACTAGTTGTTTAGTTAACCAACCACAAGATTTATGCAGAAAGTGTGCGGTTTCATGAGCAAGTAATATAATTTACTAACAAGTGTGAAACAATGCATCCCCATGAGTAATAGTGTGTGAAATGCATAAGGATCAGCCACACATGAATAAGCAATCATCTCAATTATATACAGAAACGTTTATATATATTGCATAAGCAAAGATTACTTTTGCACAACAGAGTAACCTATAATGACACAACCATCACTACTATCATAGATAAACCATCGAGAATCATATCAATGTTACTAGGATGGTGCTACAAAAATCACTAGTTCACATTTGAGCACACACTAGCATCCTCATTTATTTTTCTTTACTTTTAAACCTAATTAATGACTACATGCATACCCCTCATGTAACAGCAACCAAAATACATGAATAGTTCACGTAAGCATGCTTGCTCAGTAATATTGCTACATGAATTTTTGTGGCATTTTTGTAACACACTAAATAGCACTTTTCTATTTTATTGATTAAATCAACATAGCATTTGTCATTTTCGAAATACATAGAATCAGCAAGAAAAACACATGGAACTTTATTTCTAAGCTACACTAGACTAAATGAGCACAATATAATTTCTATGGATTTTTTTGAACAAGTTTTTATGGAGCATGCATTTTTCATATACCTAAAATACACTAAATGGACACATAGGGGTAAAACATTAATTATGCGGTGCATGATAGCATTTCCAAAAATCACCACAAATCATAAAAATCATATACATACTACTATCAAAGTTTCATAATTTTTAGAGTCCATTTAGACCATCTTTAGCATTTCTTTTGTTCTGGCATGCATGAAACAAATCAGGGGTAATACAGTCTTTTCACATATCCACTTCATATCCATTCTGTAGATCTACTAACTAAGAACCCAGCGCAACAAAGTTTGACTTTTTATCATTTTTATTTCATTAACTATGCATTTTCAAAGTTTATATAGCAAAAAAGGCACTTAAAAATAAAATCCCACAGCCTGAGGACGTAAACACGATTATCCTTAATTTACAGGGGGCTTGCACGGAAGATACACAAGACTTAGTAAATAGTGAATGGAATAGTGAAAACAGGAAGGGTCTCTCTGCAAAACGCGCATCTTCTTCTTTTTCTACCTTCCTGCTAGGGTGTAATTGGATATCTGAATTGTTTGAATCGTCTGACCAAATTTGATTTTTTTAAAATAGATATAGAATGAGTTTTGTGCTCATTTTTTATGCATTTTAACAATTTCATTGTAAAAAATAAGTATATAAAATTAGATGAAAAAATTTATGCCTTATTTTCGTCCAATATAGAAAAACGTTAAAAAGTGTCCGTATCCGATCGTATCCGAATATGATTATGTACAAACTCATTTTAGCAAATATAAAATAGATTTTGGATCTATTTTTTATGGACATTAACAATCTTAACACCAAAAATAATAATATAAATTTGGATGGAAAAATATGTCCTATTTGCTCACCATGGATGAAAAAGATTATCTGGGCGCGGCCGCGCGCGTACGCCGGCGTGTGAGGCAGCATCTCGTCGTAGGGTTGAGCGACGTGGTGTTCCCGACCACGGCGATGTGTTTCCCCCTGATCTAGTCGCGAGAGGTCGGAGAGGGCAAGGAACGCACGTGAACTGGCACGAACCGGAGGGCATGGTGTGGTGGCGGTGTCCTGAGTCGATCCGGCAGTGGAGGTGGAGATTGAGGCCAGCATGGAGCGCTCGAGCTGCGCGGTGGTGCGTCTAACCGAGCGGAGGTGGAGTGGACGCGAGGGTGAGCCTGACCGGGGCTCTGTCCACGGCGAGGGGGGTGCACAGGCGCGACCATGGTGGACGGCGCGCGTGGGCAGCGGCGGTGGAAGAGAAATCGACGACCCAATCTTGGGGGAATGGTGAAGCAAAGTGAGGCGGAGCCGATCCACGCAGCCGTTGGGCGAGAGGAGCGCGGAGGAGACGGCGGCGCGAGCTCCAGCCTGAGCTCGGCCATAGCGCAGCAATGGCGGCAGCGCTATGGGCGTTGGAGCAGGAGGCAGGATGAGAGGAGCGTGGGACAAGCGAGAGTGAGCGGAGGGGAGACAGCGGCTCCCTCGGCTTCCTTAGGGGCGAAGGGCAGGGTGTGCCGCGGCACTTGGGTGCCGGCGGTCGCGTGTCGCCCGCGTTTTGAGCTCGGCCAGCGTCCATCCGAGTGGGGGCCGCGTGTCATTCGCACGGGAGAAATTAAAATTTCACGAAATTGGAACATTGTGGTTTGATCAGGAAATAGATCTCTGTAATTCGCTAATTTAAGCACTAAAGTGGCCCATTTAGAGAAAACGCAAAATACAAAAAACATTATAAATTTGTACCTCTATAACTTCATTATAAACATCTATACCAAGTTATGTAGAAGTTTTTGGTTTAAATTCGAATTTAAGGTGCTGACCTATGTTTGACTGGGATGCAACTCCAACTTCAAAAATCTAAAAGATTTATTTCTGGGCACCTTCATGTAAAGTGAACAACACCAAACTTGTTTATAATTTTGTGATCTACAACTTTGTTATATAAAGTTTCTCAGCAAAAGGAAGTTTATTTCACAGAAATTTGAATTTACTACAGAGGTCTACTTTGATCAATTTTTACAGCTAAAGTTTATTTGGTTCAAAACCATATCCAAACCTTTATGCATGTCACTACTCAAAATAACAAAGTTGTTCATCTAAAGTTCTCTACAGGTTTGGTATAGGAAGTTTGGTATAGATCATATTATAATTTGAACTACAAGCATCAAAGTATTCAAAGGCTTGGTAAAACTGCAGCTTCAATTCATGTAGGCTCCCTCTTGCTTCAAACTTTTGGAATATCAATTGAAGTTCAACTTTCTCAAGGTCACGTGTATTTTAAAGGTGATAAGTTTAATTCCATTTCATAGTTAGGTATAGTTTGAAGTTGTATACTGAAATCAAAAGTAATTTCAGAATCGATCTTGCGAAAACTGCAAGCCCTAGACTTATCAGAATTTTCTAAGTGTAGGCTAACTTGGTTTGGTTTGAACTTTTAAACCTCTTAACATATGATTTTAAATATGGTCAAAATATCAAAGTTGAAGGCAACATCTCAAACTAAAACTTTTGTATTTAATGTTTTACATGAAAGCTAGGGGATTTTGAACTACTCAACCGACCAACGCGAGGTTTTGTCTTTTGAATAGAAAAATTTTGACTTAGTGATTTCTCCACCTAGTTCGCATTCCCCTCTAAGCACTATTAAGGCCTAATTCATCATTATCAAGTATTAAATCGTGTGTTAGGGCTTTTGAGATGCCGGACATCACACGTAGAATGGTGTACTTGATCATTAACTTGTGCTGAAATCTTAATAGTTAATTTTAGTAAGCTTCTACGAATTATGTCAGCCAATCCAGCTTAGAAGCCTTGCATATCATTAGTAAAGTATAGTGAGTACATTCTATACTGAAAGTCGCGGTTTCATACTTTTCAGGCACTAAGCATGGAGTTTGCATGTATTGTTAGTTAGTCAGTTGTCCCCTTTACTTCTCAGTATATCTCCTACTTGTGTGACTTGAGTCATCATCGGTGGGCTCGATGCTTGCCTTCTAGTACTTGACTTATTGAAATTTTATGTTATCATGACCTGTATAATTATGCATGTAACAAGCTTATACTACTTCAATTTTCATTGTGCCATTGAAATATTGTTTGGTAACATTTGGAGGTTGAATGATGTCTTGTATAATTATTTACAGCAAAACTCAGCTTGTAATAATTTAACCTATGTTTGTATGAAATGTCAAGTTGATATAATCATTGTGCCTCCATCACGGGCTCTATTTTGTGAATGATTTGGTCCTTATTGTGATCCTTCGAGGTACTCAACCGAAGACCAACCTTTGTCCATTTCGGGCATGAAGCTCGTCTTATGTGCTCGAGCCAAGTTAAGTTAGGAGGTTCTACCACAAAAATGGGTGGGAAAACCCTCAAACAATTTTTTTTCTATATTTTATCACTACGAACCGGGAAAGCCCGTAACAGAAAAGGGAGTATGATATATTAGTATACAAAAAATAGTTGGGATCCGAAAGATAACATGATCTAGAGATCTTAAGTAGTCAAGTACTCATATCAATGCAATTCGTCGATCAATATAATTCTAATAAGGTTTTTGTTGTATGTGTGTAAGATGTTCGGTAAAATGCTTTAGACTAACGATAGTTGTAGAATTGAAGAGACTGTAGTACAAAGTTTGAAACTATGTCTTCAGTTTATTTTCACTTAATTATAAAATTTGAAACTATATGCTAAATTCATTATTTGCTCTATTTCATCCTACTGCTCCAAGTTATTTGTCTGCATTTGCTTTGTTACTACAATATTGAAAATAGAGGGGTGGTAGGTTCGCTATAGGTAGAGTTTTAGTCCTGAATCTGCGCCAATCGAAGCAAAGGCTTATTGATTTGTGTTCACAGTGTCACTCACTCCCATGATTGATTATTCAGATTGCTCAAGAGTAGGTAAGTAATATTTTCTACACATTTTATTTTGAATTGAATCTTTGGCAGAATGTTCAAGGCTTTGATTTATCAGAAGCAGAGTAAGGATTAGTACCAGCTTATCAAACGGGATATTGTAGTATTAAATATGGTTAAAATTTATCTTGCTTCTTACATTAATTTTTTAGTTTACACTTATTTGTAATTATTCTGGTGGAATTTATAACCATCATCGGATTAAAAAAAAGTGGAAATACTCAAAATTTAAGTAATGTCTAAATTCCAATGATGATAAATTAAATCATAACAAAATAAATAAAATTTGCATATTTTTTAAAATAAGATGAAAGATCAAAATCCGTATCTAGATGCCAACAACGATCTATAATTTTGGAGGATGGAGACAATTTGTGAATGTTCCGCTTCAAGGAAAAAATATTCTGCTCAAAGAAAAAATGTCCTTGCATTATGAAAAAAATGTTCCACATCAACTAAAAATGTTTTGGAAATAACTTAACGGTTCAATGTAGATCTAACAGTGGTACAAAAAGTGACCTATGGTTAGCAATATTTGCGGCATCTTACGGAAAGCAGCAATGTCACCGAAGCTACTCTGACAGATTAACCATCTTTGACTTTGCTAGTGTAAAACATAGTAGCTACTACTAACTTTATTTTGCCTGCCACGGCAAGCTAGCCTTCGCTGTCACGTACTCTTATATTTATTCGTCAAAATGGTACTCACTAGAAAAAAAATGTGTACACATATTAAGAGGTGAGCAGGTGCTTCTCTATTTTAAGAACACGTAGGTCAATTTTCTAATTAAAAATATGTAGATTTTTTTCCTATTAGAAACATTTAGGTCGATTTCCAATGGCTGCAAGGATTAGGTTCAACTGTCTACAAATTTTATTTTCTTGTCCCTCTCTGGCCAGAAGTACTCGTTGACAGGAGAGGACTGATTCTGTTAGCCAGTTGATGACACAGGACAGCGTGAATAATGAGTGAAGGACTGAAGCTAGTAAGGCGCAACAGTTTGGTGTGACGGTTGGGAATAACCATCTCCAAACATTAGTACGGACTGGAGTGAAGCTGCATTTGACTGAAATTTCATTCCTGAACCTAGATAGATGAGTAAAATTGAGTTAAAAGAGCATATCTGGTTGGGGGGCGGCAACCTTGTGTAGCATGATGCATGCCTGAAAAACATCTTGCGTAGCATAAATAAACTGATCCAGGTTCAATTCCCTAAATCCTAAACATCTTCTGTGTCATGCCTACCCTGTGTGACAGTCAGACTGGACGGAGGCATCTGGCTTGTTCGGACGATGACGGCTGTCTGAAAGAGTGTAGAGATAGGCAAAGTTCGTCAGCGATGAAGGATGTCTCTGACTGGAGGCCAACCAACCCATTGGATGCTCCAGGTGTTACCTACTTACCTGCACCAAACCCTACAACCACACATGTCAAAGCTGGTGTCACAAATGTAATCATCTTTATAATTTCCCCCATTGCTACAGAACCAAGCCACTCCTAGACCTGTGGATGAATTTTCTAAGCATCACCTGATTCATGGAACTGATGAAAAGAATAAAGATGCTGGGAAACATCTGAATACATGTTTTTTTACGGTTTCTGAATTCATGATGAGCCTAAAACATCTGAACACATGATGACACGAAACATCTAAATACATGATGCTGATGCATATGCATCGCAGAATGGTATGGCGAACATTTTAATTGGATGATGCCATGTACTCAGGATCACTTGAAACATTTTCCTTGCACTGTCCTGTCTCATCAAATATATCCTAGCTAAATCAACAAACCAATGATTAGATAAGATACTGCACCATCATATCCAGCTATGCAAATTGAGCAGTGGATTAAGGTTCTTGCTCTAAATAGTAATATAATTATACACCTCATAAGTCAGTCACCTGTTCTTCCTAGATTCCAATTGTTTTATATATATCCTGTACCATACCGTACCTGAAATCGTATTGTGAGTCCTTGGAGTAAATATATTTTTGTGTCTTCAGGGTAGTACTGCAACCTAAATCAAACACAATTTGCACCTTTTCCTTTTCTAGTTTTCTATCACCATGAAGTGTCAATGATTTGATTTGTCAGGTAGCAAGTAGCATACATAAGCAAAGATCTTGGCAGCTTATAGAATATGAATTAAACCTGTAAGAAACGTAGTTGGTGATCGTTCGAATCCACCACGGACCGAATGCAATAACAGGTGACGAATCATTATCGTCTGATGTAAGCTAATTCAAGATGCAGTGGTTATAAATGATGACAATGGAAGCATGTATAAAACAGTACACTGCACTTCATAAGATCACGTTAAATCATGATCCATTTCACAATAGCAAGAAAAAAAAAAGCAAACTGCACTTCTGTGATAACCCAATAAAATGATATATGGGCAAAAGTGTATTTTTTTTCAATAGTTTACATAGGGATGTCAATACAATTTTATGAAGAGCTTAACCAAAGATTAATAATACAGAAAATGGATTATAAAAAACTAGAATGAGATCATCAGACAATAGCATCAATCATTTTTTACTAGAACAGTGAGGTTTTGCTAAAATAACTATTTTCAACACATTACCAAATTGGACTAGGAATATAACAAGATAATGAAGCTTCAATGTCTTCTCCGATCTAAACCATATCATCGGATTATAACAATCCAAATAAGAGTACTATTCTGAAGCACCCTTGGTCCTGTTTGGGGTCCAAACTCCATATGTTTTAATTGAGTTTGAACTGAAAGTTTGAAACTCAAAAAATCTTACAGTGCTTCACCCAGCTCGGTAAAAGTTTAAGAAAGGTCTAGAGCACTATAGGCCAATAAAAACAATCTGCTAAGAGAAGCAAACCAGTGACCTACTGAACTATGTTATGTAAAGATCTCAAGGACTCAAGGCATATCATAAAACAAATGGAGATCAATTGTGGGTTCTGCATTAGTTTATGGATGGACCGAAAGGCAGGGAGGAGGAAGGCAGACAAAGTTGATGAGAGCTAGGTCTGCCTTTTCTCTCATGTTGCGTGTGTAGATGGCCTTCAGAGATGAGAAATAAGAGCCTGCACTTCCAAATCACGTGGAATGATGGATACTGCATGCTACGTGAACTTAGTAAAACATTACTTGGGCTCAGAGATATACGATGAAGAGTCAAGTGAATCCAGTTCAGTGATTCACGCATTTGCTTTTACATCTGTTACTCTGGTATTGGGAGGGTGCAAAGCCAATACATATATGCAACTTCTTGGAACTAGGAACAAACATCTGAAATGGTCAGGGCCTGATTTGGTTCAGCAAACTTGTTCTGTAGCCAAATTGGATATTCTGGAACTGCGACTGCTAATCAGCTGGAAAGTTTAGTTTTACTGAACAATCTGAATGAAGTTATACCAAGTTAGCAGCTTATTGAGCACTGAAGTTTATCAACTGTTGTGTCTCTTCCAGTCAGTATGGATCCTGCACTTGTTTGCTTGTGGACTCTTCTTTCCATTTCTATCCACCACTAATGTCAATAAGAAACATAGTTGGAGCCTAGAAATAAATATTTTAATGTTTCAGATCAAAGAACACCGAGTTAGCTCAATCATTTGTTTGCAGTTCCAGAACATCTCCCCCCCCCCCCCCCCCAAGAAAAAAAAAACAGAAAATAAAAAAGGCTAGACCATCAGTTAGGTGGTTGCTCAAGTTTCTGAAGAAAACCTTCTGACAATACTGCCTTTAGATATCTACTCCCAGAAGAGTCGAGCACAACATTACAAACCAGAAAACAACTAGAAATACAAGACAAAGTACGATAAAAGAAGGTGAGGTTTATGTCGCATGTGAATGTGGTCATACCGCTCACCTAAACAAACAGCACTCTAAAGTTCTCTTATCAAGTCAACAGAATCAAGGGCCATATATTTTACTATGAGCACGGCTAAGATCCAAGACCGATGTCCCTTTCGAAATATCATGCACATGCAATTGCATGGTACAAAGTGCAGAGCAGAGTTCTCTGTTCAAATAAATTATGTTCAGCCTGTCCTTGTTCCTGTTGGAAACAGGGAAGAAGCCATATATAGGTAAACCATATGCTCTGGTTCTCCCGGCCATCTGAAATACAGCAAGCCCACACGTCTTTCTGGCATTGTCCTGTCCTGTTATTATCCATCAATGGTGCGACCTCCTTGTTGTGATGAGAAGGGCCTCAAGAAGGGCCCCTGGACCCCTGAGGAGGATCAGAAGCTCATGAACTATATCCAAAAGCATGGCCATGGAAGCTGGAGGGCACTACCAGAACTCGCTGGTACTTTCACTGTTATGCATTTCTGTGTCTCATGCACTTGAGTTCCAGCAAAACCTATTCAGCATATTTGTCATGCAGGACTGAACAGGTGTGGCAAGAGCTGTAGGCTAAGGTGGACCAATTACCTCAGGCCAGACATCAAGAGAGGAAAGTTCTCCCAGGAGGAAGAGCAAACGATTCTCCAGCTCCATTCCATCCTTGGAAACAAGTACTAACTGCACCTAAAATTGCATACTTCTCTTATCAAGTGTTTGGGCTAATCAATTTGTAATCGAACCAGGTGGTCAGCTATCTCAAAGCACCTTCCTGGGCGAACAGATAACGAGATCAAGAACTTCTGGAACACCCACCTCAGGAAGAAGCTCATCCAGATGGGCATCGATCCGATGACCCACCGCCCGAGAACAGACTTCTTCACAGCCCTCCCGCAGCTTATCGCACTTGCCAACCTCCATCAGCTCATTGAACAGCAGCCATGGGATGGCCACACTTCCGGGACACAGACTGAGGCAGTCCAAGCTGTCAATCTCCAGTACATGCAGTCACTGCTTCAGTCTGCACCATCCATTGCACCCAGCCCTACCTCCATTAGCAGCCTCAACAGCCTCACGTCTGACCTAGACCAGATCAGCCTCCTTACCCCTCAGCATCAGCATATGCTTTCACCAACTCTTCTTGAGAGTATTGGCGGCAACGACTTAGCCGGTCAGTTGCCACACAACCAAACGCTAAGCACTACTCTCTTTAACCAACCAGTTAGCAACATCAACATGAGCTCAGATAATAACGTGAGCAGCACTGAGCGGTGCCATGCTGAGGGAGAGAACAATAGCCAGAAAAGCATGTTGCTATATGAAAACTCACTACCACCACTCTCGGACATGTCGGCCTCCAATCCTAGCAATGCTATGAGCACCTCAAAATGCGGTGACAGCAGTACGCCATTGCCTAGTTGGTCAGAAATCCTACTTGATGAAGAGCTCATGAGAGAATTTGATTGAATTATTGAGCTTTATTTGGTTGCAAAATACCCACCGGTTTGCATCCTTTAGATTTTAGGTTTACCAGCTTTTTACCCAGTTTGATGCATGATGTATATACTTGTATACATAAGGTAGATGTAAGTTACTCCAAAAAAACTCCCGCATGCTCGGCTTGACTTGCCCTTTTTTTTTTTACCTTCCTTTATACTAGTACCTTTATGAATTCCTATTGTTGTCTTTTGATTGTTCAATAGTGAACCACTTTGAAGTAATTACATGATGAAATTCGCTTGCAGACACTAGGAAATTTAAGAGAGTAGTGTTCAAGAAGTAATATGTATATAAAAAGTTCGCACTTTACGGAGGTTGAAGTTTTAAATGCATATGTGAAGAAATAGTGTGATCTGTAAAACAAACATTCTAGATGCTTTCACTGATGCAAAAAGAGTAATATGGGCGCGTGGAGAAGGACCTTGTCAGGCAGTTAGAGTGATGACCAAATTTTCAAACTGCCATGTCAGCTAACAGTCACAGAAAACAGGCAGAAAATGTAGGAACGACCCAAGCAGCTAAAGCTAAAGCACAGGCTGTTGTCACCGTTAGTATTTAATCATACATCAATCAACTTCTGTCACGCACTACTGGTATTTTGTCTTCACCAGTTAGCATCATGTCCCTGTTGTATAATAGTAAGCATCCTCTACCGTGAAAGGCGAAACTATTTACATAACTTTTAATTCCAAATGCCATGTTTCCATATGACAATGTAAGAATATGGCCCTTTTCTTCCTAGAATTTACAATAAAAAATAATGCCAGAAACTACCATTGCAATTTGCAACACCTAAAATTAATTGTATGTTTGGCAAACTAGAGGAAAGAAAAATAGAGACAGGAGAAGATCAATCATTTGAGATAAATTGTATTTATAATTCATTGGTTAGCTGCTTAATAGTCATTCCATATGACACCGAGATATGGTGTAGGAACCACTCCACAGTTCTCCCGGTTAATAATATCTTTAAATATTCTCTAAAATACTGATTTCGCCACAGAAAAATTCAATGAATTGCGATATGTGGTCTCATATAGATTAAGAAATGGAATTAGGAAATGAGAGCTAATTTTACATAGGTAGGACCACCTAATCAAGATGACAGAAACAGTATCCTGGTTAACCTCTACTCCCAGTTCTTGCTATTATACATAGCACAAAATTGCTAGAGATAAATGTTTTTTGGTTCAGTTTGGAAATAAATTTTCTTTTGGATATTGCTTCCATCTTTGAACAGCAAACAAGTAATTCTCGAAATATCAAGCACATGACTGATCTTTCACATTCTGTTTGATGCATTAATCTCTAGAGTCTGAGTCATGATGCTATTAGCACATTGACATGAATTAAAAAAAATGAAAACTAACATCTTTCAGTTTGGTTATTTGCGTATTCTAAATACACAGGCTCAGCACTTCTCCAATAAGTGCGGTGCCCCCAATCAAACCGTGCCATTATTGCCAGAACTCTGAATTCATCTACTGTACTGTACTCTATATATCCGCCTACATTGTATTAGTTGTTACCATTTTGTCTGTTCACCTACGCTAGCTTTATCATTACTGTCGGCTGATGGTTATCAACAAGGAGTATAGGAGATTGAATTGAATTGAACGCAAAGAATGATGAAAAGGAATGTACAGTACACGTACGGGTTGGATGTGCACGTACTCGAAAGCAGGCAACCAACAGTGGACCGGCTGGCGGCGGTGCCTGGTGATGGCCGCCCGTCCTGCCGAGTGAGATAGCACCGGCGATCTGATGATCGTAGGTGAGGTAGAAGGAGAGATGCCTCTGTCGTACTCACCAGGAGACGTGGAGACGATGGGCGCCGCGACGGCCGGCGGCCGGTATGCGGCGAGGAAAGAGTGAACCGACGCCGCGCCCGCCGGCAGCGCAGGGCTGGCGAGGAAGAGCGAGGCGCCGCACCGGCGGAGCGCGCGAGTAGGAAAGGGAGGCCGCACCGGCGATCTCATGTTTATTCAAATATCGAATAAACATAATGGGTTTTGGAAAACTTGCGCTGATAATCACGCCGATTCTTCTCACATGCTTCCTCGAAAAAAAATATATTGCCCATAAAATCTTTTGGAACGGGACGATATGAGGTGCTATTCTCTACGTGTTTTCTGCATCCCTCCGCGCTACAACTATGGCGGAAGCGCCCTGCGGTTCCGGAGGGACCGGGGCGGCACCTAGGGCGCTTGCGAGCTGCGATGATGGCTGGGCAAGAAGACACCGCTGGACAACAACGCGCCAATAGGCCGCAGCTGGAAAGGCAGTCGGCAGACGACGCCGGGCACGTAGACGCCATTGCTGAGCCTCGGCAGGGAGAGCTGGCCGGTGCCCGAGCAGAGCCACCGTGCCTGCGCGATCACATCCTCCCGACGCTGAACCTGCTGGCCGAGGCCAACCTGCCGGTGCACTTGCTCGGCGAGAAACCTCTGATTCGCTTCGACGTCGACGACAACCAGAACCGGCTCTTCCTCTACCAGTGGGGCGACGGTAGCCTGCTGCGCCGCCTCCTCGAGAGCCTGGTGCAGCATCGCGCCGTCGCCTGGGGGTTGCGGCTCTTTAGATCGAAGCCCCGCGGCGTCGCGGTCATCAAGGGGAGCGGGTACATCGACTTCGTCCGGCGATGCGGCCTCAAGAGGAAAGACGTGATTGAGATCTCTGCCTTCAGGCAGAAGAGCGGCCTTGGGGACGGCCGGGAGATTTAGCACGTGCGACGATAGCCCTCTGTATTTAGCGATCATTCAGAAAGATCAGCGAACGATGTGCAGCCCCTGTTCGCTCCTTATGTGCTGCCACAACTGATTGTAGATACGCCATGGCTTCTTGCACACATCTGCAAGGTGGTTTCTGGACAATTGTAAAAGCTCTGTCTACGACGCAGGCAGGACATTCGTAGTATAGTACTCCGTATCTAAAAACACGTCATTTAGTATCTACAAGCGTGTCATTTAGCATCTACAAACATGTCATTTAGTATATACGAACATGAATGGCAAAACTCTTCATGTTTTCAGCCTCTTCCATATTGAACCTCTCTACATACAATAATCTACAAACGTTGTGTACGACAAAACTGTACAAGCCACACCAAGGGATAGGGTGGCAACAACCATCAAAAGCTTCCCAACGGTCACAGATTCCAAATTCCTTGCTTTTCGGTGTGGCAGATCGTGAGCATCTCTTCGTATTTGGAAGCATTGACGAAGCCCCACAGCTGCGTTAGATAGGATATTGCCATTAGGTTTCACCGCGATATAATGAAAACTGAAGGACATGTACAACCCTTAGCTCTACACAGTCTATTCCATACCTCAACATCTTTGATTTTGAATTCCGGGGTATGCGATAAGCATGGGTTGTTAAAAGTATCCGAGGTGGAACTAGAACCAGTCAGACTGCAAGGATCCAAAGAGACAAAAAATATATATACATGTGAGATGGGTAAGATAATATGCGACAAAAAGCATGAAAGCAGTGCTTGTGCCTGGAAGGTGGCATAGTATCCATTAACTTTTTTTACGAATTTTCCATCAACATACTAACAAGACCTAGAAACTAGGAATTGATGCCACATGATGGAAAGGAAGAACATAGATTACAGGTCTCCATCGAGATAAAGTGCGAAGTGACCACCACCTCCCATTGCCAGATAATCAGTTGAGCAAAATGTAAAATAGTTATTAGCACCTGCAGTTCAAAATGTAGAGAAGATCCTAAGTAACCAAAAAAGATAATTATTGATAAACACTATGATGCATCCTAACGAGCCAGTAGCACTACCCTGATTGTTTTCAAAGCATCATTTACCATAGGCATTAATTAGATGTCCGCGTAGGATAAAGATGATGTGGCAGGGTAGTTAACGAACATATTGAGCTAGAATCTCCAGGAACAAACAAACTATGTTCAACATCCAACACATTAGAAACCAGTAAATATGCATTGGCAGGAGTAAGGACCCTGGAAATGTAATTTTTCTCATTTAACTATTGGCCATGATAAATCAAATAGGTGCGTTGGGGACCTTATTTCTACACACTAATTTAATTCATTCTCTCACCTAGTCACCTCTAAAAAAATAAGCATAGGAGCAGCCTAAGCATTCCAGATCTAGGCATTTATTATAAGCATGTAGACAAGAATATAACAACAGTGGTAATACAAAAGCTAGTAGTCCATAGCTCAAAAGTATGGAAATCTATTCACAATACTTCCTGTTTTCCAGGTTATAAAAATCATGCAAGCTTAGCAAACATAAATTACCTGTTGGATGGCATATAACAGGACGACCATCTACGTTGGTGAACACAAAGCAGTCCTTAGTCCCCTGAAAGATTAGGTGTAAGTACCAAGTGCAACCAGTGTAATGTAAATAGGCATAGAGAAATCAGCAGCAACATGCGCTTCGAACCTGATACTTCTTTTTTATGATAGGCTGCAGTGGGGCCTCGACCAAACCACCAAAAACTGCTCCTCTTCGGTCCCCAACTATCTGATACAGCACACATTATTATGTGGATATCAGTAACTAAATCAGTAAATTGTACTATCAACTAAAGCATCATGTCTCAATGGTGCCCCAAAATATATATAGGATTGAATCAAGTGGCACAGCCATCAACAAAAAAATGGTCGGTTAACACAAGAGGATATGCCTTTCTTTGGCAAGCTTTCTAAGACAGAATTCATTCAGCCCAACAAATGAAGGAAAGGAATTGCGCAATAAACAGGTGTATAGAAGCTACAATCACACATAAAATCCAGGGCTGGACCTTTTTTTGGTGCTATGTGAGAGATTCAACATTTAACAGCTTCTGCATATATCAGTACAAAATTTGACCATATATTCACAAATGAACAACTGTTAGACTGAGGAACCTTGCAATATTAAGGTCTTTAATTTGAATTAAGTATGTCAACCACATAGTCGTAGTAGTACGAAAATATAGAAAATATCTGGTGTTGTGAAATGATTCATAAGGTCTAGGCTTGTATGATCAGAGAGACAGTGCTTCTGAATTTTTGGAGAATGCTGTATCGACATGGCATTGCATGTTATTACACTAAAATTACCAGTAATAATTGTATAAGCTGTATCATTTGATAGAATACAGAAAAAATGATATCTAAAGTGGAGTAATCATATTATATGCAATGAAGGAGAAAAATAGAGTAAGCATGTTCGCCGTGATGTAAGGGTAAAATGAATATAGTACATCAAAATGACACTACATAACATACCAAAAGTGAGTAGCCAGCACAAAGCCTGCTCCTTCGATACAAAGTTGACAAAGATATTCCATGCCTCCACGTACTGAGAAGGTGTGAACATAGACATCAGAAAATCAACTATATTCCAAAGATGGTAATCAACAACATATTTATATTCTAAAGATGTTTTGAACCTGTATACCAACATCCAGTTCCTTCCTTGAACAAGAATAGGAAGAGATGTATACAGAACAGCTCTCATCATTTCTGACAAAAGAATAGATGGCTCAGACATAGCTGGCAAATTAGCATGCAAAGCTGTTTCCTTTGATCCCTTCATCTCAAATCTGGGTGCAACTGATTCTCTTTGACCTATGATTTCACCATCAACATTGTGGGTGGGTTTCTGTCTGAAACTGCTGAGTCCTGCTCTGCCGATAATCCTTCCAATAGAATGCTTCCCTCTACTAAGCAAACTCTTCCTCCCACTGCCTGCCTTCCCAACAGATGTTAAAGTTGGATATTCCACATCTAGATTATGCTCAGGTATGGTCTCCATTGAATCCTTACTGGAGATTGAGGAAGACACAAATGACGCCAGAAATGCTCTGAAGGAAGATGTGTCAGGACCATCAGGAGTCTCAGAATCTATGTCAGAATCTTCATCGCCAAAAAGTGTGAGTGTGTCTTTTCCTTCAGTGTCCTCCTATAAAAGAGAAAGAAACATTCAGCTCTTAATCCATGGATTGGTGAACAGAATGGTTGAAAAGTGTCATCTTATTGCCAATTGTTCAGAGACTAAACAATCCCTCAGTATTTCCCGTGTTGGTTCTTTCCTTCTACCATTCTCAAACTTTTGCTTGATGCAAACAGTTACGGGGTAACAGTAATAATGTCCCAAGAAACATTTGGACTTACCACTTTTCAGTTTATTATCACCTTGGATGTTACTGTCATGAACTTTAGTTCATGAGGGGGATGAATGACTACGAGGTCGGGGTTGGGTGCCAGCGATTGCGATAGGTTTCATTAGCCCCTAAGGCATATTTAATCTTATCCCTAATGTTGACATATCTAATCTTGTCTACAACCAATTCTAACCCTAACATCACATATTGCCCATTACAGTTACTTGTCTCCAAATTGCAAAACACAATAGCTCATCAGGAAAAGCAAGTTGGGCAAAAGCAACTTTTATGAAACAAATGTTTCCCCACAAAGAAATGAAAACACATATAAACCTAAACTTCTACCATACTGAAGTAATACAGGAATTTAATTAGGCAAATATTTGGAGAAATAAGTATCTTCTCTACTGAGTCTCCACAAACATAGAAGAAGAGAATTAGAACCTAATTGAAATCTGAGTATTCGCTAAGTGTGTACGAACTTCCTGGTCTGGTGCTACCCACTACCCAGTGCAATTGAGTCGATAATTTTGCTCTGCCGGCAAACTAATCACCATAAAAGGCCTCTATCACAACGGAAACTTCATGGACCATCTACGAGGACAAGATCCCGACGAATTAGCATCCCAATTCCCGCATCGCATCTCTCAGCTCGCAGTTAGCAGCGCCACAGCGAGGAAGCCCTAAACCCCCACAAACACAACCCCCAAAAATACAGAACCGATCGAAGGAATTTACACGCCGGCGCTACGCTCCAATCTCTAGCCGCAGCCCCTAATCAGCCGATTGCTCGAATCGAGGCATCAGGCGCGGCGGAAATGGAACGGGATTTCCGGAGCAAAGCAATCGGCCCGTAGGGCAAAGCGGGGGGAAATAGGATGTGGTGTTGAGGAGGAACAAACCGGGAGGTGGCAGGGGTGGTGTCGCTGGCGCTCGCGCTCGGAGACGGGGTTAAGGATGACGGTAGCTAGGTCGGACACCAGGTGCGCCGCCTTCCCGCCCAACGCCGGCAGGTACCCCATCCCTGCTGGAGCCCGGACCGCCCTCGCGCTGGAAAAATTAAGATGAGATCAGGAGACAGGAGAGGCGAGTCCCATCACCATCGTCCCCGTGCTCCTCCTCCGCCGCCTGGCCTGATGCTGCCGGCTGGAGACTCGATCGAGAGCGTTCCAGTGCGAAGGGTCGGTTGGGTGAGAGTGAGACCCGGTGGAGAGAGAGGTGGGGAGAGTGGAAGCGCAGAGCTCGCTGTGACCGTGATCCGGGGATCCGTCGCAACGGAAGGGTCGACACGTCACGTCACGACACGAGCTTCTCGGCGCCCACTCCACAGGGGTTGGCGCGGATATGGCTATCGCCCAGGCGGCATCGGCCTGCCGGCCCCGGCCACTTCTTTTACTAAGTTCAGGGTTGTTATTCGAAAGCTAAAATTTAGCGCACGTTAAATCCGATATTTAGATGCTAATTAAAAGTATTAAATATAGTTTAATTAGAAAATTAATTATACAGGCAAAGCAAACGGTGAGGCGAATTTATTAAACATAATTAATCCATCATTAACGAAAGTTACTGTAGCGTCAAATTTGCTAATCATAGATTAATTAGGTTTAATAAATTCGTCTCGCCGTTTAGTCCTCATCTGTGTAATTAGTTTTATAATTAGGCTATATTTAATACTTCTAACTAACGTATAAACATCTGATGTGATGGGGACGAAATTTTAGCCAGAAGATCCAAACACCCTATTGTTTTGGACAATATAGCATTTATTTTTCAGCACATCATCTTGTTTTGGTGGACTTATATCTGATTGTATGTTGTTCCATAGTTGTTTCTTTTTTATTTCCATGTTAGTTCTCTTTCAAGTCCGCCTGGAACGAAGGAATCGCGTCAGAATTTCAAAAAAAAAAGATTCAATTTCATAGGAAAACACAAGGATAGACGGCGGCTTGTGACCGAGATAGACGATGGCGGTGGCTAAGCCTTGGTGGCTTGGTGGCACTTAGCCTTTGCTTGCCGTGAGCTTTTGGTGGCGAGCGCAAGATAATGATCGAAAGAGTCTTGGTGTCCGGCTCTGTTTTTGCCTTCAGTGGCGGGCCCGTGGATGTAGCCTTATTGGTGAACCACGTTAAATCATTGTGTTTTCTCGAGAGTTTGCATCCCCTTACCTTTATCTCTTTGCTTACAGCATTTACATTTTCACACATAAGTTTGATTAGGTTTGGTTTTAGGTTACAAGTTTATGGATAAATTAGAGAGCGCATAGATAAAACTTAGATTTAACTAGCATGCGTAGGACGTAATAGGTTTATCTTATGCAATAAAAAGCCCTAGGTTTTAGAAGAGCAAATTAGGATTCACTCCCTCCCCCTCTTGAGTCGTATACCCCCGCCACATTCCTTACACTGGCTTGTGGGTGCCACTCCGAAGTTTGTACTACCCGCACTTTTGAGCACTGTTAGTGGAATCCTCATCGTACTGGTTGGTGAGGGGAGGCCGTGAGTTGAAAAAGACTCGATCTCTAAGTAAACGTCTTAACGAGGAAGTAGGGGCACTTTGGTGGCGTGACCGAACCTCGGTATAAAATTCTATGTCATGTGTTGTGCCCCTGCTGAAAGTGTGTATCAAACGTTGTGCTTGTGTCTTTACATTTACATGACTTTGTCCTTTCGCTTTTACTCATGTGCAAGTTCTCTGTTTTTTTAAGTGTAGGATATCTGTGTCATATATCTCAACATCACAAGACATAGACTTGGAGCATCACTCCAAAGCTTGCTAAGTATCTGCATGCTTAATTTCCTTTCTGAGCTATATCATGGTGTACTACCAGCTTGTCTGGTGCTAGCTCCCGAACTGTCCGACAAGCTTCACCAGCTTGTTCAGTGTGTAGCTGATTTTGGTTTAAGCAATGATAATTTTCACTCTAGCCTATTTACCCCCTCTAGGCGACATTTAGATCCTTTCATCAAGAAAATTATTAATTTAAAGTTCTTGTAAATTGAGCACTATTTGTCGTGGTTTTCTACCACAACAATAGGTTTGTAGTAGGTTTAAGGGGCTTCGCGGGCTGCCGTCCCGATGGCTAAGCCTTAGAGGCTCACAGACGCAACGTATGCAAGAGGGACACTGAGATTTAGAGTGGTTTGGGATGAATCTCTACGTCCACTATGGTGTGCTGAGTTCGCATTGCTTGTTCTTGGTGCTACAATGCAAGAGCCGTGGGCTCCTCGTGTGCGTGTGTTTTTTCGTCCTCCCTCTCATGGTGGCCTCCTCCTCCTTATATAGCCGGCGGAGGAGGGCACCCTCGAGCAGTTACAACGAGAGGGAGAGAAAGAAAGAAGGGGGTACTACACTACAAGGGAATGACAAGTGCCCCCCTGACATAGCGGACGCCGACCTCTGACCGACTGCGGGGGTCCGAACTTCATTGGTTGGGGATCGTCCGGGACTCGCTGCCTCTCAACCAACCCCGGTGGTGGGGCGCTGTGATCATCACGTCCCGTCGGCTGGTCTGCTGAGGAGACGGGGATGTGATATGGATATGACTGGTCGCCTCTATCTGCTGCACGCCCAGCCTACCGGCGCAGGGGTGACACATGTCCGCCATACAGGAGGAGGAGTGGGTCATGCTCCTGCTGTCCTGCTACTGCTCCTGACACGCCCTCGGTGCCTGGGTCCGCCCAGGCTTTTGACTTCCCCCCGAAGGGATCCAGAACGACCGAGGAAATAAGGAGGGAGCGCCCAGCACTCGGTGGTCGAGGCGGTTCCTCCCATCATGCTGTGTTGCGGTATGACCCACGACCCCTGACCGCTCGTCGGTCGGGGATCGGGGGGCGTAGAGCCTGACGTCGGCTCCTAGGGACCCATGGCTCCTGGGACCCATGGCTCTAGGCTCTTTGGTTAGCCAAGTTCAGCCCATCGTGATTATGTGGGCCATTGAGGGTACCCCTGGTACGGGTACACGTTACTATCCTACAAAGTTAGGAGAAAATGTTTCAAAAAAAAGTGAAAGGTTAAGCATTCAGAAATGAAATGGCTCGATATTTTGAGGAGTGAAGTCTATTTTACCCCCTAATCTTGTCTCAGAGTATGAAAAGCCCCCCTGAACTCCAATACCAAACATCTTGTGTCCCCAAACTATTAAAACCAGACACGACCCCCCTACAATACTCTATGTGGTTTTAAACTCGTTTTTTTGCTTATGTGAAATGTGGGGCCCACGTGTCAAAGTCTAAGTCATCACTCCCCCTTCTCTCTACTCAAGTGGATGATGGGGACAAGGTGGGAGAGAGGACATGATGACAATAGTACAATGTGAGGGAGATGTAGGCGACGACGGCAGCGCACCGGGAGAGAGGAAAACGATAGTGGTGATGGAGCGGCAATGCAACCAAAGGGAGATGCGTCGATGATAGCATAGTGGGAGGAAAAGGAAGGCAGCGACACAATAGGAGGAAAAGGGAGGCAGTGACCATGGCGTAGCGAGAGGGAGGGAGGTGACTACCGCGGCCTAGCAAGGGAGAGGCAGGCGGCGCCCGAGCAGCGGGAGGGAGAGAGAGTAAGCAGCCGCATCATAGCAGGAGGGAGAAGCAGGCAGCGGTGGAGCAGTGGGATGGAGAGGAGAGGCGATGATCACGGCACAACGGGAGGGAGAGGCAACCAGTGGAGGTGGCGCAACAGGAGGGAGAAAGACGTGACGGTCGTTGTGCAGCAGGAGGGAGAGGCAGGTGGTGGCGCAACGGGAGGGAGCAACAGCCAGTCGGTGGCGGCACGGTGGGAGAGAGAGTCAGGCGGTGACGGAAATGTGGTGGGAGGGAGAAGGATGCAGAGGGTGTAGCACAACGGGAGGGAGAGGCAGTCGATGGCGGTGGCAAAGCGGGAAGGGGAGGGATTGAAGCACCCCAATTTCCATAATGGGACTAAAATGTGATTTATTACCGTCCGAGGGTTTGGTAATCACATTCTTACATTAGAGTGATATCATGTCCGCCCTAAATAGGTTAGACCACAAAGGGGCACAACTCTGAAAATCTAAGCAGCGGAATATAAAACGTGGGCCTAATCTCGCAGTTGGGAAGCAGGTCGTAACCCTTACTCGTTCTCGCTCCAATATATGTCCATAGCACTGAGAAAACAACAACAAAGCAAGGGTGAGTACATACGTACTTAGCAGCCCACCTTCCTCCATAGGAATTTTGGAGAAGGCTAACACTATATGCAAAGAGATATCTGAAGTTTATGGGAGGTTTTGCATAAAAATAGTTTGTATGCAGGGTTTGAGATAATCGTCAAGTTTTATCCTTTCTGAAGACTGAGTTTTTCTAAAAAAGGGTCGCCACTGAACTTTTCAGTCCAACATGGCTCATGGCTTTTCGGCCAACACATTTTTCCATACACCAATCATCCACTGCTAAACCAAAATCCATTTTATCCAGTCCCAAACCAATTCCATTTTATTTTATGAAAACTGCTAACTGAAGAACCAAGCCGTAACACATCCATACCAGTGGACATGGACTATTCGAATAGGTTTTACTCTTATCAGAGGTTATACTAATTTCCACAAGTTGGACTCAGCGGCTTGTTACCATCGTGACTGCCTGAATTCCAAACCAAGCCGTTGTCTTTGTTTCATCACCTAGCATAACTTTAGAGATTTGGACATCCGAGTCACTCCAGTACCCCGCGGTACTTCTGTTGACACCCACACATTCCCTAGTCCCTTATGCTCCAACACAAAAGCCACTAGGCTATCCACTCCGGCTCGGGTCTAGCTAATGCCTCATACAGAGCTAGTGGTTGTACTAAAAGAGTTAGGACAAAATAAAAATCATAACGGTCCTTACGGAGAGCTCAGGTAGAACCATTCCCACTTTCCAATGCTCGACACTGTGAGCAACCATCTACTAGGTATTCTCCACAAATTCCGGAATATGGGGTAACCGCGAGTCGCTAAGTTACCCGTTCATACCCTGCCTTTATGGCTGTTTCGGCGCGTAGCCGTATTCCGACAAAGTCGGTTGTCGGGGTTCTTTCCCATTTTATTTCAAAATCACACACACATCCACTTTCCCATACCCATCATATTTCACATCCATAATGTTAATATTATATTATGATAGATAATTAAATGAGCGATCCCACCTATGCGCACTATATCTAAAATACGCTTAGGTGGCTATATATCTGCTGGGTTACCTTAGCAAGCAAAATATGCAAATTTTTATGTGATTAACAGGCCAAGGGTTGTGTTTGCAAAATATAGGAAATTTATGCATCAAGTGGGGATTCCAGTGGGCTTGCCTTACAACTCGAAGGGTGAGTGGCTGATGTATGATCAATATGCTTTCTCTGGTTTCTTGGTTGAATGTCCTAGTGATTGGACTTCTTGGCCTCTCTAGGGCCTCCTACGTGCACAAACAAGGAACACGCAAATCGAGGCATAATATGAGCTCAATGGGTTTGTTGGTGTAGAGCTTGAGTTGAGGTGATGTGAACTTGCTGGGTTCTTACCGGCAGTATCTCTGCAAGCGACTGGGGTGTAGCGAGTTGTCGGGCGAGTTGGCGGGCTGGGTAACGGTAGTTACGGAGACGCCAAGGTAGGGGTGGTGGACGCGAGGGGTGGGGTCGATAACGCTGAAGGGGGCGGTCGCATGATGATGTTTTAAAGGGAGAGGATCTTTTGTGGAGTGTACTGATAGATAGAAGTTTGTTTTCAAATGAATTTAGGCTGCAAGAATCGCCTAAATTAGGGTTGGAATGAAGAAGGTACGGGGTTTTTGTTGTCCAGGGGGTAGATTTAGACTTTTTGGAAAGATCAGGGGTGGGAGTGGACCTTTTTCTAAGGAACTTTATGAAATCTAGCCTCCGGGAGGTGAACTTGGGCCGGGGGTGGATTTTCGGCCCGCTTGGCTTGCACGGCCTGCGTGTGGGGCAGGGCGTTCAATTGGGCCGGCCCAGACTGGTGGGGAAGGGGGGAGCGAGACGGTGTGGCGATGATGTTAGACGCGGGGCCCACGAGGTAGTGGCTAGGGGAGGCCGACGGCGTCAGGGAGGGAGACGGCGCCGGTCTGGTTCGAATCGAGCGAACCGGCTGGGCGCAGGTTCCTGGGGTTCGCCGGCGGTTCTCACCGTCGATGGCAGTTCCGGCGATGAGGCCGGCGGGGTGAGCAATACGACAGTGGGGCTAGTCGGGTGATGGGGTTAGGGATGTGGTTTGGTGGTCAGGAAGAGGGTCCCCGCGGTAACAACACATGCGCGCACCGCCGACGCGGCAGAGCGCTTGCAGCGGCGGCTCTGGTGGGGGGAGGCGCAGCGAGGTGCTCGGAGGGTCGGGGGGGGTTTCTGTGGGGTCTTCCTTTGCTCGAATTGAGCAAGGGGTGAGGGGCACTGGCGGCAGCGGATTAGTGGTGCCGAAGCGGCTCGCTGGGCAGAGCTCGGTAGAGCAGAGAGGAGGGGAGGCGCAGCCTATGAACGCGGCGGGCGGCGCCTGGGTGAGCGAGGGGCTGGTCGCGGTGGCACACGGTGGTGAGCTTGGCGTGGAGGTGCGCGGCGAGCTTGGTGTTGGGGGGTGAACGACGTCCGGCGAGGCCTTTTATAGGCGGAGGAGGAGCAGCATTGGCGTGCGTGGGGTGGAGGGGCACGTCGCACGTGGCGCAGTGGTGCGTGGTGCATGTGGCAAGGAGATGCGGCAGGGCCTAGGTGCGGCGCAGCGGGGGTCGGGCGGTGTCGCGACACGCAGCGCGGCGGGGGCCGGGAGGCCGAGGAAGGGGGGACCGAAGCGTGACGCGTCTGGGGCCGGGCGCGGTGCTGTCGCGACCAGAGGAGGACGAAGCGGGGGGCTGACAGGCGGGACCCACCTGGCGGCGAGAGGAGGGCGCGGGCCCGAGGTGGCAGTGAGGGGGGTGGGAGGCGGCGGTTGGTTGGGCCTTGGCGGGCTGGATCTGGCCGGGAGAGGCAGGCCGAGGTAGGAGGATTGGGCCGGGGGGAAGAGGTGTTGGTGGCCCAAGAGGGAGATGGGGGGTATTTTCCTTTTCTAATTTGAATTTTGAATTTAGAATTTGAAATGCTTTTGGAGAATCTGGGAATTTTGGAGAACTTGTTGAGCTCATATTACACACTCAAAACAAGTAACCAGGGTTTTTGAGAATCACTTTTAGGGAGAGATTTAGAAAAAAATTTCTGGTCCAAAAATTCGGGATGTTGCAGGGACACGACAGCTGCAGCGTGGTGGGAGGGAGAGGCAGGCGGCCGCAAACGGGGCTGTGGGAGAGAGAGGGACGCGACGGCCGCTGCGAGCAGGAAGGGGTGGGACTCTACGCTCATGGTGCAATAGGAGGGAAAGGAAGGTGCTGGCGCAATGGGAGTGAGAGGGAAGCGACGACAGTGACGCATTGGGAGAGAGAAAGGGAGACAGTGGCCGCTAGACAATGGGAGAGAGAGGGAGGCGACGGTGGTGCAACAGGAGAGGGAGTGACGGTAACAATGCAGTGGGAAGGGAAGGAAGAAGACGAGGCGGCACAATGGGGGAGGTGACGGCGGCGGTATAGTGGTAGAGAGAGGGAGGCGATGGGCAAGAGGCGGTGGTGGCAGCACAATAGGAAGAAAATGGAGGCCGCGATAGCGACGCAGCATGATGGAGAGGAAGGAAATGGAGTCCGCGATAGCGACGCAGCAGGAAGGAGAGGGCGGGTACACTTTCATGGAGAAGGGAGAATGTAGGGTCCACATGTCGCTGCAGAGAAGGAAAGGTGATTGTGTTGTCATGTGAGCCCTACGTTCAAATACGATGGGCAAATAGGCGCGGAGGAGCGGGGGAGAGACGACGGCCCGCATTTTGGAACCGCCTCGACTCGCATCACCGCCATACAGCCATGGCTGCATCCTCATCGTCGTCCTCGTAGGCCTCTGGGTCTCACCGTCGCGTCGGGCATCGCTCTGCCCTACCCTATACCTCGGCGAAGAACGTTGGACTTGGACCATGACCTCTGGCGGCGCAAGGCGCGGTCTTGGGAGAAGGGCCTCTAGCACGTCCGCGGGAGAACGGCCTCCAGCGCGGGGTGCGAGCATGGGAGGAGTCGCCGGCGCGGGGCGCAGCCACGGGAAGAGGGCCTTCGGTGCGGATGGGGTTGTCGAGGGTGGCGTGGGGAGGGAGGGAGAGGAAATGGAGAGGAAAAAGAAAAGAGAAAGAGGTACATAGTATGACTTGTGGGCCTTGTGCCACATCAGCTAAATCTGCTTTGGAAACCGCTTTGACGTGTTCGCCGGATAATTTGCATGGTTTTAAGAGTTGAGGGATGCATGTTGTCTGTTTTTTGAGTTCGGGGTGTTTTTTAAACTAGTAGACAAGAACGGGTTAAAATGAACTTCACTCTTATAACAATCGATTAACGAATATCATTTCTGATTTTAAAACAAAGGTCGGTAACAATAATTGGAGTCCAATAATTGCATACAGATCAGATCTAATTGCAAAGAGTACGCACGCCGAGCGGCACCACTTAAACCAACCCATCGTCCGGTCGCCTTCCCGTGCCCCTACATTTCCGCTGTCTGCCTTTCTCCTGCCGGAACGCGCATCCCGCCCGGTTCCATCCCGAGATCCCGCGTCCCAGTCCCGGAGACACCGAGACAGACACCGCCGATGGCGACGCTCAAGGTTCCCGCCGCCGTCCCGCCCGTCGCTGATGACTGCGAGGAGCTCCGAAAGGCATTCCAAGGTCAGTCCCGCACCCCTGTCTCGGCTTGCAGGCCGGATTTCCTTGTCCATGTGACCCCTGCGGCGCTGCGACGTATACGTTCGCGGCGTGACGCGATCGTGCGATCTGACGCCCCGCGGGCGTGCAGGGTGGGGCACGAACGAGGCGCTCATCATCTCCATCCTGGGGCACCGCGACGCCGCGCAGCGCCGCGCCATCCGCCGCGCTTACGCCGAGACCCACGGCGAGGAGCTCCTCCGCTCCATCACCGACGAGATCTCCGGCGACTTCGAGGTAATGCGATCCACCACTGGTCCTCTCTACAGCCACGCGCGCTGGCATCTCCCTCCGCGTCTCCAGATCTCTCACCGGGCTGTGATGATGGGACCCAGAGGGCCGTGATCCTGTGGACGCTGGACCCAGCGGAGCGGGACGCGGTGCTAGCCAACGAGGCAGCGCGGAAGTGGCAGCCCGGGAACCGCGTGCTCGTCGAGATCGCGTGCACCCGCGGCTCCGCGCAGCTCTTCGCGGTAAGGCAGGCGTACCACGAGCGCTTCAAGCGCTCGCTTGAGGAGGACATCGCTGCGCACGTCACTGGGGACTTCCGCAAGGTGATGCGTTCTCCCACCTGCTCTCCGTGCCTCTGCAGATTCAATATCGACATCGCGATCTGGTTCATCCTCGTGCGATGGGTTGGAATACTGTTGCTACCTGCCAACCTTTGCGAAGGATAACTGAATGTGGATCATACCTTGGCTTGCTGATTTCCTGACGTTGAGATGTGAATGTGTGATATTGATCAGTTTGTTCTTATGATTTATGAGTTCAGGATCGCTAAATGCCATGCTTATGATACTGACTTCTAGCCTAGCCACTATGTACTGGAATGTTAACTAGGTTGGTGGATCTAGAATTTTCATTAATGACACTGGTAGTTGTTGGATCCTGTTGTTGACCATGACCAGCAAAACCCAGCACTCCAAATCGTAGCTTTTCTACCCTCCTCAGAGCTCAAGACAAAGCTCAAACCAAAATTCAGCCTTCATACCCCCACCCCGCACTCTGTTTGTCATTTTCTGATTCTATGTCAGTCTTAAAATAAGGTGAGATATGCAAGTATTCAAGACTTATATGGTTAGAAGTTTGCTAGTTTAGAGGATGGTGCACTTATTTTCGTTTCAACTTTTGGGAAGCTTATTCTAGTTTTGCGAGCTCCCTAAGCTTTTAGCAAAAGGGAGTAGATTAAAAGAAAAAGAGGAAAATTGCCAAATTCTGTGACCTAACCTTTGTTTTATCCTTTACTTCAGCTACTAGTGCCTCTTGTAAGTTCATACCGCTATGATGGACCAGAGGTCAACACAAGGTTGGCACACTCAGAAGCCAAAATACTCAATGAGAAGATCCATCACAAGGCTTACAGTGATGATGAGATCATCAGAATCCTCACAACTAGGAGCAAAGCTCAGCTGCTTGCTACATTCAATCATTACAATGATGCATTTGGTCACAAAATCACCAAGGTACATACATATCTAGTAACTGTTGTTTTTTGCTGTATAAGATCATAGATGGAGTAACCAACTTGTTTTTTTTTAATAACGAAGTGACCAGCTTATTATGTCACATATGTTCCGCTTATATGTGCTTTAGCATTGCATTACAGTTGAATCAGATCCTTTGTTAGCAAATGAGTAAGGTGGATCCTGCCATTGCATGTAGCCCTTTCTTTACATGTATCACGGCCCATGTCAACACAAATATGAAATATCTATTTCATATGATCTTATTCTGAAGGAAAAATCTTGGTCTGTACCTGCTCTTACTCATAGACTCTGTTCCTACACTGTTCTATAATACACAGAATACTGTTCTATAATACACAGAATTAATTCGTCCAATTAGTAATGACAAATGTGCATCTGTAACATTGGACAAGCTATTTACTCATTTTAGTTCTTGTACCCATCAAGATCAACCATATGCAATAGTTAGCATTCAGCTCCAGTTGTGATAATTTCAACTGTCCCATACGTATGGGTCAGTTGCATTATGTTGTTTTGTCCATTAAGATAGGTACTCTTTGTTTGTCTATTTTCATTCACAGCCTGTTCTGTTTGGTCAGTATGGAAGTTCATGACACAACTGTAGTTGGAATTTATTTTCTTAGATCATTTAGTGTTTCAATATTTCCTTAACCTCTTTAAGCGAATGAGTTACATATTCATCTGTAATTCTGTATATATATGCATGGTCATTTGTTGTCTCTATTGATTGGTGCTTTGGCAGCACTTAGGGATGGTAATGGGTGATATACTCATAATCCAAATTTTTCTTCACAATCCAAATAAGCCCTTGGTGATTTTTAGCTTAAAAATGAATAGGAATAATGATCCGGCCCTTTTTGAGCCTGATCCTTAAAATTTCTAGGCAAAATTTAAAGGCCCTTTACCACCCCTAGCAGCACTCCTTCCTGGTAATTCGTGCCAAAAGAACTTCGTGATCACTCAGGTATTTTGCATAGGTCATAAAATTTGTAGCTCGAATGCATGTCTGTGAAAATGGTATTTTCGAAGTTACAAAGAAGTACTTTTATCAATTGAATTCTGTGATTTTAGACCAAAAGTTTACTCAGCTCTCAATTGCCATTCAGAACGTTTGGTGCATATCATAAAAGTGCTGTTAAGGTTCACTTTGCTGTTTGCAGAATTTCATTTCTGTACACCTAGCTGTATGTAGTACCATACTACCATTCGCATGATCTAGCAATGTCCAATTGCCCAAGTTTTCCAGTGTGGTAAACAAAAATATTTGCATGATGCACCACCTCTTTTCAAGTAAATTGTTCAGTAAAACACTTCCTAACAAGCTCTGTGACTCACAGGACCTGAAGGCCGACCCCAAGGATGAGTACCTCAAAACGCTGCGGGCAATCATCCGGTGCTTCACCTGCCCCGACAGATACTTCGAGAAGGTCGCCAGGCAGGCCATCGCGGGGCTGGGCACAGACGAGAACTCCCTGACCAGGGTCATCACCACCCGCGCGGAGGTGGACCTGAAGCTGATCATGGAGGCGTACCAGAAGAGGAACAGCGTGCCCCTTGAGCGCGCCGTCGCGGGGGACACCTCTGGCGACTACGAGAGGATGCTCCTCGCCCTCATGGGGCAGGAGTGATGAGCCATCGTGCTTCTCTGGAGGGTGCCGTGCTCTCGTTCGATCTGATCGGGTAATAAACCTGGTATGTGTAGCTGTATGCTGCAAGTCGTGGTGAACATGATGAGGTTGTTTCTCCAGTGCTGGTACTGTCGCTGCAGCTCGCATAACATTGGCGATCAAAATAAATTGTGTGCGACGAATCATGATTTTTTTTGTAGTTGTTTTCGTGGGCACTGAAATAATGGAATCCAGAGAAAATTAGGCTTCTGCCTAACCTGCTGCGTAGGGGTGTAAATGGTACGGATATTATCCGTCTATATTCGAGTTCCGATCCGTTTAGAAGGATTAAAATCCGATCCGTATTCGAGTCCGGACATTTAGTATTCGATCCGTACTCGTATCCGAGTACTCAAAATTAAATAAATATGATGTCGATAACCATTCAAATCTTATCTGACATATTTGATCAATATCCTGACATATTTGATCAATATCTGTATCCGATCCGAATCTGAAGAAACAATCCGACTACACCCCTGCTGATGCGTATGTTGGCGGAGACGTTAAAACTGATTAGAGATCCGGACAGGGCCAGGCAAGTCCCTGTTGTCCGGGCGTGCGGCTCGTTTGATTGTCCGCAGCTAGCGCGATAGAGCTCCGGGGCACTCATCTTTCGTCTTGTTTGCTATAGCCTGTAGCACGGCACCGTCGACTCAGTGTTACAGTCAGAGTCGTTCCAGCCGGGGCCTGGGGATCGGGGAAAAAGAGCCATGCTTCCGACGACCCCGTTCCTCTCTCGATGATTATCCAGCCATGCTGTTCCTTCTCCGGTTTTCGGCCCACGTCGGCCCATTCTCATTCCGCGTTTTCTTTCGCTCTTCTGCTCATGGTGTCCCTTTCTTTTTTTTTCCTTCTAATTCTCATTTTCTATTTCTTGTTTTAGCACTACAATTAACGGTTCTTTTCACCTAAACAATCTTGGCTTGGCTGATGAGCTGCTACAGACCCCGCAGCCGCAGCACAAGCAACGCTTACAGATCACCCAAATATTTTCCCAATCCAACCTATGTTAGAGCGCCCGCATTTCATTCTCTACTTTTTTTCATCTGTGTGAGGTGCTTTTCGTGTTGTTTATTTCCTTTTCTTCGTGTGTCCCAATTGCTATTCAACGCATTGGTTCCCAGCCGCACCGTCGGATGTTTTTCTTATGAAGGTAAAAAATTCTTTCGTCAATGAGAATGTTTTACATATGAAAGTAGAAGTTTTAATTTTGAAACTAGAATGTTTCTATGTGGGGTTAAAATATTCATCTAGTTAAGATAGAATAATTTGGTAGTAAAATTTAAATTTGTTTCTAAATGTCACACATCGCTCTTTTTAATTTACAATAATTTTTAAATCTAAAAATTATTTATATATATAAAATATTTCGTGCGTTTTTGTCGTGGTTCCGGAAACCGGGGGACATAAACAGTAGATTTGTTGTTCGATAGGAGAACCGTGCGGACTGGCTTCGAATGGAGAGCCGGGAGACTCGAAAGATTTATACTGGTTCGGGAGTAAAAATCCCTACGTCCAGTGAGTGCGAATGGTTATATTGCTGGAGGTCTTTCGACCTATGGTGGTGTTACACAAGATGCGAGTGAAGATTGTGTGGCTCTATATCCCCTACAGCAGGTGCTTCTCTCCTTTTATAGACGAAAGGGGGAGTTTACAGTGCTTCGGGATATGGCAGGAGAAGGAAGGAAGAGAAGCAAAAAGAAGGTAAAGTGACACGCGGGACCCTCTTGGTAAGAGCCCTTCAGCTGAACAAATCGTCCTTGGCACGTCCCTCGCACGTGCGGTGTGGTCGTCCTTCAAAGTCCTATAGCTATGCCGTGCCAGGCGTCGAGGGCACGGCTCGGTCATCTCTCCTGATCCTCTGGCCACATCGTGTCAGTTGTGCCAGGCACAAAACCCCCTCCTTCTATTGGGGTCAACTGTAGTACACAGGGACGTCCCGTTCCGTCCGCCCTGATGGGCTGACACCATTTCCCCGCGTGCCATGGTGGCAGGTGGACGTGAGCGCTGGGTGAGGAGGCGTCGCATCGCGACTGGCGTAGGCTATGATGTCTTCCCTCGTTGTCCTGTGCCGCAGGTACAAGCGTGCGCGTTTAGCAGACGTGGGGAGCGACGTGTGGTCCTTGCGGCTGGACCCACAGTCGGTTCGGCTCCTGACGAGGCTCTATCCGCTCCGCTCCGTGCGACCGTACGGGGCGCAGCTCGGTCGCTCCGTCTCGCATGATCGTACGGGACGAGGCTCGGCTGACCCGCTTCGCCCCGCGCGGCCGTACAGGGCGAAGCTCGGCCGCTCCGTCTCGCATGATCGTACGGGACGAGGCTCGGCCGACCCGCTCCGCCCCGCGCGACCGTACAGGGCGAAGCTCGGGCGCTCCGTCTCGCATGATCGTACGGGACGAGGCTCGGCCGACCCGCTCCGCCCCGCGCGACCGTACTAGGCGAAGCTCGGTCGCTTCGTCTCGCATGATCGTACGGGACGAGGCTCGGCCGACCCGCTCCGCCCCGCGCGACCGTACTAGGCGAAGCTCGGTCGCTTTGTCTCGCATGATCGTACGGGGCGAGGCTCGGTCGTCCCGCTCCATCCCGCGTGACCGTACGGGGTGAAGCTCAGCTATTCCGCCTCGCCCGACCGTCTGGGGTGAGGCTCGGTCATCCCGCCTTGTGTGCCTGTGCGGGGTGAGGTCCAGCTGCTTCTGCGTGGGTTGGGCCGGATGGCCTCCCTTAGCATGGTAGCCCTTACGAGGCCGCTAGTGGGCCGCAGGTCGTCTTTGGAGGAGCCTTTATTGCCTCCCCATCAGTAGCCCCCGAGCCTTCGGCCAATTTTTGGAATTGGTCGGAGGCTTTCGTGTCGTGGAAGGGCGCGCAAGCGCATCCATAGGATGTAGCCCCCGAGCCTCCGGCCAATTTTTGGAATTGGTCGGAGGCTTTCGTGTCGTGGAAGGGCGTGCAAGCGCATCCATAGGATGTAGCCCCCGAGCCTCCGGCCAATTTTTGGAATTGGTCGGAGGCTTTCGTGTCGTGGAAGGGCGCGCAAGCGCATCCATAGGATGTAGCCCCCGAGCCTTCGGCCAATTTTTGGAATTGGTCGGAGGCTTTTGTGTCATGGAAGGGCGCGCAAGCGCATCCATAGGATGTGGCCCCCGAGCCCCTAGGCGTTTTTGGAAAGATGCCCTGGGGCTATGTTGCTTTGGTATGCCCTTCTTGGCGTTGTGATTGACTAGCTTTTTGCCCTTCTGCTGATTTTTGGTGAAGCCCCCGAGCGTTATGCTGGAGGAAGAGTGAGGCCTTGTGCACTGTCCCCCCTTGGAAGGTCCTTCCACCTTTTGAGGGTTGGGCCACCCATTGCCGACCACAGTGGTGCGGCAGTTTGGAGACCGTCGAGCTGATCGCGGGTTGTCCAAGTGAGATCCGACGGTCCCTCTGGTCGGGACGGTCGCGGTGAGTGATCCCGCTGGGGGTCTCGACCCTCTTGGTGCATCTCATTAAAAAGCCTTTCCTTATTCGACCTTGTCTCGGCCCTTTGGTCGGGTGTCCGTTCCAAAGGGGGGCCGTGTGGCCACCCCATCAGTTGGGTTGCCGCAAGGGAATTTGAGGTATGGCCTTGGACACGGTCGGGGCAAATGGGCCGTATGCCGTCCACTTGGCTTGCAACTCGTTGAGAGCTTGCCAAACGACCGTCCCTCACTCTTGCGCGTTGGTTTGTTCAGGCCATAAATGGGCCCTCGGCCCATGGTGTTTTATCCGAGGTGAGGAGCCGTCTTGTCGTGGGAGGTGGCATCCCTTGGTTTTCTTACGCGTGTCAAGCGGCGTGATGATTGCGCTTTTCGTGGGGCAGCGAACCACTGCGCCCTTGCTCCTGGTTCGTCGTCCGAGGGAGAAACGGGTGGATCAGTTGCATGCCCATGTCTCCCGAGGTTGGCGGGCACTGGGGGAATCGTGCGTCGTGGTGGGCCTACCCTCTGACCGCGCCGTTTCACCTGGCCTCCTCCGCCTCTCCCTTCTTCCCCTGTATTAAAGCTAGTCGATGGGGGGATTCTCGTCTTCGTGCTTACCTAGCGTGCTCCTTCCATCTCACCTCCTCACCGCCGGAGTTTGCCATCCTTGCGCGTCCTGAGTCCCCCCTCGCCTTGCCTACACCGGTCCCCCTTATCTCGCGTTCATGGCGCCCTTCCCCAGATGCACTACTTCGCAGGGCAGCGTGCTTTCCCTAGAGAAGAAGGGCTTCATTCCCCCTCAGGCGGAGTTGGGGTGGAGGCTAGAGGACATCGGTCGAGCGCCAGATCCTCATGGTGACGAGGTGGTGGTGATTGTGCCGTTTTATGAGTGCGGGTTTGGGCTTCCCCTGCATCCATTCGTGCGGGGGCTGCTCTTCTTCTATGGGTTGGAGATTCAGCATCTGAATCCCAATGCCATCCTTCACATGGCATGCTTCATCACGCTGTGTGAGGCCTTCCTTGGAATCGCGCCGCACTTCAAGCTGTGGTGCTACTTGTTCTGGCCACAACTGTCGCCGGGGCAAGGCGGGCAGTCTCTCGTCGGCGGCGTGTCGGTCCAGCTACGCAACAGCCACAGGCAGGACTATCTCTAGATCCCTCTTCCCTCGTCCTCCCATGGGTACGCAGGGGAGTGGTTCTACGAGCGGAACCTCGGTGACCCTCCCTTGGTGGACGGAGTCGTGCCGCCACTGGGTTACGTCAGGAGGGCTCCGGTTTTTACTGGCAGCACCCCCTCGAAAAGAGCCGAATGGGAATGGGGCCGGGATGAGAGGCACGCGAACCAGGTGGAGCTTCTTCTGGAGAAGATCGACACCCTTCGCAGCCGCAGGGCTGACCGGCACCAAGTTGGTCTACACCTTCCTGCACAGGAGGGTGCAGCCTCTACGACTTCGCCAGCATGGCATGTGGGGGTACATCGGCATAGGCGACCCAGATTGGAGCTCGACTGATGAACTCTCACCGGAGGAGGTTCGGCCACGATTGGTCGCCATCACTGAAGGGACATCATCCGTGCCCTTTGCCGGTGGCCCTCTAGCCCTTAATCATTCGATTAAGAGCGACCTGGTGAGATTCTTTCTTCGCGGTTGCTTTTCCGTCGATTCTGCTCGTGCTAAATTTTTGCTTCTTCGCCGCTCAGGGACTTGGCACTCTCGAGCCTTCCATTGCCCCTCTCCCAGAGGATGCCGCCGTCAAGGCCGACCGGAAGCGGAAGAGGGAGGCGGACGCGCGTGCGGAAGAGGAGCGCCAGAAACACCACGAGCGCGTTCGCCAACAAAAGCTGGCGGAGTGTGCGAGAAGGGCGAAAGAACGTGGCGATTCACCTACACCTCCCACCGACCCATCGGACGAGGAGTGGTCTTCGGACGCAACGTCCGAGGCGGTCCCGCTCGCGGAGAGCTCTCATCCGGACATCCTCCCAGAAGCTCTTTTGGTGATGGATCCTCTGGGAGCGCAGGCGGGGCCACCGCCGTCTAGGGCCATCGTTTCTGGGACGTCGTCTAGCGACGTTCAGGACGCGACGTCGTCGCCGGCGATGGAAGGGGGTGAGGTCGAGACAGGAACAGCTGTGGTGGGGTCGCTGGACGTGGCGGGGCTTATGGCATCGCCGCTCTCGAGCACGGTCGTGCCTGCAATGCCGCCGGGAGAAGACGCGTCGCAACCATCCCTAGGGAGTGGTCTTGTGGCGTCCGTGGCTTCAGGCGTCCCTCCGTAGGTGCAAGTGTCCTCTCTGAGCAGCGGGAGCGGGCAGAGGGCGGCGCTCACCGGCGGGACAGTCTCGTCAGTGAGTGCTGCTCTTGCCGCTGTTCCCCCTGTGCTAAGGTGGCCTTTTTCCACGCCGTGGTCCTCTCGGTATGTGGTCTTGACATTGCTCTACCAGTGATTGGGTTTGGTGATCATGACTTTTGACTCTCTCTTCTCTAGGATGCACATGCCCCACAAGTCACTGTCGGAGGCCGCGAGGATTGCGCACCAACAGGCGCTGTCGGCGGCGCTGTCTTCCTTCGCAGGAGCTCAGGCGGCACCTCAAGGTGACGTCGGGTGCATCAGCGCCATCAATCCAGCGCCGATCCCCTCGGGTGTTCATGGAGGTTCCCGTGGGGATATCGTTGTGACGCAGCTATCGGGGGACGCCGCGCTGGTCAGGCTGCCGCTCCCTCCTCCTAGACCTCCTCCGCCAGACGCCGTGCGTTTATTTGTGCCCTCCCTGCCGCTTCATTTCGAGCGGGAAGGATCGTCTGACCCTTCTATTGGGCAGGAGGCGACGGAGTGGGGAATCATGGAGGAGGCCTCTATAAGGGCTGCCTCTGAGGTCGGTTCGCTCCTGACTTCCCTTCGGGAGGCCCTGGGGGTAGCAGGTCGTGTCCAGGAGGCAATCACAGGGTGCATTCTTCCGCATGGAATGATACATTTTCTCCCTGTTGTACATGCTTCGGTCGGTCCCCTTCTATGAGCGAGCGTTCTTATTGAAGGCTCTCATGTTGCCTGCGGCCGAGCATAATTTTGCTTTGGCGGTCGCGCGGGACGAGACGGAGCAGATGCGCGCGGAGGCCACTCGCCTGGAGGGCCTGAGGGTTGCGACAGTGCGGCAGTCGAGCGCGTTGTCTATGTGTTTCGACAGCGCGTCCGCCGAATCGGTGTTGCTCCGCTTGGAGGTAGGGGACCTCCGTCAGGGAGGGGGAGCGGCTCCGCGGGGAGCATGACGCCACCGATGAGAGTGCATAAGGTCTACGCCAGGAGCTTGCCGCCTTCGTCGCGGTGCGCCGTCGACATGGAATCAGCCCTGCATCTGTCAACGGAATCGCTCCAGCGGGTGAACGGCGAGCTTGCCGCTCAGGGCGTCACGGTCAACGGTGTGTGTTTCTTCTCCTACCATAACCCTTGTTTCTGACCGAGGTTTGGTCGTAACCTTTTACGCTTGGCTTCTCAGAACTACGGGCAGAGCTTCAAGCTATTCGGGATGCAGCTTGGCGCGGCGTGTGCTTTGCTGATGCCGCCCTCGCTTCTTTCAGCTTTCAGAGCGTCTGGGCATGCTACCCGGCCATGTCGACCATGTTGTGCGGCAGGCCGCCTTCTTTGAGAGCAACATGGCGCTCAGCCCAGGCAGTTTCCCATTTCGATGAGCTTTGCCCTGGTGCTTGGTCCGATAGCCGAGGGCTTCGCTGGTGGCTTGGGTGATGAGGAGGTGGAAAGGCTCGAGGAAGAGGTTCAGCCTCATGCCATGATGATCTCCAGCTGCGTCGAGCCTGCCTCTCTTCTGCGAAGGGTGGAAGTGGAATGACCTTGTATCTTTATCTTTTTATGTTTCATTGTATGGCTTGTTGGACATCATATCTCCCTTGATGACTCGGGCTTCGTTCTCCTTTTATTTGAAATTTCCCTGTTCATAGGGTGTGTGCCGTTCCATCTAGCCCCTGAGTTAGACGTAGCGACCATAGGGTCAGTCCGTCTAACTTATCTGAAAGCGCGATAGTTGCAATCAGGGGTAGAACTTCCTTAGGTTCTCGATATTCCATGTGTTAGCGAGGATGTTGCCGCCGAAGTCTTTTAGTTCATATGACCCAGGGCGCAAGACTTGGGCGACGATGTATGCTCCTTCCCAAGGTGGGGAAAGTTTGTGTCTGTCTTTGGTGATGACGACCTTTCTCAAAACTAGGTCGCCTACGTTGAAGGACCTACTGCAGACCTGCCGATCGTGGTATCTCCTTAAGTCTTGCTGGTATTTGGCGGAGGTGATGACGATCGCGTGTCCAGTTTCGTCGAGAAGGTCGGTCGCGAGCTGAGCGTCCGTTGTGTTCATCTCGGCGTTGTAGGCTTGGACCCTCAGGGATCCGTATGTTAGCGCGGTGGGGAGCATTGCCTCGGCGCCATATGCCAAGAAGAAGGGTGTACATCCGGTAGCTCTAGACGTCGTCGTGAGAAAACTCCATAAAACCGCTGGTAGCTCGGTGGCCCATCGAGGGCCAAACTTTTTTAGTCTGTCGAAAATCCGAGGCTTATGGCCTTACAGGATCATGCCGTTGGCACGTTCGACTTGGCCGTTAGTTCGTGGATGCGCGATGGCGGCCCAGTCGACCTTGATATTGAATTCATCACAGAATTCTAGAAAACCACGACCGGTGAACTGGACGCCATTGTCGGTTATGATGGAGTTTGGCATACCGAACCGATAGACGATGTTGCAAAAAAAAGGAGGCCACATCTGTGGCCTTAAGTGTCACGATGGGCTTGGCCTCGATCCATTTGGTGAACTTGTCGATGGCGACAAGCAAGTGGGTGAAGCCCCCGGGCGCCTTTTTGAGAGGTCCGACCATGTCCAGACTCCAGACCGTGAATGGCCATGTTATGGGGATGGTCTGCAGTGCTTGCGCAGGCATGTGTGTCTGCCTAGCGAAAAATTGGCAGCCCTCGCAGGTTCGTACCACTTGCTCTGCGTCTGACATGGCGGTGGGCCAATAGAAACCTTATCTGAATGCCTTTCCCACCAAGGCCCTTGGTGCGGCGTGATGACCGCATGTGCCGCCGTGGATGTCGGCGATGAGTTGCCTTCCTTCGCTAGACAGGATGCATTTCTGTTTTATCACGGTGGTGCTTTTTCTGTAGAGCTCACCGTTGATGAGAACGAAAGACTTCGCTTTGCGAGCCAAGCGCCTGGCTTCGGTCACGTCAGCGGGGAGGTCGCCGGTAGTGAGCCTTTTCATGATGGGGGGACGCCAGTCGAGGCTGTTGGTTGTAGCGACCATCTCCCGAGTGCGCGACTCTGGTTCGGTTGGTGCTGGTGGAAGTGGTGGCGTCCTTTCTTCTGGCTGTTCTATCTTGATGGATGGCTCGTATAGGTTGGAAGAGAAGACTCCCTCTGGGACGGGTTCTCGCCTGGAAGCGATGGTCGAGAGTCGATCTGCCTCTTCATTGAAGCGTCTGTAGTTGTGTTCCAGCTCGAAGCCTTTGAACTTCTCCTCAAGTTTGCGCACTTCTCTGTCGTAGGCGCACATCCTTGGGTTGCGGGGCTCTGCAACTTTCATGACTTGGTCGACGACGAGCTTCGAATCGCCTCATACAAGGAGGCGTCTTGCTCCTACTTCCGCCGCTATACAGAGCCTGTTGATGAGCGCCTCGTAGTCCGCTATAATGTTTGTGGACGGGAAGTGGAGACGTATGGCGTAACGTAAGGTGTGTCCTTGTGGGGAGATGAGAACGACTCCAGCCCCACTGCTTGTCTTGAGATATGGCCCGTCGAAGTACATGATCTACTACTCGGGATCTTCAATTGGTGGTGGCGCTTGTGCCTCTGTCCATTTGGCGACGAAATTGACCAAAGCTTGCGACTTGATAGCGGTTCTCGGCACATAGGTGATGTCGAGCCCGTTGAGCTTGAGCGCCTATTTTGCTATGCGACCCATTGCGTCGCGATTGTGGATGATTTCTCCTAGAGGCGTGGTGGAGACGACTATCAAAGGGTGGCGGTCGAAGTAGTGTATGAGCTTCCTTTTTGCGATGAGCATGGCATAAAGGAGCTTTTGAATCTGTGGGTACCGAGCCTTGGACTCAGACAATACTTCGCTGACGAAGTACACCGGCCTTTGTACTTTGAGGGCGTGATCCTCCTCTTGCCGCTCCACAACGAGCGCCTCACTATCCACTTGTGCGGTGGCGGCAACGTACAGAAGTAGTGTCTCGCCCAGTTGGGGCGCCGCCAGTACCGGAGGCGTCAGTTAGAAAGGTATTGATTTGATCTAGTGCTTCCTGGGCCTCTAGGGTCCTGGAGAAGCGATCCCTTTTTTTGAGGAGCTTGTAGAGCGGCATGCTTCGCTCTCCTAACCTGGACACAAATCGACTAAGCGCGACTAGGCACCTGACCAGACGCTGGACCCCTTTTATGTTCCAGATGGGGCCCATCTTTTGGATGGCGTCGATTTTCTCCTGGTTGGCTTCGATGCCTCGCTCTGAAACCATGAACCCCAGGAGCTTGCCCTTGGGTACCCCGAAAACACATTTCTTGGGGTTGAGTTTGATGTTGAATCTCCGTAGGTTTGCGAAGGTCTCCTCGAGGTCGGCTATGAGATCGCCGGACTTTCTAGTCTTGACGACTATATCGTCGACGTACACTTCGATGTTGCATCCTGTTTGGTCGATGAAACACGTGAGCATACACCGTTGGTACGTCGCCCCGACGTTTTTCAGCCCGAAGGGCATGGATACGAAGCAGAAAGAGCCAAAAGGGGTGATAAAGGATGTGGCGAGTTGGTCGCTTTCCTTCATCGTGATTTGGTGATAGCTGGAGTATGCATCTAGGAAAGAGAGTAATTCGCATCCTGCGGTGGAGTCGACCACCTGATCGATGCGGGGAAGAGGAAAAGGGTCATTTGGACATGCCTTGTTCAGGCTCATGTAGTCGACACACATCCTCCATTTTCCATTCTTCTTCTTAACTAGTATAGGATTAGCGATCCACTCTGGGTGGTATACTTCTTTTATAAATCCTGTGGCTAAAAGCTTCGCGACCTCCTCCCCTATGGCTCTATGCTTCTCCTCGTCGAAGCAGTAGAGACGTTGGGTGACTGGTCTTGCAAGACGGCCAGATGTTCAAGGAGTGCTCGATGACCTCTCGGGGGATGATTGGCATGTCGGATGGCTTCCATGCAAAGACATCCCAGTTGGCTCGGAGGAAGTCGATGAGTGCGCTTTCCTATTTTTTTAGGAAGCGTTGTCCCGATCCGGATCTTCTTGGCCTGGTCGGAGAGGTCTAGAGATATCTCCTTTGTGTCCTTTATGGCCTTGAAGGCATTGCCTTCCGGCCTGGAGTTCTCTGGGGCCCCGCGGTCGACGGCTTTTGATGTCTTGGGGACACTTTGTGTTGCATCCTTCTTGAGGTTGGCGAGCTCCCTGGACGCCACAAGGGACGTCGCGAGCTCGCAATTGGCACGCTCACATTGGTAAGCCGCCTTGAAGAAGGCACCCACCGTTATGACCCCTGTGCAGGATCGGGCATCTTGAGCTTGAGATATGTGTAATTGGGGATGGCCATGAATTTGGCAGTAGCATGGTTCGCCCCAAAATCGCGTGGTAAGAGCCCGCGAAGTCGACTAACTCAAATTGTAACCGCTCTGTGCAGAAGTTCGAGGGATCGCCAAAGGTAATGGGCAGTGTGATTTGCCCGAGCGGGTAAGCCTGCTGCCCTGGTATGATCCCATGAAAGGGCGCGTTGCTGGGATGTAAGTTTGTCCTTGGGACTCCCAGCGCGTCGAGAGTTTCGACGTACATGAAGTTGAGGCCACTGCCTCTGTCCACGAGGACCCTGGTGAGGCGCTTGGAACCAACGATCGGATCCAAGACGAGCGGGTATGTCCCCGGGTGTGGGACTTTGTCGGGGTGGTCCCTTCGGTCGAAGGTGATGGGTGCCTCCAACCATCGAAGGTATGATGGGACGGCGGGGTCCGCTGCGTGCACCTCGCGACTCGCTAGCTTGAGCCGACGCTTGTCACCGTACGCCTCCGGGCCTCCGAAGATCATGAGGCATCCCGAAGGCTCGGGAAAAGCATCGGTGGCGCCGTCCTTCGTCTCCGCCATTTGGGTAGTTTCTTCCATTTTTGCCCTATTCTGTGAGGGGTTGCCAACGAAGTGTTTGAGTAGCTCGCACTCCTTAAGCTTGTGGCGCACCGGGAACCTGTGGTTCGGGCACGGTCCATCCATGAGCTTTAGAATATGCTCATTAGATTTAGATTACGGCTTGGGCAGTCGGTCGGCGGCCGTGACCTCGTTTCTCCCGTGCCTCGGGCGATCGTCCCGTCATCGCTTATCGCGACGATCGCTGTCGGTCTTTCTTAGCGCCGCTAGTGCCCTCGCCGTTGTCGCGGGAGGCTTTCCTCTTGTGGAAGATTGCCCCGACAGCGTCTTTGCCGTCAGCGAATTTCGTCGCGATGTCGAGGAGGTTGGCGGTGGTCTTCGGTCGATCGCGGCCGAGCTCGTGAACGAGTGCCTCGTTGGTCATCCCGTAGGCTGAAGGCGCTTACGATGTCGGTGTCGGTGATGTCTGGCAGCTCATTTCTCTTCTGAGAAAATCTCCGGATGTAATCTCGGAGGCTCTCCCCGGGCCTTTGTGTGCAGCCCTTGAGGTCCCACGAGCTCCCGGGTCGTTTATATGTCCCCTGGAAGTTTCCAACGAAGACCTTTTTTAGATCTTCCTAGTCGTGGATGGTGTCCTCGAGCAAATACTCAAGCCAGGCTCAGGGTGCGTCTCCGAGATGGATGGGGAGGTATTGTATGATCAAGGAATCATCCTTGATCCCCGCCAGTCGGCATGCAAGGCGTAGTCCTCGAGCCATACGCCCGGGTTTGTGGTCCCGTCGTATTTGGTGAGATTTGTGGGGGCGCGAACCCGATTCAGGAATTGCGCCTTGCGGATCGCTGGCCCGAAAGCCTTCGGTCCTGGCCCGGACGAGCCGCGCCTGTGTTCATTTTTCGCGTCGGGTACGCGTGAGTGGCTGGGGTTTCCCTGCTCTCTTCGGTGAGCGTCAAGGATGTTTCGTGCGTCGCGCACGTCGCCTAGGCGATCCCTGAGGGATGCCCGTGGTCTCGCGGAAGGCTGTGCCTCGCTATACGTATCTCGTGACATGTGGCTGGTGGTGTCGGTCGACAGCTGGGATGCCAGCTCTGCCTGTTGCACCGCAGTCCTCTGCACGAGGTTGCGGAGGTTCTGGAGCGTGACCCTGGCGGCGGGCTCGATGGGCTCTGGGATAGCCTGGAGCATCATCACGGCGGCGGTGATGTTCTGATCGGGGTAGGGGAAGTACGGCGTCCCGTCGCTCCCTTGGAGCAGTAGGTTTTTGACCTCATGACCGCGAGGTCCCTAGCCCTTGTGCTGGAGCCGTTCCACCTCGTTGTGGAGCTCATTGAGCCTTCACTCAAGGTCGCCGATTTCTTTCTCCTTTTGGCGGAGCTCTTCCTCTCGCGCCGCAGTGCGCGCGAGCTGCTCGTGCTGGTATTCCAACTCCTGGTTCCCCTAGGGGAGGGGTTACGACCAGGCATGCCCTCCCACCTGTCACGGGGACTCCCCTGTCCGGGTTGGAGGTGGATCCGCTGCTGGAGACGCCTTCCAGCAGGTCAAGGACTGAGGTTGGAAGGTGACCTGTGATAGCCACGAGTGCCGACGGACATGGTGCCTCCTCTTGGGGAGTAGTGGCACACGCGTGGTGGTGCCGCCTGGCCGCGGCAGTGTGCCTCTTGCGGCGCTGCTTTCCTGCCTTGGTTTTGGCTGGCGTCGGCTTCGGTGGACTGGCCACCTTTGTTGCAGGGAGCGAGCGCGGGGCGTCGCCTCGGAGATCTACCATGGATGGCAGCAGGGGTTTCCCATGCAGCTGGGTCTCTATGTTGGTGAATGCGTATAGCACTTGATCACGATCCTCGCGGGTGGAGGATGCGTGGAGGAGCGTGCCCGTGCATTTAGCGAGCGTCTCAATATCGGGGTTGGCGGGTGCAGGGTATCCAGCTCCCGCCATCATGACGTCGCGGGAAGGTTCCGTGATTCGGAGGCCACCCATGCCCTGAGTGAGGGCGTCAATGGGCGAGGCGGGGCCGGCGAGGCGCAGCTCGCCGGTGGCAGTGGCGACGAAGTCGAGGGAGCCAAAGGAGATGCGGCACCCTGGGCTCTAGGGCCTCGCCGCTAGTGAAGGTTTATGAAGGTGCCATCAGAGCGCTGATGTCACTTGGCGCGCTAAAAGATCCCCTACCTGGCGCGCCAACTGTCGTGGTTCTGAGAACCGGGGGGACACAAACAGTAGATTTGTTGTTCGGTAGGAGAACAGCGCAGACTGGCTCCGACTGGAGAGCCAGGAGACTCGAAAGATTTATACTGGTTCGGGAGTGAAAATCCCTACGTCCAGTGAGTGCGAATGGTTATATTGCTGGAGGTCTTTCGACCCGTGGTGGTGTTACACAAGATGCGAGTGAAGACTGTGTGGTTCTATATCCCCTGCAGCAGGTGCTTCCCTCCTTTTATAGACGAAAGGGGGAGCTTACAGTGCTTCGGGACATGGCAGGAGAAGGAAGGAAGAGAAGCAAAAAGAAGGTAAAGTGACATGCGTAGGCCATGATGTCTGCCCTCGTTTTCCAGCGCCGCAGGTACAAGCGTGCGCGTTTAGCAGACGTGGGGAGCGACGTGTGGTCCTTGCGGCTGGACCCACAGTCGGTTCAGCTCCTGACGAGGTTCTATCCGCTCCGCTCCGCGCGACCGTACAGGGGCGAAGCTCGGTCGCTCCGTCTCGCATGATCGTATGGGACGAGGCTCGGCCGACCCGCTCCGCCCCGCGCGACCTTACGAGGCGAAGCTCGGTCGCTCTGTCTCACATGATCATACGGGGCGAGCCTCCGTCGTCCCGCTCCGTCCCGTGTGACCGTACGTGGTGAAGCTCGGCCATCCCGCCTCGCCCGACCGTTTGTGGCGAGGCTCGGTCATCCCGCCTTGTGTGCCTATGCGGGGCGAGATCCGGCTGCTTCCGCGTGAGTTGGGCTTGATGGCCTCCCTCAGCGTGGTAGCCCTTACGAGGCCGCTGGTGGGCCGCAGGCCAGTCTTTGGAGGAGCCTTTATTGCCTCCCCGTCAGTTTTTCATGTTACTTCGGTGAAAAATGATCCAAATTGAAAAAAAAAATCTGAGTACACGTTCACGTTCGGTACCTATTCAATAAAACCATTTCTAGACATGTGAAACCGTCGGGTTGGGTCACGGGTTATATAGGAAGGCCCGCACCTAACTGGTGCCTAACGTCGGGCCGGGTTGGCCCATGCACTCTCCACAGACGCATTGGGTTTTGTCAAAAATCATGGCCCGCGGCCGGCTTGTGAATTGTTGTGGGTCAATAAAAAATGCGGCATGCATCCACCTGTTGCCGGGTCGGGTTTTTTCACATAGGTCAGGCGACCCATGTCTAGGTTTAACCGTTTCTTCTTTATCCAACACTCACTTTTTTTTAGTCTACGTTTAACATTCAATTCACGGTATATAAAAAGTAGCGGGACTCCCTATATCTATCTTTGATAAAGTCCGTCGTGGATCCTTCGACTTGTAGCGAAGTTAATCAGCAACAGTGAGTCCCTAAGCTTATGAAACCGGGCACGTGCTATCGTCAGACCAAACCAACCTCGGTTTTCGCTTACGTGCATACAGATCCCGCCACATCATCAGTCCTTGTATATCCGGTAACTAGACCACTATATCTACCACCGCTGCCCACCATCCCCTTGGCCCTCGCCTCCCGCCCCGCCCACAAGCGCTGCCACCCCGTGCAAGCACACAGTCCTCCTCCTCGACGGTTTTTTTTAGAGGATCCTCCTCGACGGTTAGCTTCGTGTGTGACGGTTACACATCTTATATCCATTTGCAGCCCAATATGGCCCAGAACGTCCCAGTAGGTTAAGAACCATTTCCTCCTTGCACGCGTTTTCCCGAGTCGATTGTAAGGCTGTACCAAGGACATCCTAATCCCTCGTTACTATTCAAACTACCTATCCCTCTGTCTACAGTACAAAACAAGACTATAACAGTATAGCATTTAATTTTAGGGGAGCCATTGAGGAGCACCGCTGGTTTCAGCCTAAGGTTGAATCCAACGATGCCCCCATATGGCTCCTCAAAATTAAATGCGGTACTGTTACGACGCTGTTTTGAATTGTAAACAGAAAAAATGGTATGTGAAATAGTGACGGGGATGGGAGATAGGGGAGCCGCTGGTTACCGGCTTAGGCCATAGTATATGTACACCCGTGCTTGAGAAGCGGCTAATGGACCGTGCACATAACTTTCTAAAAAAATACACAGCGTGCATTATGAAAGATGGATTACAATAATACTCTAAATTTACGTATAAATTATCTATCATACCATTACGAAATATGATGCAACTGTAATATATGAATTAAAATCACACTATAATTTTTTATACAAATTATCCACCAATACCATTATGAAACGTGAAAGTAATATCTATATTTACATGTAAACTACCTATTGCCTCGTTGTGCAAAGTGAGTTGAAGTACATCTCTAAATTTGTATAAAAGTATCTACTATACCACTATGAAATAAAATATTAACCAGAGCATGTTATATAGATAAGGTATAAATATATGTATATGGATATTCTATTAAAGTATAAACATATTAGAGATATTGAATAACAGTAATGTTAATTAATTGTGTGCCTCAAATTTATATGAAGTTCTAACTTTTGTATTTCATAACAATACTAGTTGACATACTAGTTAGTACTCCATCTGTTCAGATTTATAGGTTGTTTGGTTTTTTTATTTTAAATTTGATCAACTTGTCTTATTAAAAAATTTCATAATTAAAATATATTATATATCAAACTAAATCACAATAAAAATAAATAATAATTATGATAATTTGTGTCAAATGATATACTGTAAATTGGAACGGAGGAACTATAAAACAATGCCATTTGCATTCTCGAGCCAAGCGAGCAAACAGTGTCTTAGAGGTCTGGAAAGTGGAAACTGGAGCTCGCAAGCCGGACCGGTCGCCCGTTAGCCGGCAAGCTAGCTGGGCACGCACGATTGCACATGAAGTTCCCGCCGCAAGTAGCCAAGGGCGCGGCGCCGGCGCCCAAACCGCGCGGCCAGCGCGGGGCGCGACAACGCCAAGGCGGCCTCTGCAATCTGCATGCGGCCTTCCCGCGGCTGTCTACATGTCTAAGTTTCAAGGCACTGGCATGTGAAGCTGAGCGTCGTACATGTACATGTCAAGTTTCAAGTACTTTAATTTGACGACCAGGGTGGTGACTAGTAGCAAATTAGCAGACAACGGCCTACCAAAGATTTGACGTGCATCAGGAATCAGGCTACCTGCACTCGACGACTGGCCTGCAGCGGGCGATTCCATCTCCGACTGCGCCGGTCCCTATAACCGCTTCAATCCTACATCCAGCGCCCTCTCTCCAACTCCATCTTCTTCTCTCTCCTCCACCTAGGCAGGCTGCGACTGCCAGCTCGTCCCTCCCGCCATCGACCGGACATGGAGCAAGGTGCAACGTCCCACTATGCTCGGCGCGTGGATGCGAGCCGCGAGGAGGCCACCGGCACGGGGACGGAGCACAGCAGAGGCGTCAGCGGCGGACACCAACGGGGAGGAAGAGGAGACGGGAGAGACGGCCGACAAGTACGAGGAGGCGCCGTCGGGCTGGCGCGGGCAAAGCGGAGGAGGCGCCGCCTCCTCGGATCCGCGCCTCCTGCGCGCCGCGTCCTCCATGGCGGCGGCTTCTCCGTGGTGGGGCCGGAGCGGTGACGACGACGAGGTACTGGCGGAGAAGAGGGAAGGAGGCGGCCGGCGAGGATAGGAGGCGGCGGATCCAGACCGGATCCGGCGCCGTGGCTCGCGTGACGCCATGGCTAGCGAGGAAGAAGGCGGCCGGTGTGTGGAGGAGATCGGCGCTTGGAGGAGGAGGCCGTGGGTGAGGAGGTCGGCTTGGAGACGGCAGCGGGGCGGCCATGGCGGGGCCGGATCTAGCAGGGGCGGCGCGAGGGAGGGAGGCACCGCGAGGTCCGGCGGCTGGATCCGTGCGAGGGAGGAAGAGGAGGCCGAGATCCAGCAGGCAAGTGGGGTCGGCGGCGAGGGAGGCGGCCGGCATGGGGAAAAGCCATGGCAGGGAGGAGGCGAGAGGGCGTGTGCGAGGTGGGGAAGAGAGTGTACGAGTGGCCGGGGGAGAAGAGAGTGAATATAAAATAATAAAAAATGGAGTAGTTGGTATAGAGTTGATACGAGCGTAGAAGATTGACAACTGTATTTCAAAAACGTGATACCAGGATGAAATATTCCTTTTAGAGTTGGAATTTAGAGTTATATGAGTGCAGATAGCCTCAGGAACTTGCTTGTCGCCCGGCGATCGTCGGTTAAGACCATCTTCAGCAAAGCGTTTATCTACTCTTAACTATCACTATTTAAAATATTTCTCTATTTATGTACGGTAGCGCCACAGTGTCGTTTTATACTGTTGTAGGCATCTTCTCGTTGCTAGCAAATGGTTCAGGTAGCTAGCAGCTACAGAGCCATGGACCGGCAGAAATGCTAGCTAGCTGCAGCCTGGAGGATTCACATACAGTGTGTCCCATAATCAGCTAACACTCGTCAAATCGCGAGCTCATCAGCCCCGCCCCGTGCGTGCATGCAGATCTATCGATCAGATGGCCGGCCTGCGCTTTGCATCAGGCAATTGGGTTTGTATCCCAAGTTGCAGCAACACCCAGCTCAAAGTCCCCGGCCATGCTATCAAACCCTTTGCAACTCCTTTTGTCCGAGGACGTTTGTTTATGTTCTCGTATGGATTAGAGTTCTATTATTAAATATAGATTTAATTTTTAATATAATATTAGAGGTGATGATTTTAATTCATCATTCGTAATAACGTTGTGGGTGATTTACATGCAAATTTAGAAATTATTTTATCTTTCATTATAACATATTGGGTAATTTATATGCGGATTTATGGCTGATTTTAATTCATATTTTACAATAGCACGATGAGTAATTTATATACAAATTTAGGGCTTATTTAATCAATATTTTATAATGGTATGATGTGTTTTTTATGCAAATTTAGGGGATCATTTTAATTCATATTTTATAATGGCATGGTGGATAATTTTTATATAAATTTAGAGGGTTATTTTATTTCATCTTCTATAATGGCATGATGAGTAACTTTTATATAAATTTAGGAGGTTATTTTATTTCATCGTTCATAATGGCATGGTGGGTTATTTTTCAAAAAAAATTATAATAGATCTAGTGGCTTATTAGAGACACATGATGGACGATCGGATGTTTCTGATTTCTTTTGAAATTTTTTAGGATTTATCTTTTGTCCTAGCGCGTCTGTTGAGTATTAACATGAAACCTTCAAAAAAAAAACCTCTAATTAGTAATATTAAGATAAAATTTTCAAAAATCGATGATTAGCGGTTCAGGTTTTAGGTAATATAATTGCATTCTAATGGATCATGGATTCCGGTGAGTAGCCATCGTGTGAGAACAAAACACTTGGAAACGCTGTAGTATTTTGTGTGTGCTTGTTATCGTAAAATTTCACACAAATTTGCAGTTTGGCTATATAATATATAGACGCACATTAAAAAGTCAAATTCTAGCAGGCTGGCACCAATCTCAGATCTCTGTATCCGAATAATGTATTAATAGTAGTAGGCTCACAGCAGTTCATTTTTCTGTTGGCGATCTCCATGAGCGGCAGCTGCAAGCTCATGCACGCCAGTGATGTATATGCATGGTTTGGTTCCTGCCCGTTGGACTCTTGTCCGTAGATATCCAAATGTTTTTTCACAATCAAAATAGGCTTTTGGTAATTTTTAGCTAAAAAATGAATAGAAATGAGCACCAGATCCATTTTGAGCCCAGTTTTTAAATTTTCAAGGCAAAATTTGAGGGTTCTTTACCACCCCTACTTCTGTGAGAACACATACCAGGCACCGGGCGCCAGGACCTGACCTTTGAGACATGCATGCCTGAGAAAAGATGAAAGGTTCTTGGCATCACAGCCACTGGCAATGTAACGTCTTGCCCTGCTCTCCTTATTACAGGATAAGTGGATATCGTCCATATTTCAAAGGTACAAGATGGCACACGGCCACGGCCATGTGCATGACAAGGCAAAATATGACATTGCAGTCTCAATTTTTAGGCCTGTAGAGAACATCAAAGAGAAGGTACAACTAAATAACACAGTTAATATCTGTGCAATAATCCAGACATTTGGATCAATACATGTGGAACTGTGGAAAAAGAACAGTGCTCTACTGTTGCCTGATTGCCTCAGTCATTAACGATGCACCAGCACTATACTCCTTCCAATCACTCTGTGAAACTGTGGTGCCGATCATTCCTTTCAATGAATCAGGTATATATCTCACTCACCGAGAGGAATATTTCTAGTTATCTATGCAGGAACGCCATGGCGGTGCTGATTTCTTAGATTGTACTGGCCGCTAGTTGCAGCTACAGGTGTTCCAGAAACCACGAATATATATGGAGAATACATAACCGAAATATATACGGAAATATGAAAACAAAAATCATGGGAAACTAATCTGGGTACGAACCGTGTACACGACAAATCTTGCCTTTTAGGCAACCAATGAAGTTCACTACAGCGTTATTACTTAAGTCCAGTTGGATGGGATCACGCATGCTGTTGCCTCCTGTACTTTAAACACGGCCACGCCCATCATCAGGATCGGATTATTTTTCTTTCTAGGTAGGGAACCATTCTGCCTGTCCATGCTCATGCATCGTCGGTCAGATCGACAATTCTGCTGCACGGTAGATTTTAAAAAGGCCTGGACGCTAGTCGCTAGGCATGCACGTGAAGCGCTAGTGGTCGTCGCAGCGTGGCCGGGGAGACATGCATGGACGGAATGCGTGCGCGGTCATGGACCAGAAACCGCGGCGGCGGCGGTGTCCAAACCACGGCCGCGAACATGACGCCAACGCCGGCGCCAAGCCGGCACTGGCCTTCTCCGGTCCGCGGCCAGAGGTCGTCAACGAGACCACGCATGCGCCGGACGGCACGTCCGCCAGGCCCCAAACACGCATGACCATGTGAAGCTAGCCAGAGCCAGGCACCCTGCACTGATGCTACCAATCTGACTGTGACTGCGAGCTGCGTAGTCTGTACTGACGCGCATATACGAATACTTGGACACCTGCTGGTCCTTTCACGGCTCATCTTCTCCGTCGACTCCGAGTCGCCAGCCATGGGATGATAGATCCCGTAGGCCTGGCATTTGGCCACGCAAGGCGCTGCACAGTTCACATGGAGCTAGGCTCGGCGCGCGGCCATGCATGCCATTCATGACCAAATCTCGTCAAAGAAGGTACATACATACTGACATATATGGCCCGGGAGCCGTTCTCTGATACGTACCGGTGCGAAATAAAACTGAGACTGATAAAAGAATCAGTCTCCGGTTTAAAATAGGATACCATGCAGAAAGTTTTAATCCTAAGCCTTTCAGGCAGTTACAATAAAAAAAACATCCACGGTGTAGCTAGATGTGACAGTGAGTTTTAGAGATTGGATAGATTTCGTGTGATGCTGGTCTTGAGTTCGAACCCTAATAAAAATATATATTTTTTAGTTTTTTTCTAAACCATCAATCTCAGTTTTTACGACCCTTCAAGTCCGGTTGGATTCTCCAGTAGTGGGACAACACTCGTCGCATCGCATCATCCGGAACATGCACGCATGCAGATCGACATCGACCCACATCCTTTCGATACAGAACAGAGGTAGCCCCGCCGCAGGGTGTATCGTGTCCGTCCGCGTACGTACGCATCATGGTCGTCTCGTGGAAACCAAGTGAAATCTGGTAAATAATCCTGGCAAGCATTAAGCATGGCAGGCCTACAGTCGCGGGCTTCTCAGTAGGCCTTGCATGCCTTGGGCCTGCCCTTGGCCGCGCAAACCAAATCCTTATTTCGCGCGCGTGGGGAGAGGGCAGCGACGCGGGCCATGTGTCTCTGTCGCGACGGTACCAGCAGTGCTGGAGGGGGCCGGCAGGGTGGCAGCCAGTGTGCGGGGAGGCCGTAGCGAGGATGCCGAGACGCCGGCGGCCTCCCGGGTAGGGGCAGGGGAGGCAGTGGTGGCGGTTAGGTTAGGGTTCAGGGTTGGGTTGGAGGCCGCCCGCGACGTCCTTCTCCTCCACCGCCGGCGGTAAAGGGAGGCTTGGGGCGGCGGCCGGACCGACGGAGGTGGCGAGCGAGATGGCGGGGGATGGCGGTCAAAGAGGGCTAGCGGCGGGGCGAGGCGGCTCCAAGGTTAGCTGCGGGTGGCGGTGGGTGAAGCGGCGAGGCAACGGCTGTGGGTGGCGTGCGAGGCGGGGGCGAAAGGCGGCGAGCGGGGCGGAGGCGGAAGGAGGAAGAAGAAAGAGACCGCCGCGCAACGAATAAGAGAGTCACCACGCAAGGTCAAGGCTGCACAATTCACAAGGATGGAAGACAGCGAGCCCTGCCATAAGAATTATTGCCAATGCCATACAGAATCACGTCGACATGTCGGCTAGAAGCACGGTTATTATTTGGACGGACAACGAGTTGAAGGGACAACACACATCCTCGACTCATGTTAGCTCCCACCTATCCAGCACGCAGATTCTAATGTACCCGGGCCCTGCTGCATGCACCTACAACCTAAATTAACCACATCAACCACATTGCTTTGCTTTAGTGCATGAGAACATATTTGAAAAATCTAGAGTTCCTACATTCTAGACCCTCTCTGGATATATAATAATTGAGACAATAATAAGGCTGAGGCCACCAGAGGGTGAATATGGACATGCATAACGCTATAAGCGGAGTTGAAATATAAACGGTGTGATAGATAGACTAGTGAGGTCAGCCTAACAGTGGTTGAGGTCAAACTCTTCCTTGATGGATATTGGCAGTTCAGAACCCAAGCCTGCATATAATCAGTTGCAATATAGAATAGGAGTAGAAACGATGTCTATATAACATGGAGTCAACACTAAAATAACATCTTTGGAGTCTAATGGTAGCATATCATATTATATTAGCGATCTCAATGCATAAATGGTAGTTGGTGAAATCAATGAATCCAATAATATGGTCCATGCAAGTTTGAACCTTTTAATTTAGGCATGCTTGAATCTTTGAGGTTGTGGTAATGAGAACGCTGCCATATGTTGTGAGGTAGTTGTTTGGATGCTCTACTGAGCCAAGCAAACAATTTGAACCCTAGTTCAGGGAATCCATCGTTTCGGGGGGGGGGGGGGGGGCTCTACTTGTGCCAACCATCAACTTTACTAGTTTCAAACCTAAACAATCCCAAAGTTTGTTTTCAATTACAAACCAAAGACAAATGTACACATAATGTGTGAAATGTTCTCTTTCTCCTTTATTTCCATTTCTATAAATAAATTAACCATGGTAAAAGAAAAGATACTGTACTACAAGTAAAATTGAGTCTATCGGGAGCTATCATTAGGTGATAATTGGGTCCTTGTTGGAGTTCCCAGGCCTCTTGTCCTAATGTGGTGTGAAATAAACAATGATGCATTGTTCCCTTAGTCATGAACAAGTTAGCTTATGCTAATGCATTGTTGAACAATGCACTAATCATGAATTGTACAATGATTGACCATATGATGCCCTTTTCATTGTGTGATTGATGTATGCCAATAACCTTTAGGTTGATACAAGTTTCCTAGAGAACCCAAAAGATCCAAGTGTTTTGATGAACAATGCATTGCCACCTAGAGCTCGTAGATTTAAGAGTAATAACTTCAAATAGTGGGATGGAGATGCCTCCAGTTTCTCAGGATGGGAATGTGTCTGCTCCCTTGAATGACCCAAAATCCTCACTCAATCTCATTGCCAAATGTCATTAAGCAACGCCAAGAGGGAATCATCAAAAGAGTAAATCCGATGGTGAAGGTTTGTATAAGATTTGGCCAAGAGAGATGAGGAGGGAGATGAAGGTGTTGAAGGAATGAACTTCGCAACGATGATCATTAGGAATTCCCTTTGAGGTTCGACACAAGGGTGCAATATCTTGAGCTGCTAGGATCTTTATGTGGTGTGTGGAATAATATGAACAAGGGTTTAGAGAGGTTTGTGCCTTGTTGTGCGTAATACCCTACATCCTCTATGTGTAGTAGTTGCTCAAGCTTGAAGAGTTGGAACCGGGGATCCTTTTACATGGCATGGTTCCTCCCCTTTATATATTCAAGGAAGGCAAGGCTTTGTGAGAAAACCACAGGCTATAGTGGCCCCTGTTAGTTTTGTTAGTTGTATACTTTTTGTGCATTGGACCTATAACCTAGTAATTTGTATCTCCCTTGATAGTATGGCCATCCTCAAGTTAACACGCCATGTTTTGTCATCTTTTTGAAGATTGGAGGATCATCAAACCTCAGACAAAGCCTTTGAAGTTATAACATACACATTTCTCAATATACTTATTAGTTCTATAATATCTTTTCACTAAAACACCAAGACCCATGCAAAGCGCCTAGATGCATCTTTAGGTGGAATGATCATTCTACCCTCGATTGAGCCTGAGAATGCTAATCATTTACCTTGTAATTTTCCTAGCCCTCGAGTATGGTTGTAAAATGCACTTCACATCAACTATACAAAACGAAGACAAGGACCTAAGGTATTTCTAGCCCTCGGGTTCTAGAGCCAGCGCTAGGGGCAGATTCGAATTTGACTTAGAGGGAGCATTGTCGATAAGCGACAAAATGTTGAGAGAAAGACTCCTTTTGAACAAAGATAACAAACATGATATCATTCAATTATACAAACATAGATAAATAAACACTAACGACTACAAGAGATTAGTATAAAATAAACTTAAAAACATGATTATTATAAAAATAGACTTAGTATCATTTCTAAAAAAATACAATACCTCCTATGTAATTTTAGGAACATTGGGGGTGTTTTGTCCCTCCTAGATCCCCTTCCTCCGCCACTGCACACGCTTGCACATTGCTCTGGCTCCGTTTCGCTCTCATCTCAGTCCAATCACACTTGTCAAGTACACCTTTTTTTTTCCTTCAACATGTCGTAATACAACCAAAGAGCATAATATATTACAACTAGTAATTGATACAAGACTCTATTATAGTCTATATGTTAATTTTATAAAACAGGCTAGAGAATAAGTTAAAAATTAGAAAATTGTATAATACAAACATTAAGGCATCAATTTGATAGACTATCTTAAAATTCACTAGATTGATCTATTCCATCTCTTATATTTCCCATGAAAACTAAAGTAACCCCCAAAATATATATGTCCTAGTTATTCACCTCTGCCATTGTAACAATATAAAATAACCATCCAAAATCCGTATCTAAGTCATCTACCCTTTCTATTATGGTTGATAATCTAAAATAACCATTTAAATTTATACATAGGTTTATAGCATTTGTTTTTATGATAGATAATCCACAATAATAATTTAATTAATACGCTTTGTCATTGTGATATATAATCTAAAATAATTATTTAAATTTATATCTAAATTACCCAATTACTAAACATAAACTAGATCAACCAAGGTACATCAATCTATTTACCAACATACTATTAGGAAACTTATAAAAAAAATAATAGATAGACCTATATACTTCTAAATTATCTAAACTACTCCATCAACCCATGCTCTCACATGGGTTAGAGTTTTATGCGATATAGATTTAATATTTAATAATATTAGAGGTGATTATTTTAATTTATCTTTCGTAATGACATGGTGGGTAATTTATTTGCAATAAAATTATATTAATTTATCTTCCAGATGCCATATTAGGTTGATTCATATGCAAATTTGAGTCTTATTTTAATTCATATTTTATAACGATTTAGTGAGTAATTTAAATGGAAATTTAGGTGCTATTTAATTTATATTTTATAATGGCATTGTGGGTTAAGTTTTATGCCAATTTAGGTGGATATATTAATTAGTATTTCATAATGGCCTGTTGGGTAATTTTTATATAAATTTAGGGGGTTATTTTATTTCATATTTCATTATGCCATGGTTGTAATTTTTTAAAAATATAATAGATATAATGGCTACTATTGCTAGAAGTACATGATAGACGATCGGAAATTTATATGATTTATCTTCTTTTCCTAACCCATCTGGTGGGGATTAACGTCCAAAAGAAGTCTCCAATTAATAATAGTTAGATTTATCTATATTGAATTTTAACATATATGTCTGCTTGAACCCTTATCTTTTTCGATAGACTAGCAATTTCTAACAAATATATCGCCTTCTTAAATACAGTAACGCTATTAGTTATTCAGGACCCTTTCTAAATGTTGCGATAGTTATTCGAGATTGTTGCATTAATTATGTTACGATGTTTCAACAGTAAATTTTAAATGTTTCGTCCGATTTTTTTTAATTTTCCCACAAGATTCGCGGACCTTAATTTTTCATTCAATTTAGTTAATTCATACATATTGATGTTGCAATAGTGTATTTTTAATGTTTCATCAGTTGTTTGTTGACGTTTCGGTAGTTATTTTATCATGTTTCACGCACCATCTGTGTCGCGTCCAGATTTTTTTTCCCAAATTGCAGACCCAAATTTTCCATTCAATTCAGTTAATTGACACATGCCGATGTTGCAATAGTGTATTTTCAATGTTTCATCAGTTGCTCATTGATGTTTTAGTAGTTATTTTCTCATGTTTCACGCACCGCCCGACGCGCTGCGTCCAGATTTTTTCCTCAGATATCGATGTTGCAATAGTACAATTTTTAATCTTTCATCAATATTTCGTTAATGTTTCACCGGTTCATTTTTTATGTTTCACCCGCGTCCGATGGAAACTTCTTCCATCGGACATCCGGGCGCTAGTAGTACCGTTGTACTCCAGAAATGTAGTACACTCCCATGTGCATGACCTGGATCGATGATTATTATTTTTCCGAATGGGTATGGAATAATGCTAAACCATAAAACAGTACATTCCTATAATTACATAAAGACCCCCTGGAAAACATCAAAATACTAGAGAACACACATCAGGAGGTCGTCATCTTCATCACAGGCCGGCCGTCCATTAATTCGGCCTGCCAGATAAGCTTGACGGACGAGGTCAGAAGGACCAGCAGCAAAGGAGTTCCACTCATTGGTTCGCCAAAGGAGAAGAGTGCAGACGAGGTCCGAGCCACTGGGATCGATGATTCTTCTCGTCTCCTAAGGACACACCCACTTCAGATATATATTTCTGTAAATAGTCGAAGGACATAGGAGTACTTTGGAAGCTATGTTTTTATGCATGCATGGTTTCAGGACGGGATGAGATTTATACGGTACAGTATGATCCCCGGCCGATATGACGATGACGATGTAGGGACGTTGTCATCAGGGCTCACAGGGCATAGTGGCGTGGCCCTGGCGTTGGGCTGGGGAGAGGGCGGCGAGGGAGAGGGAGGAGGCGACGGAGCATGTGCAACCAAACGGCTTACGGTTTTGAAAAATACCGTGTTTTTACTGTAGTATTGCAAAACCAGAATATTTGTGTCATGTATAACTATAAATCATAGTATTCTAAAACTATAGTATTGAAAAACTTTGCTATCAAACAGATCACCTGCAGATGATCCTGCTGGTCGCCTGATCCTTTCGATCTAGTACTGAACTCCTACAAGATAGGCTGCACAATTCACATGGAGACCAAGCCATGGGCTGCATGGATCAAGCTCGATGTAGAAGTACATTTCAGTTGACTCCCTGATCACCTTGACACGGCGGAAAGGCAGCTGCCATCTGGTCGGAACAACACTTGTCAGATCCCTAACATCGCGTATGTACCCTGCAGGGCTGTAGGAGGCATCGTGCTTGGAGATCCTATTCCTACACCTTATTACACGCCACGCCTACGTACACCCAAGGTTTACCATGAACCCCCTTTGCAGCTAGCTTTCTAGGAAACATTACTTCGCTGAAACTGAGATAAATGTCCCTACATTCTAGACAGGTACAGTCCTCATCGATCAGGTTCTATCTCAACATTGTTGCATTGGGAGCTAATAACAGCAGTCAACACAGACAAGCTTTGCCTGAATACCTTATGACTTTTCAATTGCATCAGTGTTCAGAGTTTGGGCCTGGATTAGCACTAGTATATATATAAACTGTACCTAGGAAAGAAACGAAACAGTAGACTGATCTGTAACTCAAAGTCGGCACTGATCTCTGCATCCAATAATGGAGCACGCAGCTCAATCATATTGTATTGGCGATCTCGGACCAATAATGCACATACATATATGGTTACCGGCCCATCAGGGTCAGGCTCTTGTGTGTGAAGTGGGAACATAAGAAACAGAGCTCACCCCCAGGGCCTGATTCTTTTGTCTTTGGCATACCAGCTGACTCACTATACACATCTCACATCTGAATCACCCAGGCAAGAAGAAGCTGAACATATATGCATGTGTTCCTGGAATCACAGCGAAAGGCCAGCCAGTGTAAATAATGTGTAGCATCGACTATCTCCTGCTCCCCCATGCAGGATATACGTGCATGGTTCAGATGCCCATTTCCTGTGTATGATTGGTGCAGATACCTTTCAGAGGATCATCAGATACCGGCTCACTGCTGCCAGAGGAATCTTTCTTTTTGTGCAGGAACAGCATGATGGTTCATAGAATATACCGGCTCTGATGGTTGTTGGTCCCAAACAACCAACCATCCGCACATGATTTCCGATGAAGAAGAGCAGACATTTTAAGCACGGCGCTGCCTGTCAGGCTGTCAGTGCTAAGCATGGAGAGGTACCCTAGGAATGCTCAAACAACTCACATGAGCATGCCTACATATATATACATATACTACTAGGATGCTGATTCAGCTGAAGAATCTTCTCACCATCTCCCAGGGGAGGAGACATGCCGCGCCTTTAGTTTGTTAATTCAGTACCGTCAGGTTTGCATTGCATACCTACTGTTTATGCTGTTTCCTTGTGCCAAACCCATGATCGGCGCTGGCCAATCATTATAGCTCATAATTGGGATGGGAACAAAAACTGCTCCAATATTATGAGGAGACCGTACCTTGACTGTTCTCAGCATCTCATGGGCCGGAGTCCCCTGCCTAAGTATCAGTCTGTTATTATTGTTATTACCGCGCGTGATGAGTTTCATGCACCAGTGGCCAAGCAATTCTATCTCCCTCTATACGCGCTTTCAAAGAAAAGGCTTTGATATTTCATCTAAGAAAAACAATGGCGAAAGTTTCACACCTCATTTCATTAAGGGCTTATGCTGCATCATCTATCTACACCTAATTAAAGAAGCAGTCTGGGCCGTTGAAGGCTGACGAGCGTGCGTGGGCAACGGCATTGTTTACATAGCACGATCACGCGTGCACCGTTTGATTACCGTTTCAGTGATGTGAACGTGTCTTCTGAAAACTCTATCCGCCTACGCGATCAAGGCTAAAAAGTCTCATTTGCTGTGATGTGATGTGGCTGAAGCAGCTACCGTGCATGCATGGCAGTTTGTTAATATATGCAGGAGTTTTGCTTAGCGGATCTCGCCATATCAAGACTTTGATCCAAAGATGCATTATAAAAGAACTGAGAGAACTGCCACTTCACGGCCATTCACACAACGACACAGCTTAATATAAGCTCAGCATAGATAGCTTTTTTTTGTTGGGAGTTGGGACCACGGCTGCAAATTAAGTGAGAAAGGTGCAATTAACGGATGTGTTCGTCATGGGTACGGTGGCAGAGGTGTTGTAGTTGCAATCGTGTATATGTTACCCAATGGAATCAATGAGACGGATTAGAAAGCACTCCATGTGCACTATGATCAGATACAGACATCGACAATCTTTGGCCTTAATATATATGTAATATAATCTGTCACCCCAGGTACAGCACAACCTGAAAAGTGTGTCATGCTTTTTTTTTATTTCTACCTAAACTCCCTTCATAATTCAGGCATAAGCATCATGTGTACAGAAACATATGTACTCAATCATTCATTGCACAAGAGCTGTCTCCAAGAACATTTTTTTAGATAAGGGGTCCCAAGAACGTATATGACTGTAATACGTGTGTTTCAATTCTACCAAAGAAACAAGGCTGAAGGAGTTGTGCTTCCCAAGGGAACACCTTTTCAGTTTGTTTTGCTGTGTGTACAAGTCGCGTGATTTTACATATTTACATACTAGTAATACTAGTAATCAAGTCAAGTTTTTAGTTATACAAAGGCATATACACTTGAACCCAGGAACGAGGAAAGTCCACGCTGATCAATTAGATTACTCTAAGTGCAGTGGGCTCCTTAAATAAGGCTTGTCCCAGATACGTAGCAACAAGTTCTCCATTTTTCTACCCTGAGAGTCAAACAACACCATACTTGAATATTCAACGACACATGTACACATGACTTAACACCATACTCGAGCCATATTTTTTTCTCAGAGATAAATAAACAAGCGCCGGTTCTTCAATTAAACACGCCATGCATTTATTGGTACAATTTTACGTGTTTTTGTAGTCCTTCAAATGTATCAGGAGGGCACCATTAAGTTCTACCTCTGGAGGCACCAAAACTCTTTCTTTAGAGAACTAATGTTTTTGGTTTGGAAATCAGCCAATTCTATACAAAGTTATCCGTTATGAGTTCATTCCATGATTTTTTGTGGGACGACTCAATTTCTCATCCTTATACTAGTTATTACTTTGTGATGAATGATGTGGCGATATGAATCAACACATCTCATTCCACAAACTCTATATGCAAACAAAAAGTTAGAAATGAAAATATGATTTATCACCTCGTCATTCCCCATTGCATTCCCTAAACCAAACACATCATAAAATTATTCTTTGAGCTCATCTGAGAGATTGTTAATTACCCTTTTCATGGTCTCTGAACGGCTTACTGATCACGAGTATTGCCGAGAATGCCGCAAGGGGTCCTTGTGACTGTACCTTTGCTGCTAGCCTCTTAATTCTTCCATATCTTAGCTGGCATACGTGTGTGCACATACAAATTTCACATGTAAACAAACGAATTGGATCTTCAGCGAAGGAAGTACGTAGTAGTAGATGCCATTAACATTAATAATGCTTATGTTACATTTTACAGGAGGCACTCAGGCTAGTAGGGTCATAGCTAGTCGTATCATGACAATTCGTACACAGATGAACCTTCCTGGGTTAAGGTAAGGGCGGCAGGCCGCAGGCAGCTTTGCACATGGATGTTCCTGCCTCCCAAACCAATGCAGACTAGAGCTACTTAATTAAAATTAACAATCAGATGGATAAATAACTACCATCTGGGGGCGGGAGACCGGGAGCTGACATGATGGAGTTCATGAAGCTAGGCGGAGGGGTTATTACATTTACTTCTAGAGACAGTGCAGCAATTAACAACTAATTAGTACTAGAGCAGTAATTAAACACGCGGAAACTTCTTGGCGAACGATCAGTGGTAGCAGCGACGAGCTGCTGTGTGCGATCCGTCATCTGGTGGCTAGTGCTACTGCTGCTGCGCCACCCTTGGGCGCGCCGCTGACGGCGATCGCAGTCGCTCCCACTGCACCAGCCGGACCAAGAACTCCATGACCTGGAAAACCAAGGACGGAGGGGAGTTGTTAATTACCAATCGACAGCTTGCTTAATTAGTTTATTTGTCTGACACATCACCACCGTCAGAGTCAGTAATTTGATTCATAGAGTGATTGTGTCATCATGGTGTTGTGTGTGTAGTAATACTATATATGTTTACCTCAGTGGGGTCCTGGAGAGAGTAGGAGGCATCCGTCTCCTTGGGGCACTTGGTGACAAGGATCCCCAGGCCTTGACCTCTCTTCCTCAACACCTAGAACAAGGTTTGAGGTTTGGTTTGAGCTGGTTTTTAACCATGCATGCCGTGGTGGGAATAAATGAAGCAGTTGAAACCAGCAGGCTCGCAACACATGTATAACAGACAGCAGCAGACGTTGACAATGAAAAAAAAAACTAGTACAACCTGTCTAACTCGCTCTGTTTATTATGTTTATTATATGATACTCCCTCCATCACAAAAAATAAGACATATAGATTTTTGAAAAAGTCAACTTTTTAAAACTTTGACCAACAATTGAATCAAATCTATGAATTTCTAGTGTAGGTATGTTATATGCTTAGATTCATATTCAAAAGGACTTTAATAGAATGATCATTTTGTATTTGTTGATAATATATTTTTAAAATAATTGATGGTCAAAGCTCTATATTTTGGGATAGAGGGAGTATATATATGTGATGATGTAAGTATGTTACATACATATATATGATGATGTACGTATGTATGTATAAATAAATAAATATGCACCTTGAAAGCATCCTCGTCGGTCCGGTCATCCCCGATGTACACCGGCAGGACGTCGCTGCGGTCGTCGAATCCTAAGTGACCAGAGTGAGAACAGCCAGCGGACAAAATAAACCAACATCAGAAGATTTTTTTTCGTTTTTACTGTCGCACGCATGCAGTGACGATGGACAGATCATCATCAGATGCATGCCATGCCATGCCATGCCATGGGAGCACGTACTTACCGAGCGACTTGAGCAAGAACTCGACGGCCTTGCCCTTGTCCCACATGATCGCCGGCCGGATCTCCAGGACCTTTCTGCCCTCGGTGAGCTTCAGGTCGGGGAAGTCCCGGAGCACGGCCTTGACCTGCTCCGCCAATGGGCTCCAGCTCTGCAGGCCAATATATGCAGGGGGGGGGGGAGGGGGGGGCATGCAGTCAGCTGAGGTTGAAGACGACGATCGATGATCGAGGGCAGCCACATGCATGACCATTGTTTGTTCATCGCACACACACACGCACAGCATTTGAATAAGGGTGCGTACAGCAGCTAACATTGAGCTACTTCTTGTTTGACTTGCAGCTAGTAATAAACTAACTGTAGCAGCGAGCGAGAGGGTGGATCGGCATCCAAGGCCTAGAGATATTGTAAGACTCGCCTTTTCGTCGACGCATCTGAAGTGCACGGACAGGCAGAACTTGTTGTTCTCCACCCTGGCCCCCGGCGTGGCCTTGGTCGCCTCCTCCAGCGCCCTGTATGCCTGCACCCATGGCCATGTGCACGTATACGGCGCGTGCGTGCGTGCACCGGTAAGTTCCTCATGGTTCAACTAATTACTAGATTTACTAGTGCAGGCAGGTCATAAAAAGCATTTTGACAGACAGTGATGAACTGGCCGGGGACGCACCTTGTAGATCACCGGCAGGAACTCGCGAGCTGGCTGCAGCAGCACCGTCTCGTGCTTCTGGAGAAATCAAGTCAGCAGGAAGCAGTTAAGTAGCAGCAATGGAATGATGAGATAGAAAGGACGATATATGGAGGATATGTACCTTGGAGCTTGGGCCTTTGATGTCCATGCCATGGCTGCCGGCGTAGTAGAGCTCCGAGAGGCCTACGAAGCTGTAGACCTACGGCCGGTCGGTCGGTCACAAGAAGAACGACGACGAGCAAGGAAATAAACCTGATTATTATCTCCGGCTCCGAGCGAGCGTGTATGTTGAGAGCGTCTGAGGTGTTGGAAGAATATAAAATGCGCCTACGTACCTTCTCGACGCACCGGCCGGTGACGATCGCCGTGGGGAAGTGCCTGGCGACGTTGCGCACCGCCGCCCTCATCTGCGCGGACACGCGGCGGCAGGCAGGACGTGGTCAGCACGAGAACGAGCCGTCGAGCAGAAGGGGCGGTGTCGTCGGTCGGTGTCACTCACCTCGGCGGTCATGAACGCCATGTCGGGGTCGGTGACGATCGGGGAGAGCGTGCCGTCGTAGTCCATGAACATGACGATCCTCTTCCCCTTCGCCGCCGCCGCGACCTGGTCGAAGCCGCCCAGCGCCGACGGGTGCTTCCCCTGCGCAGGAAATCAAGCCCGGCCGGCCGCCACTACTCTCAATCTCAGAACAGGCACGACACAATGCAAGGAAGAACGGCGCGGCGACGTACTCACCGTCCACGCGTCGTACTCGTCGACGGCGGGGCGGCGGGGCGGCGACGACGCCCGGAAGGCCTCGAGGACCCGGCTAGTGCAGCAGGTCCGGCCCGGCGCGTTGCTCGCCGCCGCAATGCCCAAGTCCGGCGGGGAGGCGGCGGCGCCGGGGAGGCCGAGGCCGGTGTACGCGCCCCGCAGCGACGAGAGCGCGCCCGCGGCTCCGCGGCACGCGAAGAGGGCGCGGCCGGGGGCCGGCAAAGCCGCCGCCGCCGCAATGCCCATGTCCGGCGGCAGCACCACGTCCTGGTTCGTCATGGGTGCCCGCGCACTGACACGCGCCTCACCAGGACTTGCGCGACAGGACAGGCCAACACTTGGACTCGAGCAGGCTGCTACTGCCACTGTGTGCGTGGGGTGCGGAGGGGAGCCGGCGGTTTTCTTGGGCAAGTGAGCCGCGAAGTGTCGGTATTTTTATAGAGCGGACTGGCATCTCGGTGGCAGTTGCGAGCTGGTAACACGCCGCGGCAGAGGTGTCGACATTTAATTTGCAGCCGTCCGATCCAGCCATGCCGTCAATAATGTACGCGTTGGGATGAGGTGACGCAAAAGGGGCCTTGTGTGGACATAGTAGAATCATGTTTCCTTTTCTTTTCTTTTTTTTAAAAAAAAAACAGATTTTCTATTTATCTGTTGGATGATACACAGCTGTGTTTTTCATTCACTTTTGTACTCTTACAATTGCTTTAAGATTTGTGCACGTCATTTTCATGGTTTTTTTTTGCCCACAGCGAGTAGATTTTTAGTCGGTACAAGGGGCTTTGCAGACTGCCATCCTAATGGCCTAGACTTCAAGGCTCAAGAACGAAGAAGAGAGGGAGACAGAGATTTTAGGCCAATTCAAGATGAAATCTCTATGTCCAGTATGTGTGTTGAGCTTATATTGCATTTTATTTTTTGATGTTACAGGTCAAGAGCACAGAGTTCACGTACTTGTGTTCCTAGAGCTACAGAGGAGTTGAGGCTTCGGGCGCGCATACAAGCGACGCACCATGGTGCTCGCGACCCTATATATGGTGCCTGGCTCCCCTTTATATAGCAGAAGAGAGCAATCTTAGATGCAAGAAAAAAGAAGTGAAAAATAATTAAAGGAGTACAACAGTTACAGGGTTTGACCCGTCCTATGCTACACGGTTGCTAAGCTATCATGATGGCCTCAAGTGGAAGGCACATCTTATTGGGTGCATAGGCGTGATGGCAAGTCCTTAAAAGGTGTGCCTACCATATGCATGCATGGGAGAATCACTTAAAAGGCGTTCTCACTACATGCATGCATGAGATGGTGTGTCCTCATGGATGACCTGTTAGATGCTGGGGTTGGAGAGTAGGAGGTTAGCTAGGGTTTAGGGATTTTGGCTGAAATGGAGTAGTTCAGATTTCCCCCCAATATATTAGCAGTCATTAGAATGACCTAAAAGCTCCTAGTAAAATTTGCTAACCAACCATACACCTTAATAAACCAAACCAAAGAAAAAAAAAGCAATTAACTGTACATTAAAAAGGAAGAAATAGATAATTAAATATGAATACAATTTTGGAAAATAAAAACATATAGTTCACCAACAAAATAGTTTAATTTAGCTGGTCCAAAGCTATAAAGGCAACATTTTGTAGATAGATTTTAACCCCTAGAAAATAGAAATGTTGTCCATTGTGAGACAGATAAGTAAGGACGGAAGCGTGGCATAGAGCTTAGAGACACAAATCCAAGATAAAAACTCTCAGAAAAAGCACGAGGTATCATCACTGTACGGTAGATTTTATTTGTTGATGTTGTTGAATAGTGGAAGGGCTTGCACTCGGAACTTTCGTTCTCTTTCGTTTGGCTGCTGGCCGATGGTGACATGCATGTCGTCGCCGCCTCGCCGGAGCGCGCGAGCTCTGGCCGATGAAACATCTCTGACGGCCAGATGGGGACTCGTCGACCGACAACGTGTGTGCATATATTTACTTGTTTAGTGTTGCTTTGATCATCGGAAAGTTCGACGGATTTGTTAGAATATTTGGGCTAAAAGCTCATTTATTTAATATTCAATAAAATTCTAAGGATCATGTTAATGCTAGAAATTATGTGGGAAAAATGTGAAGAATAAAGTGAAATAATAGTTGTCAATAGTCAGCTGCTAGTAACGGCTATTTTGATGGCTAAGGCTACTGATAACGGTCATTTTGTTAATGGCCATTACAACCATTCAGTGAAAACATTATTGTTCCTATGACAAGTAATGGTGTCTTTTGGCTTTCTCCCTACGTCATGGTAGTCGCGCGAAACACCAGCCCTCCTGTTGTGCTACTTTTTTGTGTCTCCGCCTCTGCGTCTTGCGCGCACGGTAGACAGAGAAAGCAGGCCTCCGAAGCCATCGTTGCTAAAGAGATCATGTTCAGGGATAGACGACCGATCAGGATTTTGGGAGCGCACAGCGCGACTGCTTGATCAGCGTCGGCATCAGCTTGTTCGTGGGATCGGCATTAAGTTGTTCGACGGATCGACATTAGCTCGTTTGTGGAATAGGCATCGGGCTGTTCGTGGGATTCCGTTCGTGTTCTTCTTCCTGATGGACGTTTGAGGGACGGCACTGCGATCCTCATCCTTACTTCGACTAACTCACGATGTCGATTCGCGGGAAAGGGTCGACCAATGCCTTGAGCATGTGTCCCTCCATTGAGTATAATCCTAAAACTCACTCGTTCATGTTTACGATTATAATCATGATCAGTATATAGTGCGATTTGATTTATGCTACTGTGACGAGTAGTTATATCACACTGTTGACGGCACTTAAGCACGCCAAACCTTATACTGCAAGCGACAGTATCGTGGTAGTTTTTTCTCAGGATGAGTATCATGTATTTTGTCAATCCGTGGAAACAACTAATAAAGAGTGAACTAACAAGAGTTTAAGGTAAACTAAGCAATTAGATGATATCTAAACGATGTCTAATCTACGTCTGATCTATATCTAAACTAGTCAAAGTTAAATGATAAGCAATTAGAACTCAACTAGAACAATGATCAAAAGGGTATTAACCAGAGTCTAATCTAGCTCTAATTGGATCCCAGACAAGCATGGTTAGGCACATCAAAGATATTAGAGCAACAAGATAACTAAGAGCTCAAGGTAAATATAAGCACGATCAAGCATGTACTTCGTAGCATCATTAAATCAACATTAACGATCAAACCCTCTAGATCAAGCTTAACCTTTCCCTCCAACCACTTGTCACTATAAGTCAGGGTAATCGACGAGAAGCTCTCAACATGCATACATGATTAGAGAACCGGCTTCTAATCACTTCGCATAGTCTAATAACATAATTAGCATAGCAAGAACCTCTAATCACTATGATCACAAGAACTAGCTACACAACTATATTACTAATAAGCAAGATCGATAATCAAGATCGCTAGAAGAACATAACCCTTAAGAACATGATCTAATTAACATGCATATAGACCTAAAGTTAATTAGAGCTAGAACAAGCATAATTAGAACAAAAAGACGATAGTTAGACAAGATCAATGCTTCATTAGTAAATAGTATCATACTTACAACCATGACCATAGCGTCTTGATGATACAAGTAGACCTCTGGAGCTAGGTAATTAAAGCACCGTGCAAGGGCTCTAATTACCCCTATGGATTAGAGAGGCTCTAATCCCTAGCCTAGAACTCGACCCTCAGCTCTCCTCTAGTTGATGTCCCTCTTATCTACATCTTTTCGCCTTGATAATGAATTGGATGCCCGACTTCGGGGCTTAGCCTGGCTTTATATAGTCCAGAGATGACGTGGGAGAAGGGAATCCTCAGCCGACTTAAGGTGGGCCCTGGTCGGCTGACCAAGACTCCTCCTCTGCCCGATTATTTCCATCTTTCGTGGGGACGTTGCTTGGTGCTTAAGAAATATAATTGCAGAGGATCTCGGAAGATTTGTCAAATCATTTTGGTTTTGGATAGATATGAAGTGCCTTGACACCTTCCACGTAGGTTTCTTCTAGTAGCTTCCCTTCCCAGCGTAGCATATGATGTCTTCGAGAAGTTTCCGATTAGAAAGCCTTGATTAACTTAGAGGATGGGCATAAGTTAACCAAGCCTTCCTTGATCATCATCTTCATAGAATGGTATCTCAGAGGCATTTTCTCACTCGAGGCAGATTGTGGTGAATTTCGCGAAAAATTGGTCAAAAACCTGCAAAAATGAAGTATAGCAAAATTCCATGACAATGTTGCAAAATCCACAATAATCGGTGATAAATGTTAGCAAAAGATATAGTTAACGTATAAAAACAGTAAAAACCCACATAAAATGATACAAAATATTCGTTCAAATGTCGCGTCAACAACATCCCCACTTTTAAACCTTACTCGTCCTTGAGTAAGTCAAGGATTAGCATTGCCCTACATTAATTTTTTCGTACTCTAATCTTAATCAATCAAACTAACAAGCTCTCTCAAAATTTTAGTTTGAGCCAGCAAATTATAAAAAAAAGATATTCAACTAAGCTTATCCCACAATAAAAGAATTAGTAAGAATTTAAAGTTATCAATGACACATCCCCTTATTTTATCAATATGTTTTTGAAAAAGATAATCAAATCCTTAGAGATAAATTCTTGCAAAGCCAAAGAAACACACTCAATTCTCCAGTCTCTCAATATCTAAATGATATTCATTATATATAAATATAAAAAGGTGAAAGCTTATCTGGAGCTTGGTATGAATCCTAATCAAAACTTGTTTTCAAAATATTGTCAAAGCAAGAAAGAAATCTGCTGGTTTATTGAAACTTGTCAAAAAGGTCATGGAATAAAATAATATTGAGAGGGAAAGAATGTAACACACATTTAGAAGAGCGGACATGTGCAAGTATCAATGGATGATCTCAAGGCACAAACGAAGTCCTTGCTATCGGATTGCACATGGGTGGAATATTTTTCTGGAGTATATATAAACAGGATATTCCTCACTGATACTAAAAAGAAAACTATATATAAAACACTTAAAAATACTTATATATTTATATTTATATTTATATTTATATTATATTTATATTTATATTTATATTTATATTTATATTTATATTTATATTTTCAGGCGACCACTTGGTCGTTTTTTTTTTGCAACCACTAGGTCTTTTTTTTTCTTTTTTCCTTTTTTAAGCCTTCTCAAAAATCTCAATACAAAAATTCCTTCTAAAAAATGACAGCTCTCCATCCCCACTCTTGAATAATACTCACCCTCGCTCTTGTGTATATATCTCTAAAACAATTAACTTAGAGGATAGAACTGTCTAATAGAAATAATAATTTTTAATCCCTTAAATACTTCAGAAAATAATGGGTTGTGGTCATAGAACTGTCTAATAGAAAGAATAATATTTAATCCCTTAAACACTCCAGAAAATAATGGGTTGTGGTTAATAAGGATACACAAAAAAGATAATCTTGGTTTAAGGATGGAAATCCAGCGAAATTTGTACTCTCTCCAATGTAGAGAGACACAATGCATGGATAGAAAAGGCTAGCAAAAGAAAAGTAACGCGAAATGAATGATCAGCTTCTAAGTCTCGTACCCTAGCTCACAATCTTGATCCAACTCATTTAAAAACAAATCTGATAAATCTAAGGTTTAAAATATACAATGGCTCTGGTAGGAATGGCTATTGCAAGATAATTTCATAAAGTTGATCATAGCATTTATAAGCAGTAAAAAATAAACAAGAAGATAATCATGATAAAGATTAAACCTTGCAAAAATTAAATTATATGGGTCTTTATGAACAATCATAATCAATCACAAATTTGCTGGCTAGTTCAATTAATCATGTTTTATGAGAGCTTGCTAAATTTGACTAATCAAAACTAAAGCACAATAAAGATAAAGCGGCAACTTTCATCATTTTGTTTAAAACAATGTTATCATTAATTAATTAAGCATAGATCATCGTTGTAGCATTAATCATACTATAAATCTAGACTAACACACTAAAAACAATAAGAGAAACACAAAGAGAACACCAAATTGATAGATATAGGTAAATATTGCAGAATTAAAAAAAATAAAAAGAGAAGGTGTTAGAAATATGTTACCGTAGATTCCTTCAATTTCCTTGTCATTAAATAATTTTTTGCAAAATAATTCAAATGCACATACTACTCTCCAGGTAACGATCGAGAGTAGAAATAATTTACCATAATCTAATAATATTCCCAATGACTTTTAACTCGTGGCCTAGTTTATAAAAGAAAAAAACAAAAACTTAATGGGTGTAAGTGTGTAATTATGCAAGAGATAAGCATATAAACAAAGACAATGATTAAATAAAATTCTAAACACCATGTTTACAACATGATTGCTAAGTCTCTCCATAGCCATAAAAATTTTAATTAATCAAGATTAAAACACCATGTTTTCTCAGGATTATTAACTTATAACAGCACAAGAAAACCAAAGCACATTGCAAAGCTTATAAACTAATCACATGAAATTATGGATAACTAGCAAGATTAATTAACTTCATCATGATGATCAACAATTTAATTTAAGCACAATGCTTACACAAAATTGTAAAGGAAAAACGCCGATCAAGCATTTAACATAAATATGAAAGCACATATCATGAAGTTAATTAAACAACCAAACCAATTTTAATGCAAACATGCTACTCTAATCTATTTGCAATAGGGTGATATATGCAAAATGCAAAATGGAAAATACAATTATGAAGTGATATGATGGTAATTATCTAAAACAAAAGGTTAGATTAAGTTAACTAGTCACAAGCTAAAGATTCAAAGGGTGGTGTCATGTTTCCCATTTCTCTATTAAAAAGACTCAAAACTCTTAACACTAAAAAGAAACGATTGAACGGGTTGCCTCCCGAAAAGCGCTTAAGTTAAAGTTATAAAGCTAGACTTATTACTAACCTTCGTTGAATTGAAGCCATGGTTCTTGGAGTAAGAATCCAAAGTGTCCATGCAGCTTGATAACTTGATTGTGCAGCTTCATCATGTCTTGATCATAGAATCACTTGTGTGCACAATCCTCCGCTCGTGTGTTAATGTGCCGATGACTTTCAAGCTCCTTGCAACTGAACTTATCATGAAAATCCCATAGAAGCACTGTCCAAGCTTTCTTCATCATTGTTGCAATCATCTTCCTCAAGTAGACATCACCATTATTGCTGCCACCTCATTCTTCGTGGTATATCTCATTGGTCTTGAACAGAACATGCCTTAAACAATAGATCCATTGGATAGCCTCTGAAATTATCTTGGAGATCTCGGACTCTTGGGGTTCTGGAATCTTCTATATTCTCTGAGATTTGTCGAATCTTTTTGGTTTTGGATAGATATGAAGTGTCTTGACACCTTCCATGTAGATTTCTTCTAGTAGCTTCCCTTCCTAGCATAGCATATGATGTCTTCGAGAAGTTTCTGATTAGAAAGCCTTGATTAACTTAGAGGATTGGCATAAGTTAACCAAGCCTTCCTTGATCATCATCTTCGTAGAATGCCATCTCAGAGGACTTTTCTCACTCAAGGTAGATTGCGTTGAATTTCGCGAAAAATTGGTCAAAAACCTGCAAAAATGAAGTATAGCAAAATTCTAAGACGATGTTGCAAAATCCACAGTAATCGGTGATAAATGCTAGTAAAAGATATAGTTGACACATAAAAACAGTGAAAAACCACATAAAATGATACAAAATATTCGTTCAAATGTCGCGTCAACACACACACATGCTTATATTTGTTATCACACATGCTTTGATTAAATTTAACATGAAAATGCCTAAATTCCTAACAATCCAAAAATCTGATGTTAGACAATTTTCTATTAGTAGTTTTGCTGTTGTGTTGAAGCCAAATGAACCATGTGATGGAACGTCCTTTAAGGTGTGGCATGGTAAGATGATCATATGGTTGACGGCTATGCACTGTTTTCACGCCGTGTAGGAGAAACCCAAACAAAACACTCTGAACGGGAGAGAGAGTTCGAGGTTGCTGATAACCTGTTTTGAAGCGCCGTGATTAGTGCTTTGGTTGACAAGTACCTGTACTCTTATGTAAGGTTCACAATGGGCAAATAGTTATTGAAAAACGTGCATCATGTCTCCTCTATCAAAAAGAATCAAGTTAGTGGCTCTCAATTGTGCTGAGATGGCTACAAACTTGCCTTTGAGTCGAATCAATGTGTATTGTTTAAGTATGGAACGTTTATCGATGAATTTGAGTCGAATTAATGTGTACTGTCTAAGTATGGAACGTTTATTGGTGAAGGTTATGACTGCGAAGGCTTGTTTCACTCATCCTTGCATGATGATGTGTGTATGAATGTTGTGAACAATGTGGTTATTTAGGATGAGTCGAATATTTGGCATTCACGGCTTTGTCATGTTAATTTCGGTTGTCTTTCGCGGCTAGCAAATCTGAATTTAATCCCAAAAGTAAATTTAGTCAAAATTTCTAAGTGCCATGTATATGTGCAATCTAAGCAAACTCGCAGGCCTCACAAGGCTGCTGAGGCGAAGAACTTGGTACCGCTAAAACTAGTTCATTCTGATTTGTGCGAGATGAACGACGAGTTGACTAAAGGTGGCAAAAGATACTTTCTTACTTTTATTGACGATTCTACTAGATTTTGTTATGTGTATATGTGAAAAACAAAAGATAAAGCGTTGCATTGTTTTAAGACCTATAACGCTGAAGTAGACAACCAACTTGAGAGAAAAATTAAACGGTTAAGGTTTGATGGTGGTGGAGAATATTTTTCTAATGAGTTTTCTGAGTTCTGCGTGGAACATGGAATTATTCGTGAGAAGACACCGCCATACTCACCATAATTCAATGGATTGCCGAAAGAAAGAACCACACTCTGACTGATTTGATTAAAGTCATGTTAAAAATAGTAGGGCTATCTAAGGAATAGTGAGGCGAGGTTATTTTAACTACGTGTCATGTCCTGAATAGAGTTCTACAAAGAACAAAAAAAAATCTCTCTTATTTGTGCACTTAGGGTTATTTGGCCAAGGTGAGTGTGCCAATCAATAAGAAGTGCAAATTTGGACCTAAAATTGTTAATTGTGTTTTTATTGGTTATGCTTTCCACAACGTTGGGTATAGGTTCGTAAAAATAAACTCTGGAGTACATGAGATTCTGGTTGGTATTGTAATGGAGTATAGAGATGCTACTTTTTTTGAAAATGAATTTCCCAAAGTGAACCTAGTACGTTTAGTCAGTGAATCTGAAATACCCTGTGAGCATTTTATTCCGATAGAACATTTTAAGGAACCCCATTTGCAAAATCCTGAGCAGGATGACAATATAGTAACTCAAAAGAGTAAGAGACAAAGGGCTATAAAGTCATTTGGTGATGACTATATTGTGTACCTTGTGGATGATACACCGAGAACCATTGAAGAAGCATATTCCTCTCTTGATGCTAATTTCTGGGAAGATACAGTAAGAAGTGAGATGGATTCTACTAATGGAACTTGGGAAGTTGTTGAGCATCCTTATGGGTGTAAACCTATAGGGTGCAAATGGGTGTTCAAGAAAAAGTTTAGGTCTGATGGTACTATTGAGAAGTATTAGGCGAGCTTGTGATTAAGGACTATTTTCAAAAAGAAAGTGAAGATTTCTTTGACACTTATTCACCTGTTGCTCGACTGACCACAATTCGGGTGTTATTTTCCCTGACTACCTCACATGGTTTTTTCATTCATCAGATGGATGTTAAGACAGCTTTCCTAAATGGAGAGTTAGATGAGGAGATCTATATGGATCAGTCAGCTGAGTTTGTAGCAAACGGTCAAAAAGGCGTGGTGTGTAAATTATTGAAATATGTTTATGTTCTGAAACAAGCACCTAAACAATGGCATGAAAAATTTGATAAAACTTCGACATTTGCCAGCATTGTTGTGAATGAAGTTGATGAATGTGTGTACTATTAGTATGGTGGGGGCCAAGGAGTGATCTTGTGTCTATATGCTGACGACATACTGATCTTTGGCACTAACATTGATGTTATCAAGGAAGTGGAGGACTTTTTGTCCAATCATTTTGAGATGAAAGATTTAGAAGAAGCTAATGTTATTCTTAACATTAAGCTATTGCAAGAAGGCGTTGGTGGGATTACACTTGTACGATCTCATTATGTGAAAAAGGTTTTAAGTTGCTTTGGGTTTTAAGTTGCTCCTACACCTTATGACCCTAATGTGCTACTGAGAAAAAAATCAGAGAATAGCAAGGGATCAATTGAAATACTTCCAAGTAATTGGTTCACTTATGTATTTAGCTAGCGCTATGAGGCTTGATATCTCATTTGCTGTGAGCAAGCTGAGCCGGTTTGTGTCAAATCCGAGAGATGATCATTGGCGTGCACTTGAAAGAGTACTGTGCTATCTAAAAAGAACCATGAGCTATGGCATTCACTATATCGGGTACCCGAGGGTACTAGAGGGTTATTGTGATGCAAACTGGATATCTTATGCTAATGAGATATACGCCGCAAGTGGATATGTGTTTTCACTTGGAGGTGGCACTATTTCAAGGAAGTCTTGCAAGCAGACCATCTTAATGAGGTCAACAATGGAAACAGAACTCACAGCATTGGGCACCGCCTCAGTTGAGGCCGAGTGGCTTCGGGAACTCCTTGTGGATTTACCGGTGGTTGAAAAACCTATACTGGATATTTCTATGAACTGTGACAATCAGACAGTGATAATCAAAAGTGAGCAGTGCTAAGAATAACCTGAAGTCTTCAAGGCACATATGGAGGCATTTGAAGTCTGTCAAAAAATTGAGAAACTCCGGAGTGATGGCGTTAGACTATGTCAATGTGTCTAAAAATCTGGCAGATGAGTTCAATAAGGGACTGTCACATAAAGTGATAGATAGTGCATCGCGTGAGATGGGATTGAGAGCCACATGAAGTCTACCACAGTGGTAACTTATTCTTTGTGATCGGAGATCCTGTGAAATAGAATGGTGAAACAAGCTGATGATAGACTGTGAGGAACGACCCTTAAAGAGGTCCATGTCAGATGCACGTCTTTCCTTTTCTATAAGGTAGGATGGTTTTTACCTTAATGTATTCCAAGTGCCTTGTTGAAGCAAAGATGTTGTCCTAATGACATCTTTTGAGGAACACACCTACATGAGTTCAACTCCTAGTCATGGTTTGTGAGATTTGGATGGTCTCTAGATATTCATGAAAGCCCGAGGAATACGACTTATATGCTCCAAATAGAGGGGAGGCTTTTGGTAGTCTCGTATCAGTTAAGGGCTTTGGTGAAACTCATTCGCACAAAACTGTCAATTCAATGCATAGTCCATTGTTCACTTGTGAATGAGCCTAACCTTTGTTCTAGATGGATGTTCAACTTAACAATCTCCATCAAAACACTGGTATATCAAACAATAGTGAAGCTGAGAGCATTCCTCGTGAGCCTTGGATTTTTGGTGGGAATTGTTAGAATATTTGGGCTAAAAGCTCATTTATTTAATATTCAATAAAATTCCAAGGATCTTGTTAATGCTAGAAGTTATGTGGGGAAAAGGTGGAGAATAAAGTGAAATAATGGTCGTTAATAGTCAGTTACTACTAGTAGCGGCTATTTTGATGGCTGAGGTTACTAATAATGGTCATTTTGTTAACACCCATTACAACCATTTAGTGAAAACCATTATTGTTCCTATGACAAGTAATGGTGTCTTTTGGCATTCTCTCCGTGTGACTATAAGAAGATACTGCCTCTCATGGTAGCCACGCAAAACACCAGCCCTCCTGTTGTGCTACTTTCTTATGCCTCTGCCTCTGCCTCATGCGTGCACAGTAGACAGAGTAAGCAGGCCTTGAAAACCATCATCGCTAAATAGATCCTGCTCGACATAGGCAGTCGATCAAGTTTTTGGGGAGCGCATAGCGTGACTGCTTGATTGGCATCGACATCGGCTCATTCGTGGGGCATCAAGTTGTTTGAGGGATCAACATTGGCTCGTTCGTGGGATCGGCATCGGCTTGTTCACGGGATCCCGTTCGTGTTCTTCTTCCTAGTGGACGTTTGCGGGACGGCACTGCGACCCTCATCCTGCAACTACTTTTGATTGGCTACTTCGAGCAACTCACGATGTTGACTCGTGAGAATGGAGTAACCAATGCCTTGAGCATGGGTCCCTCGCTAGGTATAATCCTAGAACTCACTCGTTCATGTTTATGATTATAATCATGATCAGTATATCGTGCGCTTTGATGTATGCTACTGTGACGAGTAATAACGTCATACACGTGCACATGCTGTCACCAATGTTGCATTGTTTATGTGGATTAAATTTAACATGAAAATGCCTAAATTTCTAACAGGGTTCGGTTTCTGTTGATGGCGATGTCAATAACTGGCATTGTATGGAAATAATATTAGTAGGTAAAAGTGATTCAGTCTTAACCTGAGATCCTTCCATAAATGGAAGTTTAAGCTGGTCGGAAGAGAAAGATTCCAAAAATAGAAAAAAGAAGAAGAACAAGGAGGTGGCCGGCGGCGAGGTTAGAGTTCGAGGCTAGGCGTTATCTATGTCTTCCCCGGCCTTATCAGAGGGGGTAACGGGGAGGCCAGCGGCCCAGCGGTGGCGGCAGATCTAGGCGGTGGGGGCGGAGAGGCAGGGGTAGCTGCCGACCACGAGTGGCGAAGGACGGCAGGCGATGCTGGTGATGGGGGCGTCAATCTCCACCTCGGTTAGCTGGCAGAGGCGGAGGCGACGGGGATGCCGCTAGATCCCCGAGCAGCGATGGTGGCGGGAGAGCCAAGTGTAGCCACACTAGCGAAGCCGGGTTAGCATGGGAGGGGAGATGGCGGCGGTAGCCGCCGGAGACGCGGTTGGAGGACGAGGCGGGGCCAGCGACGACGAGGAGGAGGCGCGGTGTGGTGTGGGCAGATCCGATGAGGGCACTGTCAGATCCGGAGGGTGGAGTTGGCGGCAGGTGCGTTGAGTACACTGTGGGGGTGGGTGGAGGAAGACGATAGTGCAGCGGCTGCCCAGAGGGAGCGGGGAGGAGGAAGGGCACGAGCGAGGAGGATGAGGTGATGACGGGGAGGACGACGAGGGGGGACTTGTGGGAGGGGTCTCATGCTAACGTTAACGGGAGAGACCGCTCCCGTTAGCTTTGTCCATGTTGGTATATATGATGCGCGTGTGGCAGCGATGGTGATCAGTTCGTTCGAGTGTGCGCTCCATCTCGGCTGGACGGCGCTGTACGCACGTGTCTTGTGTTCTGACAGGGTTGCGTCATGCACGCTTCTGATTTGCGACAACTTATTGTAAACCTTGTTCCAAGAACATCCTCGGACGTTCGTCCTGACAGTTGGGACACTGCCATGCGGACCCCATGCACAGGGAGACCGACTTCGGCGAGCGTCGTCTAGGGTGGGAGGAGGGAGTTGCCGGTAGAAAAATAAGGGTACCATCTCTGCCATCTCATACAAAGAGGATTATTTAGTTTTTAGAACAGATTAGTGCTGAGCTTAATTGACACATGCGATCATCAAATTGACATGCAAAACATAACTACTGAAAATAACTAAATTAACACTTTTTATGAGTAAATTTTTAGTCGCTAGATTGACACTCTTCCTCGCATGCAGTAGTACATGTCTAGGTTTCCGAAGCCAGTAAAGTGTAATTTAAATGGCATGTAAACGTTCCAATCGTTTCAGCTTCTTTAAAACACCGTGTGAGACTTTATTGTCAAATTAGTTTCAACATTAAGTTTAAAGAGTTAATAAAAATGCTCAGTATTCAGCCCTTAAAGTACATTTAACGGCTTATTAAAATTTGCATGTTATAACAAAATAAGAGATAATTATATTTTTTTATAATAAATGAATGATCAAATTAAATGAAAATATAACAATACAATAAATATTTTAAAATTGTGGGAGTCCTTGTTTTTCTAGCTAGTTCTTAGTGACACCTTGCTTCTAACGATGTTCAAACTGGACACTTGGTTACAAGCATAAATACAATTGTATTTTGAAAAAAAGGACCATTATAAATTAGGGAAATTGTTGATGAATCAACGGATTGGGTCCAAGACTCAGGAGCCCGGAGAGGATAGGGTGACAGCACATGCTATGGCTGAAGCTACGGAGAGGAGACGCCGGAGAAGGACGCTGGGAGTTCAGAGAGATTCGGGCCGTCAGAGCGTAACACTCTATATCCTTTGTGAAGTATGTATCGCTTGTAGTAATTTTCATGCTGGAGCCTGGAGTACAATGGAACGAACATTGGGATAACAAGGTCCGTCAACACACCGTGTGGCGGGACCCACAAGTCAGTCAGATAAGCATCCCCTCTCCCATCCGCTCGTCCTGCTGCATGCCGCTTCTCACCTCCACGCCGGCCGCTCGCCTGTCCCCTGCCGGCAGCTCGTCTCCTTGCCGGCCGGCCTCCTCCGCTCCGGCGGCTCACATCTGCGTAGGATGCCGGTCACCACCACGTCGGGCCGTCGCCCCTAGCTCCGTGCTAGCTACTCGCCTCCATCCCCGCTGAAGCCTGCAGAGCTGGGCGGCAGATCCGCCGACGCGCCAAGCCGCTCGCCCGCACCACCGGCCACAGCGCTGAGCCGCTCCTTTGCCCGCGCCACTGGGTCGCGCTGTCACCACTTTGCCGGGCCGCTCCTCCATCTACGGCCGCGCTGGAGTCCATGGAGCTGGGTGGCAGAGCTGCCGATCACCACCGCGCCGAACACTCCTTCGCCCGCGGCGCTGAGCTGTGCCGGAGAGCTCCGCCCGTGTGTGATACAGCGAGAGGTGGAGAGATGGGAAAGGATGGCGTGAAGAAGGGCCGGGCGTGTTCCAACTTTTTCTAAGGATGAGACCGCTTTGAATATAGACCGAATACTCCCTCACATGGGATGGATGGGCTCTGTTCCACTACTACGCTCTTAAAACAAACATGGGACGGGATGGCTCCATCCTAGACTAGCTATTGAATCAAACACAACCTTATAACACAAGAGAGTTGGACCTCAGACACAAAGGTGCATGCTCTAATGTTTATGAGGTATAGTGAATTTGCATGCAGAGTTGGTGGACGTAGCATGCGGTGCATGCTTGTTTCTTTTCCTCCAAAATAAAAAAGGTGTCTTGTCAAATAGTGTTGTTATATAGCATATGCGGTACTCATTTGTGAAAATATGTTGTCTTGCTAAATAGTATTGTCCTAGTGGCTTCACATGCATGATTAAATATTGTGCAGCTTGCTGTATAACCCGACTATGTAGTCTGCTGCTTTTTATTTAATGTGCACAGTGGAGTGCTTATCCAACCAGCCTGCACATAACCAGATGGAGGGCCAGGCACATGGCTACATCGGGGAAAGGCCCCGGGGGCTCCATGCTGCCTTGCATGGCTCCATATATTTTTCTGTAGACATATGGTACATGGCTATGCGAGAACGGCGTGTATGCAGTACCTGTATCCCATATCGCCGATAGAAACTCGTAATTTTTAAGAGGCCCCTCTATGGAATGGATAAAAATAAAGAAAAATTGAGAAATTCAATACTTATAGGAAAGTTTCGTACAAATATTTTGAATAAATAGGAATACTGCCGATTTCTTTGAAATTCCTATGTAATATTTTCCCCATAGAAATTCTAGAGGAAGATAAGTATGAGGCCGAACTTCATGTTTTTTTCCTTTGTGTCTTAGAATTCCCATGTAATATCTAAGCACATGTTTTCTAACTTTTCTGTGTTGTAGATTTTTTGTAGGATTTTAATTGCATGTGCATTTCAATTTCATGCCTATTCAAATATTAATAGAATCCTGGGTTCCAAAACGCCCTTACTAGGGATTGGAATATGCCGATAAAAATCATGTATATAAAGATAAGTTAGTTGGCATGAGTGCTGAACATTTTCCATGCATAATTCTGGACCACAACTAATCAAAGATGTGTGTCGTCTTTAATATCATCCACTTTCTCATATTATATAATACACCCATGCGTAGATACTTCACACCTTCATTAGGTCATCATAAACCAGCACGCCAAACTTTATACTACAAGCGGCAGTATCGATTGTAGCTTTTTCCTAATATAAATATCAAGGATTTGTCAATCCGTAGAAAACTAGTTTAAACTACTATTAATCGAGGATTAATCAACTACTAACTAACTAGCTCTAATAGATCTAATAAACTAAGATAGTAGAAAGGATCTAATCATAAACTAGCTCTACATCTAGACTATAGCATAAACAAGATCAAAGACAAGATATGAGCAAGAACAAGCGAGATTAAGATAGGCTAAATCAGCAAAAGGATTAGCAAGAGATATGAGACAAACTTCTTATAAACTAAGAATCACCCTGAGCATAGATTTAACATGAAACATAGACCAAACATGATCATGAATGTTATAAAATTGCTCGAACATTTCCCTCCAACCACTTGTCACATAAGTCAGGGTAATCGACGAACTCGCGAGTCTAAACTATATCTAAGCATGAGCAAATTCAATCAACCAATCAAGGTAAAAAGATCTACTAAATGATATGTGGAATATTTATCCTAGCCAGGCGCATGTAGAGATGAATCATTGCAAAGACAAGGAAAAAGATCACGTATAAACAAAGAACCCATAGCCAAAAGACTATTTTATTGACCGAACTCAGAGTTTATCATATTAAAATAAGAAGAACAAGGAGTTTACTCGAAAAACATCATGAACTCGAAACACTTATTCGTCGAATTCGATGAGATGAAGCACATACTCGAAGATGAGCTCGAAACTCTCCAGGAAGAGCCTAGGTCGGCCGACCCGAGGCCTTCCTACCTCCTCTCACTTCGCCCTTTCACTTAGAACTTCTTCATGCCGAATATTGTAAAGTTGGACTCCTAACCCTCGCTTTGGAGCTCTATTTACGATGAATTCGATGGCATCTCCCCCTCGGGAGGCTAAGTATTTATACCCCTAAGGGTGCCCTATACATGGAAACTAATCGGTCGAATTCTATGATCTATTTCCATGTATATACATGTCTTTTGAAGGTTCTAAGTCGTCCATAGACTTCCTTGTTTGAAGATGAAGCTATTGCGCTTGTTTTTTCTGAAATCCAACTTTTCTTATTCTACAACCTATAGTATTTTTACCGTAACTTCCTCATCTGAAGTCAAAATAAGGCAAACTCTAACTCTAAATTGTATAGCTCGAAGAGATCTACAACTTTTGTATTAAAATTTTCTTCATTTAACATCGTTGAGGTCCTCAAATTGGGCCCACAAGCTGCTGCTATCCTGAATTCTTAGAGTAGCTCGAGATTTGATCTGAGTTTGGATGGATCCCATGATAAACCTTCTTTATCTTTAATTCCTTTATACTCAAGCGATCCTTGGCTTGAAAGCTTCTGAATTAATGAGCTTGTGCCTTCTTTTGGGCTTCAATTGTTCTTCTTTTATTAATCATGTCACCTTCTGAACTTGTAGCATTGATCCATCAACAAGTAATCTTCTCAATTATTGCAATTATTCCTCATTTTCATGCAATATTTAATAAAGTACAAAAACAAAAAGCATACTTCAATATGAGGTTAATTTTTAGTAAAATATGACTTCATCATATGATTTATCTCTGAAAACTCATGAAATCATGTCAATATAAAGTATAAATATTGTCGTTATCTTGCGCCAATAGTACGACACCTCATGTGTATTTGGCACATGTTTAGTGTAAACACATACTCATACATAAACTTGTTTATCATTACTTTATATAATTTATGTTCCATATTCCTAGTTTTGCCTATTGCATTGTACCCTATGTGGATATGTGTGTTCCACGTGTGTTCTGTTCAAGCCTTAACTTCAGCTGCACGTTTGTTTGACATGGAGCGACATGCCGTTGTTTTCTACACACAAAAAAAATGCATGAAAATTAACTTTTGTTCTAGCATATATAATGCCCTGAGCTGTCGACCTGATGTCTTCCTATGTAATAATTAATTAGAGGGAAACTAACAACACCTACATACAACCTCCATTTTAGAATATTTATCACCGACTAATTCATTTTTGAACTAAAAAGCGATAAATAAAAATGAAGGGATGGTTCAGCTTGTTCATTTTGCAAGTGCTCTGTCCCTTCACTTTATATGTACATTCATAAAACGATCCGATGACGACGAGACTCGCCATGCATACGCACTCATCAAAGAATTCTAAGACAAGACAATGTCACATAATGAACAAGCTATAGCTATAGTGCTCAGTCCTAACTAGGGTCCCCACGAAATTAAAGAAGCAACTTAATCACCTGATGAGATCGCTCCCCCATCTGCCCTATGATGTTTGGTCATCAGTTTGTGCATACAAAATTGTCCACCAACAATATAACCATCGATATGTTGGTACCAAAACAGGGGCAGACCTGAAACATGCAACTGATCTCGTAAAACCAGGTTGGATCGCGAGCTTCGCGACAAGCATGCTTGTTCTCTAGCCGATCGTTTTTTAAGCAACAACGAGTACTTGCACTTGTTATTAATAAAGAAAAAAGTACAGTTCCCAATGCACAACTAGTAGATTGTTCATTATATCTGGTTAAACTCCTTGCAGCAGGGAGGAAATTATCAAGAAATGCCGACATGTAAAAGTGACGAGCTATATGAAGTTTCTGAAGATATAATCTTACAAAGAAGAGTTTTTGATTGTTCTTATATACTACACACACATTTTTCCCCGCATGATGATATCCATAGCGTTGACACGTTGCAACACCCCCAAAAAAAAGGAAAGAAAAATAGGCACATTGGTAGACCTTAGCTTGGGGAGGAGCTAATGACTTCGCAATGAGAGGACATTTGACACATGGACTATTAAGAAAATAAATCAAGAAAAATGACTTGACCTAAACCGACAGCACGCAAGCAAGTACGCAGTCATGTTTATACTAGAGCGCTCTAAAGACTAGGAGTATCTGCAGAAACTTCACAGTACCAGTAGGTCAGGTTGGTCCCTGTGCATCCTTATTTCGTGCTGCAAATTTGCTTGATTGGAGAATCTCTGCCTGCAGGGCGCAGAGAAGACCACTGCATGCAGCTCTGCACCAGCACTCTAGACTCTGACAAAAACAAGTGCAGATGCCGGAGTATATTCCAATTTCCATTTGGAGTAGTGGTACCATGGAAATTAAATGAAAATGGGAGCACAAGTGCCAACTAGTATGCACTATGCAGTAAGATATGCATTCCCTCCGAAGTTTCAATACCAAACAAATTCGTAGCTGTGCACTCGCTAGTTGGTTCTGAAAATATCAGGTTATTAATTAGAAAGCGGTAGCTGCCTTCTGTTGGCTGAGTTGAGAAACGTGCAAGTGTGATTGACTAATTGTACTGTGCAACCATGCGGGAGAGCAGTCGTTTGTATGGAGTGAGATTCATGTTGGAATTAGAATGAACCGATTATATGCTATCTCAATTCAAAAACTGCCGCGGCACGAATGAACGTCAAAGTCAATTTGATGGCATAGAAACAGACAAACCTGGGGAAATTGGAACAAAGAAAAAAGGACTCGACTATAGCTTGCCAACACATTTTTGGCCTAGCCAACGCACCTATTTTTGGCAATTAATTTATACTACTCTATCCTAAAATAGCTGTGTTTCTAGCTTTATCTTAAGTTAAACTATCAATCATGTACTATGCAAATAACCTCACTGTGAAGGCTAATCATTGCCTATAAATCAAAGAACACAAGGAAAATCACAAATAAATCTTGCATAAGAATGATTAAGGACTCAAAAGTTGGGTCCCACAAATCGATCAAACGGCATTAATCTAAGAAAAACAAAAACCTAACTTGTGAGACAACTACTTGGACAAGGATCCATGGACACGCCCTAATAGACTTTGACAAGATAGACGGCCCAACGGCTAAAAAGACAGTGACACAACACTTTAACACATTGGATACTGGAATTTTGACATGGAACCAATGACATTAGAAATTATATCTTCTTAGCTATCTATCTATATGCACAACATAAAAAAACAGAGTTTATATGCATCATGGGTGACGTTAGTAATGACTGCTCCTAGATTCCGAGGTGGACAAAGTATAGTTGAACTAGGCCTCCAACTTGATGTGAATGTCCTCACAGGTGTTCTTGGCCCTTCTAACTCTTTCCCAGCACTCTCCAAAGTTTGATAAGCATAATCACATCATTTGTTAGCAGTCTATTACCAAAATGACATAAAAAACTTAGTAACAAGCCCACATGGAGATTCAATTGTTATGCTCGATCTCTAGCTAGTAACTGTTACTTCCATAACATTCTTTGTATTGTTCACATCCTTAGGAGTGATGTCGTCAGCAGTCCAGTTTCAAAAGTAGATGCTTCGACAGAACTAGTGCTTTACCCTAGTTTTTCCATGTGTAGATTTATGTACTGGTTATTTCTTGCCCTTCTATAAGGGATTAGACGGTTTTTCACCAATATGAATAAATTATTTCCATTGGTCAATCCAGCTTGATGCGGCTGAACTAGCACTTTTGTACTTTACAGGCACCACCACGGCGTGACATGGCTAGGCACGACTGGCCAAATTGTGTAGTGTTGTGCCCATGTGCCACATAGAGTGCTTGCTCACAGGTCTAGGCACGGCACGGTGGTGCCTTGAGCGTGCAGTTTTGGCACGATAAGCTAGGTGCCAATCATGCCAGTGCTAGCTCACAGCAGCCTACCTCATGCACGCTAGATCTACTCATTGTAGCCAGCGGGAGAGGAGTGGGATTGTGGGAGGGAAGAGCGACGTGAGTGGAGGTGGCACTACTGGAGAAATAGTTTTATGTTTCCGTAATAGTTTTCGAAACATGTTGCAACCGGTATGGACGAAAACTTAGTACCGGTTGGAAATATTTCTACGCCTAGAGACTTTGCAGAATAGGTTGGTGCTACTAGTCAAGACTAAAGTATGTCATTTAGTTTCAATTGGTAATACCAGTCTATACCAAAGCCTTACCAATCGATATTAAAATCCTCCAAACACTTACTTTAAAAGAAAAAATATCTTCCATGTAGTCACACGTGACAGTGAGTTGTCGTGGTCGGATGAATTTCGCGTGATGCTGTTGGTTGAGTTCGGGTGCTAAATCCTGAGGGCATTAGTCCCGATTCCATAATAGCAGTTGGGAATCCGGTATAAAAAGATTATCAACATGGCCGTTTTTGTAGCGGTGTGGGAAGGGAATGAAGTGGGTGAGCCGGCGAGGAAAGAGGAAGGAGTGGGACGAGGCAGGTAGGTTTATGATATATAGGGAGAGGACGATGAGATGTGTGGGCTGTCGATGTTGCGCTAAAAACGTGTTGGGGGCACACGGGGCCCGATGATCCAATATGTTTAAACATCTATAGTACTACCTAAATTCCAAATTGTAAAAGATTATTATGGGATTGAATGGATTCGTGCAATATTATATATATTTGGTTCGTATAAATTAATGTTTATATTCATCATCAACAGCTACATGAAGGAAATGAGGGGCTATTATAGAGTAGTAATGTATTCTGATCATTCTCCCATCATATTAAGAGTAGTTTGACCGCATTTGACGAGAACAACATTCGTGCATGCATGAGCCACGGACAGTGTCGGCCGACCTCAGAGTCAACACTACACGGTAGTACCACTCATAGAGTCACAGTACTGCTGGTCTCTGCTGCTACGTAGTCTTTGGTTGGACCAGCTTTATATTTGCATGCGCGGGGCCGGGGCCATACCGCCACTTGCCGCGGCCACGTGCGGGCCTGCGCCGGCTCGGCCAATCCATGGCCGCCGTCCGTCCATCCCAGGCGTGCCTTGCGCTGCCTCTCATCCTCTAGGGCTCTAGCCGTCGCCAGCCAGCATTACTGCAAGTGCAATGCATGCATGCATGCATCTACCCCGGCCCGGCCCTCTCTCGGCTCTTTTGTACGCAACCTTGGCATCTAGTCCAACTCCTCTACTGTGCACCGGTGCTATATAGGCCCATTATCACCAGATGCTATATGCTAACCAATGATTGTTGGCGCGTGTGCAGTGCACTATATATCGATCGAACGAACGTGAGGCCAACGCTGCTGGAACGACGATGATGTGGCGCGGTATGGTCTCACGCACTGTGTACATAGCTTCCTCTCTCAGATAAGCCATTGAAAGTCTCGAGAGTCATGGCTCAGGGATACGATCGAGCATATACTAACGTAGCCGTTCTTGTTCTTTTGATCCTCATCGTATGCGCCGAGTATAAACCGTGACGTACCCGTAGATGCTTCATCGTCGCGGCGAGCGAGCTATTAGCGCAGTAGTAGCAGCTAGATAGTTGGTGTGCAGATCGAGGCTAGCTGCTGGTCTTGCGCGACATAGCTCCCGTCACTATCAGTTCTTCGATCATGTACGTAAACGAAACTACCCACCTATAGCAGTATAGCTTGAGCAGTGCAACGACGACAGGGATGATTGGTGTCCAACTATTACTAAGGCTATGCCCAACGGAGAGAGAAAAGTAAGTGTTATACAAATCGACAATGTAGCGCTACTGTATACAGAGAGATGAACAGTTGGAATAGTGATAGACAGTCTCTTTTAGTCAGTCCGTTGGAAATAGTCTAACAGAGTAACAGTTAGCTTTTGTACCGGTAACAGTATGGTCTTCGGCCACCACCGGGGCCACCGTACCGTATAACCGCCGTAGCAGCGTTCGCCGTCGTCGATCTCTCTGATGGCACCGTTACCTCCGTGGGGGCATCCTCCTCTCCAGTCTCCACCGTATCGATCTCCCAGTCCCAGGCATCTATCACCGGCGCCCGGCGGGGCTTGCTAGTCGCCTGTACACGTGTGGCAGCAGCAGCTAGCACGCCCGTGTCGTCTCATCAGTACGTTATTGCATATATGTTGCTCGATCTGTGTGCTTGCTGCATTGGTCTCTCCCCCTCTCTGTGTGTTCTCTGACCGAGTCTCCGAGCCGGCTGACCAGTCGTCCCCGCCGGCCACTGCACGCACTGCCATTGCCAGCGGCTAGCAAGCTACCCTGCGCCGCCGCCACCGCCATCGCCGGGGCGCTGCTGCTGGCTTGCACGTATGTCATTTCACGTCACCCTGTGGAACGACGACCGACCGACCGATCGGACCGAGAGCGGCTCATGCTCCAGCTACCGCGCGCGCGCGAGCGGCGGCGGCAGGCGCGAGAGGGGGACCGGATCGACAAGACGCATCAACTGAGCGACGGGCATGACCGGTGACCAGTACTCGCCCCGTGCTGATGGCCGGCCTGCTGGGTGGCGCTATCCTATACCAGCTGCACTGCCGCCTTTTTACGTGTACATCGCTGGCTGCCCGCCCCACAAGCTCGCCCGAGGGCCCCGGCGGCGGACGGCTCTGCAGGCCGCCGCCGGCCGCCTGCAACCGTGCCGCCCGTGCGCTTGCTCCCCCGGCCGGCCGGCCGCCGGCTAGCTATACCAGTAGCTCCCGCATCGGGCGCGCTCCTGCTGCCAAGCCATGGTCGGTTGGGGCGGGGCGCACGGCACGGCACGGCCCCACGCAATGCATGCATGCATGTGCACGTGTACGTGCGGCCGTCGTAGGGGGAGGCCAGAGCTACTGTGGCTGAGGATTGCGCGCACTGTGCTGCATGCAGCAGCTTCCTTCTGGATTGCACGATCGATGACCGTGCCGTGCTCGCTGTGTGTTCCCACGACATACAGTGCTTTTTCAGTAAAAGATCATGCGTGCGTGCGTGCCTCGTCCGCGCACACGTTATATCTCATCGTCTATATTCAAATTTCACTCTATCTACGGTGTTATTTGCACACTGTAGACAGCTATGTACACGATCGGCTGAGCCTGGTCTCGTCTCTCTCCTCGCCGGTACAATCATCCATTCACCGCGACACTTGGCGAGGGCACGTGGAAACCATTGACGTTCGTTCGATCGTGTGTAGCCATGCATATAGCCTATAGCTGTGGACGTGGAGTGGAGCTGACCATGGCTCACACACTCCCCTCCGATGTCCGATCCACATGGCCGTGATAATTGATGGCACCGAGACGATAAGATCGTACCGCCTAGTTCTAGTTCTAGACCCTCCGTCGATCGGCCGGGGCCGGGCCGGCGCTTCGTCGTATACACTTTTTTACACACACACACATACTGCGCGAGCTCCGGCCGGCAACTTGCACGCATGCACGCGCATGCAATGCAGTGGCTCCGGCCGCCGGGAGAGGCGGGAGCACGCACGCATGGAAACAGATGGCCACGATGAGGCCTTCACGTGGCCGTGCCGCCGTACGTCGTGAGACGAGACGGCCGATCGGAATCGTTTTGCACAAGTGGTGGAGGGCCGGCCATCGGCCGGCATGCCATGCTACGCGAACGCTACTAGGCTACTAGCAACCAGTGTCCGGGAGTGGACACTGGGAGTAGCTGCGATCTATTATATAACTATAATAGTATTAAAAGAAACCATCAAATTCGCCGAGAAGGTAAAAAAAATTTCACATCAATCGAAAAAAACAAAAAAAACCTTAACCGTAGGATTTTATGAACATCTAACGGTGTATATTAAATGTATATATTAAATGCATCTGAAAAAGAAAAAGATCTACATCATTAATTGATATTCCGACGGTCTAGATTAATCGCAAGATGATAGAAACGCTCTTTGTTTTTTTATAGATTTCCTAAGAAGACAATGCTCATTATTGAACTCCAAATTCATGAATCATGCATATTCCATAAAGGTGAGTCACAGATGGCAATTAGAGTCCATATATATTTCATCTAAAAAAGAATCCATATAGATAGATATATAAAAAGGAAATAAAATTGAATTCGCACGGAACAACGGAGGCGCTCAAACGCGCATATACCCACCTCTATGAACGCGCACACGCACACCCTACCCCTGTAACCTCTGTGAAACTGGTCTTGACCGGCATCTCGAGATTCACGAAGTCACCACAGGCGCCTCGCTGTCGATGGGGACGTCGAAAGAACAAATCCGTTAAATCCTGAAATAATTCATTCCCAGCGAGAATCGAACCCAGGACCTCAGGTGCTGCTCGAGCTCCTGCAACCACTAGACTAGACTACAGGCCCTTTGGCGTGTTCCTTGGTATGTTTAACCAGTCAACGGCACATTGTCAATAATTGGGCAAAGAAAGTTAGGACTTGCAACTCATGAATCCATGAATAAAATTGAATCCATATATTAACAAAGAAATAGATAAAATAGGTCGTACATAATTATTGTCGTGTTCTTACGGTATAGTACAACCTCATTGTATCATATACTGCTTGAACAACTTCAATACTAATACCATGACCCGTTTGGTAGTGATCTGCTCTTAGCTTCTTGAATAACTTCAACATTAATACCATGACCCATTTGGCAACGGTCTGCTCTTGGCTTCTGCGGACTGAATTTTTGGAGCTATGGTAAACAACACTTGCAGATAATCGCTCCCAAAGAGAATCCCGTAAGTGATTCACTAAAATAACTAAAGGTTGTGAGCTAGAAAAAATAGCTTTCCGTTATTCACTCAAAGCTCCGACACAGTATCGATTTCAAAATGTGTGTCTCCATTTTTTAGATGTACCTCTACCAACCAAATAGTCTAATATTATGAGTATATCCAAAATAAGCCGATGCGAATGTGTGAGTAGATGATATAACTAATAAAATAATCAAATTAATAAAAGATAAATCTCTCCATCATATATCTATCTATTATCTTATTAAGGGGATGTTCAAAGAAACCACTACATTCGTGGAGAGGACACATAGCTGAACACACATTAATTTTAAAAAGAATAATATATGAGCCATTAAATTTTATGAAGTCTAAATAATGCATGAGCCAAACCTGTAAAGACCCGCCGACCATAAACTACGTTGCTATCTACATATGGCCACCATACTTGATGATCAAATACACATGTGCGTGCGTGAGATAAAATAATAGTAATAATACCAAGGTAGCTCAATGGACCCACTCTTGGAGACCAATTTGGCAATAGAATATATCCGACAAAAATGAGCTTCATTTATGACATGCATCATGTTGCTGGATATTTTGAAAGAGGGGGCAAAATAGATTACGATGATGTGTTAGAGGGGGGCTTTGATAAGAGATAAGGCCCATTTGGAACGGAGTATTTTCAAAGAAAATTGTAATGACCTGCCTTTTAGTGCTCTTCGGAATCAATATTTTTTGTTTCATGCGTTATTTTGTGAAATTGAATCGTTTTCTTTAAAATTTCTAAATGATTTATGTGAAAATCCAATGTTCGTAAGAGGGACTTATGTTTTGTCAAGGTCACATGCCATTTATGCCGGAGGATTGAATATATACTTGATTGTAGCCATCCAACCTGACTGAAAAAAAATAGATGTGAGCAATGCATTAGGTAGACACAGGGCTTTTTTTTTTACTCACAATAAGGCCAGACCAGATGCGGGCATGATTTTTGACCCAAACCGCTACCTAAGAAAAAAACTAACCCAACATGGCCTTAGCGAGGGAGTAGACCAGCCTGACGAAAGAAGGATCTAGCATGGGGGCTGGGAGCATGGAGCACCCCCTACCCCATGCAAATAATATTTACGCATGAACAAAGAATAAAACAAATAAATGATGGATAAATGATAAGGCGAAAAGGGAAAAGAGAGGAGAAAGAAGAGGGAAATGAGCCCTCATAATTCTAGATCATAGATCCGCCATTGAGCTTGACCCAACCTGATGCTAGACGCACAGGTCGGGTGTGGGCCATTCTAAACACCCCGCAAACCGAACCTGACCCGCCCGATGTTTAAACATGTCCAATTGAATGTAACAATTTCTATAGAAATTTTTTTATCAACTTCACAAATTGCAGGTACTTTTACATCTACCAAGACCTCAAGGTTTGATGGAAAGTTAAAATGAACTATATTTAGAATGATGAACTATATTAAAAACTATTTTTAAGTGCCAAATCACACCACTGCAGTGGTTATTTAATTATAACGACATGACTAGATCATTTTTTTAATACTATACAAATTCGATCTACATATAAGTTAGAATGTAGAATATAAATTAAAAATAGCAATGATATTTGTGTAATATACATATCCCTACATATCTTAATGGGCTAGCTTATAAAAACATGTTCTCAAAATAAGAAAACAAAACAAAATATAGGAAATAAAGTTATATTTTTCTAGACCAACTGAAAAAATAATAAATATAGGATTAATAAAAATATTGAACTTAAGTAAAGCTAAAACATAAAAAACTAGCTACCCGAGGTCACCTTGCTAGTTATATATATTGCGCTGTGCACCGGCCGGGTCGGGTCCTTTAATAATTGGGCACCCCTGGTAATTCAACACAGAGCTAGATTACGTTGGAATCCAGATCTGTTGACCTAGATTCCAGCTCCTCCCCGGGGGAAGCGGGCTGCTGGAACCCGCACCGTACCTGCGTGCATGCGGCTAACGAGATGGGATACGTGTGGATCCATGTCTAGGCAAGCAACCGCCTCGTACGTACGTGTCGCCATATGCTCCGCTCGTATACGCGTATACGTGCACCCAGCCGTGTCGACTCACTATTGGGGGAAGCTGCGATTGCGAGCTCGCACGCACGGTTGCTGCTGTGATGTGAGTTGCCGCCCGGGAGGCCCGGGACAAAGAATTCGCCGGTCCGTGCAGGGACCGGTTCACTTCAGCCGGAGGAGGCAGTCGCACTGGGCCCGATTGTTGGCCCAAAACATTCGGCTTCATCACTTTCGCCGGGTTCGGTAGCGTTTGGACCAACAAACACAATACTATAATGTTTCTCCACGGATAAAAGAGGCCCGTTCTTTCTGCCTTTCTAACCCAAACAGCCCAACTATATGTATTGGGCCATCCAATCTATCTGGGCCCCATCGTCGAAACCTACTGGGCTGAGCGAAGTGGAAACTCGCCGCACGGGATGTTCGGCAGGTTGCCGCAAACGAGACGATCGAAACAAGCGTCGCATGGTAAAAAAATTGATCTAAACTTACGCCAGAAGATTGCGGCGTGCCGGAGTTAAGGTGAGTAACCAAACAGCCGCTGGAAATTCGCGTGACGTGCCGCATCTCAGGCTAGGCAGACGAGGGGACAATCCAAACAGACCCCTGCACCCAGCCTAGAATTACCTTCTTAATTGACGCAATGGACAATGCTTAAGGTGGGACCGGTTGCAATCGTAGACAGCCAGGCAGGCGTCTCATATCCTGCAACGGTTGATCCCACGGATTAATTTGCCAGCATCGGAAGCAACTTGCCAAGATGCGAACTTCATCCGAATTTTTTTCCCGTCATTTCATCCATGAGGAGTTTACTAGACATTTCTTGTGCTGATTTTTGTTCTCACGTTCTTGTTCATGTTCCTCTTCTCTCTGCCAGTTTGTCATCCTGCCAAGGGGCTGGCGACTGGTGGTCTTTACGGGCTGGCCAAGGTGAAGCAAGAGGCCGGCAGCCATGGCTGGAGGTGGCTGCTGGAGGTTGAAGAGGGGTGACGTTATTTGCATCCAAGGGAATAGAGAGAGATGAAGAGCCCGGTGGGAGATACCGGGGACGCGTGTGGACGAGAGATGCCGGGCGACGGCAGTCGCTTGGCAGCCGGCTTCGGCGCACTCCCGGAACGGCACGGACCGTCCGGCGTGCTCGGCGGACAGTGCGTGATGCCGAGCAGAAACGCACACACAGATGGGCTGTTCCACGTTGGTTCTGCTCGAGATTTCGTACGGAAGAATTAGCTTGAGCTTGTTAAATCAACTTGTACAGGATCTGAAGGGCTACAATTTTGTATCATTACTTTGTTCTTTAATGCACACGTTGGGAGATATAGAGGCCTGAATTCGTGTTCACATTGTGGCGCAATTTCAGGAATTGGAAGACAACTCCAAACACACGACATTGTTCATGTTTTTCTACCAAAATTTGTACAGAACCAACGAGAGCTATCTATGCAAAAGTTATTGGTAGCTTACAGATCTTCAGTTTTATTCTAAACACCTAAGCCCAGAACCCATGGTTGGAGAGCAATAGGGCGCTGAACTGAACTTCCCGTCAATTTGTTCCGTTGACTGAAAGTTTCAGAGTTTCGTTTTCGGTGCTTTAAGTGACATTTTTGCAACTTCAGTTCGATATTTGAAAGACTAAACATGATTCAACTATATGCAGAGGGCAACTTTACAGGTACAAGTTTTAGTTCGGGTGTTGGCAAGTTCTAGTGAAAATTTCAGATAATTCCCGTTGCAAATTATTAGGCTCGGTCTGAAAATTCAGAATTGGCAAAGTTTGGGCTGGTGCTGAAAACAGTTAATTGGCCCCCATCAACCAATGGGTTAAACATAAAACATTTTCCTTCTTCAATAGTGTTTCTAAGAAGACATAAATTTTTTTCCCCTGAACTTGAACCTAGAACTTGTTCCACTAAAGAAGGACACCTTAACCAGAACAATGTTCTTCAAGAACCATTCATCCAAATATACGCATGTGTGGAGTATTTTTTTAACACTGTGGTCAGAAACACGTTGATGCAATCATAATATAATTTGGATGCTCTATTTAGGACCTATGACATTTTAAGTCTCAAATGTTTGGTGGCGACCATGTTTTTTTTTTTTTTGGAAAGTCCAATCTAAACGCTCACTACATTTCCATCTAATGAACAATCCGACACGTTGTCTAGGTTTTTGCATGGGGAGTGCGCCCCTGATTGATTTGTGTATGAGCGAGCCTGCCTCGTATCTAGGAACCAGGCTCCTCCCACTGGCCAGGCTTAGGGAAACAACACCCTCTAATTTGATTGCCCGCACAGAGATATTATTTGGTTATATGCATTAGAACGAAGTTGTGAAGGGAAATTTTTTTTGGTTAAAGTGTGGGCCAATTTTTTCATAGAAACGTGAGTATCAGGATGATAAAATTAAAAAAACAGAATGCGAATTCATGCGCATACAGCAAAACGGTAAAAATTAGACAGTAGGTATCCCACCGTTTAACGATTAGACGGACTGCACGTCTACACGGCGGACTAAAAAACAGATTATATGGGATTAAACATATTAAACAGGTTACACGACCAACACAATCGAAAACCGATCGGACCTTAACCTTTCTAAACGAATCGGATCTTGAATACGAACGGATAATATTCGTACCATTTACACTCCTACACAGAGCGAATCATATGCGACCCAAAACATTTGCATGAACATAATAAAATAGGCAGCCAAATGGTTAAGCTACTCGTATGAATGAGGGTCGCAACGACAAAGTAAATTCTGATCACCTAAACCACATAAACCACATATGGCAACGCACTCCAAGACTCCGAGAAAACTATACGTTGCCTAGACTATTGTGATCATTTTGCATCGTCATAAGATTGCTTTTGTTTGGTTTTCTTGTTCTCAGTCCAATAGCAATAGTTATCAAGCTGAGGTTTATTTCTAAATTGTTTGGATTTTTTATTTTCTAGAGCAAAATCCAATTTCTAGGAGCTCTTTTAGTGATATTATCACTAGATATTAATATTTTATTTTGAATTCTCGTGTTTCTACTTATCTCTAAAACTTTTCTCATAAGGTTTAGAAGCTTGACACTATTTTTTTATGATTTTACAACTTTATTTTGTGTTTACTATATGGCAAAATTGGCCCGCGAATACCAAAAAAGACGTCGAGTTGCTAACGGATACCGCGAAAACGATTGACTGTGCACACTCATATATAAAAAAACATCGAGACGAAACAAGTCAGTGTTGCATAGAACGGGGAAACAAGCACGATGCCGTTGCAAAGAAACCAACGCCAAGAACGGCCCTTCCTTTGTCGGATTCGTTCTTGGCCCTTCCTTTGTCGGATTCGTACATAAGAACCATCTCCATCTGCTACATCAATTCCCCATATTCTACCAAATTGAACCACACGTCCAACTTCATGGATACGGATCAGGTGGATTGTAAGCTATGGATCTAAGGCCTAAACTCAAATCGGATCCATATAAATATATACCAGTCGTTTCCATAACTAATATGCAGTTCAGATACAAAGACGAGGCAGATAATATGTACAAAATGCAAATATACACAAAAAGTATCCCATAACGTCACACTCGGTGCAATGCACGGGCATTTTACCTAGTATAGATAAATTGTCCATAATATGGTATAACATAAAACATATATTGGACCACGGATTACGGCGTAAGATGTTTGCATTGAGGTATGGGCATCCGTGATGAGAATTATAGGTGCCACTAGTGTATCAATCGAGTGAATGGATTAATATAGAGTATTAGAGTGTGATATTTTTATTTTTATGGGCATTGCAGTTCTTTGCAGATTAATACTATTGTCCACGGAAGTAGCGGGGCGGACAATAGTGAGCCGCGACCAATTTGCGGCCATAATGCATTAGCCGCGAACAATGTTTTTGCAGGGCGGTTATGCGGGTTCACGGAAAAACCCGGCCCACTTGCAACCCTAGCTTCCGGCATGAGCGCTGCTCTGTCGCGCCTTCCTTGCCCTCCTCCGCCGCCGCCCCAGACCACCTCCAGAACGAGCGCTCCTCTGGCGTGCCTTGTCCTCGTCCTCCTCCACGGACCACCTCCATCGTGCACCGCCTTCGGAAGTGCTGCTTTGGAGGCGCACGGCTGAGCTGCCGCCGCCACACCGGGAGCGCCGCCTCGAGGGCACGTAGCCATGCAGGCGAGCTGCTGCCACCCTCCGCACTAGGAGTACCGCCTCGAGGGTGAGCTGCCGCCACTGTCCTGAGCGCAGGTGTGATGCCGCCGCAGCCCCCAGCCGTGCTACCGCCGCACCAAGAGCGCCGCCTCGAGGGCCGGCGGAGCTACCGCCTTTGCCGCGCTGTGCGGGGCTCCATGCGAGCGTGTGCGCCACAGGCGAGGCTACATCGCATGAAGATGACACGTGAGGCATTACAAACATTTTATCACGTTTCTCTCACCTCCCCAACCACCTTCCAGCCAATTTACATGATGCAGGAATTTGCACCGGCAATCAAGCGATTTCAGGGTGTCCGTGGGCCGCTCAACATCATTTTGGGTGCCCGCTGGCCAATTTTGCCTTACTATATTTCTTTTTAATTAAAAATATGACTTTAGAAAAATAATTTTAATAATTAAAAATATGACTTTTGAAAATTAATTTTAATCAAGCCATAGAGGTAACTAAAACAATTTTAAAAGTTGAGGGGGAGCGTGTTGTTTGGTATTGGAGTTTGATTGGAAGACTCGGACTCTAACAATAGTTAGAGGAGGTAAATTAGACTTGCTTTCAACCGTATTTGTTTGTGTTTGGTTTCCAATGTGCTCCTTTCAGCCTACTTGGTTATCTGTTCTGTTTCTTTAGGTCCGTTCGCTGCAGCTACTTTTAACTGCAAACATTATTCATGGTTGTTTGATTGTGAGAGAAAAACACTATTTTATGGCTGAAAAGAAATTGAAAATAGTTCAAAGCGGATAGGTGGGCCATATCTAGTTTTCGTGTCGTGCTTGTTTCTTCCTTCACGTTTTATGAGTCAGACTCATTTCGTGATGGTTTTTTCATGTTTTTTGTGTGTCGGAGCGAAGCATTCCACAGACATACAGGAAGCTACAAATTCCTAGCGTTCGCTTCCTCAGAGTCTCATACATACGCAGGTTAGCATGAATAAATTTTTATTCATAGCCAGTACATGAAGAGCAGAAGAAAAAAAATCCAAACAAAACGAAGTCCCAACCCTTAAGAAGAAAAAAAAACATTCAAAATACAAGATGAAGATAATGTTCAACCTGGTTGTTCCTTGCGGAAAGTTATTGTTCCATTGGCAAACAAAATTGTACTGCCGCCAGTGAAGGGAAAAAAAAAGTTCCTTCCATGAATAAAAACCGTAGCATCGATGAAGAAAATTTGTACCATCTGTGTAGAAAAATGGCTCCACAAAAAAAGAATGCCCCGTCCGTGGACAAAAGTTGTTCTTTTCGTGAAGATAAAATGTTCTGTCAATAAAATAAGGTCCCAATCATAAAAAACAAAAGAAAGCAAGGTATTTCAATTCATACATGTATTCACCTCCTTCCTCCCTAACCGGCCACAAGAGCCACCTCTTCATCTCCGGTAGCCAGTGGCGGAGCGTGACATCAGGCAAAGCAGGAGCCAACCGAGGCAGCACACGCAAGCTCAGAAAACACCTGACAACTACTGTTTGTATGCGAACACTGACTTGAGAGCTCAGATAGATGTGCAGAAATCTTACGTGTACAGCTCTGCACGTTGGGTTTGGATCCCGTACTAAAATTCAGCTCGAAATCGGATGTTTGATGCTAGTTAAAAATATTAAATATAGTTTAATTATAAAAATAATTACACAGATGATGATGACTAAACAGCTAGACGAATTTATTAAGCCTAATTAATCTATGATTAGCAAATGTGATGCTATACTAACTATTCGTTAGTCATGGATTAATTGAGTTTAATAAATTCGTCTCGCAGTTTACTTATTGTTTGTGTAATTAGTTTTCTAATTAAATCATATTTAATACTTTTAACTAGTATCTAAATATTTGATGTGACGTGAACTAAATTTTAGATTCGAAATCCAAACACCCCTATGTGTGGCAGCGGAGAGGGGGGGGGGGCACTGCCCGGTTTAGCCTCCACGAGGCGCCGCCACTGCTGGGAGCACCTCACACATCGCACCGAGACACTGTTGGAAAATTTCGATGGGTTTCTAAGTTTCTTAATTTGGTGATAACCAATTTAGGTCGGTCACATATCTAACATTTGCCCAAAACTTACTTAGCTTCCTGGCGACGCACGCTGCCAACCATCGCCGGTGCCATGCGTCCACACACACAGCCGATGATATGCGCTCCCAAATCGCGCAGTGAGCAGGAGCCTCGCAACACATTCGACATGGGGCGACGAGCAAAACAGAAACAAAATTATCTGCTTAAGCAACCACTCCTATTTGTTTTCAGTAGAAAGAGAAAAAATGTTCTGTCAAAAGAAATAAATATTCGAAAAGAGAAAATGTTGAGAGCACGCTTTGAGGTATACCATTGCTGATATTTTCTTGTTGCCATCTTTGATTGGAAGAAGGTATCAAATGGTTGGTATTTGCTTTGTTGCCGTCTTTGATCGGAAGTACCTCAAGTCAAGTAGCGAGTGCCAGATCCCTGCATAGCGGGCCGAAACAATCCGAGGAAACCACTTCCTGTGTGTGGCCTGTTGGCGGGGTAGACAGCGAGCAGGCCCGCTGCCGTTGCTTGCATTGTCCCCTTTTCCTGGAAGTCCAATCCAATGTGAACCGCACCGTATGCTCCCGGCGACCTTTTTCCCGGTCATCGAATAATCCGCCCATATCTCCCATCCCCCACGGGTGAATTAACAAGGTTTCTTTGGGATCGGCTGCTGCTCCGATCCTCGGTGTCAACGTGGAAAACGGGAGCCGGCATCGGTTCCCTTCTGCAGCTAGCGATTGTGTTTCACCGAGTCATCACTGCATCAATTCCCTCTGGACAGGACAGGTTATCAAGTTTGCCATCAGAGTTTTGGCCATCTGTTGGGTGTAATCAAATTATCTTAAAATACAATGGGAGGCAATGTGCTATGGTTTTGTAAGATGTTTTGCCTTTCAAAATTGATGCGTGATGTGTTTGGATGCTACAAACTTTGTGACTTCTAAAACAAATAAAGGTATTGGCGTATTGCTAAAATCTTGGTCTTTGGGAGTTTCAAAAACTCCAGTCCAGACCTCCCTTCTCTAATAGTACTACTGCATGGTTTTAGTTTTGTTCACTTGGAGTTTTTCAAAACTGCGGCGTCCATCTTGTAGAGTCTTCCAACTGCTACAGTTCGGGGTGGGAATGGATAACAGGAAATCAAATTGAATAGAATTTGTACATATCCACTAATTAAAACAAGAATGTGGAAATATGTATCTGCGTCAGTTTTTAAAATATATACTAAAACCATCAATAAAGAAAATACAATGCTTGCTAAGTTGCTATCAAACAATTTTGTTTTTGCCAAAAATATATGTAGAGGGTTATTTTTGCCTCTCGATCATTCTTGATGTCCATAAGGTACGGTCCTATTTCTGAAGCTAATAAGCCACTAGGTGAGAAATCCAGAAGGAGGTGACGATGCTCGATGCTGGTGCAAATTTTCAACTTGGAATATATTATACACATATGTAGTAATCAGCTGTGAATGCGCCTCTTTCGTGGTGCTCGAGTGATTCTTAAGTTTGCACGCGCAACTCTGATTTGAAACGCTTAACTTTTTAAGAGAGTGGGATTGCAAATTAAGGAAGAATGCCGCTTCTTTTGACCAAAGCATTCTTTTCCTCCAAACTTTCCCTTGTTCCTTACCTTTTTGGCATTCCGATGCTTAACAAGCTAGTACAATGTCCCTTGCACTCGATCTCGGCGGCTGCTAGAAAAGGAGTTATACTCAAGAAAAAAAAAGTACAGTATATATGAATATAAGATACAGCTCGATCTTTGATGAGCATGTGCCTGTGGATTATGGAACAAGGATTATTGTGGAGCATGGAACCGGGGCAACGTGGAGACTGTCATCCTACATCATCTTCAAATTAAAATTCCCATCGTATAAACTTATGCAGTAATATAATTGAAGGCATAAGACAAGCTTAAGTCAAAACTGCTCGATTATATTGAGACGGCGGTCGCTTATACAAGCGGCGCTGCATTTCTGATCTTCTTTCACAATAACGTTGGGGCGTAGAGTGCTCGATCGGTTAGTAGAGCTAGTACTCTTCCACGGTGTACAAGCAGTAGTGGAAAGTGGAAACATAGGCAAACATTTGTAACGATAACGACTAGACAATAAGTTCAAATTCAGTAGGAATTCCAATTCAGTATAGTAGACAACAATTACATGATACTCCATTAAACTTACATCCTCAACTGACCTTGCCGGGAGAGAGAAAAAACAACCGGCGAAGCAATCAGGAGATCACTAGATAAACGACACTAGGCAGTGAAATCTTAACAGTACAACAGTAATACTACTCCATGACCAAATGGAAAAACTTAAGCTTAAACCCTCCTTAATCACCCACCGCCACCTTCGACGAGCAAGCTCCTGCTTAAACCCTATTCTTCACAGCCGCCGAGTCACTCCGATGTCTAATATTCCATCGGATCCGCGGCGGCTGCGGATCAATTAATCAAATCAATCGACAAAAATTACAGCACGTGATTGAGCATCCGCTTGTTGGCTTGATCACGAGAGGATGGCGTCCCAGTCGATCTCCCAGGACGGGTACTTGTTGAGGTGCAACTGCAAGGCGGCGGACTCGTCCCACGGCGCCTCCGTGAAGTCCAGGCTCGCCATCTCGGGGAGCGGCGGCGTGGTCGTCGTCGTCGTCGGCTGCTGCTGCTGATGCTGCGTGAACGCTGGCAGAGACAGGGAAGGAGGCGAGCCGGCGGAGTGCACCGACTCGTCGCCCTCCGTCGTGGTCGAGGACGCCGAGGCCTTGGGAGAGTCCGGGGCAGCGGTGGCGCCGTCCTTGGTGGTGGTGAGGCCCTGGCAGATGGCGGTGAGCTTGGCGTCGACGGAGGCGTCGAGCGGGCCCGCGAGGTGTGCGCCGCCGCGGCGGAGGGCGGGGAAGTTGAGGCGCGCCGCGTCGCCGCGCAGGCGGAAGGCCGCCTTGTCGTAGGCGAGCGCCGCGTCCTCGGCGGAGTCGAAGGTGCCGAGCCACAGCCGCGTCCGGTTCCGGGGCAGCCGGATCTCCGCCACCCACTTGCCCCAGTGCCGCTGCCGCACGCCGCGGTACAGCTTCGCAGCCGACGACGGCGGCGCCGCCCCGGCATGCTTCATGGGTTGAGCCCGCGGGCCGAGCAGCGCCGCCGCCAGGCCCCTCTGCTGCTGCTGCTGGCGAGCCAGGAGCTGCGCCTGGATCTGCTGGATTTGCGCGGGGGGCAGGTGGTTCAGCGCCAGCCCCGCCGTGTTGTCCGCCGACGACACCGGGTACGGCGAGGAGGAAGGCGGCAGAGGGGGCAGCTGCGAGAAGGAGGTGGCGGTGGGAGTGGGGGCATGCGGTGGTGGCGGGAGCGCGGCGTAGGAGGCGGCGGTGGCGGGGACGTAGTACGAATCTTGAGGCAAAGCAGAGTGGTAGTGGTAGGGGTACGAGTAGGAGGAGAAGGGGGAGGTGGTGGTGGAGGTGGATGAGGTGGGCGACGAAGCGCTCCGGATAAAAGGTTCGAGCGCTTTCATGAGCTCCTGGTCCGAGGAGGAGGACGAGGAGGAGCTCAGCTGGTTTGTGTACAAATCTATGGCTGCCATTGTGGAAAATGGGTAGGGAAGAAAAAAAAATCGAAACTTTTGAACTATAGATAAAATCTGAAAAAAAAAATTAAGGCCTGTTTCTTCAATAAAAGCGAAGAACAGGTGGATGGATGCTGGGTTGGTGGTCAATGGTTTTGGTTGGTGCAGTCTAAAAGGGGCTTAAAAACAACCCTTTCAGGCCTGCTAATAATATGTAAAGAAGAGGAAGAAGAAGCAAAAGAAAGCTAAAGAAGAAGAAAAAAGAAACCAGAAAGTTGTACAAGAACAGACAGGAAGTTAATCCAGGAGAGAAAAAAGGTTCTCCGGATCCCTGTTCTCCCTAGCGCAGCGAGGAAGAGGAAGACGAGCACAGGTCGAAACAAAGCTCGAATCTTTCCCGGTCACACTCGCTTGCCGGATGGATCAAATAGCACCGGCAAGAAAGGCCTCCTTTTCCTAGCTTCTACGAGAAGGGTTCAGAGAACAAACCTGCTGCCACCGTGCCCGCGGTGGCTCGTCGCCGTCGTCGTCGCCGTGGTGGATGGGATCGCTCAGCCTCACCGGGGGAGTGGAGTGGGTTCTGGTTGGGCTGCTGTGGAGCGGAGGGGTGGGAAGGCCTGTGCGTGTGGGAGTGGTGGTGGTGGGGGCGGGTGCGTCGCTCTGGGGAGCGGTGGCCTCCGGCGCGGGGGGTTTATATAGCGCGGGCGGGGGAGGTCTGGTGGCCTCTGTTCAGTCGCCGGGGTTCCAAGTGGCGGGCGGGCGGGCGTGACGGAGACGTGGACGAAACATGGCGTGGTGGTGGATCAATGCAGCGGTCGTCCCTGGCGAGCGGGCCCCGGCTGGTTCTTCCTCGCCTGACGGCTGACGCCTCCCCGCGCAAGCTGGGCTGCGCCGGAGCATGCACGCACGTTGGAGCAGTGAGGTTACGGTGGGCCGCCACGTGATGTTGCGTCCATAGCGCGCACGAGAACCATGCACCAGCACCACCGAGGAAAAAAATAGTGGCAGTCCCTTTGCCGGTGGAAACAGCTTGTTTTATCCACTTCCAACACTCAAATCTTACGACCAATCCAAGAATGCCACGACATCGCTCTTCCCTAACTCTAGCCCGACCGGTGAGGTTAGGGTTCGGGTTCGGATGAGGTTACCTATGTTATCTCTAGTCTTAGAGGGGGTGCCGGGGAAGCCGGCGGATCGAGCCAGTGGGGCGGCGAGGTGGCGGTAGCCGCACACCGTAGGTGGTGGAGAAAGACGGTTGGACAGTGCTGGTGGCGGGGGCGTCAACTACACCTATGTTGGCCACCCCGGCGAAGCTGGGTTTTCGCGTGGGACGGAGGCGGCGACTGCCGTCAGAGACACGTTCAGAGGGGGGGGCGGGGGCGTCACGGCGAGAGGAGGAGGTGGCGGATCCAGCGGCGGCAGATCTAGCGGAGACACGTGGAGGCGGGCCGGCGGTGAGGAGGCGCAGTGGGGGGAGCTGAGGCGGCTAGGAGGCACGGCACGTGGCGGGGTGGCGGCTGCTGCCAGGAGGCGCGCGAAGAAGGTGGGCAGGTGCGGGGCCGTGCAGGTTGGAGTAGGGAGAGGATAAGAGTGAAAGGATGAGTGGATGGCCGTTGAATCGTGATCGGCTGGTGAAAGATTCGAGCGTTTGGAGGCCCTTGAAACCATCGGATTTTACGTAGACAGAAACTAAACCTCTCTGCTAGCTAGCTGCTGGTGGTAACATGTGCACACACGCAGATAGAAGGGGATAAAAAGCACCCTGGGAACTCGAAGCGGGAAGGAATTGAATTGCCATGGCGACGTGGCATCGCTCACCGTTCCCTTTCTCTGCCCGGGAAGAAAAGAAAAGAAAAGGGTGGAGCCAACGAGATCGGCATCGCAGGACGCAAAAGAAACGAGGTGCACCCGCTCCAGCTAGCGTCCACAGCTGACAGCTCCACCCTCCACGGAAAGCAACGCCGAGTGCGGGACGCGGAACGGAAACGCTCGCCGCACGGGCTCACTGACCCCATCAGCGTACGGGACGACGACGGACGCCGCGACGGCGACGTGCATGGCCGCCCCGTCGATCGGCAGGGAGGTTTCGACCGGCCGGAGCCTGCGGCGCGCCACCTAGCTAGCTGCCCAGCTGCATACGATCACCTCCGCCGCCGCCGCGTCGATAGATTAGACACCGAACACGAGCGGCGCGAGCTGAGGTCTCTCCCGCTCGCTCGCGCTGCGCGCGCACACACACGGCACGACACACCCCACACCCGTGCAGCGGAGCAGAGAGATCGAGCTGCACTGCACGCTGGCAGCCCCGTGGCGTACGTGACGCTGACACGGCGTGGGCGCGACGACGACGCGGTTCGTGTGAACTGCTGGCCGGGCGCGCAGCGGAACTCCATGCGTCATCAATTGGGAAGATTGAGCATGGCGTGCGATGCGACGCGCCAGGCCGCTGCCGACCTGCCGATCGAGCGACCAAATCAAAGGCGTAGACCGAGGGATGTGTCCATGCTGTTTAATCATCTCCTGTGCCGTTGCGAGCACAGGCGGCCGATATTACTACGTATCCGCGGGGAGATTACATCGTCTGCACTGTGCACAGAGCTCAATGAGCCCACTACTGTACATGCACGCGTTGCCCCGTCACCGCCACGCCCACCACGCGCGCCCGGGATCTAGCTCTCAGTCTCAGGCAAACAAACAGCCGCCGTCAGGCAGTCTCCACTCACCACACGTCCACACCCCACAATAACTCCATTCGCTCGGCTCAGCGCAGCATACAGATACAGTACAGCAGCAGCCAGATGATTTGGTGGTGGTAGGGTGTAACCGGTCAATCTGATCGGATACGGACGGATATCGCTAATACCGTATTTTTATCTATATTGTTTCATTGAAATCAGATCGAACACATATATTGTCAAGTGTGTCGAAATAAGACTTTGATGGCTATCTACATCGTATTTATCTAACTTTGAGTACTCGGATATGGATACGAATCGAATAATAAATATCCGGACTCGAATATAGATCAGATCACAGTCTTTCTAAATAGATTCAAACTCGAATACGAATGGATAATATGCGTAGCATTTACGTCGCATGCGGCAGTATCTGATGCCTGCCCCGTTGACACGACGGTCGGGCAGCACAGTCTGCCGCCGTGGTGCAACTGCAAGTGCAATGACAGCGGCATGGTGGTGGGTTTGTGGGAGGAATGCAAGTGAACCGGTTAGAAGGCTCAGTGACAGGTTATTTTCTAGCGAACGTAGCGGATTTTCCAGCAAACGTAGCGGATATCCGCTAGAAAATGACTTGTCGCTGAACTTTCTAGCGGACCGCTTACATCCCGGAGCCTGGAGCCCACCAGCTCGAGATCCAGCTTTGTCCCACCCAAGTGCCTCTCATAGGCTCGAAAGCATGCCACGTCAACAGGTCCTTGTGGGGGCCGGTTCTTCCCATCAAAACGTACGTACGTACGCTGGACCCTGTTTCTGGGATGGCACACGACGTTGAATGTTAATTTGTTCTTGTGTGTTTTGGCTTAATTGCGCTCTCCGCTTTGCCTTAATGAGGGTGGGCCTTTTAGTTTTTTTCAAAAAAAATCATGGTGGGCCTTTTGGTACTTTGTAATAAAATTGTCACTGAAAATGTGTACATGCTACTTGCTCAAAATGTATACATAGCCTAATTAATCTGGTAGTTTCAGTAAGACTTTTTCTCTCCCCCTCCCCCCCCTCTTTCTGTTTTCAAGAAAGGAAGAACCCGTTATGCCGCTATATCCACGTCGTCCCACTGTGGTAGTTATCTACACATGCATAATAGGTATACACCACTCTATGCAAACACACACTTTACCATTCCGTTTGCACCCGTCTTATTTTCGCTCCCTTAGGTGCCATGAGGAATGAGGAAGACCTCCCCTGCGCGGCATCCGTCGCCTTCAGCCGCCCCGGCCGAAGACGGAGTGGCATGGTGCTCTTCATTCACCACTCTCTTCAAGGGCTCCAGCGTCCTTGGCCCTCCTCCGCCCCCCCCCCCCCCGAGGTGGCCGCCATGACCTCCAACGGGAGCGGCCGGCAAGAGCTGGACGCTGGGCGCTCCTCTCCTTCACCTCCTACACCTGCTCCGGGGCTGAGCTCCTCCCATGCCTCCACGCAGCCGCTCCGTGGCGTCGCATCGTCCCGCACCACCTCCCCCGCAGACGCAGCTCTGCGCAACTGCTCTGCGCCATCCTCATCGTTGCCCCCTCCCACACGGCATGTAACGGTAGTGGCATGTAATGGTAGAAATAGAGTAACGGTAGTGGCATGTATGGAGCGAAAATAAGACTGGTGTAGATGGAATGGTACGGAGGGGATGAAAATAAGAATCCAATGGCACTGAAGGGAACCTATCATTTTTTATGGCATAGAAGGGATTGATATATGTTTTGATGGCATTGAAGAGATTTGCTCTTTTCTTCTAAGGATTAACTCTAACCATTAGCCTTGTATTCAAATAAGCATTGCTAATTTTAGATGTACTAACTATTAGTTGCGTATTTATTGTTAGCTAGCAAACAATTAGCTCTAGCTACTAATTAGCTAACAATTACCTTTAGCATATCCTAGTGAGTCCTTAACAGGCGGCTTTGACAGCCATGATTAATTAGGTGGGTAGTTCTCGAGTTATGAGAGGGTTGTTAGGCTGTTTAAGCAGGCCTGATCAACCATCAAGTGTCATGAAACCTGTACCCTGACTTATCTCACACCTCTTATTTACATTTGGCCGAAGGCCAAGGCAGGAGCGTGCTGTTTTTCCCTTTCTGTGAGGGAAGCAATCTGAATCATATACGTCGCCCTGCTCTAATCCAAAACCATCAAGCAACACCATGCAAATCAAGTCGTACCTAATTAAGTTGGACAACCTAGTCTAGATGTGACATTCTACTTTCCAGAATAATGCTCACCATTCATGTCCGTACCGCGCAAGATAAATGGCAATGCAACCAACCGGCCGAAGCCTCTGGAACCACAAAATGTACCAAGCATGCTAATACTTTATTGACATATCCGTTCACCAAAAACCCTCCACTCCATAATATATCGTACGTGCAAACTGCAAACGGGGTTTATCTATGATATCTGTGTATTAATTAGCTAGCAAGAGGTTTTGTTAATTGAGGAGATAGGGATGGAACAGTTCAAGATTGTGTCAGCAATTCTCATCCTGAAACTCCAGATGAATCAAGGAGGTAGCTGCTCTGTCTTCATTCTGTGCCGGCTGCACGTACTGCAGCAGCTCTGCATGTTCCTTTCTTGTTCCTTTCTTTTGGTTTATTTTTTGCTTGCACTTTGTTCTTTCTCACCTTTTCCTGGCTGAGGTAAGCCTACCTTGCTATGAAGCATCAAATGGATGGTCTGAAGCTGTTTGGGGGTCACACGCCAGGTCTGCGTGACATATGTATGGATAGATCAATTATCGCCCATAATAATTTCTCCAGAATAAATTATCTCCCTCAACCGTCTGTGCCGTTTTCCAATGGACAATTGGTATGTTGAATTGGCTTGGTTGTTTCATTCTAGATCAAGAGGCTAACGCCCTGACAGTTTTTCTTTACAGGAACAACCCAAAATAAACATATTCAAAGCCCGATGCAATTCAGATACCAGTATACCACGTCAACCACAATAGAAACAATAATTCATCATAAAAAGGGTAAGGATATGTTATTATATTAATGCTTTGTATAGACATTAATTGTTTGTTGTGATATCTAATTAAGTGCTAGCTAAACTAAACGAAATTGACAAAACTGGCGCCATAAGACCATTATTTTTGTGATTTCTGTTGATATAAAGAAAAATGTGATCTAGCTCTCTACAAATTAAACATCCAAATTTATAGCAAAATTGTTGGATTACCCTTAATTTGCCAAGATATAGTACTTTTCTGATAATTGTTACTTACTCCATTTACAAATGTATAATGCGGCTGATTTTTTTCTAAACCTTTAATCATTCGTTTTATTAAAAATTTAATAAATTCTCATTTATTTTGTTAGTATGATTCATATTTTTACATATTCGAACATATTTTTTTGGATTTGACAAAGGATTAATTTTTTTTTAAATCAACTGCGTTATATATTTGTGAACGGAGGTAGTAGTACTTTGTAGTTATTATTACCATCATCATGCTTCTTCACCATAGTATCACAAGGTCAAATGACAAAACTGTACTAAAAGAAATAACGAAAATAAGATGATGACAGGTGGCTCCACCATCTGATCGATAAGAACAAAATAGACCAAGCATTATTCTTTCTCCTAGAACCATGATATATCATTGCGAGGATCGTCACATCCTACGTCAAATAGCTACTGATCTATATTGTCCTATTACAAAAACTACAGCTTGAAAATAACAATAATCTAGGACAAACATTACAGACTAATGATATATCTTCTACCCAGTTTTGCTAAAACAAACATTTCAGTATATATACCGGTTATTGAACCCTTAAAGTTCATGTATGATTATTACTGCTGTTCAATTCCGAGACATTGATCCAACTGTCGAAGTTCACGTCAATGTCCTGATATGAACTTGTTTTTTTGATAAGAGAATGTAGAAGAACTAAAAAAAAACTATTTTCCTCGGTTAACTAGAACGAAAGAGTTTCACGTCAAATTGCTTTTAGCCCATTGAGTTATGAGGCAGCAGCTTTAGCTAGGTAGTAGTTGATGTACTCTGACTATGAACGTATAATGATGCGTCTCTAATAATCAATCATCTGTACCAACGGATTCGGTTTTATTTTTTCCCTAACTATCTCTAACAAGCTCTCGTTGCAACGAACTACGGTCAGGTGAATGGAACCCACAACGACAAGCGCATCACCAGCAAGGCAGCAGCAAGCAGAGCAATCAGACAAGCTCGGGAAATGCAACTACGCAAGAAGAAGACCAAGAAGAAGCAGAGAGGGAGCACGTGAAGAAGGGATACGACGAGCGAATTGAAGGAATGATTGGATTGGATCCCGGATCGGGGAGCATGCGGCAGGAACAGCGAATGCCAGCGAGGCAGCCGATCGATGGAGCTCGCTCGTCGTCGCCCACGTACGTACGAGCGATTCCCCCGTCAGCTGTTCTTGTTCGTGGCATGGCGCCTGTCGGAGCGGACGTGCTCCTGGTCAGGTGGTGGAATGCACCCGGTCGAAATCCTAAGTACTAAGAGTAGTTAGGGGGAGCGATCGTTGTTAGCTAGGTTGGTGGTGGCACGATGGTGACGAGAAGGATTTAGAGTGGTTCGGGCCGCCGGAGCGTAATACCCTACGTCCACTGTGGGTGTGTTCTTGTATTCCTGTATTCCTGTCTGTTGGAGAAGACGGTGGTCTCGTGTGCTTGTGCTTTGTGGGTTTTCAGAGGAGTCCCTGAGCCTGTCTGGGTCTGTGTTGCGTATGCCTCCCCTTTTATAGCCCAAGGGGGGCATGTACATGGTGGCCGGGCCCCGACAGGTGGTCCCGGCCCATTTCCTCTATGCTACAGTTCTATGCTGTGCCTGATGTCCAACGCTTCCATGCTTCGCGCCTATACCACCGTAGTGACCTGGTATGGCCTATCCGCCATATCGTCCTGTCGTCTGGATACGGCGCCGCACCGTCCTTCTTTACGCCGCCCTGTCCCATCGGCTGCTAAACCCGCTGAGGGGCTTCAGAGGCCGAGGGGCAGGCGATGCGCACGCGTGACAGGACAGGGCGCTCGTAGTAGCGTCGCAGAGCCGCTACCTAGTATTAGGCTGAGCGCGGCCGCCGCGCGTGGCGTGGCTCATGATGAGCACAGCGTACTTGTTTACTCAATATAGACCTTAGTGTAGCTGGGGAAATCAACTGTAGTGCCCTGTTATCGCCGTCGCGCCTTGGTAAGGCGTGCCCCTTTGCTTCGCCGCCGCCGCCTACCAGCGGCGGTGCCAGCGGCGATGGGGGCACGCCCGTCTGACAGCGGCGGCGTCAGCGGGCAACGGGGGCACGCCCGTCTGACACTCGTGGTGTCAGCAGCATCGGGACGTGCCTGCCTGACAGCGGCGGTGTCAGCGGCATCGGGCACGCCCACCTGCCCGCAATAAATGCGGCAGGTGGGCGAGGCGCCCGCCTGAAGGCCTCGCCACGCGCCCTGTGGGCACGTGGCAACACGAGACCTTCCCGTGCCCTGTGGGCACGTGGCGGCCCCGGACCACCGAGGGTGCTGGCCCCGGACCTCCCCGTGCTCTGTGGGCACGAGGCGGCCCCGGACCACCGAAGGTATGGGCTCCGGACCGAGAGGTCCGGACCTCTCCTGGCGTGGCTGGGGGAGGCTCGGTCCTCGAAGGAGGTCCGGGGCCTCCCCTGTGGGCCGGGTGCGCGGCCCAGCTTTTCCAAGGAGTAGGCCGGGCCCATCTGTACGCGGCCTTAGGCCCTCCTTGTACTGCAGTACTTACCTCCCTTAGTGATCTTTGTCTAGTGTAAGCGGGTACCCGGTTAGCTGGGTACCGACAGTGGCCCCTGGGCTCTCCTTTGGTGAGTTTTTCGAACCTGAGGTGAGCCCACCATCGCTTACTACACAAGCCGCCGGGAGCCGTGGGTGGTTACCGGTGTTTAGCCGTTAAGCTCATAGTTGGGCAGGGCCCACCACTTGATTTTTGGTCGAGGCTTTGACTCGCCTGACCCTGGAGGAGGCCTAGTCCACCCGACCCCGCGGGGTGGCCCCGTGGGCTCCCACGATCTGGGGGCGCGCGAGGGAACCTCCCGGGGAACGTGGGGGCTGGCCCGCATCGGGAACCGCGCGGCGGTTCACCTACTCCTTCCCCTGCCATTAAGGCGGGGCAGATAGTTACGTGGGCAGCCGTGCATAAAGCGGGAAAGGCAGGGGCCCCGCGCGTCGCGCCGAGATGCGCTTCCGCGAGCGGCCGCCGGTTCGCCTTCCTGCCTTTCTTGCTCTTCTACCCGCCTGCCATGACTGCATCCTTGGGCCCCTGCTGTCATAGACCTGGAGGCCCGTGGGTGCGTCCGCGCGCGCGTACACTTGACGTCCTCGGCTTTGCGGAGGATTGGGGGCAACCGTCAAATAGGGTCCTCGACCATCGGCCGAGCACATCCTTCTGCCATTTGCCCTTGCACCCCTCGCACCCGCTGCGGCGCTTCGTCTTCCTCGCAGCAGAGCTCTCATTTCTTGTCTGCTGCGTGCTCCTTCTCTTCCCCACCGCCAGATTCCTCAGCGATGGGTTCGGGCCACCAATCCTCCCGGGAGACCGAGGAGAACCTCACACGCGTCCGCCGCCTGGTCGGCTGGACGGACGCGGAGTGTCGCGACAATGTTCGCACGGGCTCCCTCCCCCACCGCAACTTGCAGCCGGGGGAGTTCGTCCTCTTCGTCCCCTACCTCTACTGTGGTCTGGGGATTCCGATCTCTTCCTTCTTCATGCTTCTGCTGGAGGCGTTTGGGCTGCAGCTCCAGCATCTCACCCCCCACTCCATCCTTCATGCGGCAATCTTTGCCCACTTCTGTGAGATGTTTGTGGGGGTTCCTCCCTGCGTGACGCTCTTCCGCCACTTCTTCTCGGTGAGGTGTTCCGGGAGGAGCTCGACGGAGATCGGCCGCTACTACTTCCTGCTGAAGGGGTCCGGGGGAAGGTCGACCTACCTCCCCACCTTTGCCAGCGCCAAGTGGGAGCACTGGCGCAATGACTGGGTGATCGTCAGGGCGGAGCCGAACGACCGGCTGGCTCTCCCTGACAGCAGTCCCGACGCATCCCTCCCGGAGGGTGCCTCGACGGATCTGCCACCCGAGTTCTCCCCCGTGCTGGCCAGGATCGCCGAGCTCGTCAGCGGCGGGCTGACCTCACTGCACGTTCTCGCGGACTTCCTCAGGCGGAGGCTCGCCCCCCTGCAGATGCGGCCAAGGCTGGCGTGGAGCTACACCGGCTCCAACGACTGCAGCCGGGTGGTGCGTGGCGAAGACCACGACCTGACGCCGCTCCTGCTGGAGGAATGGGTGCGGTGCGTCACGGACGTGAGTTTCCCTCCGGAGCAGCTGCGCCTGCCGTCCGCTATCGTGCCGCTCTGCCGCGACCAGGCCTTGCGGACGGCGGTGCTCCGAGAGATGCCCACGCTCGACGACGGCGGCCTCGCGGCGCGGCAGCTTGGGGGCGACCCCAACCGGGTGGTCCACATTGCCGACGCCCCGGTTGGGGGTTCTGGTACCAGAGGCACCGCTCCTGCTGACAAGGGCAAGGGGCCGGTGGCAGCGTCCCCCGTCGTTCCGCCGGCGGGCGGTGAGGAGACGCGGCGAAGGCTGGTCCGCGGCGACGGGACCTTTGTCTCGGAGCCCGACCCGAAGCGTCAGCGGACCTCGGGGGAAGGAAGCTCCTCTGGGCATGGGGAGCGAGTGCCACCGCCACCTCCGGGCCAGCGGCACCCTCAGCGCCAGGCACCTCCCCCGATGCCGGACCAGCCGCGGCGGCCCTCTCCGGCACAGCCGGCCTCGGGCCCGCGGCAACAGCAGCCACCGGCAGTGCCGGCCGCAGATCGGCAGCCGCGGCGAGGCTCTGGCCTTCGTGGCCGCTGGTCGGCGCCTACTCTGAGGTAAGTCTTTTAGATTGGTTTCGAATACTTCACGGCACCACGGCTAGCTTTTTCAGGCTTCTCAGCCTTTCGCCGTGTGTTTTGTTTAGGCCGACACGCCCGGCCGGCGTTCCTCCCCCCAGCGGCTCTGGTGGCCGGGTGACCACGGCGGAGAAGTGCGCCCCTGGTGGTCCGACGGCGGGGGACGCCTCGTGGGCCTGGGCTACGACCGAGGGGCCTGCACCGGGGGCCACCCCGTCTGTCCGGCCCCAGGCCCCAGGTGGACCGACGCCGGGGGGCGTCTCGGGGGTCGAGACCGCACCCCGAGTGCCTGCTGAGGGGGCAGCTCCGGACGCGCAGCCCCAGGCACCAGGCAGCCCGATGCCAGAAGGCGTTGCGGCCCAAGGGCCTGCGCCGGGGGCGGCTCCTGACGCTCGGACCTCAGAGCCTTCGTCGCCCGCCGCCCAGACGACCAGCCCCGGATCTCCGCCCCGTGCCGAGGGGGAACTGGAGGAGGTTCTGGGTAGGCCGCTCCTGCCCCTGCCCCAGCCGGGTGGAGCCCCTCTCCCTCGCGTGCTGCGTCGGGCGCGCCAGGCCCTGGACGACGCCCAGGAGGCGCTCCAGCTGGAGTGGGCCCGGCTGCAACAGGAGCGCGAGGGCCTGGACGGCTGGCGGGCCCGTCTGGGGGAGCAGATCGAAGCCACCACCGCCCAGCACACCCAGACCCGTGCGGAGCTTTCCACTGCCCGCACCGAGCTCGATGCCGACCGCGCGGCCTTCCATGAGGACCTGCAGAGGCTCATTGGCCGAGAGCGCGCGGTTGGGATCCGCGAGAAGCAGGCCGAGGTGGGCGAGGCGCGGCTGAAGCTCGAGCAGGCGAAGCTGGAGTCCGCGTGGAAAGGCGTGGAGCAGCGCCGGCAAGAGCTGGTGGAGGTGTCTGAGCGGCAGGCTGCTGTCAACGCTGAGCTCGACAAGATGAAGCTGAGGCTTGTCGAGCGCGAGGCAGCAGTTGCGGCCCGCGAGGACTCCGTCGCTCAGCGGGAGGCGTCGGCCAAGGCTCTCAGGGACTCCGCTGCTCGCCAGGCCGCCACGCTCAAGGTCCGCGAGGACTGGGTGAAGTCCCGGGAAGCGGAGCTGGCGGACCAGGATAGGCAGCTGCGGGCTGAGCGGGCCGCCCTGGAGCAGCTGAAGCAGGGTGCTGCCCAGCAGGCGGCGGTGGAGGACCGGGAGCAGATGCGCGCCGGCCTTGAACACATCGCCGACTGGGCCGGGGAGGCGAGTTCGGCTCTGGTACTGCTCGGACTGAGTCCGATCCGGGTGACAGAGCCACCGTCCACTATTGCGGACGCCTTCCCCGTTCTTGACTCGGTGGTGGAGCGACTCCGGCGCCTGGACTCCACGCTCGGGGAGCGCCTTGAAGCCGAGGGCCGCGAGCTGTGCCGCCTCGTGGTGGAGCACCTCCTGGTCTGCTTCCGGAGCCACGACCCCGCCATTTCCTTGGACCCGGTTATCGCAGGTCCGGTGGAGGAAGCGGAGGCCGCCGCCCGAGACAGCGTGCAGGAGGCGGTGGAGGTCGTTGCCGCCTAGTTCCAGCGGACCCCTGTAGACGAGGACCCGGATGTACCGGGGACAGGAGCCTCCCCAGCGCCGTAGGGCAACAGCTTTTGCTGTTTTGTTTTGTTTTTTTTGTTTTTTTATATATGTAAAACATTAGTATGCCAAGTAATATAAGAATGGTAGTTGCGACTTATCTCCATTTACTCCTTGCTGCATGCTGGTGTGTTGTCACCTGACCCCCTGGCCCCCTGGTAGGTAGGCTCTAAGTTTTGAGGCTGGCTACCACCGAGTCAGAGGCCAGACCTGCATGCAACTCACGGCAAACGTCAGTGTCGCACCTACGGGACCTACTCTGAGTTGACCTTTTCCGCTATTCGAGGCCCGGAGCGTTTGCTGTTCGGGCCAGGGGCCAGGATGTTTGTTCGTGGGATAGCAGGGTGTGTGAGTTAAGGGTACGGAACCAGGCAAAACTGCGACACAGCCCTGGACCATCCTTAGTCCAAAACATCTTAGCTCTGGTCCGGTCCTGCAGTCGTTCGGACCTCTCTTAGCGAAACAAAGGTAACCGCGCTGCCTCGAAGTCCTTGGAGCCGCAGTCGGACCTTGCTGGGGGTGCGCCATTAGCTTAGGGGGTGGTCCGGAGCACTAAACGCACTGTTCCTGATACTGGGGGAACTCACGGCGTGGTAGGGAGTGTTCAGTGCTTAGGGTATGAGACCAGGCTAAGCAGCTGACAGCTCCATGCTACCAAGGCGAGCCTCTTTTCTCTGGACCTGGCACCCAGTATTCCGGACCTCCTTCCCAGCCTCTGTGCTAACCGTTTCACACTCAAGCTGCTAAGTCCTGCTGGTTCCAGGAGATTTTTAGGCGAGAGTAGGATTCCACGCAGGGGTTAGGAAAAATTGAAATAGATGGCAGCTGAGTAAGCAGTAGGGTAACAGCGTAGGCAAGGATTTCAGGGCTAAACTCTTTCTTTAATCAAGCGGTACAGGGTGTCATGTGATGTCAGCCAGAGGTCGGGATTACAAGGGCGGACCTTCACCGCTCTGGTCCACATGGTGGTCCTACTTAGCTTACAAAAAGAAAGAGGGTTGCCCTGAATTTCTTGCCTACGGATAAAACTTACGGAGGTGTTCTATATTCCAAGGGTTCGGCAGCGGAACTCCTTCCTCTGTGGCGAGGTGAACGCAACCGGGGCGACTAACTTCTGTCACCTTGAAGGGGCCTTCCCAGCTGGGGGAGAGCTTGTTGCGCCCTTCTCGGCTCAAGATGCGCCTCAGGACCAGGTCTCCAGGTTGGAGCACCCTGCCCCGCACGGTTCGCTCATGATATCGTTTGAGCGATTGGTTGTACCGTGCGTTCCGGATTGCAGCCTGCCATCTTTGCTCCTCGACGAGGTCGACGTCGTCGCACCTAGCTTGTTCCTGCAAAGATTCATCAAAAGCTTGGACCCGTGGGGAGCCCAAGAGTATTTCTGGTGGGAGGCATGCCTCGGCCCCGTATACCAGGAAGAATGGGGTTTCCCCGGTTGCTCAGCTGGGTGTGGTCCGGTTCCCCCATAGCACGCAGGGGAGCTCATCAACCCATTTCGCACCGTGCTTTTCCAAGCAGTTGAAGGTGCGGGTTCTGAGCCCCTTGAGGATTTCTGCGTTAGCTCTTTCGACCTGTCCATTGCTCCAAGGATGTGCTACAGAGGCGAAACATAACTGGATGCCAACGCCGTCGCAGTAATCCTGGAAGACCCGGCTCCTGAACTGGGTCCCGTTGTCCGTTATGATACGGCTGGGGACACCGAACCGGCACACAATGGACTTAAGGAAAGCTGTTGCAGTTCCTTGGGTGATGCTCACTACTGGGGTTACCTCAGGCCATTTTGTGAATTTGTCAATGGCGACGTAGAGGTACCGGTACCCACCGACAGCTCTAGGGAAAGGTCCCAGGATGTCCACCCCCCATACCGCGAAGGGCCAAGAGGGTGGAATCATCTGCAGAGACTGAGCCGGTGTGTGTATCTACTTTGCGTGGAACTGACACGCCTTGCAGGACCTTACTAGCTCAGCTGCATCCTGGAGCGCTGTCGGCCAGTAAAAGCCATGCCGAAAGGCTTTACCGACCAGCGTACGGGACCCTGAATGATTCCCGCACTCGCCTCCATGGATCTCCGCGAGTAAATCGCGGCCCTTCTCCCGGGTTATGCATCGCATGAGGATGCCATTGGCGCCACGCCTGTAGAGATCCCCTTCTACTAGCGTGTAGCGTTTAGCCAACCGCACTATGCGCTCAGCAGACACACGTTCTTCGGGAAGGATTTTGTCCTTCAGGTAGTCCCGGATCTCTGAGATCCGTGCATCGGGACTGCCCTGAGCCATTGGATGTGTCCCTGATGACATGTCGGGGTCATCAGTCCACATGATCCTTGGTGGGCTCCAGAGATGGAGGACCACCGGGACTGCTAGCTTCGAGGTGCTAGTTCTGCCCCCTTCGCCCAGTTCGGCTGGCTGGGCGGTTGGTCTCAGCAGGTGTCTTTTGAAGACGCCCTCGGGTACTGGGCCCCGAGTCGATGCCCTCGCGGAGAGGTCATCTGCCACTGAGTTGAGGTTCCTGGGAACGTGCTGCAGTTCTAGGACCTCGAAGTCCTTCTCGAGCTCCCTCACTCGCATGAGGTATGCTGCGAGCTGGGGGTTATTGCAGCAGCACTCCCCCCGGACCTGTCTGATCACCAACTGGGAATCCCCCTTAACCAGGAGTTGCTTGATTCCCAGTGACTGAGCGATCATGAGCCCGAAGATCAAGCCTTCGTATTCCGCCATGTTGTTAGTGGCTTTGAATTCGAAGCATACTATGTACTTTACTTGATCCCCGTTCGGGTCCACGAGGGCCACCCCTGCTCCGGACCCTTTTTCGCGGGCGGACCCGTCGAAGAAGAGAGTCCAGTGCGGCTCGGTGAAAACCCGGACGGTCCTGTCTGGCCGGGAAGGTTCCGCCTCGGCTTGCGGACCCCCAGATTCCAAGGTGGTGGGAGTCCACTCTGCGATGAAGTCGGCCAAGACTTGGCTCTTGGTAGCACTTCGGGGCTGGAAGTCGAGTTGGAACTCTGCCAGCTCCGCGGCCCACTTGGCAATATCCCAGTGGCGTTAGAATTGCGCAGGATTGCTCTTAATGGGTAAGAGGTCACCACGACAACCTTATGCGCCTGGAAATAATGGCGCAACTTTCTGGAAGCAATAAGTAATGCGTAGGCGAACTTGTGAGCTTCCAGATATCTGGCCTTTGCCCCGTGGAGGACCTCACTGACGTAATATACTGGCTTCTGGGTGGCCCGGACCTTAGTGGTAGGTCCGAGGCCACCTCCCCCTGCCAGGCTGGCCCACTGGGCGGCTTGGCCTCCAGCTTCTGGTGGCTTACCGCCTTGGCAGGGCAGCGTGCCAACCGGACCTCCGGTATCGGGGCCGGCTGCAGCTCCTGTGGTGGGCGGACCACCACCTTCCACTTGGGGGACCCCGGTGTCTCCCTCATGGGAATGGGCTGGTCGCTCGGCGACCAAGACCATGCTTACTACCTCGGATGTCGCCGCGAGGTAGAGAAACAGGGTCTCACCAGACTCTGGCGCCACTAAAACGGGTAGAGTAGTGAGATGCTGCTTCAACTCCTGGAAGGCTTGTTCAGCCTCTTCGGTCCATATGAATGGTCCGGACTTCCTCAAAAGCTTGAAGAAGGGCAGGGCTCTCTCGGCTAGCTTTGAGATAAATCGGCTGAGGGCTGCCAAGGACCCAGTGAGTTTCTAGAGGTCCTTGATGCAGGCCGGCGGCCGCATAGCCTCGATTGCCCTGATCTTGGTTGGGTTTGCCTCAATGCCGCGATGTGACACTAGGAAACCTAACAGCTTACCAGCCGAGATGCCAAAGACGCATTTCTCGGGGTTCAGCTTCGTGCGCGTTGTGCGCAACCTGTCGAAAACAAGGGCCATGTCTTCCATCAAGGACGACCCTACCCTGGTCTTGACGACAATGTCATCGACATAGACCTCTACTATGTTTCTGATCAGGTCATGGAACGTGAAATTCATGGCACGCAGAAACGTAGGTAAAGCATTCCTCAGACCATATGGCATTACAACGTAACAATACAACCCATCTACTGTTACGAAGGCTGTATGCCTCTTATCCTCCTCATCCATCTGGATCTGATGAAACCCAGAGTACGCATCCAAAAAAGACAAAAGTTCACACCCGGAGGTGGAATCTACTATCTGGTCTATGCGTGGGAGGGGATAAGGGTCTGGAGGACATACTTTGTTGAGACTGGTGTAGTCGATACACATCCGAAGCTTCCCGTTCGCCTTGGGGACGACCACCGGGTTGGCCAGCCACTCGGGGTGATGGACCTCCTCGATGAAGCCCGCGTCCAGGAGCTTCCGGACCTCCTGACGGATGAAGTCCTGGCGCTCCACGGACTGCCTCCGTGGCTTTTGCCGCACCGGCTTGGCGTCTGGGCTGATCTTCAGACGGTGCTCAATCACTTCCCTAGGGATCCCAGGCATCTGCGATGGTTCCCAGGCGAACACGTCGACATTTGCCCGGAGGAAAGCAACGAGCGCGTCTCCCTATTTCTCTCCCAGATTCCCTACGATGCGGGTGGTCTGGGAGGGCTCCGCCCCGATCTGGACGGTCTTGACCGGCACGTCCTCTGGGTCAGAAGGGCGTACCTTGGGCACCTTTGGTTCCTTAACAGGAACCTTGGCCCGAGAGGTCGAGGGGTTGTCCCCCGCCGGGTTCGCTGCGTCAGTAGCGAGAGCATGGAGCTTCTCTACCGCGGCGACGGCTGCGTGGCGGTCTCCGGGGACGGCATCTTCACGACCAAGTACCCGTAATGAGCAATGGCCATGAAGCGGTACAGTGCCGGTCTGCCAATGATGGCGTTGAACGGCAGGTTGACTTCCGTGACATCGAACTGGACGTTCTCTGTGCGGAACTTCTCCGGGGTCCCAAAGGTGACCGGCAGGTCGATCTTCCCTTTCGGGTAGATCGGCACTGGACCCACGGCAGAGAATGGGCGTGTCGGAGCCAGGCGTGACTCCGGAATCTGCAGCTGTTTGAAGGCTGCGTGGCTGATGATGTTGAGGGCGGCTCCGCCGTCGATCAACACGTGGTGGAGCCGTATATTGGCGACCACTGGCGATGTGATGATCGGCAGTACGCCAGCCCCAGCCATGTTCTCTGGGCAGTCGGCCGGCCCGAAGGAGATGGTGGTGTCTCTCCACTTGTGGTGTGGAGCCACCCCAGGGACGCTCGGCCTGACCGAGAGGACTTCTCGGCGTAGGGCCTTCACGTCCCGCCGGGAAGAGACCGCCCAGCTTCCGCCGTACATAACGTACAGCCTCTTGCGACGTTCATTGTCGCTGGATTCGGAGCTGGAGTGGCCTAGAGCGTAGACGCTCTTGAGCTCCCGCTCCGGGGGCTGGTAGCCCATCTCCTTGCCCCCAGCGGCGGGCCCGCCGTCGCTGGTAGCCTTCCCCTTGCCAGGGCGCTGGCGTGGGGGCGAGTTGTCCTTGGCCGGACGCTCTCGGCGCTCACTGAGACGCCGCTGCATGAGCTTTTGTATCTCGCGGCAGTCGGCGGCGTTGTGACCGCTGTTGGGATGAACAGGACATGAGCCGCCACTGTTCCGCGCCTGTTGCCTCGGGCGCTTGCCGCCGGTGTCGCGGCCTCCAGGTGCTGCCGCAGCGACAGGGGCCCCTTCCAGGAACCTCTCAGGGCGTCGGCCCTTCTTCTTTTTCTTGCCGCTCTCTCGGGCGGCACCGGCAGAGGCGCTTGGCTGGGCAGTCCTGTCCTATTGTGGGGAGTGCCACGCACGCCCCTCTGCGGCCCTAGCGCACTTGTCCGCCAGCGCGTACAAGGTGGCGACGTCCTGTACTTGGCGGGTCGCCAGTTTCTCCAGCATCTTCTCATCACGGACGCCTTGCCAGAAGGCTGTGATGATGGACGCGTCGGAGATGCGGGGGATTGTCCCTCGCACCTTGGCGAAACGAGCGATGAACGCTCGGAGGGATTCGCCAGGCTCCTGACGTACTGCATGGAGGTGGGCCTCCACGCCGTACTGTTGGCACGCACTCGCGAAGTTCGCCTGGAACAGAGCGCAGAGCTCCTCCCAGGACCGGATTGACCCGGGGGTGAGGTTCATGAGCCAAGTCCAGGCCGGCCCAGACATGGCGACATGGAAGTACGACGCCATAACGGCGTCGTCTCCGCCAGCCGCTGTGATAGCGGTGACGTACACCTGCAGGAATTCCGACGGGTTGGTATTCCCGTCGTACTTTTCCGGCAGGTGCGGCCGGAACTTCTGCGGCCAGCGCGCGGAGCGGAGACTGTCCGCGAGTGCGGCGCAGCCAACTCCAGCCGATACGACCCCTGGTGGCGTTTGCACGCCAACCGGGGGTTGCACGCAAGCCGGGGGCTTAGGTGCTGCAGCGGCGAACGCCGCGTCAAGGTTCTTGCCCTTGGCGGCATTTGGCTGCATCCGTGGTTGCTCCACGGTGGTGGGGGTGCCTGCTCGCCGGCGGTTGAGCTCAGCTCGCAGGTCTTCCGTCTGCGCGCTCCTTACTGAGGGGGAGCGCGCGGATGTTGCCGCATCGTGCTGCCTGCGGCGGTTTGACCTCCCCCCGCTGCTGGGAGGGAGTCGCGACCCAGTCCTAGCTGGGCCAGGGGTGACCTCAGCTAGGTGAATCAGGCGATCTACATCGCTTCGCCACTGCGCCAGGGCGCTAGGTGAGGCTGTCGGCCCCGGGGGGTTACGAAGCAGCTCCCTGGCTGCGGCGAGCGGGCCGCTGGCAGCAGCGGGGTTCGCCGTGGCGGCGTTTGCTGCTACAGCGCTTGCTACTGCAGTGTTTGCAGCAGCGGCGCCCCCCGCGGGGCGTCGAGGGAGCCGTGGCGTCCGCGCCGCGCCCTCAGAATGGTGGGGGGAGGCCTGCGACCCAGTCGAGGCCACCTCCTCTGATGCGGCTGCATCCTCATGGAAATCGCGGATGCGCACCATCATGCGGTGAGGGATGATGCTAACTGACCCCTATCCCCTACCTGGCGCGCCAAATGTCGGAGCGGACGTGCTCCTGGTCGGGTGGCGGAATGCACCCGGCCGAGATCCTAAGTACTAAGAGTAGTTAGGGGGAGCGATCGTTGTTAGCTAGGTTGGTGGTGGCACGATGGTGACGAGAAGGATTTAGAGTGGTTCGGGCCGCCGGAGCGTAATAACCTACGTCCACTGTGGGTGTGTTCTTGTATTCCTGTCTGTTGGAGAAGACGGTGGTCTCGTGTGCTTGTGCTTTGTGGGTTTTCAGAGGAGTCCCTGAGCCTGTCTGGATCTGTGTTGCGTATGCCTCCCCTTTTATAGCCCAAGGGGGGCATGTACATGGTGGCCGGGCCCCGACAGGTGGTCCCGGCCCATTTCCTCTATGCTACAGTTCTATCCTGTGCCTGATGTCCAACGCTCCCATGCTTCGCGCCTATACCACCGTCGTGACCTGGTATGGCCTGGAGATCCGCCATATCGTCCTGTCGTCTGGATACGGCGCCGCACCGTCCTTCTTTACGCCGCCCTGTCCCATCGGCTGCTAAACCCGCTGAGGGGCTTCAGAGGCCGAGGGGCAGGCGATGCGCACGCGTGACAGGACAGGGCGCTCGTAGTAGCGTCGCAGCGCCGCTACCTAGTATTAGGCTGAGCGCGGCCGCCGCGCGTGGCGTGGCTCATGATGAGCACAGCGTACTTGTTTACTCAATATAGACCCCAGTGTAGCTGGGAAAATCAACTGTAGTGCCCTGTTATCGCCATCGCGCCTTGGTAAGGCGCGCCCCTTTGCTTCGCCGCCGCCGCTTGCCAGCGGCGGTGCCAGCGGCGATGGGGGCACGCCCGTCTGACAGCGGCGGCGTCGGCGGGCAACGGGGGCACGCCCGTCTGACACTCGTGGTGTCAGCAGCATCGGGGCGTGCCTGCCTGACAGCGGCGGTGTCAGCGGCATCGGGCACGCCCACCTGCCCGCAATAAATGCGGCAGGTGGGCGAGGCGCCTGCCTGAAGGCCTCGCCACGCGCCCTGTGGGCACGTGGCAACGCGAGACCTTCCCGTGCCCTGTGGGCACGTGGCGGCCCCGGACCACCGAGGGTGCTGGCCCCGGACCTCCCCGTGCTCTGTGGGCACGAGGCGGCCCCGGACCACCGAAGGTATGGGCTCCGGCCCGAGAGGTCCGGACCTCTCCTCGCGCGGCTGGGGGAGGCTCGGTCCTCGAAGGAGGTCCGGGGCCTCCCCTGTGGGCCGGGTGCGCGGCCCAGCTTTTCCAAAGAGTAGGCCGGGCCCATCTGTACGCGGCCTTAGGCCCTCCTTGTACTGCAGTACTTACCTCCCTTAGTGATATTTGTCTAGTGTAAGCGGGTACCCGGTTAGCTGGGTACCGACAGCGCCCCACAGCGACAGCGCCTGACATGATCCCACAAAATCCGCTGCTGAATCCGTATCGTAGCGGCAGAGCAACTGGGCTGCGGCTTATTGCCTTTAAGTAGTGCCAAAGTAAGCGCCCCGGCGCCGTGCACATTGGCGAAATCGATTGTGATGCAAGTTGTTGCCAAGTTGGAGTAGATATATGTAAAGCTCGATCATCATGTGATGCAAACGCCATGCAACTGAAGCATGCATGCATGCTTGCTGCTGAAGCTCAGAGCTCGGGTTATTAACGGTTTAATCCGGGGGCGTCGTCAACGTCCGCAGATTACGAGCCTGCCTAGCACAGTAGCACTCGGTAGTTTTCGTGAAGATATGAAGTGACCATGCGTGATAGTCTAAGTCTAGACATGGACGACAGCTGAAATAAGCAACCTGCACCGGTAGTCTGCAGTATTGGCTCGCTGCGTTTCTCATCCCGAACCGACGACGGGATTGCTGTTGCTGCCGAGCAAAGTCTCGGTGCCGGGGCGGCTGCTGCTCGTCTGCTCCCTGTCCCTGCAGCTAATAAGCTGAGGCTAGCATCGCCTCCTCACGTGCAAACGATCCTCTTGTCTGGCGACTCGCCACGGCAGCGCCGTAATCCCCATGCGCAGCTGGAGCTGGCGCTGGCGCTGCAGCGCAGGAAATAATTCTGTCACTCTGACAACCCACAAGCGCTTAAACAAATGCTGCCGGCCGCCGGGTCATCGCTGAATCAGAAACCATCGTCTCGTGCGGGTGCCGGCCGCAAAGCTCAGCATGCCTTCCCTCCCGTCCTTTGCTGCACCTTGGCAGCTGCTGCGTTGATCATGTGGCGCGCTATTTTAATCGCCGGTGGTTGTCAGCTCTGACTGAGAAATCCCAGAGTCAGAGCCGCTGCAGCTCTCTGACTTTGCGATAGTATTATAGGCCGCGAGCGGAATGCATGCAGGCAAATGCAGATGCTGTTGGGTGGCCGTGTTGGTTGCATCTTGCGACGATGCATGAGTGGGGGCAGGCACGCAGCTGGATCAAAGCGTTTACCCCGCGCGATCGAGATTCTTCCGGTTCCATCGACCGGGAGCAGGCAGTGCATGCATCGAGATCGCCACATTAGGGCGCCCCTAATGCCATTGCCAGCTCGGATCGAACACTACTGGGTTAGGATCAGAATCGTCACATTGTGGATTTGTGGTGGGAGGGGTATGCAGGTTCAGTGTCTCTTTGTCCTCTGTTGGCGTTGACAACCCTAGTAATCTCTCCAACTTGAGTTCTACAAATCTCTTCACCGACACCTCTGCACAACAGCCCTATCCTATGGCATGGCATGGCATGGTTACTTTGTTCTGTTACTCTCACCAGTTACTTATTACATATCCAAATGTCAACTAACAACCATGTGTACGGTGGGTGCAGAAAACCATTCCCTTTTTTTTCTGGTTATTATCATCGCGGTGGTGCCCTTTCAGAAGAACTTGACTTACTGTACACCACAGTTCATCTAATGCATAGCTTATACAGCCGTAATGTATACAGCATCACGTTAATGAAATTAATCATGGTAGATAGTGGCTGGGATCCACAATGTAATATTTGGCTACAGTTGTATTCTCGATAGCATTTTTTTCCCCTATGAACCGAAATAGAAGGATAGAAACTGACTACTTTTGCCCACAAACTGGAGTTCTATAGGGTTTTCTTCCAACATTTTTTTTTTCACAAAAGTGCCAACTGCTAAGCACATATTTCATCAAGAGAAAACTTATTCCAACAAAGTCCAGGAGACATTCCTGGGCTTTGTAATTTTACTCAGGACAGAACACAATTTGGGCTGGCCATGAACCTTCATCATACTGAAACCAAATTTTACAGGAATGCAAACGTATTATGTCGAGCACCCTGGTCTGAATCCAGATGGGCACCCTGGTCCGAAGTCTTGACAATTGATAAACCAAGGTTTCATTTGACCAAACCCAGCCAGTAATATGGTGTGCAAAGAAAGTCATCAGCTGTCTTGGTCTCGAATAAATGTGCAAATTAAAGCTGTCTCGATCCGTCACGTTACCATGGCAAACAATGGATCATCTCAGGGTATTACCCAAGCGATAAACGAAGACTGAAAGAGAAGACTCCAGTTTTATATAGTTATGTTCTCTGGAGGGTCCAGCACGTCAAGGTAAACGATCACACTCACATCTTAGCCGCAAAGTCTCCTGCCCCATCTGCAAGGATTCTTCCTATTGGTAGCAAAGCAAAGGTACCCTCGGCGAAAGGGCGCAGGAAAGTGCAGTACACATTGACGAGCGCCGGTTTGTCACCATCACACTCACACTGTCACAGCTCACATGTCTCGAGTGAACAACTGAACATGAGAGAGTAAAGTGGACTTGACCTAATGCGATGGGCCTCCTTGGCCTGCCCCGCCTTTGTACGAAAAAGAACAGGAGGATTTACTGAAACTCACACGTAATTTCGGAGACATACAATTGGGATGATGACAGGTAGCCAACTTGTTGCAATTAATTGGTGATTGCACACGGCTTCATGGTTGGGATCAGTTAATCTTTTTGTCGAGTCCTTTCCGATCCACTCGAGACTACAGCGACTATCAAAAAACACAGCTTCTCCTCTACAAGTTACAATTTTTTTAAAACGTGAGAAAGGGGTAGTTTAAACAGCAGCACGAGGCCGAGACCCGGCCAGACAGCCCCAGGCAGCCAAAAAATAAAATAAAACAAAAGGGACAGAACACGAACAACACGACCGAATGGAAGGAAAACTAGAAAAGCCTCCCAGCCAGCAGCAAGACAATCTTAGCGAAACCCACGCAAGCCCAAAGGCTCGCTTCTTCTAACACCAATCGCGTCAGGGGCACAGGCTGGCTGAAGGGCCTTCCTTCTGATGATCCTATTATTATGTTCTTTCCAGGACACCAGGCAACCAAAACGATCATGATCACCCAGCAGCTGCCTGACCTGTCATTCTCGTTTACAGGAGCTCCTGATCTAATCGAACGTGCAGCAATCTCGGACAAAGAAAATGTGCACGTCCCTAGGGTTCTACTTCATAGTTTAAAAGCACATGATCTGTTGCAAGATGCAACTTACATGCAGCCCACTATCCTGCCTTTGTGTAGTAGTACATGATTGTTTCCAGAAATTCTGACAAAACAATTTACCACAAAACCAAACAGCCTAAAGGTGTTTTCTGGCGAGTTTATCATAGTACCAAGCTTGAGAACAAGCAGTGGTACAAAACTAGCTCCTCAACTCGACAGCTACCCTTATAAAAAAAAATCGACAGCTACTGAGATGATCTGATAACTGGATATGGGATTTCCTAGTAAAAGAAACCAAGGACCTCCCTCCCACATTCATTCTCCTCACCTCTTCGTGGTCCGTGATGCCAGCAGAGGTGGTAAGAATGATGTAACCAAACTGCAAAATGCAAAATGAAGTTCTCAATAAACATGGCTCAAATTATTACAATGCATGATATGAAGTTCTCCATAAACTTGGTTCAAAAGATGAATATGCAATTATGCATTAGATAAATGATGTTTGCACAAAAGCTTTACTTCCTATTCACTAACCTGACGTGAGGGAAGCAGCCTTGCGGTCCAGGACTCGATTTGCTTCACGTTAATGTCAAAGCATGGGCTGACCACGCCACACCTTGTTCAGTCTACCATTGAGTTCAACGACAATCTTACCTGAGCGATGATCAACAAACTCAAACTCACCCTGCGGTAAAAAAGGACACAACCACTCATGGTGAGTTTAAAACAGCCCTGTCATAGTTTTACATTTAGATCATCAAAAGGAGGCGCATATATGATAAATGGTAGAGAAAATACAATGCTTTTGCATGATGATGAGGAACTTGGTGATGACCTTGGATGGAGACCAGACCATCACTTGGCGCTTGCCACACTTCTCAGTGTTGTACATCCTCTTAAGGGCAGTCATTAAGCACACTGACTCTCACCACTTTTGCTAAAAACATATATAAAGAAGTGACAGTCAGGCTACATCAGTATCAAAGAGGTAACTGGAGCCATCAACTGTTTCTTTTAGACAGCAAAGTCCAAATACTGTATGCCCATTAGTATGATAGTACTGAGTATCTAGAGCCTTAATTTTTGTAATGAAATCTGGTAATTAACACACTGGTGTCAACAAGTATGACTGTTCTATTTTTTAAAATGAAGTTTCTTCAATTTTTGTAACATTGGAAAGGAGAACTAGCACTTAACGAATCTACAGCCTCATCATCTGTTTAGCTCAGGAAGATTGTAGCTAATCAGCTATCCTCCACTTACGCCAAGTCAACGTTTCTTACAGCTACAATTCTAATAATGCAGGTTAGCAAATTCTAATTGACGAGGCAGAATACAGTGCTGTTTTGAGTTCCAGACCCTTCCATATACTAATGAGGCCCAAAAAACATGTTCAGATTGCAACCTGTAAATGAACTCAACTATAGAAATGGTTCGTTAGAGCCCCTACCTTCATGCTTAAATTTTACTTCCTGTAACAAAGCACCCCTTGTTTTCATCTCTTTTAAGATCGAGGAGTATGAACACAGGTTCATAATCACTTCCAAGCAGTCTGAAGCTATCACACGCTTGCACATTCCAAGGTCAAGTGCCAAGGAAATCGCCTCATTACAGGCTAGTGTCTGTAGAGAATGTGTATCCACCAGGCCATCAACAACAATAGCACTAGCAGAAAAATATTTTCTGGTGCTATCCCTGCACACTACGCCCACAGTTCCTTTATCTCCAAATCACACCATTCCGCCGTCAACATTGATCTTCAACCAATTTCAGGTGGAGGTATCCATTTGGGAGCATTTTGCTTTTTTTTCATTACTCTTTTTTGCCTGCCCCTCTTCACAGAAAACAGCTACTGCCATATCTTCAAGAAATTTCGAAACATAACCAAAAGTTGACAGCAGACTTTGGAATATATCCTCATGAATGGCTTTTGCTGCAACCCCCCCCCCCCGACCCCACCCCCAAAAAACATATATGACGACCATGTTTTAAAAGGCGGCCAAGTTTCTTGCATGAAGAACAACCATAACCTCGCATTATTGATTTCTGTTGCCAGCATATGCTCAGTGATATCATCATCAACTAACGGCCAAACACATGGTGGCATTGTAAACTTAAAAAGGGCATGCCTCCATGAATCAATATCAACACATAATTTGCGCTCAGTATTTTCTATCACGGACCGTTCTTCTATAACTTCAACGGTTGACAAAGAGTTATGGGCTAACCTCCAAGCAAAAAAAAAAAAATTATATGGTAACTTGTCCCTTCAAAATAATTTCCATCTCTTCCTATCTCCTTCACTGTCTTAGCTCTCAACTTTAGAGTCAAGCCAATCTTGTCTTTGATTCCTAATATGAACAAGCATTCTATAAGCAGGATTTAATAGAGAAGATACCATTCCATTCATAATGTTGTGCCCAGAAATCATCTTTTCAACGAATAACTCAAAGGGATATTTTTTATTACCAAGGCATCCAGCTCATAGAAGTGCTTTCGTATAACATCCTCCTTCCATTGCATCGATGTATGATCTATTAGTTCACTAACATATTGGGTGGATTAGGTACTTTAGATGCCATTGACCGCAAGGCAGTATCTCTTGGGAGCCAATTTTGTTTCCAAATACTTGTACTTTCATCATTCCCAGTTCTTCTAATCAAGCATTCTTTAAGGACATCTAGCTCTCCAGATTTGTGATGGTCTACTTCCCATCCAGCATTTTAAAAATGATCATTAGTAAAACATATTGCCTTCAGTATCCAGGCACTCAAGCGACAGATATAGACCCACTATTCATAGACAACCTTGGGCCTTCCATGTGCAGATGATGGAATGGGTTGAGAATCTCATACATGGGGGTGTGTTTAACGGCCCACGTCCACATCACATATGGTTTCCCCCTCTGTTTTACCATTTTGATTTACTATTTGGTAGTGGCAGCATATATCACACTTTTCATTTGAGAAAGGTTTCCCCATTTTATTTCATGAATAAAACTACCTTATGTTACAGCATTTAAGTTCCATCTATTCTAGGTGCATCCACCATCTAGTACAGAATCCACAAGATAAATCCCAACAATCACAATGAAAAGAACAGGACAAGATCTCGGCGATGTTGGTCAAAACTGCAAAATTATTACTCCTACAAACAATAAGCAGTTGCAAATAAGTATTCCGAAGCCGAGCTTTACGCATCATTGTTGCATGATGAAATAGAGCTGACTATCATTTACACCTAAAAAAGAACTGAACATTATTTACAGTTAAAAAAAGGAACCGAGCATCGTACTACGGCCTGTCATAAATACATCTTCACGAAATAATACATTGGTACCCACCTAAGTATTTCACCCCCTCCCCCACTTGAATTTTGGACCTTGGATCTACATCAAACTCTCATACAACGGCTCCCATTCTTTCTTCCTCTTACAACCTTCTTCCTCCACCATGGCTGTGTGAGGAGCTTGACACCCCTGGACCACCCACCTCCTCCTGTATCTGGTGGCTCCCGCCGCTGGACCTACCGCTGCCGCCAGCCCACCACACGAACCCTGCTTCACCGGGCCACCACCATGACGCCCCCACCCAACCAGCCTTCCCTCTAGTCCCGAAATCCCCTAGCCCCAATCCCAAATCCTTAACCAGAAAATTCGAGTGTGGGGAGAAGAAGAAACACCCGTGTGATATAGCAAAGCAAAGTACATTTTTACCTCTATCGCGTTATTGGGAATAGAGTCTGGATCAATCTACAAGGCTACAACAGCAACCTGACAAAAGGAGACACCCAATATAAACATTTTTAGAGGACCTCCCTTAGGCAGAGGCCGCAGAGCACATCCTAAACCCTGTTCTTAGCAAGATAAGCAATCAATACACGGGAGCAATAATATGCTGTTTGTATCTGGGCACGAAGGGCAACTTATAACCTTGCAGGCATAATTACCGGAGATGGAACTTCTACGGAGTTCACTATTCACTTCATTGCATACTTGGAGAATTGGATCGGAAAACACTGCATACGTCCTCGATGCCGAGTTAAGCTGAGCAGTACTGGAGATGCAGCGGACAGGTCCCCTGGATAAGTAGTGAGTGGTTATGGGTATTCTGTTGTCTCCACATTGTTCTTAGTTTTTTAGATAACAGGTCAGGAGTTTCATAATACTTACCACTTCAGAAAGCTGCAATGAACATGACCAGCCAGATAGGGACACAAGCTCAACAACTGCTTCAAAGGAGTCAAAGGTCAGAAGGCAGAATAGATGGAGAGGCTGACTTGGTGCTCTGACCAAGTTCACAAACAGCAGAGCCTCATCCTTAGCATCGCATATGAACCAAAAAGCCATTTCTGGCACCGTTCTCTTGAGCGCTGCTGAGATTTTACGCCACGCTACACAGTGCTTTTTTGAAAACCGAGCTGCTCACTGCCATCCATTTCAAAAGCCTGCCATCTGCAACACTCTGAGCATTGTACTGAGGTTTAACTCCGCAGTTTTCCGCCAAAGAGAACAGAGCCTCTCTTGTGGTACTGTGCATGCCGGCCACTATCATGACGCCACAGGTTATCAGCAACTTTCAGATATTGAACTGGGTAAGCCATTTGGTCCTCAGAGCAAAAGCCTGCTAATTCTCATCATGTGTAGCAACTATCCTACATACCAGATATGCTAGTCATTAATATAGACCTAATAAAATCACAAGAAAGAAGCTTAATTGCTTAAATAGATCTAGTTTGAGACAGTAAATATTCTGGTGTGTCTCATGATAAACTTGTGATGCAAAGGGGATATTCCAAAATATAATGTACAACTCAGTGGCTTGTTGTTATCAGAGTGTGCATAGTGACTTTACCAACATTATTATTAAGAAGCTTGGTAACGGTGTCATGCTATAAGCTACTGAACTAAAATATACCTCGTTTCTGGTAGTAGGAAGCCACGGCACATGAACTATACAGGCATTTAAGTCTGTAGAAAGTACTTGGGTTACCTGTAAAGCCAAAATGCCTATTGACAAAAGGTACCCAAGCTTGCTTTCTTGCACTAGAATACTAGATGCATGCACAGAGGATAGCGGACTAATAAACCAATCAAGAAGTTTCTAATCATAAGGTTGTGTATCAAGATCTCAGAGCGTGACTTTGAGATTGGTCTAAAAACTATTCAGATGGTGTGACAGGAATACAAACCAGAAGTGGCAAAATATCATGGCAAAAATCAACTCTGCGAAGCCAACAAATATGAAAGGCGATATAAGCACCAAAGATACCTTGACATAAGATTTGACTATTCATTTCCATATCAATGTGACCATCATTATTGCAAGAGCTGTGAGGCACAAGAATGCTAAATATCCCATAATTACATGCCATTCCTGAGCTAACCAACAACACGTTAAAGTCACAGACCCCTTAGTGTCAAATGTAGCAATGACAAAACCAGGTACTTCTCTTGTCTTCCATGTCATAGCTGGTACTGTAACCTCACGTGTCCCATCAGCATGGACAAAGACATAAAAGCTACCAGCATGAGCGTTAAATATAATCCTACAGAAACAAAATGAGATCAGAACTTCAGATATCGCTCTGAAGAGAACTTTCATGAACAATAATTTGAAAATATTTTACGCATAACATTGTGGCACATTATCTAAACAATATAACAAAAAGAACAGGACAACTACTAACAGGTAGTTCAAGCCAAAGCTATACACTTTTCCTAGCACAAAAAGAGAGCCCTTATACAGCTATACCACTATACCAGTACGGAGGGCTAACCTTGGTTTAAGTGCCTGAAGAATATATTGACTTGAATTTGCAGGAAGAGTGTGCAAGCGATCATACAGCCTCCTTCCATTAGCTCCACTTCATGGTTTAAGTAGAATCACATGATATCATACCAATTCAGGGCTTTGAAAACAACATTAACACAATACAGGACGAAAAGGGTTTACCAGACTGAAAAAACATAATATTGATGATTTACCTTTGTTTTGATCTCGAGGAAACTGATGGATGACCTGAGACAATCGCCTCTGATAACGTGGGAATACCAGCAACTTCTTCATCAAACCTATGCAATGGAAAATGGAGCAAAACGACAGGACCTGACCCAGATTCCATGCTGTTATGCCTCCAGCTAATATCAGCAAAACTTTCTCTTCTTCGGCACCCCAAAGGGTAACATTCTGCATCGTTAACCCTTCCCTTTTGGAAATGATGGCTTTCCCTCTCCATAACCTTCTCAATGCTGAACCGCAAGGCATTGTGGCCACAGAGCAGTGCAACAGCATTTAGTGACACGAAACTTACATTACTAATATCAAAAGAGCCACATCCACTTGGATCCAAGCCCTGGCAAATGTTTGGCTCTGCGGTGCACGAATTTACCGTCCAAACTCGCACAAGTGCCAACATCTTTATCACCCAAAACAACATGAAGAGGAAGGCTGGAGTAACGCCCTAATATCCCCTCAAACTGTTCGATAATGGAGATCCACTCGCGCTCTGTCAACTCTGAACCCTTTGCTGAGATGTCCCCAAGGACTACGATCATATCCGGCTTCAATTTTTTAACAGAATTCTGGAAGAAGGCATAACATTGCAAATCAAATGTAATGGCAAGTGGGCCCTCAAGTAACACTGAAATTGCTTGAAAACATGCTACTACACTATACAGTATACTTAGCAGTTAGCAACCCAGGAACAGATAGTTTGCAAATGCATTAGCTCCATCTATTAAAAGACTAACATTTCAAGATATCTAGCGAAATTTTGCAGAAATTCGGGACACAAGCTCGCATCTGAATCTCGTCACTCACAGCAAAGAACTTGGACATGATGTGATCACGGAAGTAGAGGTCGGTGAAGGAGGCATCCGATCCGAGGAGCATCAGGTCGGCGACCATCATGATTCTGAGTTCCCCGGAGCCGTGGGCGGCGGGCGGGACCCTGGAGCAGGAGGGCGTGGAGAGCCAGTCCTCAAACGCGAGCAGCGCCGCCACGAGGAGGAGCGGAAGGAACGGGTTGGGCCAAGCCGCCATCGTCGCCGGTGTAGAGTAAGGAGGAGGAGGAGGGCACGGGGGTAAGGGCTGCTATAGTGCTGTGTCGGCGTTTGGGTGTTGTCGCCACTCGCCAGTCGCCGGCCATGGACGGGATGGTGGTTTGATTGTACTAATCCACAACGCACTACGGGTTTTGATTTTGACCCGGGCGATCTACTCGCTCCGTATTTAATTAATCACGGTTGATTTTTTACGATTGTAATAGTTTGTTTTATTTAAAAAATTATAAATTATTATTTATTTATTTTATTATTTGTTTTATCATTGTCGATAGTTTGAGCATAATTTGTATTCTTATACATTTGTATAAAAAAATAATAAGACAAACGATTAAAAAACTGTGATTTATATTTGACTACTTCCACAACTGTACGATGCAGTCTATTTTTTCAACAACTTTAATCATTCGTATTATTTAAAAATTTATTCAATTGTGTAACAATACTATTTATACTCAAGCTATGTATAGTAACAAAACAAAAGGATAATAATTATATAACTTCTTGAATAAAATGAAATGCCAAAGTTTTAGAAAAATGACAAATGCATCATATGTTTTACTCCCTCCGTCCTAATTTATAGGTTGTTTGATTTTTTTTTTTGACATCAAGTTTGATCGGCTCGTCTTATTCAAAAAAATTCAAATCATAGTCAAAGTATATTATATGCTAAACTAAATCACAACGAAAATAAATGATAATTATGAAAAATTTTTAAATAAGATGAGCCGGTCAAATTTAGTGTGAAAAAAGTCAAACGGCCTAGTAAATTGGAACTGAAAGGAGTAGTACAATACACTTTAAAAAAGAGTTTTTAACTATTTTTACCCACAAAACCTCTGTAAGACTACGACCCTTGTATTTGCCCTACTGCACAAATTGCACAAAATGGAAAAGATTAGAAAGACTTAAAAAATCCAAACATGATCGAAAGAAAATATTTTAATTGTTTAATCTTTTATGTTCTCATCTCATTTTGTATTCATACCTTCTGATATCGACTGTTTCGGGAGAAGGGTACCTCCATACACGCCATTATTCTCACAAAGCCAAATACCATATGTGCATCTACATACAAAATATGGAGTCATGTGAGGCGGTGAGGAGCTCTGAGGGCCCTTGGAGCTCTCCCAGGGCCCTTGTATCGTTGCCATGTGTTCGGACCCGGTACAGCCTCATGCCTAGCCACCATCAGGCTCCACACGCTGGCTAGGGTTCACTTTTTCATTCTATTGTAATGAAATTTCTTTTTTTTTTTACTAAAGTGTGCCTTTTGTATTTTGAATTTTGAAGAGGAATCCATCAAATTTCAGACCGGAAAGTGTTTTTCGTATAGCACCAAAAACAAAAAAAATTACCTGAAATTCAGTATTTTTCGTTCAGGATTTTGAACCTTGGCGCTGGCTGAGACTTCATCTGCGTGCAACAAATAATGGGCACGGGAGATGCAGCGGCCCTACTATTGTATTGAACTAATCCATCAACCCGTGTTCTCGCACGGGTTAAAGTTTTGGGGATATAATTTAATCTGTAATAATATTAGAGTTGATTGTTTTAATTACATCTTTTGTAATATCATTGTAGGTAATGCATATGCAAATTTAAAAATTATATAAATTTATATTTTATGATGGCATATTGGGTAATTTATATGCAGATTTAGGACTTATTTTAATTCATCTTTTATAATGGTATGCCGAGTAATTTATATAGCAAATTTAAAGGATTATTTTAATTCGTATTTCATAATAGTATGGTGGGTAATTTTATGCAAATTTAAGAGGTTATTTAATTCATATTTCATAATGGCATGACGGTCAATTTTTATACAAATTTAGCGGATTATATTATTTCATCTTTCATAATGTCAAGGTGATTTTTTAGAAACTATAACAGATCAAATGATTACTATTATTAGAGCTATATGATGGATGACGAGATGTTTCTGATTTTTGTAAGAATTTTTAGGATTTATCTTTTTCCTATAAAACAGATCTATTATTAGAGCTTCACTGGTGGATGACGGGATGTTAATTACATAGAAAACAAATCTAATGATTCTGATGATAGGATATTTCTGATTATTGCTGAGAATTTTTATGATTTTATATTTTATTTAGCGCATCTTGTGAGGATTAATAAAGAGGTTTTTAAAAGAGTCCCCAATTAGTAATAATAAGATTAGACACAAATTATCTATTTCATAGAAAGGTTTCTAGCATCTTTATAAAAAAAGTTACCAGACCATTTAGTAGTGTATATTTGTAAATGGAAAAAAATTAACAAAAAACTGAGTAAATTTGAAAATGGAAAAAATCTACCTAAAAAAATTTCTGATTTCGTTGAGAGTTGAACTCAAAACCTTTCATAACGACAGATGTGGGCAATTACTTAGAAAACGGATGGGAAAATTTGCCCAAAAAAAAGGAAAAATTTTGTTTTCGTTGAGAATTGAACTTAAAACATTTCATAATGGCAGAGGTGGGTAATTACTTAGAAAACAGATCTAATGCTATTAATATTCCAATCTGCCAATTGATAGTCGGATGTTTTCCGATTTTTGTAAGAATTTGTAGGACTAATCTTTTTCTGGTGCGTTTCGTGAGGATTAATATGTAGGCTTAAAAAAACCTCTAATTCAGTAATAGTAAGATATGGCGTAGAGTGGCAAGTGCATGCACATGACGTGCAACAACATGATGTATGTTATGTCACTACCATACATGTGAAGTCACCTAGTCCACTATTAAAGTGCAGCATAACTGCAAAACAACACTATTTGATAAGACACCTTTTTTACTTTGGTGGCAGAGATGTGCAGGCTCCAGACCAAATCAACATGGGATGCATGCATGCCTTCATAATAAATAAATGCGCTAATGTGTGGGCCCCACATGCCACATCAGCGAAACCGCCTTAGAAACCACCTTCAACGGTGCTTAGGGTTGTATTTCGGACGGTTTGGTCAATTCGATGGCCCATATTACCCGTTTTGATACATTGAAGGTTGAAAATCGAATTATCGTGCCAATTCAATGGGGTCGAATGGACTTTTCCCTTTATTTTATTGCGGGAAATGTGTCCACTGCCCATCAACAACAAGAAGGGTCATTGTGGTTTCATCAATTAAAAGATATATGTTGGTCTAGTTTTTTTGTTCAAGATGTGCTCATTGCCTACGGGTGTGCAAGTGTCTACCTCTGTTTCAATGATACTACTACCCATGTACCTACTCTCCTCCGTTCTCCGTTCATGAACGTATGGCATAATTGATTTTTTTCAAAATATAGATCATTCGTTTTATTTAAAAAATTAAAAAAATCTATTTTTATATGATTTGTTTTATTACTAAAGATAGTTTAAGTACGAATTGTGTTATGAGATGTTTGAATAAACTTTTAAAATAAAACTGAATGATCGAAATTTTAAAAAAAAAATCAACCGCGTCATACATTTATGCATGGAATCCTGGTTTCAGAGTTCAGACCGGTAGAGTACTAGATTGTACAGTCTTTCAGTCAGGGGCAGTTGTATCCACAGAACTACAGAAGTCAGATGAATGCACAACCAAACGGCAGTTTTTCACCTGTCAACGGTGTCCACAATCTTCTCTGCTCTTAGTAATCTGCCTACACACAACACTACTACGATGGCTCTGAGAAGCCGCGTCTTCGCTACGCCGGCTTGTCATGCCCAATCCGCGCGTTCACGGAGTAGTAACCCCTGCTGATCTTGCTGCCGTCGTCGCTGTCCACCTCGACGGCGAACACGGCGCAGACCGGCCGGTGGTCGGAGAACCTCGACTCGCCGCGCAGGTACTGCAGCTCCTCGATGCCGTCGCCGTGCCACAGTATCCGGTCGCACCTATACTGACATGCAGAATCTTCAGTAACGTATAGGATGCAGCTGAGAATCAGAACGCTCGGGTAGGGTAATGGCGATCGAGTACCATGCAGGCGTTCTGCGCTTCTTCTTGGACTTGGCCGTCTCGCCGGCGTAGGCGTCGGAGTTGTGCGTGTACTTGTACGTCGGCGCGAAGCAGATCTTGCCTTCCTTCCAGCCCCTGAACACCCTTCCGGCTTCTCTCTCGATTATCAACTGCAAAAATCGTCGTTGTTTTCGGAGCGAAATTAATAATTTTGGCCACACAAGTTGTGTTGCCATCAGTGTCTGAACTCTGAAAAAACAAAACAAAATCCAGAACGATCGTCCACAGTTTCACTTCATACCTGATCTTTCTCCAACAGAGCGTCCCAATCGTTCTCCTCGAGCAATGTTCTTGTCTCTTCGTAGCTTAGCGACACTCGATAATTCAGGTCGCCGAGCCATATCATCCGGCTGGTTGCAAATCAAAACAATGCATTCACTCGTCACTGCAACGCTTAATTAATGTTGTAGTACCAGAGATTCTGGTGGCTCGATCAGAGCTGGCTAAGCTTACTCGTGCTCAAGAATCTTCTCCGGGACTCGGCTCGCCGGCGCCTTGCACGCTCGGGGGAAGTGCGCGCTCCTGAGGATCTCGGCGACGTCGGCGTTCCGGCGCAGCTCGTCGCCCTCCTTCTCGCCGGAGGCCAGGTGGCTGCAGACGAAGCAGAGGCTAGTGCGGTGCAGCGTCATGCTCATGGCGATGCAGCCCTTGTTGCCGAGCCAGCCCATGATGCCCCTGCCGACGCAGTCCACGCGGAGGTGGCCGATGTGCTCCACCAGCTCCCGCTTCACCCACACCGACAGGAACAGCCCCACCATCTGCTTGCTCGCGATCAGGCAGTAGCTCATGCCGCCGGAGCCAGGCGGCTCGCACTGCGCCTGGCGTTCCATCCGCGCTGTCTTCTTTGGCGGCGTCACCGCAACCGCCGGTGGGCGCCTCCCCGGCGGCGCTCGTGGACGGTGTCTCGGCCTCGGGACTCGGCGCGGTACACGGACGCGCGGATCTCGGCAGCCCTGCGGCGCATGGAGGAGTGCTCGGGCGAGCAGTTGCACGTCTTGACCAGCGCGCTGTCGACGCGGTAGCTGTTGCTGAGCACCTTGAGCGACGGCGTCTGGAAGAAGAGCGACGAGGAGTCGCGGCGGCGGTGGTGGCGCCGGGCGTCGGGCGGCGGCGGCGGCAGTGTGTCGTCGTCGTCGTCGGGCTGCTCCTGGGGGTCGTTGAGCGCCTGGTAGATGAGGGACAGCCACCTGGACGCCGGCTCGTTGTCCTCCAGGACCAGCACGTTGCTGGCGGTCAGGGGAACTATCTCCTGAAACCTACTCGTGTGGCGTCAGGTTCAGAGAGCCAGGCGATCGAACGAACCAAAGATTCAGAGGCATGCATCATGCATGCCGTGTGCGATTCGAATTCAAACGTAAATTGGTTGCTCGACGTGCGAAATGTGGGCGTACCCTAAGACGTAAATGTCAGGGGATTCTTCAACTTGCAGAAAATCCTGCAGGTTCAGCCGGTTATTCGGAGTCTTCCCTCCAACATTCCACGTAGCCACAAACATCCTGCATGTCCATGCAGCTGGAGTCATCGCCTGTATATTGGATTACCCTGTATATTCATCTTTTGTACAGGGATCGATCAACCACATCATTGAAGGTTCAGATCGTAAGAAATCGATTGGTCAATGTAAATTACTGGTACTGGCATGTGTCATCGCTTCGCCTGTTGGGCAATTCCACGTAGTTCAGGCTCGCGCTCTTCAACCGTGCCCGCGCTGCACTGCTGCTCTGTGGATCTGAATGAAATATATCAATTAAAATTCCATCTTCAAGGTGGTGCTCGAATTATCTGAAAACATTTTATGGGCAATAATTCCAGATGCATTTTTACACGTTTCGAAAGAGGGAGATGTTAAAATCACCAGCACGAATGGAAAAAACATACTATCACCGTATATAGCTTTGAAACTCAAACTGAAAGATGATGCAATGCAAATCAACTCACTGACCTGAACCATTCAGGTCGGTCCCTTTCATAGCGAAGACGCCGGACATGGCGCGCTGCAAGCCTGCAAGCACAGACGGCGCAATCACAAACGCACATTGCATGCGCAATCTAGTTTTCCAATTCCCGCCATGGTTATGCAGTTTGATTTCACGACGTGAGATCCTGGTCGCTACCTGTCTCCTCGTTGAAGTTCACGTGATCTGTTGCAGGAACACGACGGCTCCGCCGGGCATTTCTGCCGCTCCGACTCCGGCGTGAAGGAAGCACTGTTCATCCAAGAAACCGAGAGACGAATTTGGGAGGTAGACGATGGAGAAGGGGGCAGGGGAATTGGAGGGTAATTGGGTGGCTGGGAGGGACTTGTGTGAAAGGCTGCTTGAAATGCCAGGAAAGCAGGGCATGTGTTGCTTTGCCTCGGTTAACCTTTTCCTCTTTTCTTTCTCCAGCTCGAAAGGACAATTTAATAAGGGCATTTTGGAGCCCAGAAATTTTACATAAATTTAACAGAAAATTCACATAAAAAACACATGATTCGAAAAACTTTTATGTGTTTCAAGGGGCCTAAAAAGAGTTCAGGCCATATTCTTAGGATTTTTATGAAGGTGAAAAAAATCATTAAATTTTTTGAAATAGTTGGTCTCCTTCCAACGGGTCCACGAGCAAGCTTGTTAGGACAAGGTGGGATATGTTCTATCTTCTGTATTTAAGCAGGTAGCCCTACTGTCATATTTTTCTACGTGAAGCCACGTCATCATTGAACCTAATGACTCTCAAGCCACGTCACCAACCACTAAGACACATAGTTGATGTCATCTAATGATTTTATGTGTCTAATAGCATCCATACATACAACAACACTACAAAATTCATGCGGGTAACATCTAGCTTTTTATTATGATGACAGGATATGCAGTTTGGAGCATAGAATGACAAATCTAAGTCAATAAAAAATTATACTGCATTGTGAAATGGATTTCATATAACTGATGTTTATAACTCAGCTGAATATAAATTTGGCATTTATCCACTTTTTTCTCAATCCACCTTACATTAGATTTAATCATAACTCAATTATTTTAAAAGGTCCAATATATCGAACATCACATTACTTAAATATCACAATCCACATCATGTAAAAAACTAAAAAGGTAAAAGCATCAAATTAAATTGATAAAATGCATTTTCATGGCATCACACAATTTATATGTTAATGGAGTTTGTTGTCAGGATTGGGATTTTTATGAACCTATGAGGATCAAATAAATTTCTCATATTCAGATCCTGGTGGGATCTAGATTATTTCGAATTTGTAAGATTCTAGGTTCCATATGAAAATCCTAACCATGGGCAAAGGCACGTTTGGTACCTTTTGGTAAATCTCTTTCTGATTTTGTTTTCTATTAGAAATAGTTCTATGAGACAAGTGATTTTGCAGTTAAAAATGATTCCCTAGTGTTCTCCAAGACAAAAACTCAAGAGAGAAGTTGTTTATGTGTTAGGAGTAAATCAGAAGAAGCTACCTTTTCCAGCTCCTAGCCACATAGTTCATTTCAAATAACCACTTTACATTGCAAATTGTTGTCTAGCAGAGCTCCTAAAATTCACACCGCAAAAAGCTAAGAACATGCACTCCTTGCATTATACCTCCATTTTATCTATGAACTATTTAGGTTTTACGCAAATACGGAATCAGATAGCAAACCCCGTGTTGTGCTTTTTTGCAACTTAAGTTATTATTAAGAGTTGTTTCTGTGGTTGTGCCATGATACACTTTGGAATTTAGGCATTAGATGTTAAACACCAAAATTAGGATGTGCTATTTTGCGATTAGAATGTGCTAATAGAATGTTATTAGCTTGTTTTAGTAGGGTCCTATTGAATTGCAAAAAGGGGGAAACATGGGTATTAGGTGACAATTAACACAGAACTATTTGTGTAAACTAGTGGTAGCAGTTCGACCGATTCGAATATTAATGGAGATCCTAGGAAATTTATGATCTTATGAAATCATTTTTCAAGGCAATCTATGCACAAGATCTTCATGTCTGTAGACAAAGTGCTCTAAAAGTCGTTTATAATCAGCTTTAGATGTTGAGAGCCAATTCTTGTCTTAAAAAAAAAAATCAGTATTTCGAACCGAGAGGAGTATTTGCTTTTGAAATCCCATCGCAGTATTCCCCCGCCCTGCTGTTTATCGTGCCGTAGAATGCTATAGATAATTGGCGTTCCTTCCTGAATCGGGCACCAAAGGGGTGGTGGCGCAGTTGGCTAGCGCGTAGGTCTCATAGCTTGCTTGATTGATGAGTTATCCTGAGGTCGAGAGTTCGAGCCTCTCTCACCCCATATAAATCGCCAAGTGATGATGAAATGCTCCCGTGACACATGGGTCGTCACGCTCGTCTGCCCATACAGATGACATGGAGCCCCTTACTGAGCTTGGTCTGTTTTTTTTTTTTTACGTTACCTGACGCCCAACTGACCACTGTCCTCGGGGGTGTGCAGGAGCGAAGGCGTCGCCGTCCGATGCGCCCCCTCGCGCATCGCACGCTGGCTGCCGCGTTCCCTTCCCCGTCTCCACGCCTCCCCAAGTCCGGATCGTCCGTCCGATCAGCCGGTCGGTCGCCCGGACCGACTCCGACTCGCCGGCGTCCCAGCCTCCGCCAGCAGCGCCGTGCACCGTCCTTAAATAAAGCACTGCGGATACCCGATCGCCAGCAGCGGCAGGCATCCAAGGACCATCATCAGACGCAGCCGCGAGCGACGCCGCCCAGTGCCTCGCCTCGATGAGTTTCCAGGACGTCTTCCGCGACCTGGAGGCGGGGCTCCCGCCGGCCCCCGCCGCCGCCGCAGGCCGTGGTGGCGCACTGCGTGTTCCAGATCAACACCAAGGTGTCCGCGCTGCGACGCCTCGCGGACGCGCTCGCCGCCGGCGACGCGCGCGCGCTCCGGGAGCGCCTCCGCAGGGCGCGCGCCGAGGTCACGCGCCTGGCGCGCAACACGGCGCGGAGGCTGGCGGACCCCGCGGCGGCCGCGGCCGTCGGGCCCGGCCTCGCCATGGAGTTCCAGGCCGCGCTCGGGGAGTTCCAGCGGGTGCAGGCCCGGATCATCGAGGCCGACCGCCAGGAGACGGCCGCCGCCCGCCGTGCGCGGCCGCCGACGATGCTTCGTCCTCCCTCGCCGCCCGGCTGTTACGGTCCTCACGCAGGATCACGATCGGAACCGAGCAATGCCGCCGCTGCCAATCGGCAATGCAGCATGCAGATGCAGCAGCAGCTGGTGGAGTCGCGGAGGGCCAGGAGCTGGCGCTGCTGGACGACGAGATCGCCTTCAACGAGGCCCTCGTGGAGGAGAGGGAGAGGGAGCGGGAGATATGCAAGATTCAGCAGGAGATCAGCGAGATCAACGAGATCTTCAGGGACCTCGCGAAGCTGGTCCATGACCAGCAGGGGGACATTGACGTCGTCGAGTCCAACATCGAGACGGCCGCCATGGAGACCAGCAAGGCGGCGGAGCAGCTCTCCGAGGCCGAAGCCACGCAGGCCTCGACGAAGTGCTTGCTGTTCACGGTTCTCGGGCTCGTCATGTTCATCTTTGTGTTAGTGCTTGTATCGTAGTACGACGTAGATTGGTACAGTACGTAGGTAGCAGTCCGACGACTGCGTTTTGACTGAAGGATTCGGTCGTTGTTCTTCGCCACGTGGATACTAACCCTTGATTAGTTTGTGACAAATTCACCATATTTTTTCATGGCTTCACCAGCACATAACCATTTAGTATAAAAAAGGATACGTACATTATACAGCAGGGAGCAATGCGATGGAATCGATCTAGACTGTCTGCATGTGTAATCAGGACCAGGAAGTTTGAGGAAACAGGAAATTGAAAAACAATGTACACCATTCCCCGCAATAAATCCAACTAAATATACACCGTATGATGCAGCATCTCCGCCATACTAAACTCAAACAGATTTGTATCCCAAATCCCAATGAATGAATTCCACCCTAGTCACAAATGGTGCCAATGGCAAAGGTTTTATTAACCATTTCTCAAAAGAAAAGGCAGATTCGACAGATATTTGAGTCATTACTGAAGTCGAAAACCTGAAAAGTCATGAGGAAACAACATGTAAGTTTAGCAGTTTTTGGAACATTGAATGCGAGCTGAAAATTCTACATTATTCACTGACCTTTTATTGAACCATACTATCAAGCTTCTGTCTGTATTTAGCCAAGGTCTGCAGTTAATGTATAAACAACACTCGTAAGTTAATAAATGCCAGGATTTTAAATAAGAAGTATAAGACACAAGTCACAAATATTAAGAAAGGATAATATGTGCATGTTATCCACTAACACAGATGAGGGAACATGTAATGCAACTTAAATACGAAGTAAAAAACCAATCCCAACCACCTGAAACATTTAGTTTGTGAAAATAAAATCGGTAATATGTATATATATAGTTTGAGCAGCAAAACTATCGATATTAAACATACTAACTTATTAAAATAAGAATTTTTTTCGTGCTTGTTTCTACGTTGAACAAGATTCATTCAAAATTATTGGTTACTCATTAAATTGTTCAATGGTTAGAAACACATTCATAAGCTTGTGAGCATAGAGATATTAGCCAACTGAACAGTTCTCTTCCTCTTAGTCAATTTGTTTTGACATGTACTGCACTCAGCCAAAAAAAAAAAATGTTGACAGGACATAAGTTGGCAAATGGAGTATGCTGCCTTATATAGAAAAAGTAATAACATTGAGAAGAGTCTTACCCTGGTATAAGCATAAACACTGGCCTCCGAAGGTCCTACTGGGCTCCCTCGTCTAATAAACTTCCCTTCTTTGAATATGTAAAGCATAGGAATGCCAGTAGACAGCTCAAGGCTTATTACCTGAAGGGACAACAGTCTCACTCCCATGTTCAACATAATGTAGCATGTTTTGTTTTCCCTTTTTTGAGGAAAAGCCAGAAGCAACACTTAGTTACCTCTTGAGAAGTTAATTTGTCCAGATGCATTATAATTGAACGAAGTGAATTCCCATGTGCAGCAACCATCACATGCTTTCCAGCCACAAGTTGTGGAACAATCTGTTAGAGAAAAATAGATAATAGGTTAGATGAAACTAGCAGAGGAAACTGACAAGAATACAAAACTAAGCACATGCATTGCACAGTGGAAACAAAACTAAGCATATGCATTGCACTATCAAGGAATTAATCAATTCAATATACGATCTTTAACATAGCTTTGGAAACCCATCGTGTCAAAGCTCTTTGTGCTATACTACAACAATTAGCAGCAGCAGGACTGCAGGACAAATAATCAAATTAAATGGTGCATCTTTCAATTAGTGTAAAATAGCCTTGACCTTACCTGATCTTTGAAATAAGCAACAGCTCTCTCAGCACACATCTCTAGGCTTTCACCATTTGGGGGAGGGATATCATAACTGCGCCGCCACTCATGAACTTGTTCTTTGCCAAATCGATCTGCAGTTTCTTGCTTATTTAGGCCTTGTAACTCACCATACCTAGAAAATGTCATGGAATGTTTCGAGAGGCAAAACAGTTAAACAGCTATTGAAAATTATATAATTAGCACATTATTGGATAAGCAGGACAAACTATTACATCCGTTCATTCAATTGCCAAGCTGTTATGACAGGAATGGACTGTTTCTGTGTTTCTTCACTGTATATCTGGCTCCACCTGTGAGCTTGCTCGCTCTCATTATGCATGATGACTGGGATCTAGAAATACATATATCATCAAGATAATTTTTTGGTCAGGTGACACATATTGGCATATGCTAGAAGAAATTACTGAGACGTTTAACATGGAAAGATGCATGACCTTCTTGCGCCGATGCTGCATCATTGCAAGCATTGCGGTCATCTGGGCACGAATCAGCGATGAAGTATATATTACATCAATAGGGATATTGCATATCCTTTTACCTGCCTCAATGGCCTCCTCAACACCCTTTGGTGTCAGGGGCACATCGACACAGCCAGTAAATAGATTTTTCTCATTCCACAGCGATTCACCATGCCGAATCAAGATAAGAGCGCTTTCGCCTGCAACAACACGAAATCACAGATTTACAGAACTCATTAAATGCCCCCAAGAAACAAATAAGCAACCGCCATACGAGTTCAATCTAATGAAAGTTGTTAAAATTACTTGATTTCTTTGGGGTGTGGCTACTGTTGCCATCCGATGGTAGCTGCATCGGTTCCGTGACAGAAGACTTCGAGCCCGAGGCGCAAACCAAACCCAGTTTTCGGCTGCCTGAACCGCAGCTTCCCGCTACATAAACCAAGCGGACATTGCCCGTCCTCTTTTCCAATCTTGAGTTCTTCGCGCACCACCAGTGGGATTGCGCAGATGCTAGCGCATGGTGAGATATTGCTCCGGCCATTCTAAATCCAAACGAGAAAAAAAAAGCTTGTAAGGAGTTCAGAGAAAAAGTTGAGCAACACTTGCTAATTTCTATTTTCTATCGTCATACAGATTGCATCAATCCCCCAATTCGACCAATTAACCATGGATCAAATGAATCCAAGAAACTAGCATAGAGATTGCTGAACTCGTCTAGTGAGAAAAATTCCAGGCCTTTATTCCGAAAAAAAAGAGAGAACAGAGCAAGAACATGACGCACATGAGCAGAAAAATGAACGAGTCCTCCAAGAACAACAAGCGCACCTCAAGAACCCAATGCGGCACCAGGCAGACGGAGCTGGCTCCCCCCTCTTATACCGCTGGCTCTTGGTGACCTGGACTCCCAAGAACTCGGCGAAACCAAGCGCAGAGCACGTCGGAGAGATCTAGAGAGGCGGGGGTGGAGGGGATCGCCGGGAGTACCGAGGAAACCGAGAGAGAAGACAAGGAAAAGGTTGTTGCCTTCCCGGCTGGTCCCTTTCCCGAGTTCTTGCGCAGCGCAGGTGGGGTGGGCGCGTGCGTGCGTGCTTGTTTGGTTGTTGCAGTTGTGGGCTGGTGGATGGACGGCTGGCTGGCTTATTTGAAGCTGAAGGAGAAAGAAAACGGCCGTGGGTCAGAGACGACGACGAAGGGAAAGAAAAGATTGGGTAAGTGGCCTCGACCTCGAGATGAAAACGCGGCCATCAAACTAGGCGCGCAAGACATATAGGTCCATGCATGCTAAAATGGGGATCCGAACAGCAAGATTATTCTAAAACAGGAGCGTTTGCATTTCAAACAGGGCATTTCACCTTTTTCTTAAGGTATGATGTTGAATACTATATTGAAACACGTGACTTAGAAGGACATTGGGTATATCCATCTTTTCATTTTGCTTAGGAAAAGAAAGAACAGAAAGGAGAAACGTATATGAAATGGCTATAGTGCTGAAATAGTGCACGGTTGATGGTATGGCCTGCCAGCGACTAACCACGAGGCCATGTGTTGCACGAAATTGGCACCAGACCACCTCCAAGCAAGAGCACATGTCCAATTCACTCCTGCCTCCTGAGGAGAGAATATGCCATTGAGATCTCTCTCGTCCTTGGAGCATATTTTAGCTGCCTCCAGCGACGTTACGACAAACAGAGTGACATCTCACATCACATGTGACTGTTCGAGGAGGAGGATCTGGCATATCTGGTGACTATATTTCAAATCGTCCTTTTATACGTGTGGGCTCTCATTTTCACTCTTAGATGAGCTCAGCCTAATGCGCTAAGGCAATCCCACCTTCTCTATGTCGATGGTTATTGCTCTCCTGCCCCGTCATTTTTAATTTTTGTAGCATCGAACTCTCATGCCTCCACTTGTATTGTCAGTAGGGTGGCGGCCGGCGATGGCGGCAGCAGCGGTGGTCGGACATGGTGGTGCGTGGAAGTCACAGATGCGGGGCAAGGCGGGTGCAGTGTCGGTGGACAAGCCAGGGCACTGGTGTCACGCAGCGGTCGAGCAAGGGTGAGGACGGCAGTCATGGCGAGACGGGGACGCAACGAGGGTGCAGGAGGCAATGAATGGAGCGACACTCAGTGGCTGTGCCTGAGCCGACAAGATGGATTGAACCTCTGGGTCCTTTGGTTGTTTTTTTATTATGGGTCGAACAAGGAGCCGTTTGGATTGTATTTACGGAATGGATCCACGAACCATTGATTCAACCCGCACCACCCCATCTATAGCCGTCGTTGTTCTTTGCTTTTCCTTTGCTTGAGCCCTGCAGGTTTTTTTGGAGGCCCTACAGGTTTCATTAGGCCATGTGCCAATTGTTGGGCCGCATGCTATCTGCCTTACGATTTGCAAGACGACGTGTAAAACCGAATTCTTAGACGAAAGGTTCATCGTGCTTCAAGCTAGTATGTTTCGAAACGACACGGCACAGGCCGTGCTAACCCAAATGCCAAAAGATTAGGTTTGGTCTGCCCCAAAGCCGTTGTTTGGCATGAACACAATACGAAGAAAAATAGATGAAGCATAAAAATATTTATATAAATTTTTAGAAGCGCAAGGACTCTGAAAATGTAGATTATTATACCTAGCAACATTGGCACAATATATTCTATACTGAAATTTTAAAAATCCATATACTGCCCAAATGGAAAACTTGTCTATGTGAAAACAATGTGCCTCGAAGTTTTCTACAATGTCAAGAGAATAAGTTTATCTAGTCTGGTTGCGCAGCACAGCCTAGTGTGTCTAATTTTTTTAAGAGTGAAGTCCATTTTGCCCCCCTGAATTTGTCTCAGAGTTTAGAGGATCCCCCCCCACCAAACTCAAATATCAGACAAAACAGACACCCAAACTCTATAAACCAGACAAATTACCCACCTTGACTCGTTCAAAGTGGTTTTTAGTGTGGTTTTTACTGACACGAGGCCCTACTTTTGCCAATTTCTCACAAGTGGACCCCACCCTCACCTTTCACTACACACCTCCTTCAACCTCTCAGGCGTCGGCAAGTCGCAGCATCCTCTTGGTCTCCTGCTCGAGCCTGCCATGGAGGTCGCCGCCATGCTCCGCCACCCATCCATGGCCACGCCATCCTAGATCTAGCTAAATCCGTCCTCCGCCTCTTGCACTACTTCGCAGCCACCGCCACGCATGGAGAAGTAACCGGAGCGACGCGCAGTGACCGACAATGGATGAGGGCGCAGTCGGCCGCATTGTAAGAAAAATGACTTCATGTGCCGTATTTCCATAATTATGTTTTGGTGATTAATTGACAGCCAACACTTGGACTAATGAACTTGTCTAGATGCACATTCACATGTGTTTTAGGTCCAAGGGATGAAAGGAAGAAAAAGAACTAAAGGCATAGCCAAAAGGGCCCAGAAATGGAAGCCTGGCAAGTTGTGAAGACCATAAGGTCTGACCCCCCTAGATTTGTATAGACCGTACCATACTGTCCTACAGACCGTACTATAAACCGTACCAAGTTATCCGAGGCTATGATTTTGAAAGAAAATCAAGAATACATGAACCGTATAGTACTCTCCTATAGACTGTACTATAGACCGTACCAAGTTACCCGATGCTATGAATTTAGAAAGAAAAACATGAATACATGGACCCTATATTACTCTCCTACAGACCGTACTATACTCCGTACCAAGTTACCCGAGGATGTGAATTTGAAAGCAAAATCAGGAATACATGGATCGTATAGTACTCTCTTACAGACCATACTATACTCCGTACCAAGTTACCCGAGGACGTGAATTTAAAAGAAAAATCACGAATACATGGACCGTATAGTACTCTCCTACATATTGCACCATCGACCTGTATCATTTCCAATGGCTAGTTCAATGACTAGTTGGTAAGTACAATGGACTGTACTATACTCTCCTACATACCGTCTATAAACCGTACCATCCTGTCTATGCAATTTCTGGCAACCTTTTGGCCAACGGCTAGTTCATGTTTGGGGTCTATATAAACCACTCCACCAGGCCATTTCAATGGTGTTGGAGCTATTGAAGACCCCCAACAAGTCTAGAGGTGTATTCTAAGCATATCATCCACTCTAACCACCAAAAGTGAACTTAGTGCATGATCCAAGCTAGATTAGAGCTCAAAGAGAGTGAGCTTGCGAGCTATTCTTGAGTATACCCTCTGCGTGACTTATTGGAGAAGCCTTGGCTATGGCCAAACCATTTGTACTTGTTGCTAGACCCTCTTAATTGGTGTGGAGTGGCGGCGACAACTTGTGCGGGGATGAGGAGACCCTACAAACTCTGTAGTGAAGCATCCGGCGCCTTGTGACCGTGAGAGGCGGTGGCGGTAGCTAAGCCTTGGTGGCTCAGTGGCACTTAGCCTTTGCTTGCTGTGAGCCTTGGTGGCAAGCGCAAAACGTGATCAAAAGAGACTTGGTGCTTGGCTCGGATTTTGCCTTTGGTGGCGAGCCTGTGGACGTAGCTCTTAGCGGTGAACCACGTTAAATCCTCGTGTCTCCCTAGGAGTTTGCATCCCCCTTCCTTACTCTCTTTACTTACCGCATTTACGTTTCCGCATTTATATTCCTTGTGTGCCTTTAGCTTTCATAGTCAGTTTGATTAGGTTTGGCTCTAGGTTAGCAAGTCTTTTTGGGTTAGTTCGAGAGCGCATGGATAAACCTTAGACTTAACTAGCTTATGTAGGACAAAATAGGTTTATATTATGCAATACAAAGCCCTAGGTTTAGTTGAGCGATTAGCGACCCAATTCACCCCCTCCCCCTCTTGGGTCGGATACCCGACACATTCCTTTCACACAGTCCGCCGGTGGTGAAGCAGCTGTCACACACAGAATCATGAGGTGCGGCCTCCAGTGGGGAGATTGGTGCTGCCTCTCGGTGGTAGGGGAAAGTGGCCAATGAGGTAGGTGGGGGTGCGTGGACAACAGTCAGCGCGGGGTTAGCGCGTGGGGACATAGGTGGCCGATGTTCGATGAGGTAACCACGATGCATGGAGGTGGAGGGCAGTCGTCGTGGCCTCCCTCTCCATCGGCATTGGCACTATGCCATCACCGTCGGCTCTGGCGCTCCTCATCGCTGGCGGAAGTTGGTTGCGCCCTCCACCGCAGGGCTGCTGCATGATGCAGAGGAGGAGGGTGTGGCTGCGGTGCATTAGGACTAAGAGGGAGGCGGCGCCGGCGTAGTAGGACGAAGAGGCAGAGGAAGGAGAGGGTGGCAGCGTAGCAGGATGGAAAGGGAGGTGTCAGAGGCATAGTAGGACGGAGAAGTAGACGGAGGATGGGGTGGTGGCGGTGCAGCAGGATGGAGCAGGAGGCGGCGTAGTAGGACGGAGAGGCAAAGGGAGGAGGGGGCGGCGCCGGCGTAGCAGGACGGAGAGGCAGAGATAGGACGGGGCAGTGGCAGCATAGCAAGACGGAGAGGGAGAGGGAGGCGATGGTATGGTGGAGATACGGTGGGAGGGAGAGGGAAGGGACCGCAACACGATGGAATGGAGAGGGTATGAGGTAGGGTCCACATGTCATCAGGAGAGACATGAGAAGGTAATTATGTTGACATGTGGGCCCCACATGCCATATCAGCAAAATCAGTTTAAAAAACCCCTTGTACCTGGTTAGGGGGATTATTTATCCGGTTTTGATAGTTTAGGGATGTAGCATGTCTTGTATTGGAGTTCGTTGGGCTTTTCAAACTCTGTGATGAGTTCACGGGGGTAAAATAGACTTCACTCTTTTTTTAACCTAGCACGATGCGTCAATTGGATCATATGGGGTCCGTCACATGAGAACTAGTAACTAAACCGACCTGTAACTCCGTCACTTGAAAATTATATAGAGTTAATTCATTTATTGTCATCGAATTTTATGGCATTCCATCAGTGCCATCAAAATTTTGCAATGCCTTTCACTGCCACTAAAATAATTTTTAACTTGCTTAGTCGCCACTTCCGTTACTTACAGTCAAGCTCAACTCACTGACAATGGGGGCCAGAAACAACAGAGCCGTAACTTCCTTAGGGCATGTTCATCCTTCGACCAGCCTGTTTTCTTCATCGACTGCACCTTCTCCGATCGCGATACGCTGCTGGGCCTCATCGGCGCGTCCTAGCTTCATCCTGCTCTTCTTCACCTCCGTCGCTTCACTCATCTTCTTCGGGCTGCTCGTTGGGGGAACAGGATCGGTGGCCCAATGCGCGTCGGGACGGGGACAGGGAAGAGGCGGGGTGGCGTACGATGGGGTGGCGTTAGGCGCCAGGAGAAGACTGAGCCGAGGGCACTGTGGGAGAAGGCCGGTGACGCGCGGCGGGCCGGCTCCGGGGAGGAGGAGGGCAGCAGGGGGAGGAGGGAGGAGGGCGGTGTTGGGTGGCCTGGGGGCGGTGCCGGGCGGAGGAGCGGCCTGGGCACCAGGGGGAGGCGCCGGGCGAAGGGCAAAGTTTTAATTTCCATAGCCACACACCAGTACTTGACAGATAGTTGACGGTAGTGGCAACTACAAAAAGTAAAAAATTATTTTAGTGGCAGTGAAGTAAATTGCAAGATTTGATTGCAATGTGAAAATGTCCAAAAATTTCTGATAGCAATGAGAGAATTAACTCAATGGAAGCCGTCCAACAATTTGTATGCATAAACACACAATAAAAAGAATGAAATGTGAATAATTAAAAGAGAAAAATGGTAAAAGAAGAAAAATGAAGAAAATGAGCGCCCCTTAAAACTAAATCCTAAATCCGCCGCTGCGAACAGCGCGGTCCACTCGTGCAGTGTAGTACTGCTAGCACTAGCACTCGTATCCGATCCTGCAGGTTGTTGCAAGCGGTTACAGGTTGACGCGTGACGCGGTCAGCCCTTCCCGACAAACTCTCTCCACCCACCGTACAGAGCCAAACTCACCGACCCCAGCCGGCCGGCGTCTTCATCCCCGAGCCTGGCCTTCTCCTGCTCCTGCTGCTGCTCTTCGGCTCTGTGCGTGGTTGCATCAGCGGAGACGTGCCTGCCTGCAGATCGAGACGACATGGGGCGCGTGAAGCTGCAGATCAAGAAGATCGAGAACACCACCAACCGGCAGGTGACCTTCTCCAAGCGCCGGAATGGGCTCATCAAGAAGGCCTACGAGCTCTCCGTCCTCTGCGACATCGACATCGCGCTCATCATGTTCTCGCCCTCCCACCGCCTCAGCCACTTCTCCGGCAGGCGCAGGTCCGTCCGCCGCGCGCCGCCGTCGTCAATCCACGCGGCATGCACATGCACGCATGCCCTCCCTTCTTTCTCTTAGCTTCCTCCTCGATCTGCATGCTCCGGTCCGGCCGGCCTGCCGGTCCATCGGATTCAGTATCATCAGAAATAACATGCATACATGACGCATGCGTTGGCATCAAATATCTAGCTGACCAAGATCGAAGGCAAGTATACATGCATGGAGCTAGAATCCAGTCACATTTCTCGTTGATTTTATTTGCAGCATCGAGGACGTTGTCACAAGGTACATCAATCTCCCTGATCACGACAGAGGGTACGTTGTCCATTGCTCGTCATATATGCACTGCCAATTACCACCCTCTCTCGAACTTTATCTTTTTGATATTAATGAGGCGATAAAAAATGTATGCTGTTATCACCTTATTCGTTACCCGGTTGCATGCTGTAATGCAGAAGCGTCGAGAATAGAGAGGTGACGTATCCGATTTCTTCCTCACCATTGTATCCCATTTCGTGTCGATCCTGACAGTTAGCTGATTGTCATTATCGTCTCGAACATGCGCATGGGATGCTAACAACTGTAGAAGCTGATCAAGATGCTTACCCAGCTCAAGTGCGAGGGCGACATTGCAGAGCAACTCACGCAAAAGTATGCGCCGGCACTCATTCTCGATCTTTTTCTTTTTATTTGCTTTCTCCAATTTCATTTCGTAATGATAACCTTAATTACCATATCTTACACATTGTTTCTGCAATAATATTTTATGATCTTTGGAGCAGTAAAGGGCCAGCGAACTCCAACATAGAGGTAACATTTGCAACCTATCTCCTGTGACACAAAAATCTACAACAAGAAAAGAAAACTCATCACTGTAGCATGCACGCAGCTCAGAACACATATTTACAGATCTCTGACCATTTCTTTCGTGCAATTTATATATTATCACAGTATTTTGTATCTATATAGGAGCTTCAGCAGGAGATCAGGAGATTCCAGCACCAGGTGCAGCTCGTGGAGGAGCGCCTGAGGTGTCTCTCATCATCTGACATCCGATCCTTGCTTAATTATGCGGTGGCTTCTTGGGTCTCACTCACTCTCTGATCGATCGATCAGGCTGTTCGAGCCGGACCCGGTGGAGCTGCTGGGGTCCATGAACGAGGTCGATGCGTGCGAGAAGCTGCTCATGGAAACCCTCACCCGAGTCGAAGAACGCAAGGTCAGTCAGTCAGTTAACCTCGACAGATCACAGCTCAATTTCCAGCTCGACGATCCTCGTCATAAACCCAATTAGTAATGCAAGGGATCATCGCAAATCAAAATCAAATTAAGTGGCCGGATTCCGATCCTCGCTCGCAGCAGCCATTACCATTAGCACGACCGCCTTTAGTTAATTTGCTGTGTGTGAGCGCGTGCATTCATTCACTGCAGAAATACTTGCTGTGCAACCATCTGGCGCCCTTCGACCCGTCGCCCTCCGACATGCAGCACGTACGTGATGATGAGCTGCATTATCGTACTACTACTGCTTACTGTGCTGATTCGGTTGATCGATTAACGAGCAGTGACAGGCGATTACTCTCCACTAACACGGGCGAAGGCCATGGGTTCGTTGCAGGTGTTCGGCCAGGCGCCGGCGCCGCCGACGCCGCAGCAGCAGCAGCAGCACGAGCAGCAGGAGCAGCAGGGGGACCTGGGCGTCGGCGCGTTCGGCGGCGACGTCATCTCGTGGTTCGCCGACGGGATGCCGGGGTCGGTGCCGTCCATCTTCGCCGGCCCGGACCCCATCCTGTCCTTCAGGTACGGTGATGGGCCGAATTCCGATTCCCTTTCTCCCTCGAAAATATGGGCCGAGCCCGAGCAGCCCATGATGCCTTTGTTTGTTTGTTCCACAGAGAGCAGGCCATGTTCGACTCGATGAAGCGGGACCCCGTGGTGGACCCGGCGGGGATGGCGGAGATGTGCCACGTGGACCAGCACGGCCCCAGCGACGACTGGCAGCAGGCGTACACGTCGGCGGAGCTCCTCTCCGCGCTCATCCCCTCCACGCCCTTCCCCCTCGACGACCACGACGCCATGGCGCCCGTGCTCACGTCGCCCACCGCCATGCTGCCGCCGCATCACGTGCACGAGCCGCCGGTGGAGGCGTCGGGGAGCTGCTCCAACGTGCCCACGGACGCCGGGGAGCCCGCCGCTGCCGCCCAGCAGCAGCACGGCCTCGGCGGCGCGGTGAACATCGGCTAAGATGGACGACTGGTGACGCGCTGCATGCATGTCGTCCGGCTGTGTTCCCACGAATAACTAATAAGCAAACGCACAAAAAAAAAAATCAAAAAACACACGACAATTGAATTCAGTTTTTATTTTTTAAGACGGGGGAACCTTTATTAATTCTTCAGAAGATTACATCAAGGTGTGGCGCAATTGTTCTAAACCATTCATATCGCGAGTTCGCGACTATGTAGCTACCATACACACATCAAGGTGGACTCTAGTCTTGCCCGTTCTAGAGGATCGAGTTAGGGAAAATATTCATCGAATTATTATATTCATATCTCAAAGGAGTGTTTAGTCTCTCACGTGCAGCTAATCCAGGTCACATTCACGCGCACACACAAAAAAATCAAACAACACACGACAATTGAATTCAGTTTTTTGTTTGTTTAAGACAGGGGAACCTTACTCCTATCAGTTCTTCATACAATTGCATCAAGGTGACGCAATTGGTCTAAGCCATTGATCGCCGCTTGTACCTACTACCATACACATCAAGGTGGATCGACTCTAGTCGTGCCGTTCTAGAGGATCGAGCTAAGGAAAATGTCAATGTCAATGAAGAGATAGGGTGTTTTTTTTTAAACAAAATAAGACATTCGACAAGGAGACCCACTCTCCCCTCTTCTTTTGAACATTGCGGCTGATATGCTAACCATCCTAATAAAAAAAGAGCTAGGATGGACAAACTCGAGGTATTGTCCTACACCTAGTCAATGGAGGTTTATCAATTTTGTAATATGCAGATGATATGATAATATGTATGGATCATGATTCAGTGATGGCCCGCAATATAAAACTCATATTGTGTGCTTTCCAACAACTATCATGACTCAAGATCATTTTTACTAAGAGTGAGATATATTGCTTTAGTAATGCCCATAACCACCAAGACCAAAATATGGAGATTTTTGGTTGTAAGCTTGCAGAGTTCCCTTTCAACTATCTATCTAAGCATTCCAATTCACTTCAAGAAACTAAGAAACACCTATTGGAAAAAAAATTGAGGAACGGTTCCAAGAAACAAAGCAGCTGGAAAGGCAATCATGTCTCCATAGGAGGGCCGATTGACATTGATTAATTTAGTGCTCAGCAGCTTACCAATGTATATAATGTCTTTCTTTGAGCTTCCAAAAGGAGTCTTAAGAAAGCTAGATTATTTCTGATCTTGCTTCTTCTAGAAGGAGATGAATACAAGAAAAAATCAGTCTTACTAAATGGAGTATCCTCAGCTAGCCTAAGGATGAAGGAGATCTGGGATTCATGAGCTGAGCACCAAGAACATTGCTCTACTTAGCAAGTGGCTGTATAAACTCCTTACTTCAGATGGAACTTGGTAAAAATTGATTCAAAACAAATACCTAGGATCTACTCCCTACTCCCAAGTTGAATTGAGTTGAATGGAAACCAGGAGACTCGCACTTTTGGTCAGGGCTTTTGAGGGCTAAGAAAGCTTTCTTACGCTTTGGCTCTTTCAAATTCAGGGATGGATCATAGGTACGCTTTTGGGAAGACATATGGTTAGACCCAACACCATTGCGGGCCCAATATCCATGTCTTTACAACATAGCAAGACCTAAGAACAGTACTGTTGCAGAGGTCTTGAGCTCCTCCCCTACCAACTTGTCTTGGCATAGAGACCTCATAGGCCCTAAACTCGAAGCATGGAATAATCTACTCCTTGCATTGCCAATTTCACTCCTTTACAAGGTCAGGATTCATTCCATTGGAATTTAACCTAAAATGGGGAGTTCTCGGTGAAGTCTCATTACCAAGCTCTTATTTGGGTAGATGTACCTAACTTAAACAAAAATTGGAAGATCAAGGCACATCTAAAAGTTAAAATCTTTCTCTGGTATCTCTGCAAAGGCGCAATACTCACGAAAGATAATTTAGCTAAACGTAATTGGTAGGGTGACAAGTCCTATTTTTTTTTGCCACAATGATAATAATGAGTAAATAGGACACATGCTCTTTGAATGACGCTTTGCTAGATCAATTTGGTTTATTGTATAAACCGCATCTAACTTGAACAAACCAAATATTGCTGCTCATATTTTTGGTTCGTGGTTGCAAGGTTTACCTAACACCTAGCAGCGTTTGTTGGAGTGCCGGCCTTGTGTTGGTCTTTATGGCTATATAGAAATGAGGCAGTTTTTGTAAAGAAAATTGGTTGGTCATTATTGATTTACCATGGAACGTACTCTTAGCTCACTTTGGGGTTTTTTGCACAATGCTTTATATAATTGTATGCTTATAGAAGCAAAACCTGTATTGGAAACCATCGACCAATATATATGCACACACAAACCCAACACATTGAGAAGTAAAAAGAAAGACAGTAGTTGCTAGAAATCATGCCGGCATGCCAGTCTCAGTTCGCACGCCTCACGTAATTTGATACCTGGTTCGCGCACCTTCCAGAAAAGGTATCGAAAGCATGCGAACTTTTCATTTTGAGTGTGCCTCTCCATTTTCAATTGCAATACTTTTCATTTCATTTTGTCATCCCATTGACTGATATTCCCCTATCTCTTCTTCTTCGAGTCAGTCTTTCTCCTCCTGCCTAGCCTAAACCATCCTCCATTGTTGTCGCCGGGGAGAACGATGAGGAGGCGTGGGCGGGGCAACAGGCGACGGAGAGAGAGGTGGAGACCAAGCGGAGGAGAGAGGGACACAGGAGGGGGCACTGCAGGAGCGTGCCCTCTGCTTTCCTCGGTCCTTACTCACCTCTGTCATTGAGCTCAGCGCCCGTCCTTCTGGGCCTCTCTGCCACCGAGCTCCCACCCAACCTCCACGAGCTCCTCATTATGCCAGCCACGCCCTGTGCGTGAAGACGTCGGCGCCGCCATCCCTCAATCAGCGCCACCACCCATCGGAGGAGGCGAAGCCCCGTGGGGGAGCGGTCTTTTCCCCGGCGCTCGCCCTCCTAGGCCATGCGATTCGCATGCAGTGGCGGCACGCTGGGGATGCTGGCAGGTGCACGAGCTCTACGACAGTGTAGGTGCCACCAAGTTCCTCGCCGCCACCGCATAGTTCGCACGCGGGCAGGGGCCACCAAAGGTGGACCTGCGTAGGAGCAGTGGGAGCTGTTGGCCGAGATGCTCGCCGCGCAAGGGAGAGACGAGGGGCACCGCCACCCATCCCCAAGGCTGCTGACTAGCAAGGACCTTGGCAGCATCATTACCCTAGCATCTATCGTTACCCAGTGCTTCCCGTCGCCGCCACCAACCATAGGAGGTGATAAAATGGGCAGAGGCATTTCAATCAATCACACGCCCTGGGATGACAAAATGAAATGAAAAATATTACAATTGAAAGAAAAAATGAAGAGAAAAACTCAAAATGAAAATTTCACATGTCTGAGACACCTTTTCTGAAAGACACGAATTATATGTCAAATTATACGAGACATGCTAAAACCCAAGTTTTGAAATATGTCTCGGCGGACGATAAAAAGAAAAAGAAAAGAATGCACATAGCCGCACACCATCAACGAGACACAAGACGCACCCGATTTGTCGCAATGCCATTTGCCGCCCCACCTCTCGGCACCTCAGCTCCCACACGGCCACACCCGTGGCATGTGCACGAGCAAATTTTATTCTACACTATAAAAAAAGCGAGTTTTCGCTAAACCTTTTTTACCTGGGAAAACCAACGTATACTCCTCACACTGATCCCACTGCGCATTTGTAAAATGTTAGAAAGAGGTGGAAAGACCCAAAACCAATGGGTAGAAAATATTTTCACCCTTTGATAGTTTTTTTTCACACCTAATTCCTACCCATACCCATCCATGTTTTCTTAACTGCACACGATAAGGCCGCCCTGCTTTTGGAATGATTTGCTTCCTTCCTAATTTTGCACCTTGCGTTTTGGATTGATTGCCTCCTCCCTCCTAATTTTGCCTTCCTAATCTCATTTCCTCGCCAACTGCGCCGCCCACAGCCTGGCCTCCTCCTGCGCCGTCCGGCACCCCTGCCCCGCCCGCCTACGCCGCACGGCACCCCGGCCCCGGCCGGCCGCGCCCGTCTCTAGCCGCCTGCGCACAGCTCCGCCCAACACCCTGGCTCTGGCCGCCTGCGACGCTCGGCTGTGGCGCCCGCGACCCCGGCCCCAGATGCCCGACTGGAGCGCGTCCCCGGGCGCGGCGCGAGAAGCTCCATCGCGTGATTGGAGATAGGGAGCCTGTGGGTGCCGCAGCATCTCCATCCAGAAGAGAGGACGTGAGGTCCGCATCAGCCATGGCGGGCTTCTTGTCGTCCTCGGGTTAGCCATCTGACTGCTTGTTGGTGGTGTGGCAGCGAATGTGCAGAAAGTGGCTGTGAAGTGCACTCTTGCGCATAACGATGAACCACCGCCCACCACCTGCTGGACCAAAAGGCTCAGCTAACTTAACATTTTTGATGTCTACAACCGTGCCAAGGTAAGTAAAGTGCACATCCATTCATCCATGGCTTTAACGTCCGAAGCTCAATACCATCTCACGAATGCATACAGCCTATTCGATTGAATGCGTGAATGGTCCAGAGGCTCATTCTATTTTTTTTTATATCACAAGATTTTTGATTGGTTTGAAATGCCAACTTCAATTCCAGCTTTCACTATTGGAATATTTAATTATTTACCACATTTACACGAGCCACCTCTCTGATTGTCATATTTAGAATATACCTAACATATTTATCGCATGAAAGAAAAAAAATCTTACATTTTTATCATTTTCGCTGACGTGGCACACCAATGGACCTGCCCAGCGTGGCAAGTGCGTGTGAAAAAACATGATTGCCCCTCTCCTTCCCACTCCTTCCCACCTTGTGTCTACCACTGTCTCTATCACACGTGCCTGTCTACTAGTTAATTAGAAGGACGGGATGCTTGGATCCACGGCAACCGGCGTGCGTCACAGGTGCGGAAGGAATCCCCACGGCCGCGGGGGAGGGGGACAGGCTCCTGATCAGGTGAAAGCCATGGAGCACCAGACACCCCGCTACTACAGCTGGCCTGGTCTGTTTGTTTTCGTTTATAATTGATTTATCGATGAAAATAAGTGAGAATTTTGCTAAACATTTTAATTATTTTTGATATTTTTGGATGCGATAAGCTATGATTGAACTAGATAAGCTAAAAACGAGAATCGAAAAAATCTCCACGATACGAAAAATCTAAGTGAGGCTATAGAAGAAGCGAAAACAAACATGCCTAAAGTAAAACTATGCTGCTTAAGATAGGGGACAGGCTCCTGATCAGGTGAAAGCCATGGAGCACCAGACACCCCGCTACTACAGCTGGCCTGGCCTGTTTGTTTTCGTTTATAATTGATTTATCGATGAAAATAAGTGAGAATTTTGCTAAACATTTTAATTATTTTTGATATTTTTGGATGCGATAAGCTATGATTGAACTAGATAAGCTAAAAACGAGAATCGAAAAAATCTCCACGATACGAAAAATCTAAGTGAGGCTATAGAAGAAGCGAAAACAAACATGCCTAAAGTAAAACTATGCTGCTTAAGATAATCATCTCGCGATTCCCATCGAAGAGTACCGCTACAGCTATCCAAGTTAGTTGCTGCATAGTACTAGTAACCTCTAGCTAATCGGGCTTTGAACGAACCACGAGGCTGATGACGCAGTATGCAGCATCTCTTGCTGTTCATCATGCCGATCGATCAGGGGATGGTGCAGCTCTAGTGGTGTTCTTTTTCTTCTTCTTCTTCTGACTCTCCTCTAGTGGGGAGGGTAAACTTGTCCCGGCAACAGGGGAAGCATCAAGCGTGCATCTACAGCGCAGCAAAAGATCAGAGCACCATCGGCTTGTCCATAGCCCATTGGGGACGAGTTGATATAGTGGGGTTTCGTAGGGGCAAGAAAACAGGAGATGAGTGGCTCTTCATGCTCCATGCATGCAGAAACCAGATTATTCGATCTGACCTTTTTTTAAGTGAGAAGGGCGATGCGGGAGGCTCAAATAATGGTGCCGGGTTCACAATCGCTCGGTGCTGATCAGCTCGGCGCGCACGATGGGGATGTTTTTGTAGCATAGCATGCATTTTTCCTTCTGAGATTAGCTAGCCTAATCGATCCTTTAAGCGCAATTGGCCGGCGATTATTGCAGAGCCCAGCGGTCGTAGCATTATCAATTTACACGGCATTCGGCATCAGACATCACTGACGCTTAATCACACTGGCTCTGTGAATTGGACCTTGTCGAGAGCGAGGTGTCCCATCAACGGTCCATGAGCTCTCTGTCAGTCACCACCATATGTGATTCACGATGTATCTTGTAAAACAGAAAAGGATCGGAGGTGAAAGCAAAGAGCCGCCGAAATGGCGCCCAAACAACAAAACAGAAGGAGCGTGCGTGTCGTCAGCAACCTTTGTCCATGGTGGAAGTGGAACCTTTGTCCATGGAGCCGCCGGGCTGGGTACTGAAGCCGCCGATAGAGCCGGAGCTGAAGCCCCGCCAAAAGGCTCCTAGTCTTACCAAGAGGCCACTACGGTACATAGACGTACATGCTACACGTGTATATGAGCACATCCATGCATGGTGTGCTGAATAAAAGAACCCATGAGAATCTTGATCGATCGGTGGTGACGAGCACAGCACAAGTAACCGCGGATCCCCCGTCAACTCTCTTCCCTTTTATAGGTAGCCTGCCCGTGGCCGGCCGGTCACTTCCCTCCCGCGGGGCCCCCCTCCAGAGATGCATCGAGTCCTCGACACGGTGCGGACGCCATGGCTCGGCATCGGGTCTGCCTTGACAGGCCATGTGATGCAGCTGCATGCTGGGCGCACGGCGCATCGGGATGCCATGCCACGGAGCCGCGCCGCGGTTGGCCGGGCCGCGCGTCCACGTCCGTCGCGTCGCCCGGCCAGCAGGCGAGCAGGAGCAGGGCGGCCCCGGCCGTGGGTGCCTCCGCGCCGCGCGCGGTATCAGATTCTGTGCTGATGCACCGAGGTGGCGGGGCGTCGGACGCTTCTCCCTCCCTGCCCCTGCCCCTGCCCCTGCCCTTCCGCTTCCTTTTCTTTTTCCTCCTCTCGCCTTGGTTTCTCCGTAGCCTATCCTATCGGATGACCAAAACTGGAGTACTGCCTTGATACTACACTTTGACAGTGCTGCAGCCAGCCGATGGAGCCGAATACTGGTACTGCAGCGGTAGTTGCCAACCGTAGTAGCCGGATTAGCTGCTGGTACGGCAGGGCCCCTTAATAATGCAGGCCTGTCACTAATCTACTACTAGCTGTGAGAGATTCTCTCGTGCAGTGGGTGGTTATGCCCAGATCTTGATCCCTCCAACAGGGGATTGCCACCTAATTTGGCAGTGCATATTGCCTGGCCTAGGCCTAGCTGCCTAGGTCAATGTCAAGGCAGGGCCGGGCCCCCACATAATGCCAATGTCACCATCCTCATTGCCCCGGTTTATTACAAGCAGGATCAAAAGCATACTTCTTATATGGTAGCTTGGCGCTTAAGATCACCTGCTGCATCTCAGGGCAAACCTATTTTCTAGCTAGCTCAGTATACTCTAAACAAAAAACAAAAAAAACCTTGCAGTTTGGACAACTTATGCTCTTCAATTCCTTCAGAAAAATTTGACAAAAAACATGTCCGGATCCCAAGTTCTAACTTGCACCAGGATTCAAACACCCCCACCCCCACCCCCACCCCTGTGCTCAGCACACATCTATCCCCCACAGGCATGGATGCGTTGCAAGCCTGTTGTTGCAGCAGAGTTCAGCATGCCCAGTTCAATCTCTACACCCTGATCCGTCTCTCCCCCACCAATATACACACGTACGGTGACTCACTCCACAAATAATATAGGTAGTAGGTAGGATATACATAGGCTGATTGGCAACTAACGCATTTGGGCCCTATACACAGGGTTCCAAAACTTCTCTCCATCTTCCCCGCTCAACCTCAGGCGATGCTAGGCGGCCGCTATGGTGCTGCTCTTGCCGGACTGGTCCGAGCCGCCGCCGCCGCCGCCCGAGCCGCCGCCGGCCGGAGTGGAGCACTTCTTCTCCTTGAGGTCGTCGAGGTTCATCTGCTGCTGCCTGCACTCCTCGCTACAGAAGGCCACCTCACCCCTGCGCCAACACACACACACAACAACAACAAAAAAAAGTTGGAAGCCAAATGATGGTTGGCTGCACAAGGAACAAGTAGTATCTGATTAGTTTCTGCCGGTTGGGAGAGGTGTTTTGCTAACAAACCACTCCTAGTAGCAATTAACAACCTTTTTAGCTAGCAAAAGAAGGGTGGCAGATCTTGGGTGCTGGACTAGTATAATGTTGGAGACCCATTCACATCCCATGAACCCATATGATGGCGAGGTTGGGTTGTTAAACAACAATGCCACTTGCTCAGGAACTGAACCACTCAGAAACTTTTTATTTATGTCAGCATAAAAATGGCCTCTCTTTCACCCTTAAAGTAGAAAGCAATGCACAGGAGAGATATTAATACACCGAAAGGGCAGCTGCCTCCTATTTTCCATGTTCGTTTCATTTTCATTCTGCCCACTTGGCCTCCCGCCCAAACTGGCGCTTGGGTGAAGCATCATGCATCACCACCCCCCAGGCATTCGTGACATCCAAGGCAGAGAGAATCTAAACGCGATGAACACACAGAATATTCTCCAAAGCATTGGGGGCAGTCAGATCGAATTTGTACCGCACTCTGTTTCGGAGAAGCAAGATAATATAAACACTCTAAAACAGAGGGAAGCCAGATGATGTAAAAACACCTTTCGTCCAAAGGAACGCCGAGATCAATCAGGAACCCCCGCCCTATGGAAAGATCACGAGGAACCAGCTGCAACGGTGTCTTGAAGAGGGAAACAACGAGAACCAGAGAGATCCGACAAACAGCAGAGAGAGATATACACGGGAGATGTTATGCTCTACACAGAGGCTACCGCAAATTCGAGCAGCGGAGAAATCATCAGAGGCTCACGCACCTGTAGATGAAGGTGTCGCGGCCGGGGCCGAGGCCGCGCTTGCAGAGCCCGCAGGCCTTGAGGAAGGCGGCCGTCTCCGTGGCGGGGAGGAAGTCCGCCGAGCGCCTCCGCATCTCTTCGCCCCACACGGCCCCCGCCGCCGCCGCCGCAGATCCCCTCGCCGCCCGAGCCTGGGGCCTCGCAGCCAGCTCCGGCGGCGGCGCGAGGTCCGACAGGCTCGTCGTCCGCCGCATCACGGACGACGACGGCGGCGTGGAGCCGCCGCTGCTCCGAGCCCCGGACGACGCCGTGGCGGAGCCGGTGTTCCTGGGGCGCTTCCTCGTCGACATGGTCACCACCTCGGACAGATCTCCTCGTGTTCTTGGGGGGGGGGGGTGGTGACTGGAGAGGGGCGAGTGGTGGCGACTGGCGAGAGGCTGTGGAGGGAGGAGGAAGCTTAATAAAAGAGGAGGGAGGTGGAGGGGACCCACCAGCTGGGGGATCTGCGCCGTCCACCGGGATCCAATCAATGGATACCATCCCTCACCAGCGAAGTGATTCCGAGGAAATTGTTTAATATATTGTTACGGGCTACGAAGTGATTTTTTATTTTTTTTTTGAAGAAAAAATGGTATTTTTCTCTTCCTCTTTTGTGGGATGGTTAACATTTATGACGTCAAAAATTCTGGTTGGGTGGCGTCTGCAGTTTGTCTTCAGGTGGATGACACGTGGGGCTGGATGTGTGGTACCATTACGGGGGACAGTTGGCATCTATGTGCAGTATTATTTTTTTTCTCGGTGCATTAGCATTGTCTAATGGCTATCCTTGTCAAGAGCCACGATGTTACCAAGGATTTTTCTATTTGACGTATAATTTGTCCCCGCTATACTCTTTGGCTCGCAGCGTAAAAGAGTGTGCATCATTTCTTTTTATACATGTATTCTTTTTGTACATGTGGTAGTACACAAGCATAGGCTCGTACACACAGCACGTATATTTAGGCAATCTCCAACGGTTATATAAAATAGACGCTCAAAACACTGTTTCAGCAGAGTGAAATTTAAAATTTAAGAAATAGGATGAGTATGTTGTTAGAGATGGCTTTATTCCTATAATAAACTCATGCGACAATTTATTTTTACAAAACACATGGTAGCTCACAACATTTACAAATAAGCAGATACACACTCAACCATATAAATAAAGGCACATACAACTTATCTCCATTAGCATCCCAAATGGATGTCACCACTTCGTCTTGTTGTTGACATAAATAAATATTGCCTACAACTGAAAGAAACACCGTGGATAAATCTTAAAATAAATACAAACACCCATATCAAGTGAGAAACTTGAACTGGATAAATAGATTTCACAACAAGAACCTAACCAACCCTCAGTTTGCACACAGTCATAGGAGCTCGGAACTGGTATATTTGGAGTTGATGACGAAATAACCTATAGGTGTTTCAAGCAAGTCTAATATACCTATGCTAAGTAGACGATCAAGTTGACCCATGTATAGAAATGCTGCACCCGACCACCGTAAGGAACATATTTTATAATTTAAAAGAAAACCACCTTCACCCAATAATACCAAAAGATTCCATACGGTCTTCATGTAAATGAATTGAGTCCGACGTACTAGTACCACACAATCACAATGTCTCAATGGGGGCTTCTAGAAAAAAAAATACTAGTTTCTCATATCTCTCTATCCACTTCAGCATCCGAGATGGGAACCAATGAGATTATTCAAACTTTCAAGTCCAGAGTTTATCGGTAAGATTTGAACGACCAGATTTTAGAAATTTGAAGTGGCATTTTCCACCGTTAATGTATATACCAAATTCCTAGTTTTCAATCATGAAATCCAAGCTTTTAGCTAACTGAACAGAAATCTGGATCGTACATGCCTTTTCTGCGGTCGTTGCTATATTTTCGACACCTTAATAGCTAATTTCCACTATCATATTTCTCTACAATTTTGTGAAGCCTCGTCACCATACGCTGGGACCTTCTATTGGCGTATCCATTAATTATTTTTCTATAACTAATAAAGCCATGCATACAAACTAATAGTCTTTAAGAATACAACCCTATAATTAAAATGCCTGCAACAATGCACCGAGTATCACCTAGTGTGTCTAATGCATATGGACTTACATATGTGCGTGTCAATAAGCGACATATAACTTTTGGCATCGGGACCATGAAACTTTGACCCTTTTTATAGCAAGTATAGTAGTGGGTTCTAAGCCTACTTACAAGGCACTTTTGCCTACGTGGAGGAGAGACATCTAAGGCCATTTCCAGTGAGAGTTTTATTGGAGTTTAATTCTCATGAAATACTATGATACATCAATAGCTTTGGTGACATGTCAATGCATTTATGAAAAAGAGATAGAGATAATTTCATTGGAGGAGAGAGAGTTTCATCTAGATAAAACTCAGGATGCATAGGTACTTGAAAAAAAAATCAGATGTGGCATTGTTGTTAAGTGTGCAATGAAACCCTCTACTGGAATGGCCTAAGAGCTAAGGAAGTGGGCTCTCATGCAAAGGACAACCTCTACACGTGCTCCAAGACAAAGAGTGTAAAAAAGAAAGAGATATATGATATTATAAAAGCTAACCTTAGAACATACCCTATTAGATTACGCATTGTACTAATTAATTCTATATGACATGACAATAGTATTATTAACCTTGCTCTTATGCCGTTGGTTTTGACATAGCTGGTTTTGCATCACATAGGGTTACAGTGAAGACCGAATTAGGATGAGAGATTTTGTTTATGTATATTTGAAGAAATAAATTGCTTTGAGAAACTAATCTTCGCGCAGTTGTACAAAGCCTTGACTACTCTTGGGGATAAAGCACACAAAGAGTGAAGTCACGGCATATATGTAGCAATAAAATTAACTTGAGTTTTCTCGCAGAAAAAGATGGAAACCCAAAATCAATTTGGGTGGTATTTGGACAACATCCACCAAACCATAAAACCGAAGTGAAGCTGAAGAACACGACGACGAGACAGCCAGGCTGGCCGTTGTACGACGAGCTTAGCGTCGCTCCAGGTGGATGAGCTGGCCAGCAACACGACAACTCCGTCGCCGCCAGAAGCAACTACGTTTCCTTCAAATTTCAATTTCAATGATTCGGTTCATCTGGCGCCGGCTGAAGCTGGCCATGGCCGATGTTGACCACAGAGCTGCCCCTAAATCAAAGCAACCGTTTCCTAAGGCCAGTTTTGCAGTTGCGGTGTTTGTGACGTGCTATGATATCCAACCTGGTTATGGAAACTTTTGCAAACGGTACTGGCACTCTAGCAGGGCCTCTCTGGTAGGAATTAGTAGTTGAGGTTCAGGATAATCAAATTGGTCTTTCTGGCATGGCTTAGGCTTCTTTTAACATTAGATTAGATTGTAGCACTATTATTTCGGACAAGAGAAAACCATTGAAGCCACAAAATTGCTGGCTTCATTGGATCCGGCTCTTGTGTGTTATAATAGCACTACCATAGTTTAGCCGGACACTATGCTCGGACTGTCTAGAGTGACTATATCTGTTGGCAACCTGCCTTCAATGGCTGTTTTACCCTATGCAAGTGTCATGACGCACATGTCATAAATCGCAAGCCATATACTCCGTAGTTTTTTGCCCTATGCATTTGTCAAGATTTAAATCTGGAATATCAAGCTTGTGCCACCCTTGTTCACCATCATACCTTATAGACGCATGTGGCTAGGTAAAGGACATTATTTTTTTATACTGCCTCCGTATTTAAATATAAGTTATCATTAAATTTTTTTCAAACTTCAATTATTCATCTTATTAAAAAAATTGTAAACATACAAAGAAATAAGTCATACTCAAACTCTATACTATGATAAAACAAATCACAACAAAATAAATAATAATTTATAAATTTTTTAAATCGGATGAACGATTGAAATACAGAGGGAGTATTGACTTTTTCCAACTTTGTGTTAAATATTTAGCAAAATTGGCTGCTGAATGCTTAAAACGACATCGAGTTGGTGGCGAACACCGCACGATTGAGAGCATGTCGGTGACATCCTATAAATTTGCTGGTGGACACCGTCACTCTTAAAGTAGTATTGCTTGGCTGAGTTGGAGAGAGAATATGTATGAAAAGACAATACCGCCCCTAGTTCAAATAGATGTTTGGGTTGGAATAGCTCAGCTCCAGATCAACTCCCTCTAACCCTAGATCAAGAGAGAGGCAACGGTAGCTAGAGCATCCTCGGTGGCAGGTGGAGCACGGGAGCGGTGGCAGCGGCTGGGGCGTCCCAGCTACGACGGCTATAGCATTCCCAGCGGCAGTTGGAGCATCCAACGGCGGCGGCAACTGGAACACCCCAGTGAAAGATGGTGCCGTGCTTGTCTTCCTTGTCTATGCATCGAGGTCAAGGTGGTGGTGTGAGAGGTGAAGAGGCACAGTCGCAGTGCCCATTCTGCAGGACAAAAGACCATTTTGGAGCGGGTCTCAATGATGGGGACCACTAGAACAGGAAGTTCTACACCAGCACCAATCGAGACTGGGTGAGTTGATTTGGTTCATTTACGTAGATCTCTTGATTTGGTGGTTTGACCTACAGATTCGTGATTTGTAGTGTTGTAGAGATTGCAGGTTCTTCATGTGGAAGCCCGGATCAAAAGAGGATTATTTGTAGGTTGTGTTTGCAATGTTGGTGAACCTTATCATGAGTTGTTGGTATTGGCAACAGAAATGCAGCTCTAGTTGCTAGGATGATGAACCTTGTTATTGTAATCATAGCTCTCAACTTAGTGGGGCTAGCAGTGCTGCTCATCAAGTAGGAAGTGAGATGTAATCGGTTGTTAGTGAATGTACTGTGTAATAGTGAATGCAATCTGTTTCCAAAAGAAGAGTTACGTTGCACTGACTGTTGGCTGTTGTTGTTGAAATAAATGCAATTTGTTTCCAAATCATCTTAGCTATTAGTGAATGCAATGTGTTTCCCAATAATGATTCAGTACGCAGGTACTTATAATTGTCATTTCAAAAAGTTTCTTCCTCCAACTTAGCTAAGTAATACTATTTTAATAGCGGCAGTGTCCACCAACAAATTTACAAGATGCAGGCATGTGCACTTGCATGTCCTCAATTGAGGGATGTCCGCCAATGCTCAACATCTAATTTTGCCGAAATATTTGGGTGCCTAAATAGTCTAAGATGAAAATATGAGCAACTACACAGTTTTACATCTTGTCAAGTACTAACAACTCGATCTGATATAGAACTTGTCTCCATCCATCTAGGTAGTTTGAAATTTTGAGGACTTATAACAAATATTTGGGCATGTAAACAATTTGAAATGGAAATATTTTCAGATATAAAGTTTTAGATCTCATTGGACTTTACAATTTTGATATAGAAGTTTCTCTTGACTCGACTTTATATAAAAATTTATGAATTTGTTGACATGAAAATTATTTTAACATATTATAACCACAAATCAACAATGATAGACCACGTATCATTGTCGGCTTGTGTCTCAAACCGACAATGATATATTGCTACATGTTCTGGCCACCAACTGACACTGAAGTGTTTTTGCAGCTGGTTCCTCCAGCGCACTCAGCTATTTAGGCTCTTGATATTCGTAGTGATAGGCGCCGACAGTGATCATCATCTATGTAGTACGTAGTGCAAGGAGGCTCTAACCCTAGCTGAGGTGGTGCCAGGGTTGTTGAAAAAGTAAAGCTGCACTTAATCAAGCACGTGGAAACTAATCATGGTGAGAGCAATTGAGGTACCTCCATTGTCCGATACTGTAATACAGTAGCGTCTATAACAACGGTCCTCATTTACGCGCACAAAAGTAATGTTTACCTCGTCAGCTGCCATGAACAGGTATGGTATATATACCCACCCTAATTCCCTCCAAATAAAAAGGCTCATGCATATAAAGCCTTCTGGCCTTGCAATGATAGATGCGACTAGAGGCGCGGGTCGCGGGACGCGACGCCATACGAGTGTCGTGAGAGCGCACACGTCCAGTGATGAGGGCGAGCTCAAATCAAAAGCTGGCCTGCCACTACCGGCAAGGCGCCAAGGGAAAAGCTGGGTTCACGTCGGGGGCTGCTTTTGGTACGGTGGCCATTGGATCCTGATGGTGTCACCATGAACTTCCACAGTCCCCCACTGCTCCGGGAAACCGGGACCGCCTGAGAATTGAGATCGAGCTCAGTGCTTGCTGGAGATCTGCATGCTCAGTGGCGATGCCATCCGCATTCTTCGCAATGGCCAGCTGTGCTTCATGACCGTGACAAAGTTCCTACAGTGGTACAGGAGGACCAAAAATTAGTCTAAGGGCTAGTCTTGGGAGCCTCATTTCCTACCAAGAATGGAGTGGGTGGAGAAACTTTTTTCTTAATTATGTCCATTCCAATGGAAAATGAGTTGTCAAACGAGCTCTAATTTTTTTTCTTTTTTGAAATGGAAAATAAATCACATTTACGAGGTTAGCGCCACCAGACTGTTCAGGTCAGGTCATGCAGCTCAAAGCCATGTGAATAACACCCGGTGCCCAAGGCTTGCAGCATTTACATGAAGGCACAAATACATATCCATTTTTATCAATGCATGTGAATAGTGTGAGTTCAGAATATTTTTTCATGGAGTTAGAAACCTTTTCTTTTGACCCTAGAATATTTCTATATTATGGTGGAACAATTTTTTTCCCCAACCTTGAATTCTTTTCATTGTAAACCTGGAACATTTTGTTTCGAAACCTAGAAGAATTTTCTAATGAAGCTATAGTATTTTTCTCAAAACCTCAAATATTTTTCTCCCATGTCTAGAATAATTCGTCATGAGCCTAGAATAATATTATTATTCTTCACAAGGAAAATACTCTTGCTATAAAAAATTGTTCTAGTTTCACAAGATTTTTTTAGTTTGCGAGGAATGCCTATTTTCTTGCAATAATTCTAGAGAACACCACTCTTCAAATAGAATGCAGAATTGAGAGAAAATGCATTAGAATTTCCTGTCCCCTTTCAAAAATGCAAGCAATAATGTCCACTCTCCCATTATCATCTCCCACCACAAGAAATTATTCTAGTTTCGTGAGAACAGTAACGACTGTCCCTCTCCCTACTCCCTAGCTGACTTTTTCCTTTGTCTTTAAAGCCCATGTTGTTGTATTTATTTTTTTTTCTTTTTTTTCTTGTCTACAAATATATTTTCCCTTTAGCGCTCTCTCTCTCTCTCTCTCTCTCTTCATTTCATTGTCCCAATATTTCTATTCTTGCTTCAAAAAAGATAGTTTTCTCACGATGCTAAAATTGTTTTTAATATTGCCTATTACACTGCTAATTAATTTATTTCCCATTTTAATTATTATTTTGTAAATACATTGCTCTCCTTCATGCATAAATGTTAGCAAGCTTTATTCATTTTTCCTGTGATGCTTAAAATTTTTTCTCATGTTATGTTTTTCTCCTAGGTCCGAAACAAAATTTTCATGGACCTAAAATATATATTACCTTCATCCCGAAAATAATGTGAAGTTTGAGCAAGTCTATAGAGAATATTATGAACACATACGTCAGCAAAAACATATAATATGCAAGAGTATGCCTCATAAGTCATAATGAATCGAATCATACTTGTTTGGCACCATCAGCATTGATACTTTTTATCTAAACTTGCTCAAACTTAAATTTGTTTGACTAAGACAAACATACAATTGCATTCTTTTTTGGACAGATGAAGTATGTTGTGAAACTAGACAATTTTGTGATGAAGTTGTAATGTTTTACTTTTAGATACTTTCTTCTCCTAAAATTAAAATATTTTTAATAACAATGTTCTTGTGGTGAAACATTCTGTTCATGTTGCAGAACATTTTTCCCAATGAAGTTAGAATATCGTTCTCCTGAGATTTGAATATTTTCTTCTTAATATAGAATAAGTGCCTTGTGAAACTTGAACATTTTGCCACTAACTTATGGTATTTATTTATGGAATATTTGTCATTAATCTAGAATTGTTTTTATGGAGCAATTTTCTCAAGGTTCGGGAACATTTTTCTCTTCTAAACCTGAAATAATTTTCTCTATGAAGTTGGAATATTTTTTACCTGAACCTAGACGAATTTTTCGCCCAAAGCTAAAACAAATCCCCCATGAATTAGAACATTGTTTGTTACAATACTGTAAAATTTCAAGCCTAGAATATTTTTCTCATAAAACTAAGATATATTTTTGATAGACTAATTTTGTCTTGGGCCGACGTGGGGGTTTTGAATTGTGTCTAGGCTCCTAAGCGGGTTTGGATGTATTGAGTAACAAAACGATTAAATTGACTAACTTGTTTGTGAGTTGTTTGGAAAGAATTCTAAAGAATAAATTAAAAGTGATCCAAACTAAAAGAAGGGTTATTACATATACACTCTTAAGTACAAGCAGGAATATTCTCATGTGTTGAGGATCAAGGTTTTCTATTGTATATCTATCAAGTGTTAAAGGTTAATTAATTCAGGATCAATTCAAGAATTGGCTATACACATGGAATTCTATATTGGCATGTCTATTCTTATACATGTTTAATATGTCTTGGTCACTTTTATTCTTGGTTATCAATCATATGTCATGATTATCATATTCTTATTGCTAAAAGTGACATGGATACTCTCTCATATATACCGAGATGTCACAATTAAGGATGATGCTCTCTAAATGTCAAAAGCACTTGAGGAAAGATTCACTTTATATTAATCCAAGTGGATGATCAAATGAAGCTTTATTACTCATGTCGGCAATTAATCATGGTATCAAGTATATTGAAAGCTCTATGAGTAAATGTGCTTCGTCAACCTGTGAAAGAGGTTTATTTCATATTGAAGCCTAACTATTTTAGCCCAAAGAGGATTGCTCTCATATTATGCTCAGCTTGGCTATCTCTCTTTTGAAATTGATCAAGACAGCATTACTCCACGCCTCCAAAGCTCAAGTAAATTCACTAGATTTATCTTTAATCTTGAGTATATGTATATCGTACTACTAAGAGGGATGCTAAGTCAAGAAAGTTACTACCAAAATGTGCTCTAGCTAGAATCAAAGAGAGTCGTGCCATAATATTCCTTGTGACTGCTATGGCACCGAGGGCACACCGGCTTGTTTGGTAGTACTCACTAGCTTGTTTGGTGAAGGTAATGTGTGAGTAACGTGTTGTGAAGTTCTCTTAGGTTCTTTCCTTGTGTTTCATTCCAAGTCAGGTGTATCTCTTGTGAAGTTACTCACCTGCTCCTTCCTTGCCTAGTAACTCAGGCTTTGTGCCTTGGTCTTCAGTGCATTAGCATGCACCGGCTTGTCCAATGGGTGCTACCCTGTTTGAATGTAACGGCTAGCACGCCTCTACCGGCCTGTCCGGTAGATGGCACCGGTTTGTCCAGTGTGTCTCTGACATATTGTTCAACGGCTAGTTTTGTGGAGAAGGGTATTCTCTCTTTGTCTCCTCCTCCTATAATTGATGCTGCTCCCTTCCAACTTCTATACTGTTATAAAGGCCAAAAAGCCACACTCCAACCTCTATTTGTGAGACCGAGCTCTCTTGTGAGATAGTTGAGTTGGGTGTGAGAAGTGAGATTGTGTGAGTTGTGTTGATCACTCCTAGCTTTGAGCACAAGTTGGCAAGTTCGTTCTAGCTGGTTTATTTGTTACTCTTAGAGGTCTCTTTGTAGACGGTTGGGCGTCTACCAAAGGGCACCCGCCTTGTGGGTGCCACTCCAAAGTTTGCATTACCCGCTCTATGGGCATTAGATAGTGTGTGACCTCATCGTACTTTGGTGGTTGGCGATGGGAGGCATTGAGTTGAAAAAGATTCAGCTCTTGGTGGGTGCCTCAGTGAGGAAGGAGGGACAATCTTGTTGGTGTGACAGAACCTCAGGATAAATCTTATGTCTTGTGTGTTGTGCCTCTGCTGGAAGCTTGTCTCAAGCTTTGTGCTTAGTACTTTCATTATATTTATCACTTTGTGCTTCCGCTTATTATTTGTACAAGTTCCTTGGTAGGTTGGGGGTCCTTTGTGTAACCAAGGTCAACATCATTAGAGAAAGCTATTGGTTCCCCTCAGAAAAGCTCCATAAGTTTTTACAAGTGTTTGCATTCTTTGTGTTTGTTCTCTATATGTCATCGGCTTGCCCAATGCTAGCTACCGATAAGCTACACCGGCTTGTCTGGTGTTTGGAGCTTATTTTGTTTTAAGTTGTTGTTTTAAAGTTTTAGCCTATTCACCCCTTACACGTTTGTTTTGGCGACATAGATCCTAACATGTTTGTAAAATGCTTATCGGCCGCACTTTCTAAGGCTGCAGGACAGGATGTGTGCCTGCCGCTGAGCAGGTGTCATGTTGCAAAGAAATTGGTTGGACTATTTCGAGCAACCAATTGTTATGCACCAAGTCTCCAACTGATCAAACCCTTTGGTGGTTACTGCGATAGATATAGATAAGCAGAGAAACACGCACAACATACTCGAATCAGCCACCAAATAGCCTGATCAATCGAGCATTTAGCAACAACGTATTCTCAGTCCCCAGTCCGTATGACAACCTAACCACCGCATATACTTATATTATTATTATTATTATTATTATTATTATTATATGTTTATTACATTGACCCTTTACAAACACAAAATCCAGGGGTAAAAAAATAAACGAATGAATCCTGTTACAATAAGTACAAAAACACCCGTTTATATCTCACAGCAAAAGGTACAGCAAACGACAACTTTCTCTGCCCACTATTTATACTTATGCACAAACAAGGTAAGGCTAGGGTCACTGGAAGGGAAAAAAGTGTGAAAAATACTGTTTGCGCACTGTACACAAAACGGAAAAACAAAGATTACGCACTATGTAAACAGTACAAATGCACTTTTTGATGATACTAGCCTAACCTTTAGCAGAGTGCAAAACAAGAAACCACTCGACCTCTTATAGATCTTTAACTTGAGCGCCTAAATTATGTAGGTATACAGCAATTTGTTTGACCATTGGAACTCGATTTCCAGGTTCCTGTTGGGACTGCTTTTGCTCTCGGGTAGCAGGGTGTACTCACCGGCAACTGAAACCAGCGTGACAACCTGGTCGATTTGGATCGTCATTTTAGGCTAATGTAATCAGGAAGTGTTTGTATCGTTTACATTGTTTTTCTATTCTGTATACAGTACGCGAACAGTGTTTTTCACATATTTTTCTACCTTCCGGTGACACTTTACCAAATGATTTCTGCAACCACAAGTTGAGACATTGAGGATTCAGTCAACGATAGGAAGCAGAAAAACATATACAAAATGATTGATCTGATCTCCCCTATTTCCGTACCTTTCCAAACTTGATGTTGTTTTTGCAGGAGACATGAAGCTTCTGGCCTTTGGGAGGACTGTCAAATGCCCATGCAAAAGCTACATCCCATAAAAAAGGTGATATGTAGCGAGTTATTAAGTGTCTGAGTGAGGATAATGAATAGATATGGACTAATATCCGTAAAAAGGAAGCACAACAATTGTGATGTACATTTGTCAGTCTTGGCGGATTATTTCCAAGAAAGAGGTAAGCTTGCAGAAGGCACTAGGATTTCCAACTGATTGCCTTAGGCTGAATCAAACACCTTCCCCGTTCTCTATCCTCTATCGTTATTCCGATTACCCATTTCTCTGTCTACAGTGCTGTAATAGTGCGGCATTTAATTTTGAGAGAACCGTACGGAGGAGCTGCTGGATTCAGTCTTTAGATTGTTGCCACGCTTTATAGTAACAGTAAGAGCCCCAGGCAATCACTGAAGAAGCAGTTCTGCCATTTCTTGAAACCGCGGTGGGCCAGACTGTATCAAGTACTGAAGTAGAGGAATAGCCTCAGCCGCAGCAACTGATTGTGCTTTAAATACTTCAGCTGGGCAAGCTGACAAGCTTGCCTGAGAAGATACAGTGAATCCAGTGCTGCTTCTTGAGTTGCCTCAGAACCAGTTCTAAGGGATATTACAAGATGAGGGATACACAATGTAACAGGTTCAGTGACCCTGGGAAGTTGCTAAGGCTGAATCCAGCCCATTCCCTGTATGGCTCCCCCATCACTGTTTTTGCATTTTTCACTGTAAAGAGAGATAGTTGAAATAATAATAAGAGATGAGGAATGGGGAACGGCTGGATTCAGCCTAAGCCAAGCGTTAAGTGCTTTAAGGTACTCCCATTAGCACTTCCAGATTCCCATATATCCTTTTTCAATAGAAGCTGCATGAAGAACGTCCGCAGTAGAGGGTATGATGAAAAAATATATTCAAGCTCCCAGAAGGAATTCAAATTACTTTTTAACAAAATTAAATACAAAGCAGATTCTACAAAATATACTTATGCAAATAATGTCATATTGGAACTCACAAAGTAAACTTGGACTTCACAAATCCGACTTGATTGATGTATTTGCGAGACATAGAATTTACTTAAATCTAATCCTAAAGGTGGATGTTGACATAATGAGTTAATGGCACCTTTAGTGTGGCGGGCATTGATAAAAGAGAAATTTACTTTGTTGGGAAAAAAAAAAGTGTTGGTTCCTTCTTTGGCCCAAAAAAATTTTGGTTCCTTCTTTGACTTGAAAATTTTGTTCCATACCTTCATTGGACTTTTCGTCCATTCCGTCAGGTTTTTCATTCCAGGTGAGAGAGAAAAGACATTTTTGACTCTTGTCCCACCTGTCAGCCGCCCCTCTTTCTTCTCTGTCTCTCTTTCTCCCGTTTGCCACTCACCGTCAAGCTCGCCGCCCAGCCCACCCACCACGGCGCCACTGCTGCCAGCCAAGCTCACCCACACGCCAGGCCACCGCAGGCATCGTGTGCCCGCTTCCCACCACGGCCGTGGGCCTCCTCCCTGGCGGCGACGACCTCAAGGAGCAGCCCGGCATCGCACCGCCTCCCGCGTCAAGTGTTCGCGTGGCGCTCCAGCGGAGCAGGGAGCTGCAGTCGCGCGAGGCCCAGCGCGGCGGGATCTAGGAGTGGGTGAGCGGTAGGGGAAGAGAGGTGGAGCGGCGACGCGGACATCCTGGGTGGCGGCGGCGCGCACCGGACGGCCGCGCTCTTGGCGGCACGGTGCTCCGCGGGCGGTGAGAACCGCCCGCTGCGGCACCCGATGCCGGACCCCACCACGGGGTGCTCCTGCCGCTGCGCCGGTGGCAGGTGCTAGTGCTGCCTCCTATGCAGCTATGTGTCGACGACGGTGCTCTCCCCCTCCCTCTCCCTCTCCCTATCCTCCCACACCGCTGTCCATTCTTTTTCTGGTGCACCCGCCGCCCTCTTCTCCACCGTTGAAGCACCCCAATATCCATAATGAGACTAAAATGTGCTTTTATTACCATTTCAGGGTTTGGTAATCACATTCTTACATTACAGTGATACAGATCCGCCCTAATCGGGTCGGACAGCAAAAGGGTGCAGCCCTAAAAAATCTAAACAGCGGAATATAAAACGTAGGCCCATCATCCTCACGCCACAGTTGGGATGCAGATCGTAACCCCTACTTGTTCTCGGACTAATATATGTCCACAGCACTGAGAAAAACAATAACAATGTAAGGGTGAGTACATATATACTCAGCAGCCCACTTCCTCCAAAGGAATTTGGGGAGCGCTATTACTATATGCAAGGTATATCCGGAGTTTAGGGAAGGTTTTGCATAAAACTAGTTCATATGCAGAGTTCGAGCCAGTTTGTCAAGTTTTATTCTTTTTGAAAATTGGGTTTTTCCAAAAGCGGTTGCCATTGCACTTGCCGGTCCAAAGTGGCTCATGGCTTTACAGCCAACACACTTTTCCATACATCCAGCATCTACTGCTAAACCAAAAACCATTTTATCCAATCCCAAACCTTTCATTTTATTTTATGAAAACTGTTAACTGAAGAACCAAGCTGTAACTCATCCATACCAGTGGACACGGACTATTCGAATATGTTTTACTCTGATCAGATGTTGTACTAATTCCCACAAGTTGGACTCAGCGGCTCGTTACCGTCATAACTGCCCAAATTCCAAACAAATCTGTTGCCTTCGTTTCATCACCTAGCAGAACTTTAGGGATTCGGGCATCCGAGTCACTCCAGTACCCCGCAGTACTGTACTTCCGTTGACACCCACCATTCCTCTAGCCCCTTGTGCACCAATACAGAAGCTGCTAGGCTATCCACTCCAGCTTGGGCATGGCCAATGCTCCATACAGAGTGAGTGGTTGTACTAAAAGACTTAGGCAAGATGAAAATCATAACGGTCCTTACGGAGAGCTCAGGTAGAACCATTCTCACTTTTCAATGCTCGACACCGCGAGCAACCATCTACCCGGTCTTCTACACGAATACCGAGACACGGGGTAACCGCAAGTCGCCAATTTATCCATTCTTACCCTACCCTTATGGCTCTTTCGGCGCATAGCCGTATTCCGACAAAGTCGGTTGCCGGGGTTCTTCCCCATTTTATTTCGAAACCACACACACATCTACTCTCCCATACCCAACATATTCCACATCCATAATGTCAAGATTATGATAGATGATTAAATGAGCGATTCCAGCTATGCGCGCTATATCTAAAATAGCCTTAGGTGGCTGTATATGTGCTGGGTTACCTTAGATAGCAAAACATGCAAGTTTTTATGTGGTTAACAGGCCAAGGGTTGTGTTTGCAAAACATAGGAAATTTATGCATCAAGTAAGGATTCCAATGGGCTTGCCTTTCACTTTGTTGAGGCGATTGATATAATAGTTGCTGGACGTATTGGGCGCAGACCATCGCGTAGTACATCACGAGGTGCAAGCCGAACTGACTCTCCGGTAAAGCCTAGTGTACAAACAATGAAAACACACAAATCGAGGTATAATATAAGCTCAACATTGTTCCTGGGTATGTGGTGGAAATGGTAGGGGGTCTAGTGTTATCGAGATGGTCGGGGCTTACCCAAGGTGGGGGTTGGGGTGGAGGGTGTTGACGGCCACGTTGGCATGCAAGGTTGCGGCCATTGCGGAAACGCCTGGGCAGTGGACCTGGACGGCCAAGGCTTAAACGGAATTTGCGGGATGGTGGCCACATGGTGAAGTCTAGAGTTTGAGTGGGACAAGGAAATGAGCGATGATTTTCAGACGATTTTTGGTATCGTCATCATCTGAACTCAAAGCCCGGAAAGACCAAGGCGGGAACCTCTAAGGTTTATGAAGATTAGGGGTCAATGGCATCGATCACTAGGCTCACAATATTTGTGCGACCTATGCAAAGCATTGACTGGGCGTAGGACGGCGTCATGAGGGTATGACGGCGTCTTCCGGCCAGAGAACAGATTATGTGGAGTGTATGGGTAGGGAGAGTTTGATTTTAGATGAATTTAGGCACAAGAATCGCCCAAATCGGGGTTGAAATGAAAGATATATGAAGTATTTAGTGGAGAGGAGTAGTTTAAATCTCTGGAAAATAGTTCAAGGGGTAAGATTGGACTTTATCTGGTTAACTCTCGGGTTTTTGGCCTGCTTGGAAAGAACTTGGGCCAGCGGTGGCTATTGGCCCGCGGGAATCCAACCTGGGCCGGGGGTGGCTCTTGGCCTGCTCGGCCCAAGGGCGCGTGCGGGCGCGGGGCGACCAGCTGGGCCGGCCCACGGGGAGGTGCGATGGCGCGGCTAACGACGGTAGCGCGGGCCCATGTGGCGGTGATGGAGAGGGAAGACGGCGTCGGTGGTGGGGAACAGCGCTTGGTTTGGCACAGTCTGGTCGAACCAGTTCACTCCGGCCCAACGGAGCTCGCCGGCGGTTCACACCGGCGGGGGCGGTTCCGGCGAAAAGGCCAGTGGTGTGAGCACCGGGAGGAGGGGGCGAGTCGGTTGGCGTGGTCGGGGCATGGAGTAGGTGGCTGGAGATGGGGTGTCTACGGTGGTCAGGGCCACGCTGCCATGGCCATGGCGAGGAAGCTCATAGAGAGCTTGGCTCCGGTGTGGGGGAAAGGGAGTTTGGGCTCTGGGAAGGTGGAGAGGGGCTTGGCGGAGCTTGAGGCCGGCGTAATTGACCACGGGTGGTCGGTGAAGGGTGGATTTTGGCGGTGCATTGTGGTTAGGCGAGCTCAGGCGGTGGGGAAACAAGCTCGGCGTAGAGGGGGTGCGGCTAGCGACGCCGGAAGTCCCGAGGCCGGTCGCGGCGTGCTATGGGTGGCGAGGAAGGCATGGCGGTGTTGGGGGTATTTATAGAGGAGGACGACCATGGAGCTCTGCGGTGCCGGTCTGCGCGTGGCGAGCCGGTGTTAAGGCCATTTGGAGGCGCGACGGGGGTGCCAGATGGCGGAGCGGCACGAGGGTGCGGCGAAGCCAGGCGCGGCGCGCTGGCGGTGGGGGCTGGAGGCGAGGTCCGAGCGCGCTGCTAGGTGCGGCGCAGCGGCCTCTGTGCGCCGGAGCGACGAAGGAGAAGGAGGGGGAGCGTCTGGCACGCGGGGCCCGTGTGGCAGGGAGGGAAGGGCGCAGGCCCAGTTGGCAGGGAAAGCGAGGCGCGGGGGGGGGGGAGGGGGGCGTCGGGCCGATTTGGTGAGTGGGCCGGGGGGTGGCGACGGCCCAGGAAGGATGGGAGGGGCGGTTGGGCCACGGCGGGGAGAGGAGGGGAATTCGGCCGGGGTCGGCCCAAGATGAGGAGGGGGTTTTATATATTTTTGATTTTTGGGTTTTTGATCTGGGAATTCTTGGAGAAACTTTTAGAGAGAATTTTGTGGAGAATTTGGGGGGGACTTTTGTGAGGACACTTGGGATTCTGGTTGAGCTCATGTTGGCAAGCAAAGTTTTCGGAAATTGATTTTGAATTAGGGGAAAGTTTAGAAGAAAACTTTTGGTCGAAACTTCATGGTGTTAGAACCGCTTGCTCCACTCCTCCGGCTTTCTGCAGCCTCGCTACCTCCTTCGGCGCCGACGCTGCTGACGGGCTGTCGCTGGCGCTGCATGTCTCGGACGAAGCCGCCTCCGCCTCCTCTCCAACGCAGTCGTCGTGCTGCTTCTTCGCCGGGAGGTCGCTGCCGTCCCTCAGTCGCTGCCGCCGCTGGGGAGGTCGCTGCCATCGACGCGTGCTGCTGCTCTTCCTCTATACGGTTGGAGAGAAAGAGACGGAGGAAAGAGGGGCGGCCGACAGGTGGGCCCAAGGACAAAAATGTCTTTTCTCTCTTGCCTGGGATGGAAAACCTGACGGAATGGACAGAAAGGCCAAATAAGGCATTGACCAAAATTTTCGGGTCAAGTAAGGAATCAATTTTTTTTTTTTTTTTTTGCCAAAGAAGAAAGGGATGTTGTTTTTACCTGTTATAACTCTGACTGTTTCACTGGTTGCATACTCCTGGATAGTGTGATTATTGAATAGAAATTTGACAAACATTGCAGCCTGAACAGAAGTGTCAGGATTGCTTGAACTAATAAGGTCTAGCAGGACTTGGACCCCGCCGGATTCTGCAACCGCTCTCTTATTTGCTCGGCTGTACATGACTAGATTCTGCAGGGCACAAATTGCTAGCACTTTCACCTCTTCAGTTGGTTGATCTTTGAGAAGATTGACCAGAGCGCGGCATGCTGCCACAGCATCAGTAGAACGAGCAAGACCCTCGTTTTGGAAAAGATCTCCAAGAGCAAGAGCAGCAAGCAATCTTCCTTGTTGAGATTGTGTCTGTGGATCCAGAAGGTACATCGACAAAGGTGCAATAGCATTTTTAGCAGCCTTTGCCTCCCTTATTCTTACATTGTTCAGCAATGCCTCAATGAGTCTGGCAGCAGTTTTCTCACACTGATGACTCCTCAAGAGATCTAGCAATGCTTCCACAGCACCACTTTCAGCCATTGCTTCTGTACTTGTTGAATCATCACTCTCCAATACAAGAAGTGCATTCAAAGCACCAACGACAGTACTTTCAGTTCCCGACCTTAGCAATTGCACTAGTACAGCAACAGGTACCTCAAGGAAAAACTCAGTACTGTACTGCAAAATGCTAGACAAGACAGATGCTGCAGATTCCCAAACGACATGAGGCAAAGGTGGGTCAGATTGCAGCAGCACCTTGAACAACTCAAATACAACGCCCTCCTTTGCAATTGTATTTGGCCAAGCTATTGCAAACTTAGCAAGAGCTTTTATAGCTCTCTGCTGCAAATTTGGCAAACCCGATGAAAGTGTTGGATTGATCTCGGGTCCGATAGGGAGACGTCCCAACTGGGCCCAGATCCAGAACTAAGGCCTTGATCGGAGACCCAAAACCCCTTGAGGTTGTGGCCCCCTTCCACCCCGCACCGCTATAAAAGATGAGCCACGAGTGGCAAGCGAACCAACGTTCGAAGTGCCATCCTTGAGCCGAACAGAGGGACCCGATCTCCTTGGTGCGGAAGTGGAGGGAAACGCCACCGCCCCGTGCCTGTTCACGCCGCCGCCGCCGCCGTGGACGCCTACAGTGGAAAACCCGTTGCCTACGCGCACCGGTCAAGTCGATCCCGAAGGTACATGTGACTTCTCCCTCTCTGTTTATCTCTCTCACCCTCTGGATCACGAGATCCATACGAATCGCACAATCAACACACGAACCCTAGTGGTTTTGGGACATCGGGCACTAGATCCTCGAGCTAGACACCTAACAATTGGTATCAGAGCTCAGGTTGCCCGACCCTAACCCTAGCGAGGGACTGAACCTCGGTTTCGTCGTGAAAAGAGAAGAAATGAAAAGAAATGCACTAGATTCCGATGAATCTCGAGCTCTAAGGCTCGGATCCGTGCCGAAATTGAAGAAAGAACAAGAAAAGGGAAAGGATTCCAAACCCTAACCCTAGATTATCCCCAACCTGCGAGAACAAGAAGAGCCTAGAGCGCTTACTGAGCTCTCGTCGGTGTCGATGGTGGCAAGAACAGAGGCGTTGCTCACGCCGTTAGATCGCGCACTGGCCAAGAAGCACCGCTACTAGGCCACTCGACGGTGGCGCGCTCACCCGCAGGTGGACGCGCGCGCCGGCGAGAGGCCCGGCGAGCGGCGCCGCCACTGCCGTCTTTGCCTCTCTCGCCGTAGCCGCTGGGCAGGGGGAGCGGAGCGGTGGAGGCGGGGTACAGCATGCGGCGTTGGGGAGAAGAAAGAAGAGAGGCGGCGGGCGCTGGCAGGGCCGCACGCCGGCAAAGGCCATGTCGGCGGTGCCGGCGCCGCCTCGCTCGCGCCGCCAGAGGCAGAAGGGCGGCGGCGAGGGGCCGCCCCGAACTTGTCGGCCGCGCCACCGCCGGTCCTCGGCCGCGCCGCATCGCCGGCTGCGCCTCGCGCGCGAGCGCCATCGGCGGAGGCAGAGAGAGGAGAAGCGGCGGCCGAGGGGAGAGAAAGAGGCTAGGGTTTTGACCCCCAGCGTTTTTTCCGGTTAATATACCGCGCATGGACGAATCCTGACCGTTAGATCGAATCCGACGGCCGAGATGGGGGGGCAGCGCGCAGCCGGCCTGGGCTGGGCCGAATGCACGGCCCAGGCCCAGGTTGCCTGCGGACCGACGCGCGCCCCGCCCCGCCACAGAGGCCTTGGGCCATTTTGTGGGCCGATTTCGGCCAGATTGAAAAGTTTTTTTTATGTGCATATATTTTGACTATTTATATATGCATTTATATGATGAATAAACTTGTATGCTTGGAGTTGTGTATAGAATATGTTTCCGCTGCTGATGATATAATTTTAATATGTATTATTTCTGAATAATTTGAAACCAACGTGGATAATTAATAGAGAAATACATGATGATAATTGTTTTATGGCATTGTCGTTTAATTTTAACCAACGTTGAAATTTCAATGATGAGCCATGATTAGATTATGATTTTGAGATCTATTTTCATCCAACGATGAATTTAGAATATTGAATTGACTTGAGAATTGATTTGAGCATGTTTTATTTTTGGACCAACGTTGAATTTAATTCATGCCAAAAAAAAAATTATAAGATTCATGAGATTGAAAGGATGCTTGTCTCTGAAGATTGACTCTGAAGATTGAAAAGAGAATTTGTTAGCGTGTTTTAAACTTGACCAACGTTAAGTTTAACTCGTGCAAGATGATTTTCTCGAAGATAATGATTTTGAGCGTGTTTTAATCTTGACCAACATTGAGTTTAATTCATGCAAGACACTTGTTTCAGAGACAGTATATCTTGAGCCTATTTTTTGATCTAAGATATTTTCTTTTGTTATGAAGGCTCGAATGATATTATGATTCTCAGATAATTGATAATCATAGAATTGCTAAACGGAGTGACAATTCTAGTTGGCATGATAAAGAAGACATGGTGAGTACTCTAAGTGAACTAGAGCCAACACCACAGACAACAGCTCCAAGATAGAAAAACAAAGGAAGATTCCCGTACACACTTGCATGTACTGCAAAAAGAAAAGGCACTGTAAGAATAGTTGCCCAGATCTCAACGGGATTCTATGAGAAAAGATGCTACCAGGTGTAGCAACTAGAATTGAATTTTGCTGATGCAAAAGAATGTCATGTCAAAGCCATAGATAGTTTCTCCTAGAGATTGATAAGAATCAAAATGACGGCTTTATATGTAAGATATATTTTGTATATTTACTCCTTTTGGAGGAACATGATTTCAGAAACAATGATAGAAAATTGAGTACATTCATTGCAATCTTTGGGAATCATGAGTTCATTATTCAGTGTAATAATGAGAATGGGAGTCTCGTCTTCCGACGAGATATGATTTATTTGCTTTCCATGTGCGATGTTTTGTGAATGAGATGAATTCGAAAGAATGTGAGTCGCATCATCTGATGAGACATATTCTTCTTTTGCCTTCTTAGTGCAAAGTTGAAAAGAAAATGATACATATGTTGCTATAAGCAAGAAATGATACGGTGGAGAAACTTTCATCGAAATTGTGCCTATTGCTTAGGCCACATTTCGAGGGGGAGAATATGAAAGTTTGGCTGATTAAAACCAGTAACTCCCCATCCACGAGATGCATTGATTGCATAGAATAATTTTAATAAGAGCACGTCTTACAGACTAAGGAGGTGATATATGATCGTGGGGGAGTACTATGATCACCATACACCATATGGACAAGTCTCAGGAACCTTTTTGCAAGGTGCTTGCAAGAAAATGACTAAGATGCTTGGTATATAACACCGGGTAAACCTGTGAATGGAGGGTATTCAAAGCCACCATTCTTACGATACCGACTCAGATAAAGATAAAGTCCACGATAAACTATTTGCAGTTTGGGAGTGTCCATCTGAGACTAAGACTATTTACCCTGCCCAAGGGAGATAAGATGAACAGACAGTGAGTTGCCATTCTATTGGCTATTGACCCTGCTCAAGGGAGATTATATGAGAAGATAATAAGGTGCCATTTCCATTGGCTAACCTGAAAGATTGAAGTGTTTCAATTCTCACTGTCAAGATAGACATACGAACTATATAGAAACGATACGCTTATTGTTTCTAGAAAATGACAAGATGTGGGGGAGCATTCTGAGCAATGAACCTTGAGGAATAGAGGATGTACACCCAAATTCCGATGGTAGAAGAACCATATTTCTCGATACCTGCTGAAGTTGCACCTCCGTTCTAAACGGCTGTTGCTGCGACCCTGTTGTGGATTTTGGTTCGTCAAGCGTGACAATGAGTGAACAACAATATTTGATTCACACAATGTTTGAGCCTCTGGCTCCTACTGTGGGTGAGACCATAGGTGATTAGCTGATGATCCACCACCAGACCAGCCAACAGAAATAGGATAAGACATGCTCATAAGAAAGTTTGAGATCATTGATTCCTAACGACTATGAGACATTTCTCAGTAAAGATATACCCTTAGAGGGAGACCCCACTTGTATGAAAAAGACATAAAAGGTCCCAACTCTTATAAATGGATTGATGCCATAGAAAACGAAATTGGATATATGAGTTTGCATTTATGGGACTTAGAATAAATTCCTAAAGGAGCCAAGACAGTAGGCCATTCCTATTGGTCTACAAGACTAGGACAGACTTCAAAAGGAATATAGAAACGTAGAAAGTAAGGCCGGTGACAACTGGCTTTACTCAAGAACAAGAAATCGACAATGGTGAAACCTCGTTGTTTCATTGAAAAGATCATTTAGAATCATTATGGCACTAGTTGCCTATTCTGATTCAGAATTTAGATCAAACGGATGTCAAGACGACACTCCTGAATGGACAGCTAAAAGAAAACCTTTATATGACTCAACCTAAGGGTTTTTGTCATGAAGAATAAAAGGAAAAGAAGGGTTGCCATTCAAAGAAAATCCATTTATGGGTCTGATGCAAGCTTCCAGGTATGAGTACCTAATGCTTGGATAAGACTTAGAAAGTTTGATGTTAAAGGAAGAGGACAATTGTATTGCATTTATGCAAGGATTAAAGAATTGAAAGTATAACTTCCTAATGCTGCATGTGGATGGTATTCTACTAGCAAGCAACGATGAGCATTTACTGCTAAAGACAAAGAAATTCCTTGTCCTCAGAATAATGATATGAAAGATGTGAGATTGGCACCCCGTGTCTTAAGGATTCAAATCCACAAGACAGAAACAAATGCCTTGAATAGGCATAGTATGCAAGCCGCGGTGCGGCGTCTGCTCCAATAGTCAAGGGCGACAGATTAGATGAAAGTGTCACAAGAAGATGAGATGAGATGAAAGTGACATAAGACTATGAGATAGATTAGATGGAATTAATTCCATGTGCCTCAACGATCGGAGGCTAAATGTGTGCTCAGACATGCACTCGCCTTGACTTGACTTTTATGACCAGGTTACTTGGTTGGATAATTGAAAAACCTTGTGATTGATGCAAGGGACAAAATACCTCATGATGATTTATGGAAAGACAGATGCCCTATAGATATTTGGGCTAAAAGGATAAAGACTGGACATGGTGTAAAGACATCGTGAAGTCCACGTCTAGATATGTGCTTACTCTAGTAGGAGGAAGCATGCTATAGAAAGAGCTATAAATGGTCGGTTGTTACATCGTCGACAATGTACACTGAACCTTGTAGCTTATCATGAGGCAACAGGGCAGACAATGTGGCTGAACGAAATTATACCCGGATTAAAAGTGGTTAACATTATAGAAATACCACTTAAGACATACTGCGACAATGAGTCAGAAATTTATTGAACCATCACAACAAGAATTCAAGTGTGGCCGCTAGGCACTTTGACATTGATAATTATGTTGTGAAGAGAAAATCCAGAATCAGACAATCGAATATGAGCACATGATAGTTGAGAGGATGCTCGCGAATCCGCTCACTAAGGTATTCCACCCAGTGTGTTCAGAGAACACGCAGCCGGCATTTGGGGTGATTGGAAAACCTAGGATTCTGGATTTTAGGGCTATTCGAACGACCATCTCAAGAGAGAAAGAAAAGCCTCGTTCCGAGATAGAAATGTGTATTGTAGTCAATGAATTCAGAGGCACGTAACTGGCCGTCTGCAACGTTTTGGTCTCGATATATTGATCTATTGAGGGATGGAGCATAGAAGTTGTAGAAACAAGAAAGACCGAGATCAAGGGGGAGAATGTTGGATTGATCTCGGGTCCGGTAGGGAGACGTCCCAACTGGGCCCAGATCCAGAACTAAGGCCTTGATCGGAGACCCAAAACCCCTTGAGGTTGTGGCCCCCTTCCACCCCGCACCGCTATAAAAGATGAGCCACGAGTGGCAAGCGAACCAACGTTCGAAGTGCCATCCTTGAGCCGAACAGAGGGACCCGATCTCCTTGGTGCGGAAGTGGAGGGAAACGCCACCGCCCCGTGCCTGTTCACGCCGCCGCCGCCGCCGTGGACGCCTACAGTGGAAAACCCGTTGCCTACGCGCACCGGTCAAGTCGATCCCGAAGGTACATGTGACTTCTCCCTCTCTGTTTATCTCTCTCACCCTCTGGATCACGAGATCCATACGAATCGCACAATCAACACACGAACCCTAGTGGTTTTAGGACATCGGGCACTAGATCCTCGAGCTAGACACCTAACAGAAAGAACTTGAATAAGAGGACTGATGGCCTGCTCTGTTGTTGTATCTTTCTGGAGATGGTCCTCTAGAAGATGTGATAGGAGTTCTGCAGCTAATTGTTGCACAGCTGGTGGAGATGAATTCAGCAAGGTAATGACTGGTTCAATAGTTTGGCGAGGGGTCAAGTTATAATCAGAACGGCATTCTGGATGCTCCAAAATATTCACAAGAACCTGCAATGTACTATACTGTCCTTCAGGACCCATGTCCGGCTTAGAGAGCAAAGAGGATAGAGGCTGCACTACTTTGGCTGCAGATGGACCTTTTGCTATGGTATAGCATTGTTTGTCAAAATACGAAGCATTTCTGCCAATGCAATGCAAACAAAATCAGGAGCATCATGGAGAATATCAAGAATGCTCTCAATTACACCAGCCTTGACCATTTCCAATTTGCAAGCTGGTCTGTCCTTTCCAAGTTTCACCAAAGCTCTAGCAACTGCCTCATGAAGCATATATAGTTTTTGCCATACAAACTTCTCTTTAGCCTCAGTGTCATAATCCAATTTTTTTATCACTTACATCATGGAGTAAACAAGAATGTGTCCTTTTCTTTTGCTATGCCTCCCTTGGGACACTTATAAAAAAGAAAGAAAGAAAACATGCAACAATCCTTCAAGGCTATACATTTGTCAAGTCTCATGTGTCGCAAGCAGAAATAATTGAAAACGTAAACAACTGTGATCCTGTTAGAACTCCAAATGAGCGAGATTCCGTACCAAGTTTATCTAGGAAAGGAGAGGGCCTCAGCACTCTCTCTAATCCAGGCAATGTGTTCGTGGATGCCATATTACCTTGCGCTGCTTCTACTAATCGTCACCGCGCACAAGCAGCCGAGCAGGCCAGCACGACGTCGGCTGCTGCCAATCGTGGATTAAGCTGTTACGCTGATGTGATCCTCGATCGAGATCAGGGCCACGGCGGTTCTTCTAGACTTCCATTCAGTCTCAGACGGTGCAGGCGTTGACGATGCGCTCGATGAATCTTGGGAGTTCCCTGACGCACTCTGTCCCGGACGAGGCCGTGCAGTCTCTGGGCCGCGCGGGTGGGATCCCGCCGCCTCCTCGCTTCATCGACGAGTGCCGGATCTTCCCTCTCCAGTCTCTCCACGATGGCCCTCATAGCCGCGTTTGTGTATGCGCCGTTGTCCTTGGTGAGCCACTCCTGCACCTCTTCCCATCTGCGGCCGTACAGCTTCGCGAGGTATTCTCGGCTCTCGCGGCTCGTGAAGAGCTCCTCCACGGACCCGCGCGAGTTTTCATGCAGCAGCCACAGCGCGCGCTCCAGCGTGGTACCAAGCACCGAGTAAGTGGTCTCCAACTCCCAGGCCTCCCTGAACCGCTTCACCTCTGAGACCTCGTCGTTCGGGTCCGGCGCCGCGGCGACATATCCGGCGAGCTTGGGCGGTGGCTCGTCCCCGTCGACGCGGGGTTTCTTGGCCCTGCTCGGCCTGCTGCTCCCAGCGTCAGCAGCATAGCAGGAGGGCTTGGGCGTCGCTGCGTCGCCGTCGACGCGGGGCTTCTTGGCTCTGCTCGGCCTGCTGCGGCCGGCTGCGCCCGCGTCGTCAGCAGCGTCACAGGCGGGCTTGGGCGGTGGCTCGCCCCCGTCGACGCGGGGTTTCTTTGCACGGCTCGGCCAGCTGCACCCGGCTGCGCCAGCGTCCTCAGCAGCATAGCCGGCGGGCTTGGGCGTCGGCTCCTCCCCGTCGACGCGGGGTTTCTTGGCCCTCCTCGGTCTGCTGCATTCGGGTGCATCTGCGCCGGCTTGGGCGGGAGGTGGCGGCGGCCCGTATTTCGCTGGCAGGAACTCGGCTAAACCCCGGAGCAGGTCGTCGTGCTTGTCGGCGAAGAGTGGTTTGAACAGTTCGTAAACTTGGTGAGCTTCGAGGCTCCGTTCCTCGTCGACGTAGTGCAGCTTCGCGAGGAACTGATCGTAATCCTGGTGGCTCAACGACGCCTTCACCCGTTCTAGGAACTGCGTAGCTTGATGTCCAGGGTTGACCAAGGCATAGAACCGCACGATGAGGCGCAGATGGCCCTCGAGGAGCGTTTCGGCGCGGGCCACGACGTGCTGCACGTCGGCGGTGGTTGCGCCATTGACGAAGCCTGCGAAGAGGTTGAAGAACGCGTCTTTCTTGACGGGAGACAAACTGTAGCGGATCTCTTTAAGGAAGTCGGCAGCGTCCCTGACGTCCTGCCGGGGGTACGTCTTCGTCGGCTGCGCCATGGCTGCTCTCTCCCGCTCGTATCGTCTGCAGATGACTTCCAAAGATGACTTATACGGCTCAACGTGATCCCGTTCAATTCGGATGCATCGTAACGAGTTCGAGTTCGAATAGGATAGGCAGAGGAATTCGTTCAACGCATTGGAAAGCCGTTTCGAGTACATTGATTCTCTGGATGCCTGAGGCGGTCAAAGTAAAATCGGGGGTCGAAGCCGAAGTCGGATTCCAGTTCCAATACGAGACGATCCCCAATACAACATCGAATCCAGGTAAGAAGCAAAGTTGAGACGGTTGTACTGAAAAAGCAAGAATCGTTCATATATACATTTGATTTTTCAAGGGAAAAAGGGGGGAAAATATAATGCAATAGATCTTGAATAGTAGATCAAGAAACAAGGGAAAACAATCCCAAAGGACTGCGAGCAGGACACCAATTCCCACCGTAGTATGATTTGTGTTGCCATTGCCGTCCTGCAGAAACTCGGAGAGGATGCATCATGCTTGGGAAGCTCCGTCATCCAGTTCAGAATAGAGAAAATCGGCGAACAATAAAGACAACAAACCAGAATAGGCTCTCTTTCTAGAAGGAAATAAAGAATCCAAAGGTAATATAAACATGTACCAGAAACAAAGGGCGTTACCTTGAGCTTTGGATGCTAACGAGATACAGTCCTATCAGAAACAAGAGAAAGATGCAGAGAAAGACAAATCACCAATCACGAGAGAAGAGAGGCACCGCTGAAAAGAAAAAAAAAGAGAGACACCTGCGGCAATTTGTCTACCACCGCTGATAGGCGATAGCGTCCGAAATAGAATGAGGATGGACGGGCAGAGCCAGATCCACACCGGCGATCTTGGGCTTGGGTGCCGAACTCATGGTGGCCGGATCCTCCGCAGCCCCTAATGTGCCCGAGAGGAGAACGATGGGAGCACGAGCAGGGACCGGATCTGCGCCGCCGCTGAGCCTTGGGCTTGGCCATCGCACGGGCACTGTGGATCAGAGTGGTGGACATCGGTTCCGCCGTCGCATGTCGTGGAAGAGGACTCGGTCACATGTTCACGTGTTTTGTTCAGTTAGATCCACAGGACATATCTCGTGCGATTACGGTGCAATCGTGCAATCTTAAGTATTTAATTAAAATCTAACGGTAGGTGTTTGCAATAAATTTTAAAGAGAATAAGAGATTGCATATGAATTTCATACGAGAGGGTTTAAACGTAAAACGTCAGTCACCGTTGGACGTAAAATAAATGCTTCAGATTATTTAATTGCACCAGATGAATGATTGCATATGATATTTTTCCTTAATCCACATATTACGTTAGATATTCTTCTTCTTTCTCGAACCCTCCCGGGAGCTACAGTTGAGAGAGGCGAGGAGGGGCGATCCTGTGCTCCTGTCGGCGTCGGCAGGACCGCTGATCCCCTCCGCCTCCAGCAGCCTTCTAGGCCTCAAATGCGTTTGGGATCGGCGGATGCATGCCCGGCGAAGTAGAGCAGGTCCTAGGTCTAGGTGTCCAAGCGACGTCGGTGAGGCGGCGGCGGCGGCGGCGCGATGGAATAAGTCCCTCCGGCTCCTTCACTGTCTCGGCGACGCTTCCTCCGGCGTCAGTGAGGGGCTAGTGAGGGTGGGATCCGATAGAGCGGGGTGCCTCGTCGGCATGAGGTTTCTTCCGGTTCTTGGAGATTCCGAGGTAGGAGCGAGTTCCAAAGGTCCCTGCAAGGTACGTCTGCGAAGGTTGGATGCGTGGTGGGTGGACCTAGGCTGGTTCCTTGTTGCTCGTTGGCGGCATCACGCACAGATCCACGCCCAGGGAAGCATGGAGTGCGTCCCTGGCCGACGGGCCTCAGCGGATTCTTTCTTATGCGGCTCGTTTCAAAGCCTTGGTGCGATGGTGCTTCTTTGGGCTTAGAAGTCCTCGACGGCTTTCCTCTTCCCCAGAGGTGATATCGTCGTCGACCATGGAGGGGGGATGTGGCGGTTGAAGGCGGCGATCCATTGCACAAAAGCTCTGTCGAGCTTCTTAGTGTTTTGCTGTTTTGGTAGGGACTTTGTGTAAAATGGGTCGCAAAGTCATCCCTTCCGTATCAGTTCAGTGTGTGCCTGCATTTGTACGGTCTAGTGTACGTATTTGGTATGGTATAATACATGTTTGGTTTATAAAAAAAATACTACGTTAGATACGATGAATGGCCAAGGAGGTTTTGGGCCACGGGAGAGCGGGAGATGAATGAGCCAAATTGGTATTTTAGGCTAAAACCCAATATTGTCTATTTTCACTTTGGAGCTAATGCATTGGCTTCAATGCTTCTGCTCGGCCACCTCTCCCTTTCATGAAAAAAAGTTTAGGAGTGGCATTTGCATTCATGGTGAAGTGTGATAGTCATTGAAAAGTGGTCAAATTGCACATGAGGTTGACTCGAAAACTATATATTGTATCATTTTTTCTTATTTTCATTGTATTTTCACATTGCAGGTGGTGCCCTGGTACATGGATGGAGATAATGGAATTAGTGAGAAATCTATGGAGCAAGCTAGCTGCTTTTGCTTCTCGGTGGAGAACGAATGTGTGACAAAGAAATAGAGTGGCGGCAGCGGCTGTGGTAAGACCGTAAGAGAAGAAAAGATAAGGTTTTCATTTATATGGGTTCATCCTGGAAGTTTGTTTTGGTCCAATGTTTGAATAGAAAACCAGCTGGCAACCCCGCTGCAGGATGCTTATACCCACTTAATTGGTAAAAGCATTCTCATATAGTTATATTCAGGAAAAATGAGTGGACTGCTGGCAGTATCAAATACTTGATGAAAACGAAGACAACAAAAACGTAGGCCATGTCAATTTGATCAATTGCCCACAAGACGTTGGTTACAATTGCGTCATTCATATGAATCTGAATCTTTCATAAGATAATAATGCTATTCTAGCAAAAGGAAGAAGCATGCATATGTATAGTCTGTCCTATTTGGTTGGTTCCAACAATTGCCACAGGACGCCTATTTAGTTGGTTCTAACAATTGCCGCACGACGACACACCTTCGGCATGCGTTTGGTACAGTTCAGACAGAGCTTCAGTGTGCCACGATGCACCCTCTGGCCAATTCATTTTTGCTGCAATGTGTTGCCTAAATCCAATGAATTCTGAAAAGGTAGGCAAAAAATAGCATCAGAGAAGCAACAAACTTTGGTGGGCTCATGTAAATACAATATAATTTTTTTAGTTCAAGGGAGATATATTCCCCAGCTCGCCGGTCTAGGACCAGAGAGCTCAACAGTTCAGTTCTACCGCATCATTCTCCACAAAAAACTCGACAGCAACAACCTAGGACCATTACGTAGCCTCACCCCAACAGACCTTCACCAGCGCAGAGCACCAACTCACAACACAGAAGCAAAGAACCGGACTAAACAACAGCAAAGAACTATGTGCGGAACCGCCCTAGAAGCCTACTGAACTGACAAATACTCTTAACAGGCCACTTTCAACTTTTCAATTCACCAGGTTCATCACCATGATCTTCAGCTCCTCCTCAGTATCCAACCAATTCAACTTGACAGTCTTGGTGGCGCACGGGCCATAGCCTTCAGCTGCTGTGCTATCTCCTCCAAAATATGTTTCTTGTCCTCCGGACAAAGGATGCACTAGCCCAGGATTAGCTCTGCTATTGCCCAGAAAAGATTCCCATACTCCACCCCGTATTCTAAAAACAAAGAGAATTTCTAAACTTCCAAAGACCCCACAAGGCTGCTGCACATACTACATTATGGATCATAAATCTCTTGTTACTTAGCCACATCTGCCCAATAGCAACAAAGTTATTATTAATGTTAATACCTAGAACTTCGGATAAGATTATCCTATGTTTTGCTACCACGCAATAAAAAACAAATGCTGAATGGACTCTCTTTCACAACAGAAGAGACAACTCTCATCTTCAACCTTTCTACGTTTAGCCAAATTATCTCTAGTGAGAGTTCTATTTTGTGACAGTAGCCACAGAAAAAAATGGACTCTCAGGGGCACTTTCAGAGACCAGAGCGCTGGACTATGAACTGGTAAGACCACTCTGAAATTAATGATCTTATAGAGAGATTGAGAAGTATAAAGTCCCATTAGAACTAAATTGCCAAACCAAAGAGTCTTCCTCATCCACCAACACAATGGTCGATGCCAACTGCACAACCTCTTCCTGAAGTCTCGTCAGGTTCCCATCAAAGACTCTCCTAAAAGTACATTTCAAATTAGTACCATCCCAAACATCCGCCACTGAGCTATTCTTTTCATTAACCAGCAAGTAGAGGTTCCAAAATTGAATAGCTGGACTAGAAGTTCCTAACCAGTTATCTTCCCAAAAATTAACCTTTTTTCCCATCACCAATTTTCCATCTATACCCCATTTTAGCCGCCCTCGCAGCCCACATCATGCCCTTAAAGAACTCTAGGAAGCCCTCCTGTCCTTAGTGGCAAAGATATTAGGCTTGGTAGTTCTATATTTATGATCAATGACTTGTCTCCACAGTTTATCTACATCTAACTGATACCTCCTAACCCAGGAGAGTAGCAGACAGACATTTAACTCTCTAAGATTTGGGATACCAAGACCACCAAAGTCCTTACACATAGAAACTAAATCCTAGTTAGCTAGATGGTATTTATTCCTACCCTCAGCATCATTCAAAGAAAATTGGACATATGAGTGTTTAGACATTTTATGGCCCATTTAGGAAATTTTATAAAGGAAAGAAGATAAATAGGAATACTAGACAGACAGGCTTTAATCAAGGTCACTTTCCCAGCTTGAGACAGGAGTCTACTCCTCCATCCTGCTATTCTTTTTAAAATTTTATCCACCAAAGGTTGGATATCTTCTATGTTTAACTGCTCAAAGTGGAGAGGAACACCAAGATACTTTAAGGGAAAATCACTAATAGGGCAACAAAATAGATGTGACACCCTATGAGCTAAGTATGGATCCAAATTAAGAGGAACAATTTAACTCTTGTGGAAATTAATTTTCATTCCTGAAATTCTCTCATACCACAACAGAATACACTTCAGATTCAACAAAAATCTATCCTCAACACTTGAAAAGATGATAGTGTCATCTGCATATTGCAGAGAAAAGATCCCTTCTGGATCAAACTCAGTAAACAACCCTTTAATAAGATCAGCCCTAGCTGCTTTCCTTAGCATGTGGGTAAACACATCCCCAACTAGATTGAATAAAAGGGGGGAGATAGGATCACCCTGCCTTAAGCCTTTACCAGGCTTGAAGAAGGCACTCTCCTACCCATTCAAACAAACCCCAATCGAGCCCCCTACTAGTAAGAGGGCCATCCACTTTATCCAAAGTGAATTAAAACCTCTAGAAGAAAGGACTTTAAAAAGGAAATTCCAACTCACCTTGTCATAGGCTTTTTCAAAGTCTACTTAAGGATAAAGCCAGGAGATTTACTTTTATGCACACTATGCACAATTTCATGAGAATACCACACTCTCAAGGATATATCTGCCTTTCAAGAAAGCTCCTTGTTGTTTGGAGATAAGTCTCCGGCTGACCTTTCCCAATTTGAGATTAAGAAGCTTAGAGAAAATCTTAAAGCTACAGTTAATCAGACTAATAGGTCTAAAATTCTTCTTGTTACATGCATCTTCAATTTTAGGGATGAGAGACATTATAGCAAAATTAAGTCTGTTTAAATCTAGCTTACCCCCATGAAAGTCATTAAACAGAGACACTAAATCACCTCTCACCAAATCCCAAAAATTATGGTAAAACAGGAAGGGGAACCATCTGATCCTGGGACCCTCTCAGCATAACAACTGAGAACTGCATCCTTAATTTCCTATAACGAGAAGGGAGCCACTAAGTAATCATTTTCATCAAAGGAAACTTTATCTCTCTCATCCCAGAATTCAGCCGCTAAAGAAGCCCCACTATTGTCCTCAGATACCGCTCGATAGAGCGGGCACGACGCCGCAACGCGCCAGCACAGTACCGGCTGCCCTTCTAAGCCCTTCGATCCACTTTGCCAAGCGTCCAGATTGTTCTAAAGCACTGTACGCTGCGTCTGCGGCGTTTAGCCCGCCCAACCGAGCGGAGCCTCAGCCGAGAACAAATTTTTATAGAAATTTGTAACTACTTCCATCATTCCTCTCTGGTCATGAATATGACCATTAGGGGTTTCCACGTACAAAACTGTCTTCTTCCTACTTCGCTGGTTAGCTACAGCATGAAAATAAGCAGTATTCCTATCACCTTCTAGCACCTCCTTTTCCCTAGATATCTGCCTCGCTTTAATCTCCTCTAAAGCCCAGATTCTCTCTAATTTAGTTTTAACTACTCTATATCCAACAGCTTCACTATTTGAAAGCACTCTAGATTCTGATTCAAGATCTAGTTTATTGAATTCAGCGGCCAACTCTGATTTTTCTTTATTTAGGATTGCCACCTCATTAGCAGCCCATCCCCTAATAACTCTTCTAAGATTCCTGATTTTATATTGCCATTTATCTATAGCTTTTCTACCATCACCTTGCATATCCCAGGCCTTGGTCACTACTTCTCTGAAAGTAGGGATTTCCAGCCACCACTTCTCAAATATAAACTTCTTTTTGCCAAAAGAAGCACTATTACCAGTATCCAAAACTAAAGGATTGTGATCACTTGGCAGACTATCTAAAGCTTTAACAATAGCATAAGGAAAAATATTCTCCCAATCTGTAGAAACAAAGATCCTATCCAACTTAGCTAAGACAGGGACAACCTGATTATTAGTCCAGGTAAAACATCTATTGAAAGGATTGAGCTCAATCAAGCCCCATTTGGTTATCCAATCATTAAAACCTTCAGTCTACTTATGGTTCACTACACCATTGCTTTTTTCAGAAGCATTCCTAACCAAATTAAAGTCACCACTCAAAAGAATGGGTCCTTGCCAGGCCCCCATAATTTTATCAAATTCTTCTAAAAGGGCAGCCTTGCCCTCCTCATATGGGGAACCATAAATAGCTACCAATTTCCAACTCAACCCAGTTTTCTTGTCAAGCAAAAAGGCACTAACAGAGAATTGTAACATCTCACTCACAGTGAGGATAAAAATATCAGACTTAATTCCAACAAAGATGCCTCCTGCGGAGCCATTTGCAGGTAAAAAGCACCAACTAAAAGGAACTAGACCAGTTAAGCTTCTAAGATAACCTTCAGCAAAAGAACTTTTCTTAGTTTCCACCACACACACAAAGGCTGCACTACACTCCCTAATCCTACTGACCAATGCTGGGAGCCTTCCATGCAGGCCTAAACCTCTAATGTTCCAAAAAAGACCTATCATTTCGAACGTTTCTTATGTTTTCTCTTACCCTCTACTAACCTTTCTCTGGACCAAAATTAAATATAAAGGCTAGTTTAGGAGTCCTCATTTTCCATTTCTCAATCCCCTCTATTCCTCGTAAAAATGAGGTTGCCAAGCTAGCTCTAGTTTTTTTCTTTTTAAAATGGAAGAGAAATCCCATTTACGAGGATGTCTGAATATCAGCAGCCACCAGACTGTTCAGGTCAGGTCGTGCAGCTCAAATCCACGTGAATAACATCCCAGTGCGCAAGGCTTGACACGTGTACATGGAGGGACAAATACTATCCATTTTTATCAATAAAAGTGAATAGTGTGAGCCTAGAATATTCTTTCATGAAGTGAAAATCTTTCTTTTGAGGCTGCAATTTTTTTATATGGTGGAACAATTGTCTGCCCAACCTTGAATTCTTTTCATTGTAAACCTGAAATATTTATCTAGCTTCACAAGATTTTTTTTGCCGGGAATGCCTATTTTCTTGCATTAATTCTAGAGAGCAACAATCTTCAAATGGAATGCAGAATTGAGAGAAAATGCATTACGATTTTCCATCCCCTTTCAAAAAAAAATGCAATCAATAATATCCACTCTCCCATTGCCATGTGCCACCACAAGAAATTATTCTAGTTTCATGAGAACGGTACAACCCTCCCTCTCCCTAGCATATTTTTCACTTTTCTTTAAAGCCCATGCTATTGTATTTCTTTTTCCTATTTTTCTTGTCTACAAATCTATTTTCCCTTTAGCTTATTTTCTCTCTCTTCATTTATCTTGATTCCAAATTCCCCCTCTTGTTGCCCTAATTTTCATTGTCCCAATATTTCTATGCTTGCTTCAAAAATGATAGTTTTTGCATGATGCTAAATCTGTTTTTGTGATTGCCTATTACACCCCTAATTAATTATTTTCCATTTCAAATATTATTTTGTAAATACATTGCTCTCCTTTGTGCATAAAAGCTAGCAAGCTTTATTTATTTCCCCCGTGATGCTTGAACATTTTTCCCATGTTAACGTTTTTCTCCTAAGTCCAAAACAAAATTTTCATGGACCTAAAATAAATATTACCTTCATCCCAAAAACAATGTGAACCTAATTTTGTCCAAAGAAAAATTTTCAAGTTTGACCGAGTGATGAGAACATGCCAAATATGCATATGACCAAGGCCTAAGAGAAGATGTAGTTTGAAGCCCAATCCGAGTTGAGTTCCAATTTATTCGCGAGGACGGTTCGGACTGCAGGAGCAGGCCACATAAGGGCTCCGTTTTGGACGTTCTACATATTATTGGAAAGATAAGGAGATTATCTTTCCAACCCACCTATTCCTACATAAAATGCTTGGAGTTTATGGGAATTGTTGAAACAATATGACATCCAGAACCTGTCAGAGTGTTGATTGACCGATTTTTTGGCCCGTCGGCCTTGTGCGCCCTAGGGTTGATTGACCCATAGAGAATATTTACGTCACCAAAAGCATATAATATGCAAGTATGCCTCATAATGAATCGAATTATACTTGTTTGGCACCATAAACATTGATAGTTTTTATCTAAACTTGCTCAAACTTAAATTTGTTTGACTAGGACAAATCTAGATTTGCATTCTTTTTCGGTTGTGGAATTAGACCATTTTGTGATGAAGTTGTAATGTTTTACTTCTAGACACTTTTTTCTCCTGAAACTAAAATATTTTTCATAACAATTTTCTTGTGGCTGAATATTCTTTTCATGTTGCAGAACATTTCTCCAATGGAGTTAGAATATTGTTCTCCTGAGATTAGAACAAATTTCTCCTTACCCTAGAATGAGCTCATTGTGAAACTAGAACATTTCGCCATTACTTATGGTATTTATTCACAGAATATTTTTATCATTAGTCTAGAATCATTTTTGTGGTACAATTTTCTCGTGATTCTAGAATATTTTTTCTTCTAAACCTGAAACATTGTTCTCTTTGAAGTTGGAATATTTTTGTCCTGAGCCTCGAGCAAGTTTTCTCTAAAGCTAAAATAATCCATCATGAAATTATAACATTGTTGTAATAAAGATGTAAAATTTCAATCCTAGACTATTTTTCTCATAAAACCAAGATATTTTTTTTGATAGAATTTTTTTTTTTTTGTGCAACATCATTCTTACTCAGGTGGGCTCTGAGTAGTTTGTGGCGGTCCCGCTAGCCACAATCGCGAAGTGCGTGGTACATCTGGAAAATGAGTACACATGAGTCTAAGGCGACTATTATTAGGCCCATGGGCAAGAGGAATCAAAATCCGGAGGCCACAATTGCCATGTTGCGAAGAAAATGGTGGGAGTATTTCGAGAAACCACTTGTTATGCGCCAAATTTTCAACTTATCAGACCCTTTGGTGGCTATTGCGATAGATATAGTCAGCAAAGAAACACACATGATACTCGAATCGGCTACCAATAGCCTGACCAATTGAGCAGTTAGTAGCAACCGGTATAATCACACCAGAACAAAAATGGCAAAGGAACGTTTCATTGGCTAGAAACAACGAATCCCCAGACCGTATGACAACCTAACCGCCGCATATATTTATTATTATTACTATGTTTACATTGACCCTTTACAAAGACAAAATCCGGGGGTAAAAAAATAAACGAATGAATCCTGTTACAATCAGTACAAAAACACCTGTTTATATCTCACAGAAAAAGGTACAGCAAATGACAACTTTCTCTGCCTGCTATTTACACTGATGCACAAACAGGGTAACCTTTAGCAGAGTGCAAAACAAGAAACCACTCGACCTCTTATAGATCTTTAACTTACAGAGAGCGCCTAAATTATTTAGGTATACAACTATTTGTTTGACCATTGGAACTCGATTTCCAGGTTCCTGTTGGGACCGCTTTTGCTCTCCGGTAGCAGGGTGTACTCACCGGCAACTGAACCCAGCATGACAACCCGGTCGATTTGGATCGTCACTTTACCAAATGATTTCTGCAATCACAAGTTGAGAAATTGAGGATTCAGTCAACGATAGGAAGCAGAAAAAAATATACAAAATGATTGATCTGATCTCTCCTATTTCCATACCTTTCCAAACTTGCTGTTGTTTTTGCAGGAGATATGAAGCTTCTGGCCTTTGGGAGGACTGTCAAATGCCCATGCAAAGGCTTCATCCCATTCAGGTGTTGCGCCGGTAGAGACAATCTGTGTATTAGGCCGGGCAAGTTAGATTAACAATTCTCACATACAAATAAATTTATGTTCAAACCCAATAGGAATATGCCATAAAAAGGTGATATGTAGCGAGTTATTAAGTGACTGAGTGAGGATAATGAATAGAAATGGACCAATATCTGTAAAATGGAAGCACAACAATTGTGGTGTACCTTTGTCAGTCTTGGCGGATTATTTCCAAGAGTAAGCTTGCAGAAGGCACTAGGATTTCCAACCGATTGCCTTAGATTGTTGCCACGCTTTATAGTAACAGTAAGAGTCCCAGGCAAGCACTGAAGAAGCAGTTCTGCCTTTTCTTGAAACCGCGGTGGGCCAGACTGTATCAAGTACTGAAGTAGAGGAATAGCCTCAGCCGCAGCAACTGATTGTGCTTTAAATACTTCAGCTGGGCAAGCTGACCAAGCTTGCCGGAGAAGATATAGTGAATCGAGTGCTGCTTCTTGAGTTGCCTCAGAACCAGTTTTAAGGGATGTTACAAGATGAGGGATGCACAATGTAGCAGGTTCAGTGACCCTCAGACGAGGGAAGTTGCTAAGCAAAGCGTTAAGTGCTTTAAGGTACTCCTCATTAGCACTTCCAGATGCCCATATATCCTTTTCAATAGAAGCTGCATGAAGAATGTCCACATTAGATATGTAAATGCGGCCCAGGGTTTGATGAAAAAATATATTCAAGCTCCCAGAAGGAATTTAAATTACTTTTTAACGAAATTTAATACAAAGCAGATTCTACATAATATACTTATGCAAACAATGTCATATTAGAACTCACAAGGTAAGCTTGAACTTCACAAATCCGACTTGATTAATGTATTTGCGAGACATTACTTCAAATTTACTTAAATCTAATCCTAAAGGTGGATGTTGACATAATGATTTAATGACATCTTTAGTGTGGCGGGCATTGATAAAAATGAAGTTACTATGCAAATTGAACATCACAGGAACAAGAAAGGGATGTTATTTTTACCAGTTATAACTCTGACTGTTTCACTGGTTGCATACTCCTGGATAGTGTGATTATTGAATAGAAGTTTGACAAACATTGCCGCCTGAACAGAAGTGTCAGGGTTGCTTGAACTAATAAGGTCTAGCAGGACTTGGACCCCGCCGGATTCTGCAACCGCTCTCTTATTTGCTCGGCTGTACATGACTAGATTCTGCAGTGCACAAATTGCTACCACTTTCATCTCTTCAGTTGGTTGATCTTCGAGAAGATTGACCAGAGCGCGGCATGCTGCCACAGCATCAGTAGAACGAGCAAGACCCTCGTTTTGGAAAAGATCTCCAAGAGCAAGAGCAGCAAGCAATCTTCCTTGTTGAGATTGTGTCTGTGGATCCAGAAGGTACATGGACAAAGGTGCAATAGCATTTTTAGCAGCCTTCGCCTCCCTTATTCTTACATTGTTCAGCAATGCCTCAATGAGTCTGGCAGCAGTTTCCTCACATTGATGACTCCTCAAGAGATCTAGCAATGCTTCCACAGCACCACTTTCAGCCATTGCTTCTGCACTTGTTGAATCATCACTCTCCAATACAAGAAGTGCATTCAAAGCACCAACGACAGTGCTTTCAGTTCCTGACCTGAGCAATTGCACTAGTACAGCAACAGGTACCTCAAGGAAAAACTCAGTACTGAACTGCAAAATGCTAGACAAGACAGATGCTGCAGATTCCCAAACAACATGAGGCAAAGGTGGGTCAGATTGCAACAGCACCTTGGACAACTCAAAAACACCACCTTCCTTTGCAATTGTATTTGGCCAAGCAATTGCAAGGTTAGCAAGAGCTTTTATAGCTCTCTGCTGCAAATTTGGCAAACCTGATGAAAGAACTTGAATAAGAGGAGTGATGGCCTGCTCTGTTATTGTATCTTTCTGGAGATGGTCCTCTAGAAGAAGATGGGATAGGAGTTCTGCAGCTAATTGTTGCACAGCTGGTGGAGATGAATTCAGCAAGGTAATGACTGGTTCAATAGTTTGGCGAGGAGTCAAGTTATAATCAGAACGGCATTCTGGATGCTCCAAAATATTCACAAGAACCTGCAATGTACTATACTGTCCTTCAGGACCCATGTCCGGCTTAGAGAGCAAAGAGAATAGAGGCTGCACTACTTTGGCTGCAGATGGACCTTTTGCAATGGTAGCATTGTTTGTCAAAATGCGAAGAATTTCTGCCAATGCAATGCAAAGAAAATCAGGAGCATCATGGAGAATATCAAGAATGCTCTCAATTACACCAGCCTTGACCATTTCCAATTTGCAAGCTGGTCTGTCCTTTCCAAGTTTCACCAAAGCTCTAGCAACTGCCTCATGAAGCATATAGTTTTTGCCATACAAAAGCCCAACAAGAGGAATGACAGCTCCATGTGCTGCCACTAATTCTGCCAGTTGCTCATCATCTAGAAGCCTATCCAATGCACGAACAACAGAAAGCTGGGCAGGATTAGCTTCACTAACCAGTAAAGCAACCAGAGGTTCCACACAACGCGCTGCCGCCATTGTTGAACGGATCCTTGTATTTGCAAATAGAACACAGCATAGTTCTGCAGCATCTCCTTTCAACTCTGCAGAACAATCTGAAGAAAGAATCCGGCACAGAACATCCACAGCATTCATCTCAACATCTGCAACCGCAAGTGCTCTTGAGGGATTGTCACAGAGAAGCCTAACAAGGGCTGATATAGCAGCATGCTGCTCCCTCTCCATGCCAGTACTCAGAATCTCCACAAGCGGCTGAATAGCCTGCCTAGCTGACTCACTGTTCCTCACGTGGTCAGCACAAAACAAGCTCTCTAATGCCTTTGCAGCACTGTAACGTGAATTCCTTCCTCCTAGACGAAGGACAGCCACAAGTTGGTTAACAACACCAAGTGCTGATTCATGGTGCCTTATTTCTGCACTACTGAAAAGAATGCCCAGCAGATCAGTTGTAGCTTCTTCCGTTGCATCTTGTGGGCTGAGAGATAAGTATTTGGTAAGTGCTTCTAGGATTCCAGCTTCAGCCATTAGTAGCATGTTTGGGGGGCAATCAACAGCTAATTGAGTCAGAAGGCCTAAGGCCAAGAAAGGAGCACCAGGTCTTTCAGGGATGGGTTTAAGTAGATCAACAAGAAGAGGAATTGATTTTCTGGAAGTTGAACCAACCCTGATATCATCTACCCTGAAAAGCCTCTCCAATGTAATTTGATCAGGATTAGGCACCAACATGAATTCTTCTGATAATTCCAAAAGATCAGCTATATCAACATCAGCACATCCAAGCAAAGATATAAGTCCAATAGCTGCCCCAGAATTAGCAACAGCCAGAAGAGTTCCTCTGCTACCATTGCAAACCAGACTTGACAAAGCTTGTGCAGCAAAGTACCTGTATGCTGGCTCATCTGACCTTAACAAGTTTGAGAGCACAGGAATGGAGTGCAATGCTGAATTTGATCGATTTATCTCTCTTTCTTGGAATAGCAAAGCAAGAAGCAAGGAACAGACCCATGAGGTGCTATCTTCTTCACCCTGACAAGAGCATGAACACATGGTAAGGCCAGTACAAGGCTTGCAGCAATGTAAACAAACTTAACAAGTTACATGCAGCAACAGGATAAACAGAAGGCAAGCAGAAAAGAAAAATGATAGAAGAATATGAGTTACAACAGACAATCGTAGGGTTTACATTCCATATGAAGAATATAGATTTTAGGTAATTCCAATGTTAACCTGTACGTAAAAACAAATGCCTAATGCCTAAACATAGAACCATTAAGCAAAGGCAAATAAGCAATGCACAAAAATTAAATTTGAGTACTACTCAGATACACAGGAGAGTTGCATTCATTAAATACGAATAGAACCAAGTACCACACACCACTACTCAGCTCCACTCTTTAACTAAAGACTATTGCACCACTGAAGAGACAAAGACCTGACCTAAAACAATCCGAGACCTAAACAAAGGCCAAAACTAACTCAAGGCTGCTTTACACCAGCAGCATGCCACAAAGCATAATATAGAACTTTAATTAGAGATTTGGATGTCATTGCATATTAAATGTACCTTGAGTATCGAAAGAATAGAAGAAATAAATAATACTGAGCAGCACCGTATCTATGGATTGATTTATCACACATATTACTGTAATTAAGAACAGGAATGGAAGCAGAATGATTGAGCCAGCCTACACTATCTACTTTAACAATGAATGATTGAGCACAGACAACACCTATCTTTATGACCTCAATTGACAACCCTCTTCTGTAGAGATAAGTGTGTGTGTGTGTGATCCCCCATTTCATGGTTCGGTATTTAAATTTAATACAGGACCACGAGAATGGCAAGGAGTAATTAAATTACTGTTTTTGTGTGCGCCAGATGGAAGCCTTGCAACCAATTCAGCCACATGCAATGCTCCAATCTATCAAATATTTAGTTTAACTTTACCTCTTAACTTGATTACTCTAGATAGCATCAAAGGGTTCTGAAACCAAAGTTTCTTCCACAATATCACTTGGAAAATTAGTGCATTAAAGCATTATATTAGTGTTACCAAATTAACCAGCAATGGAAAGCAGAAAGACTGTTCTAGGGAGCCTAGTGAACTTTACTAGCTATAACTGTAGTTCATGTTTGTAACTTCGTACTAAAAAACTGTAGCATGAGACACTAGCATTCACATACCAACTACTCCCTCCGTTCCAAATTGTAAGGGGTTCTAGGCTTTGAACATGCAATTTTTCATTTATGTGTTTTGCATGTAGCTAGATTCATCATCATCCATATGAACATGGACGGAAAAAACTAGAACCCCTTACAATTTGGAATGGAAGTGGCATTCATGCAAAGGATTACAATAAGAAATAGGAAAGAAGTAGAATCACATACCACATATTGGAATGCATTTTGTGAAATCTTCTCGGTGAGCATTTCTACTGCTCCAGCTTCTAGGAGTTCTGCTCTTGTTTTGCTGTCATGACGAGAAAATAGAGCAAGTAGCCATAGTGGAACCATGTTGCCTGAGATTACAGCAGTACGGCACAGAGTTACACCGTCGTTGTTTTTCTTTGGAGTGTCTGGATATTCTAATATCTGTTATGCTTTCACCACTGACATTTTCAGAAGGCGTGTTTACCATATGGATCATACCAATTAAAGAATGAATTAGTTGAATATACAGACTTGCATCATTCAGAATCTCTATCTGCTTCTGGCAATGCTCTTTTGCAGCACAAACAAGAAGGGCACATCCACCAACTTTAACTTTAAGCATGTTGGAGCCAATGACTCGCCTTGTAATGGACGATATGCAACCTGGCGTTTCAGAAACCAGACCGCCCACAACATCATGTTGGTCAGAACAGAGTCTCGACACGACTTCTATGGCTTTATCTTGTAAGGAGGGTGCAGCATCAGCTGTACAAGAAACAAGGGGAAGTATAGTGTGAGGATTTTCTGCAAGAACTGCCCAGGGAGCCTTGGTGTGCCCACTTGACGCCTTTGATCGCGATAATAGCACAAGTGCATCAAGAACTTCTGATGTTGCAGCAGCTTCGCCATTGGCAGCTTCCAAGAGCCCAGCTAAAGCAAGGACAGACCCAGAGCGGTTAATGGTATCTGAAAGGGGCTGGTTAATAGTCCGGCACTGTAAAAGATGAGCTATTGCCGAAGCAGCATGAGTTCTTCCATCAATAGTTCCCTCTCTTAATACACGTGTTACACGGAAGAGAATTTCTTCAAAAGACACCTGGAGAGATAATTCCTGATCAAGAAAAAGATTTGCCAAAGCTCTAGTCGCTTGTTCTGCCACTTCAATAGCTGGAGAATCTGCAAGTGAGACTAGTGGAGTTAAAGCATCCCGTCCAATTGCAGCAACCTCCTTGTTTTGCTTAATTGAAAGAAAAATGGCAGCAAGGCAACATGAGGCCCCCATTAGTATTTTGTCCGACTGCATATCAAGCAGCTTCATAACCGACAAAAGCGTCTTCACTGCCATATGAGTTTCTCGCAGGTCCTTACGGCAATGGAACAGACCAGCAAGAGCAGTTGCTGATTTAGCCTGAGTCTCTTCCTTGGGTGAACTTAGAATTTTAATCATTGTCTCAACCGCATCATTTGCAGCACTTCCCTCATGTAGAATATCATTGAGTGGTGCAACAGAAAGCAAGCTTTTCAAAGCATCCAGAACATAAACCTTGGACTCAGGCTGTTCACTTGTTAAGAGAGCAGATAATTGACTAATAGTTCCTGTATCTGACTTGTGGATGAGATGATTCAGCGTTTTAGAAGCTATCTCCTTGCCATTATCACTTCCATTTTTCAGAAGCCATAGTAAAGCAGGAACAGCATCAGCACTTTCAACACATGCTCTTATGTCCTCACTGTGGTTGCATAAATTGCCAAGGATGATTGCTGAATCTTCTTTGGCTTTCGGTGATCCAGTTTCCAAAATTTGAACAAGAGGAGGTATGCCACCAGCAGCAGTGATAGCCCATTTGCTCTCATCATTCTCCTTTGACAGAAGAGCAAGCAGGGCAACAGCACATTCCTGCTGCTGCTCCGAGGAAAGACCAAGTAAAGAAATCAATAGCTGAACACCTTCACGGCCTTGCAGAGCTTGCCATAGGTCACAATCGTTCTTGCAGAGAGCAAATAGTGATTTCATGAGGTCATCTTGCACCTCAGTACCTGCCATGGTTATTAAACCTACAAGCAAGCGCTTTGCATCAGAATCTGCTAGTGTCTTGCATAGAACCGGGTTACTGTACAAGCTAGCCAAAGCTTCAATTATGCGCTCCTGTACAAGGAAGGGAACCTTAGGCTTAAACTGCTTCAACAGTGTTTTCTCAATGTCAAAGGGATCAGAAGCACTGATAGATTCTGCATCTATGTCATATATCATCAAAGCTGAGGCTAATGCACCAAGAGTATCTGCAATCTGTGCAGGTGAGGAACATGATTCGAGACTCTCCCCAAGGCTTGAGATCACATAAGACAAACCACCAGATATATTTGCCAAGGCACACATTGCATTTTCTTGCAATGCTTGAGCAGATTCGCCTTGCATGAACTCTTTTGACGGAGCAATAGTAGCATTTATAAGAGCAGGAATACCATTAGAATTAGCTATCTGACGCCTGGCCTCTTTACTCTGTGCAGAAAGGGACTTAAGAGCTCCGGCAGCCTCAGCTCTAATACAAGTTTCATTGCCAGGACCAAGTAACTTTAGGAGCTGCTTTGTTGTTTCTCCAGATAAAACCTTCGAACAAACAGAGGAGTCTTCCATCATCAAAGACCCAAGAAGATAGCAAGCATTTGCAAGGGTATTTGTTTGTCCAGAACCAACCAGCTTTATAAGTATATCAACTCCACCACATTGCACAGTAGCTGACCAAAACCCCTCTGTGTTCTTTGATAAATTCTTAAGTGCTCCAGTTAGAAGGCCATCCACCAAACTCTCATTCTTGAGACTAATTTTAAGTTGCTCCCACAATACAGGAACAACATTTTCTGTCGAGAAAATCTTTGATCCAACATGATCCCTTATCCCACCTTGTGAAACTGCGTAGATGGTTTTGGCAGCTGCGGTTTGGCTTTCAGCTGACTTCGACCTGAGAAGAGCAAGCAATGGAGGGATGCAGCCACCAAGCAGGACTTTAACCCTTAATTCCTCTTCCTTGCAAAGAGACCCGAGAACAGTGGCAGCCAACATCTTAACTCCAGATGGTCCAGGACCTAAGGAGAGAGACGAGTATTGGAACAGCCTGTGAATGTGATCCGACAGCTCCAAATGCAGTATCACGAGTTTGCACAAGATCTAATAACTGCTTCAAAGAGCTCTCTTTCTCCTGAGTGGATGAAGAACTCTGCCGTAGCTGCTCAATACACTGAGCAACACTTGAGAGTGTCTCCTCATCCTCAACATTAACTCGGTTCCTGCAAATACAGAATTATAAGACTTGAATTCTATTGTTCTACAGTTACCAACAACTCCTATGGGTTGCGTGTTGCATGAACATAACTTTAGTCATAAAATAATTCAAAAGGAAAAAAACATAACGCTAAAAGATAAATGATTGAGGTATATTACTTGAAACATTTTCAGAAAATAAACTCATAAAGGGTTGAATGATATAAATATTCACAAAACCTGATGCGCATTCCAATGTGATCCAAAAGATGGTAAGATACCAATCCCCGGTAGGCAATTATGCATATAATATGTTTCCTCTAGGTACATTAATAGTTTTGTTATAATTAGTAGCTGTTTGTACTGCAACTAGAGTAACTCTAGCATAATCTTTTAGTCTCGTATTTTAATTTCATCAATTGTTTCCCACTAAAAAAGAGAGAAGCATCTAATGTGTAACATCTAGTTACTAGACCATTGTAGGCATATAATCCCACCATTCTCTTTTTCATATAATTTGCACAAGTAACCTTTACAGGCTTTGACAAAACAACAAATATGCATAAAATTATTTAATATGTGACATGAAAATTATACTGGCAGGTTTCTCACCAAGAAAACTCTTATGCAAGTGTATTTTCTATATCTTTGCTAAACAAAATAAGAAAATACAATGGCAGGACTAGAAGTTTATTCTTGAAGCAGCACATTTTAGTGAAGTGTTGGAGGCTTGGAACAAGTGTTGTAAGAAGGCATATAATTCTAATTGTTTTGACTTTTGAAGAGAAGGCATGTATTCCTTAAGTGGACAAAAATAAAAAGGAAACATGTATTTACGTCTTGTTTTCGATTTGTTGGCCAACAATTAACAGCAATATTATGGGTCACTCTTGAAGGCTAAGAGTGGCTGTATTGAATGATGTGATTGAAAATAAAGTTAAAGAAAAGTCAAAGTCAACTACTAACAAATTTTATAAAAAACACTGGTATGTTAAGATATGATTGGAAGCTTATGACAAGTGAAACAGGCATGTTAAGATCAAACTGTCCACTTTTCTCTTGACTGTGTAACTTTTGAACTGCAGACCAAGAAGCATAGCCAAGACTTACTTGCCCATTTTCATGACTGACATAGGAGTGGGTGGCTCTGAGTCTTGAACTTTGTCTACATGCCTTTCCTGGTAATGATAGGGGAAGCAGTTATTATCAAGACTCCAAATAAGAACACTCATATAATTTATTTACAAGGGGTCATATTCATCGCACAAACCGTTTGATAATAAATTCCCAATTCAAGGAAATGGTTGCACTCTAACAGTCAAATCAGTGCAATATTAAAGTCACTCAAACAATGGAATCAATAATTTATGGAATAGGTGGATGCTCAACTTAAAGAGTAAGCTGTCAGATTGATCCCATGCATTTTTTTTTTAAATAACAAAAAAGATACAAGAGAATCAGCATATTCTAAGTGACTAAGTGTGATGAAGAGCAGCTATCTTGTAGCTCAAAAGTCTAGCACCCCAACGGTATGTGTCCAAGGTGAATATTAAACTATTATTCATTACTTAAACCAAAGAAAAACTTGCCAAACTACAGAAAAACTAAAATTGAGAAAAACAAGAAACTTCTTTTAGGGCCTCCAGATTTCTACCCCCGATTATTTGGGTGTGTTTCTGGTTTATGTTATGACTTGATTTTCCCCTAGTAATGCTCCTGACCATAAAATCAAAATGCTGGGCGCAACAAATATTTGAATATGCATAAAATGGGACTGAAGGCAACAACAACAATGATGGAGCATAACAAGGGAGAGAGAAGAAGATTGCATTTTTCAACCAAACATACACACCAAAAAAGAACACCAAATCTCATATTTAATAGTTCAGATGACGCACAGGTGCAATAACGAAATGGGTAGTCATTTAAGCATTTTTCATGTGCTTTCATTTCATAGAAGTAGCTACATTACATTAAAGCCGGTTTCAAATTGTGCCCCATGGTCATAGATGCCAAAAGGAAGCATAGCACAGACGCATATTTCCCTACTCTAAGATCTGTTTAGCCCATTTTTACCACCATTTAATATAAAAAACAGAGGAAAAGAAGAATGTTCATGTTTTCTTATTGAAAGAAAGAATGAGGCAGATATGACATAATTTCCTTCCTAGTTTCTCAAGACAGATGTTGCAGGCTATCCACACTTAGCTGGATTAAGACGAAAAAAGTTACAGCTCTATGAAAAAAAAAACGGTGCTTAAAATTTCGCAAACAAGCAGGGAGGACTTTTCTCAAGTGGACTGACTACTGGATCTCACTTTCAAAGCATATCCTACTGCAACACTATTCACAGTTACAGCCAAAATGAACGTAGCTAAACCCATACAGACCAAACAATTCCTTTCAAGCAGCAGGAAAGCAAAATTGCGGCTTGTAAACATAAGAAAGAGACAAGCCGCCAATCGCCAAGCTCAGGGCCACAGAATCAGGGAGGAGACGAACCAGATCTGTGCCGCCATGGCTGCTGCCATTGGTTCCATTGAACCGCCACGTCAATGCCGCCGCCATCGTCAGCCGTTAAACCCCTCGAGGAGAGTAGATCAGACTATCCGCTTCACACAAAGTCAAGCGCTCAACCTGGAACCAACACGAGAGCAAACAATTGGCATCAGATCCACCACAAGACGATCGAATCAAGCCAGCCATGCATCGAATTAGCCACGGATTTTGACTCCTGTTTGAGCAGCAACCCCAGATCTAGCTATAGACGAATGCGACAGCTACCGCTGCTACCAAGTGAATCACACACTCCCGAATTGTGAAACCATCAAGCCATGCTCCAATAAACACTGCATTTGGCGGCGATTACCCTGAGAGCTCCCTACCCGCACAGCTAGATCACGAGCCTCCGCCACCAACCGCTCAGTCAGCCACAGAATCCCGCACGCAAACCAGCTGCACTGCGCTGCACTGAAGCAGTTACTACTGCCCGCCACGCCGCGCCGCGCCGCGACCCAGACTCCACTCCACCGACAGAAGAAAAAAACGCCCAGAAAACCCGCGAAAAAAACCGAGCAGTAACGCCAGAGGGGGATCGAGTGGACGACCTCTCATGGAGCCGCCGCGCCGGCGAGGGGGGTTTTGCGAACAATCCCGCTCGCGAAGCCGCCGGCTCCAATCCCGCGGCCACAGATCCAGCGGGGGAGTGGAAGTATTCGCGCGGACGGGATCCGAGCGGGAGCGAAGGAAGAGGATTGATCAGAGAAGACGCTAGAGGGAGGGGGTTGCCGGAGGGGGAGGAGATGCTCGGCGACGGCGCAGCCGGAGGCGGACTGGGCGGCGGCGGCGGCGGCCGCGGGCAGAGGAGAGGTGGCGTTATGTAGCAGGCGGCCTCTCCTCTCAACGACTGCCGACAGTGGCAGTGGTGATGCTAGTTGGCTTGCAGCCAGAGCCAGCCATGAAATAATACCGTTTTCGCAATGGGGCCCCTCAGATTGATATTATTACTCCATGACAATAACAAGGTCGCCATGAGCAAATGAAGCTGTATTGGCACAGGGGTGCAAATTTGAATGTCGTGTAAGGTGAGGGTGTGAGTGCAATGTTGTGTCCCTTTTTTTCTGTTGAGCTTTTCGGATTAGATTAATGAAGCACTGGATTTGTTAATCAGTGAGGAAGATGCGGTGGATGAGAATGGTGGTTGTTGATGTGTGCCAGTCTGCATGGGCTGGCGGCCGAGATGGGAGGGGGTTTTTTTTGTGATCGTCTTCCACAAGACAAAAAAGATCAACACAACAGGTGGGAGAGGCATCTGCCAACTCCCAAATAGCTGTAAAATCGGTGACCCATGAGGGGATCGAGTACCAACAACAATTGGGCATATCCTTAAAATTGTTAGGAAAACGACTGCGCGCGTGGCATCATTTTTTTCTATGAGATAAGAGATATCGCGAGAGAAAACGTTTTGCACCACTAGCATGATGTGTCTTCTATGTCCGGATATGTAGAAACTTAACGATTGTTGGTATTGGGAAATTAACTATGCAAGTTTCAATTGATCAAAAGACGATTTGGTCGCTTGAGCTTGCTACCTGTCGCTACTAAACACCAATAAAGTCACACGTTTTGTGTTGACAGTACAATAATCAATGTTTCGTGTTACCATCTTTCATTGCTCTTTAAAATAACTAAACTTTTAAAGAAGACCCCTTTTGGAAAGTAGGAATCCCATAGGAATTTTATAAAAACAGTTTAATTTTATAGAAAAACGCAATATTTAGAAGAAGAAAAAAACCGAAATCCAAAGTGCTATCACTATGCAGTTTACCGTTGGTTCAAGTTGTGTTATTCAAACATCATTCAAATGTGATGCCCAACGAAGCTATCTGGCTTTAGGGCTCTAAGCAGCCATGTTAGGGGTTTTAAGGTTGTCCACGGCAATGTCCTCTAAATTCTGTCTCGTACATAATATAAAGTAATTCCATCCCCTATACCAAAATCATCTTAATCAACATACCATACATTACATCCTCCATACCCCACAATCATTATTTTATTATTTCACCTCTTAAAAATATATAATTCTACATCCCTCCCCCAACCACACCTCCATTATGGTCATTTTGTGTAATATTACAGCCTTTAGTGGTAGCAAAAAAAGAAAGAAAGAAAAGGCTATGACGGAATTGTCGTATGGAGATCGGAGAACATGAAACATGGCGCACTCACGTCAATGATTCGTAGAACGGCTCTCTGACAGTCTGAAACTGAAAAGCGAGGTAACCATTTTATTTTTTCGGTTTATACAATTGTTACTACTATAACGCCGAGGATTGCCTAATCAGTAGGTTAGGGTGCTGGACCATGCCTGCCTGCCCTTTGGGCCCTGCAGCTGGGCGTGGCCATGTGCACGATGATTACTCCATTATTGACTCCACGTTGATTAATTAAGCTTCATTTGTCAGGTTTCGTTCAGTAACCCTCCGAAAGGCTCGCTCCAAGCAAGGAACGACAGTAACATCTGAACTAAGAGCTATAGCTGGATCGCCGTGCCTGACAGTCCTGTTCTATCTGGTGGTATACGCAAGTATATACCCCGTACGCATTATTATGGGTGCTAATCTCTCCTGACGTGGCACGAGAATTCTCGGTGAAGCTCCTGCTGGAGCAGCTGAGATTTTGCGCGCGGGCGCGGCGGGGGTTCGTTTTTCCGCGGGTGGTGATGTGGACGGCGCAGCGGCCGGTGGCGACGGGCGTTCTTTGGGTGAATGGGACGGCGCACCCGAACCACGGCCACGGCCAGGACGCGAGGCGGAGACGACGAGCCCCCCGCGCACTGTTACACGAGTAACGGGGCCCGTGGTTCGTGCGCGTGTACTACGCTGCGGGTAGTCGGTTCCGAGCTGGGGACGGCGGGCGATGGAGACGGCGCGCTTGCCATCGGCAAGCTCGCTCGCGCAACATCAATTTAATTCGCGTACTATAGTACATCATTGATTAAATTTGGCCAAACATTCGCAGGATGATAGCAGTAGATGGTAGCATCTAGACACCCGATTCCCTCCTCCTTTCAGCACGCACGCACGCACGGGAACAGAACGTGGCACCGACGGACGGTGGTCGCCCCAAGTCGCCACTCTAATCGGCATCGCAATCGACGGCTGCTGCCGCGCGCAAGCGCAACGGCAAAGCACAAAGGGCGCCGCGGACCGCCGCACCAGCGCCACCACGGCGGCCGGCGGGTGTGTGCCGCTGCCGTGGCAGCGATGACGGCGCCATTTTATCTTTCTTTGTATACGATGAGAATTCGGCTCGCCGTCTCAACAACCGAACGGCCCCTCGTCCCTGTCCCGGCGCAACGCGCGAGATGCTCCGCTCCCACCGAACCGACCTCAAGGGCGCCTCGCCGTCCCATCGTCACCGGGCATGGCAGAGCAGGCAGGGCAGGCGGCAAGGACAGTGGACACCATGACTCCATGAGTTTTGAAGCATGCCGTCCCATGCATGGCACGCGAGTTACGTACGCAAAACGCCGGAGCAGGCAGTAACCCAGGTGGCCAGGTCCCAGGCCTCGCCTCGCAGCCTTGCCTCTCAAACGTGGCCGAACTGTTTGGCTTTGTCCGTGGCGGATTATATTGGGTTATAAGCACCGCCACCACCCCGTTAATCATTCACTGCCACTGGTCCTGTAAGATCACTGATTATTGGTACCGTGCGGCGTGCTCGGCTCTGCTCTCTCTTGCAGTTTCGGTCTCGCGGTCTCGCCCCTCTGCCCCGGGCCCCCGGCTCCCCCGCGCTCTCCTTTGCGCATGTGGTGCGGGGCCTACGCTACGCGCCTCTCCTGGCCGCCGCCCTCGCGGAACGTGCGCCTACAGTTGTCGCTGCCGGCCGCGCAGGGACGCCGAATAGAATCTTCCGCCGCGCGCCGCGTCGCGTGCTGCCCTGCCTCTACGCTTCCAGGTTCCAGCCCTGCAACTCTGCAAGACTACACGGACCAAAAGTACGTATTTCTCTCAACGAATGACAATCCTCCCTTTTTTTTCATGAAAAAAAGATATGATCCCAATTGTTTACAGGTAGTACTACTGCAACCGGTGTACTCTGGCCAACCACGACTTGTGCTCTATAATATACAACAGCAGACGTTTCTTTAGGTCTTCAATGTGTACTCTCCCGTTTTAAGTTTTCAAATTCACATTTCTCTTTAGCTTTCTTTCAAGCCACATTTCTTTAGCTTTTTTTATCATTAAGTTAGCTTCACCAAATTACCATGGAATACGTTTTGATAGCGTATTTATTCATATCACAGATGTTACTATTTAAAAGAAAACAATCAAAAGTACTATATGATTCATGACATAAATATAATTCAGAATGGAGGGGTTATATGGCAGAGAGAAATTGTTACCACGCCATCCATAGAGTTCTTGACTCATAAGGTCTCTAAGGTTCTCGACTTCACCACACCAACTCCATTGTCTCACTCTTGCCCGCAGACATCACTCTTGGACCTTGCACGTCCACCTCACCCACACACTCCGGCCGCCGCCATCATCGAGGGCATCCTTCTCCGGCACGCCCTCCCCCCTCCTCCTCTGCATCCTCGACGCACATATCGGACGCCGACGCCGACACACCGTCCTTCTCCTCCCCTAGCGCGGCTAGCTCCACTGCCTCCTCCTACTTCTTTGGTGAGGTAGTGTTTGGTTGAAGAGCGGGGTGAAATGGAATGGTTCCGCCTCAGATTCTAGGATGGAATGGTTATGTCCCAAATTCAGGGATGGAATGGTTATGTCCCGCATTTTGAGCTCGGGCCCACTTTCAGTGGAATGGTTGCGTGTTCTAAATTTTTTTTGGATTGTGCCCGCCCTAAATCTGGAGATAATATTCTCTTTTATGCAACCAATCCGTTCGTCAGCTTTTCAACCAAACGCTGTAAATGGGGATGGGATGGCTCCATTCCACCCTATCACACCAACCAAACACTACGTAAATTCACATTCGAGAAAGCAAGCTAGGTTGATTCTGCAATTTTTATTTCTGGGATCAGGAGCAAGCTAGGTGCTATTTTGCCCTGAACGTCTGTCAAGGATTGCAATGTTCATATTGAACATCTATCACTGAATTGGTACAACTGTATAAGTATGTATATTACATGGTAGCTGTGTTAGTTGCTCAAGTGTTTGTGTCCTCTCTTCGTAGGTGAACCACGGAGGCTAATACGCGATCGATACAGAATTGCTTCCCAAGTAATCCAAAACCAAGTTAGAAGGTGTTTACAGCTACTCCATTCCAGATATGGACATTTCATATTCAGGTTCTTTTTTTCTGAATAGTGAGCATGAAAGCATACTTCTATCTTGCAAACTTGCAAGTTCAATCACAGACTGCAGTATAGTTGTCTAATCAACTGGGATGCTCCGGTGTGTTAGATTATCTTCATGCTCCAGATCTTTCATCTCATCAGTGCTTGACATGGTCTGTGATATGCTAAGCTATATGATTCGTGAATTTTCTGACATCAAGGTTCATATGAAAACTGCACCTATGAGCTACATATAGTGATGAATAGGTGGCTGGTGTTTGATACCTCCATACAGTTGCAATAAGGTGGCTGGACTGACAAAAGTTCAGTTTTCAATTTATTGTTAGATTTCTTGTACTACTAACAAAAAAAAAAAAACAGAGAACAACATACCTGCCACCCCCCTGGTACACAAAAGATCGAAAGAAAAGAGTTTAACATGCAGCACCTTGGTCCTCGGAGCAACCAAACTCACATATCTGTAGCCACTGCTATTAATAACCGCCCAGATAGTGGTCGTTGCTCTACTCATTTGCCACGTTTGCTCTGAGCAACTGATTTTCATGCACCAACCATCCGCAATCTGCAGCGACTTATAACGAGATGTGGACCCAAGGAATTGGGAAATCACTGTTTTGTTGGAAAGACTGAATTTGAGTTCCAGTACGTACACATGCTAACTCTTAGTGCCTCTCCACTGCCAGCAAATTAAATTGGAAAGGTCAGGGGGAAGGGACCGTCATTGGTCCCCAGTTCATACAGACACTACACACACGCACTCTTCTTGCCATCTACGGAGTATTGCAGAATTCTTCGTTAAATCATGGTTTCATTTGTTCATTCCTTTGTTCTCCAGCATGCAGCGCATTGGAACAGTTTAAGTTTTGAGCGTCTTTGCTTGAGGGTGACGTGACCTCTTCTCATTGGATTAGCTTAAATTGGTTAATCATTTTTTTACATTTTCCTGCTGAAACCAAAGTTGTTTGAATCTCAGCTGTATGTCCAAAACTTCTGATTGTTCAAGTTTTTTAATTGTGAATAGACAATTCACTTTTGCTGTTCAATTCTCAGAATAACCATTATGCTGGTGTTTTTAGGTTGAATTAAAAGCCTGTCTCTTTGGTTGCCTGAATTTGCTAAGTTACATCCTCTCAAGCTACTGCTATGAACAGTCTGTCCAATCAAAATCATATGGTTATAGTCCATCTTAAGTAGCCTTGTGATCTTGAATTATGGATCGTCAGCTGATGCGCTTAAATTCATTCTACCCGAAAGGAATACATCTCGCGGTTAGACTTGGTTTGATAATTTCCAGTTTGGAACGATTGCCTGTTATCTGTATTTCTCCTGAACCCAAATAAGCAGGCATTTCTTGTTTCTTGGTTCTTCTATTCTGGAAATGGGTTGTTTTTGCAGCACCTTCCAAAGTCATTGTGCGATGGTGCATTTCCTGGGCATGATCATTGTTCGCCTTGGTGATGGAGACCAATGATGGTAAAGACAGAAGCTTTCAAGGACTTGGTTTTATCTCTGCTTGTTTGCAGGGCTTCCAATTGGTTGCCTATCTCAGAGCAAGGAAGATGCACGCTGCCAATCTCCAAGCTAACGGAAGGTTTCAATCCGGTGACAGTTGAGGTCGATGCTCTTCTTGGTACAAAGATTTACCATCGCCGATCCATTTCGTTCCATGCGATAATTGGGCATGTCATCAGCAAATTCACAAAGCATGGCGATCGATGGGCATTTTAGTTCGGCAATTTGTGCGAGTGTTAGTTAAACCCTGGAGCTCATGCCACATCCGATGCCAGGTATTCAATTATCCGCATCTTATCTCCTCGCTGAAAATAGACAGTCAACACAGGAATCAGTGTAAGGAAGAACTTGAACTTCGAGGCATACCCTCGCTATCGATCAAACTGATGGGCATTCTTATGATTCTCACCTAATAATCCAGATTTTGATCACACTGACACCCTCCCCGCCCTACGAAATCAACCGCAACGATGACTACGAAAAAAAAAAGCTCAACTCTCCGGTGAATTCAAGATTGTTCCTACGGCTGCAAAATTTTCCTATATCAAGCGGTAAGAGAGGGAGAGGAGATCCCTCTCAATGAACCATCCTGGGCAAGCTCACCCGCATCCCGCGCAGCGACGCCGCGCGGATCGCGCCCTCGAAGCACGCCTCGGCTGGGACCGGCGATGCCTCCTCGGCGGCCGCTGATGCAGACGCGCTGGCCTCCTGCGCGACGACCGACGACGGATGCGACCACCGCCGCCGCCGTTGCCGGGGCGGGGGCGCCGCGCCGCCGCCGCGCTCGTCGACGAGCTCCAGCACGAGGCGGCGGTCCTCGACGACCTTCCTGGCGCAGACGGGGCGCGCGGCCTCCTCCCGCGAGATCACGAGGCGGCCGTCCGCGGTGCGCTCCCGCGCCAGCGGCAGGAGCGGCGGGATCGCGGGCGGCAGGCGCCGCGGGCGCCGCCGCCACCCGTACGACACCCAGCACCCGTCCCCAGGCCCCTCTCCGCCGCCGCCGCCATCGTCCGCGTCGCCGCCGTCGGCGAGGCAGCGCACCGCGCGGGGGGAGGCGGAAGATCGTGCGCGTGGCCACATTCCTGCCCACCGGGGAGGAGGAGGAAGCTGGGTCGTCCGCGTCGGCGGTGATTAGGGTTTGGAGGCCGAGGGGGCTGGCGGCGGAGAGGTGGAGGAGCATCGCAGGTTCCCCACGTACAGCGGCGCGGATAGGGAGCTCGGCTATTTCGAGGTTTCCTTTCCCGAACCCAAGGGCCTCCGCCTGGGGCTCCCAAGTCCCAACTACGATGAGGTCATCCGCTAGGGCGAATTCTTCGGGGACGAGGAATCGAGGATCAGGTGACGCGCACTTTTATACCGTGTAGAGTGGCTATCAAGGGTTTGGATGGGGTTCGATCGGGGCCATCTCGTTTGGCGTCGTCGTCGGGGCAGATTAGATAAGGTTGAAGTCAGTTAAGAGTGATAAGGGAGAATTTGATTTATTAGGTTAAGCATACTTCGATCTCTAAATAACCTTCTTTAATCTAACAATTGTCGAACTTAATCTAAAGGGACCGATCAAATGGCGGTTATTAGGCTGATCCTAGCTAACTTCGCCGTGATAAGGTTACCGTCAACGAAAAAATTATTTTATGTTTTTTAATCAAAATTATGTAACCATATGTAATTGCGTCTAATAGTAAATATACTGTAACATGGCCCAATAGAATCGAGAAAAATTATAGAGATGGAACTAATTTTTCTCAATGGGGTTTTTACACTAAGTTAATGTCATTTAGGTTAAGGTCATTTGGTAACCGTATGTGCTTGGTTTCATATCCACAAAATGAGTTATTAAAAGACCCACATGCCCTCTAAACCATATCCTCCATCTGCTTACACTATGTTTGATGTGGACCGAGAGAGCGACCTTGGAGGGGGTGGAGAGGTCGAGACTAAAAACACAACCCCAAAAACCTCTCTTCTCAAAACATGCAAAGGCCGCGTAGCAAAGCAGAGCTACCAACGCTAGGACATGCTGAGAAAAGCCACACAGAATCACTCGCTCAAATGATGAAGAGAAAAGACGCAAAACGAGACTGCTCACTCCCAACAGCATGCACCGGATGGTCCGATAGTGACCACCGGACGAATTGAGCCAAGGGTACTGAATATTGAAAACTCTCAAAGGACCACCGAAGGGTTCTGGTGGTTGACCATCAGACAGTCTGACGCTCACAAAAGGCCTTGAGGTGGTTGGAACTCGGTTTCTCTGCCCGCTCGCTATCGGGGTTTAGTACCGGCAGTGTACCACGGGACGGGTCACGTGGAGCTTTTGTGGCTCGGCGGGATCGACGTAGTTCGATGGTTCGCCGGAAAAGCGACGAAGACACAGAGATTTATATAGGTTCGGGCCGCGAGATGCATAAAACCCTACGTCATGTTTGTGGTTGGTTGTATTGCTGCGAGGTCCCAAGGCTGTGTCGGCTTGTCTGACAGCGACTGGAAATTGGCGATGAAGCGCCGACAGAAGTCGTCCCAGTTGTCGATGCGGTCGTGCCTGAGGTGTCGTAACCATTGTAGCGCATCCTGTCCCAGGACGATCGGGACGTAGGCCGTCATCACGTCTTCACTCGCGCCAGCTGCTGTCGAGTACACAGCCAGCCAGCCATTGGGGTCGAGCTTTGCCTCATACTTATCGACGTTGGATACCTTGAAGTTGTGCGGCCACGTTACTCCGCGGAGCCGAGCGGTGAAAGCCGGGATTCCGACCACGCCACGATGGGCTGGTTCGTACCAACCTCCGTCTTGAGCTGCTGGATCGCGGCGTTGAGGGGAGCGAGGGCGATTCTCCCCTAACTGGTCGCGGACTGAACGCCATGCCGTCGGGCTGTTGACAGATGCCCCGGCCGAGTTAGCTCTGACCCGGTCTTCTTGGTGTGGCGCCCCGAAGTCACGGTCGTAGTTGTTACGACGTCGGAGCTCCTCTGCGTGTCGTTCCGCGCACGATCTTTCGATGTTGTTACGCGCGTCATGCCTCTCGTTGATGGCTTGACGGGCGTCTGGGGCCGCTGGAGGAACAGCCGGAAGGAGGTGATGAGCTACCTGCGTGAAGATTCGCCGATACGCTTCCCCCTCCGGAGTCTGAGGGAGTGTGTCCGTTAGCCGCGACAGGACTCCCCCAGCTTGACTCAGGGTGCCCATGGCCTCGGCGAAGTCGGGCAGCAGGTTACGCCCTGCCGGTAAAGGTGGTCGGGGCTGAGCGTGGTTCTCTGCGTCGTGCGCCGCTCTCCCGTGATCCCGCTGGTACTGTTGGTCCTGCATGTACCGACGGTCGCGCCGTCGACTGTTTCGTTGCCGACGGAATTCAGCTTGCTCCGGCGTCTCGTCTGGATCGGTCGCCTCATCCTATGAGACGGGCAGGGTCGGGTCTTGATTTCCCGCGTTGTGGGGACGGCGGATGTTGCGCTGCCAGTTGCGACGTCGCCGCCGATCGCGCTGATGAGGCGTTTCTCCGTTGACGGAAGGCTCGTCACCAGAGACAGGGTCGTCCTCCACCGGCATGCCGATGACGAGTACCTCGGAGAAGTGCGTCAACACCTCAGAGCTGGCCTGATCGTCGAGGAGTGTCAACGACCCCTCCGAGTGAAGCTTAGAGTTGGGAAGCGTAGATCCCGATGCCATAGTCGTCCAAGGTTGCTTGCTTCTGGGCTTGGAGGGAGACTCCAGGTTGCAGACCATCTTAATGCAGGCAGGCTCGCCGCCCTCTCGGGGAAGAGGTGGCCGAGTCAACTGCTGTGGAAGCGAGATCTCCGACTTTGACACCGTGCGCGCGCTGCGCCACGTAGCGGTTCTGCCGCTTGGGGTAGAGTTGATGACGAGGTCCAAACGAAATCCAGTCACTGGTTCCTCGACCACGTGATAGGTATCGTCGTCCACGAGTGGTGTGGACGTTGAACCTGATGGAGGTCTTGTCGTCTTCTCACCGCCCCCTCCTTGAGTTGAGGTGGCTGAGGCTGCAGTTGATGGCGAGGGCTTGCGGTCTCCCGTCGCGCATCCTCATCGTGTTTGAAGAGAACCGTGGCAGCGAGGAACGAACCATAGATGCGACGAGGTCGACTGACGAGCCGCCGCGGCATTGCAGGGACCGCGGGGAAACTTGGTGGGGCTCGATCTTGTGCGCGATCTGTGGCTTTGCTGCTTCGGCCATCAGTCGGGAGCAAGATCGGGGTCTTCCGGCGAGGTGGGGTTACTGGTGTAGAAGTCAAGGACGTGCGGCGAGTCCACCGGTTGCCGCGATTTCTTCTCCCGACTGATCTGAGTCCAGACCCGAGTTGGGGAAGTGGAGAGCATGGTGCGTCGAGTCAGGCGACCATGGAGTCGCCGACCGTGGTGGAGGAGTGGGGGCAGATCTGCACCCGACTGTCACCTCGACCGCCCATCGATGTCTCGACCCAGATTGGATTGGGGTGCGACTTGGCGCCTTACACCGGGGTGGGACAAACCGAGGCTGAGTGGCCCTGGTGGGCTGGTGTGTTGACACCCGAGGATGGGTTGGCTCGGCACCGGAGGTGGCTGGTCGCTGGCCTACCCCGCGCTGAGCGGGCCCAGATGTCAGTGAAGTCGAAGGAAGCTTCGGAGTCGGCGATGGTGCTTTGCAGCCACGCGCCTCCCCCGTGGCACCGATGAGGCAGTGCAGATCGTCGGATTGATCGGCGATGAATGAGATGGATCTGAAACAGATCATCTCGCCCTGAGCGAATGTGCTGACGTTATTGATGAGGTTGGTCATGGAGCTAGCTTGATGCCGATGCCGTCGAACCCCTACCTGGCACGTCAACTGTCGGGGTTTAGTACCGGCAGTGCACCACGGGACGGGTCACGTGAAGCTTTTGTGGCTCGGCGGGATCGACGTAGCTCGATGGTTCGCCGAAAAAACGATGAAGACACGGAGATTTATATAGGTTCGGGCCGTGAGATGCGTAAAACTCTACGTCCTGTTTGTGGTTGGTTGTATTGCTGTGAGTTCTCGAGGTTACAATGAGGGTTAGGGCTGGATTGCGATGGGAGTAACTATACTCTGTAGGGGTCCCTCATCCGCCTTATATAAGCTGACGTAATCTTGGGTTACAAGTCGATTTCCTTCTATATCTCCTAATCGGTTCAGATTACATAAAATCAAACATAATCTAAGTTTCCATCGTATCTTCGTCAATCTCCTCAAATCTTAGAACCAGAGTCCGAGCCAAACTTCCCTGTCTGTTCTCCAGTTTGCATCATCGTTGCCTTGAACTCCAAGCCATTACGACCATGATCGGGCCTGGGCCAAGCGTTCGGCCCACGGAAACAGCCACTCGCCCGACTCAGGCCCACTGCTGGCCCATGTCCTGGATCCGCGCCATGAGGAGCCAGGAGATATCTATCCCCCACACTCGTTGCACAATGCACCGGACGGTCTAGTTTAGCTCCACCAGGCGGTTCGGTGTAGCACCACCGGATGGTCCGCTGTGCAAAGAAAATGCAGCCTGAGCAAAGGGGGAAGAAATCAACCGGCGAATCCATAAGATCCAAACCAAACCTTGCACCAATGATCTCCAAACCTCACCAAACTTTGAGTGGAGCTTGTCTAGGCCATGGAGAAACTATTACCAAAAGATTGCACCCAAGAGCTAAGGGATTCTCCATGGATTTGACTCTCCAAGAGGTGAAGAACAAGGGCAAGAATGAAAGACTTCGAGGCTGCTCGTGGATCCAAGGATTTGGCACACCAAAACCACAATCCCTCCACATCCTGTAGTCCAAAACATCGGCAAAAAAGAGATCTCAAACTTGGCCAAGCATAAACACACCAAAAGACCAAGAGATGAGACCAAAAGCCAAACTAGAAGAAGGGAGATAGGCACACAACAAGAGTTGCACGAAATTCCATCTGTAAGTGCAACAAGGCTCCTTAATGGTTTTGGTGTTGAGTGACAACTACGATTAAATGTCTAATCTCTTTGTGAGTTGTTTTGACAGGTTTCTACATGTATATATTGTCAAATGCAACAAAATGAACAGAAATGCATTTGTCTATGAATAAGCATGAATCACTCATTTGTTGAGCGAGGCATTGATCATTCACGAGTGCATACCATGGCATTGCCTAAGTGCAGGACATCACTAGTGTTCCTTTATTAATGCACTTTGAGACACTTGGCTTTCATATTGAGAAAAGTGACTTTAAATTGTATCTCTTCTATTTGGACGTCACTACTTTAATTGGATTTCTCATATATAACAAGTGGCTGATCATGAAGACACTCTATTGTATATTAAAATCCAATAATGATCAAGACAAGTTGAATGAATGGATAATGAGCAAATGTGCTCCATTTACCTATCGAAGAGGTTTTCTAAATTGAAGTCCAACTATTTAGCTCAAAGAGGATTGCTCACAAAGGAAGAAGCTCAGCTTAGCTATCCCTCTCTAGGGATATATTTCAAGACGGCATTATTCATCAAGACAAGACTCAAGTGGATTTCATCTAGATTTATATTTATCTTGAGTATAGGTATGCCGTACTATCAAGAGAGAAGCGAAGCTCGGAAGTCTCTAGTCAACATGTGCTCACAGCTAGTTCAAAGAGTGTCGAGCCAAAACACTCCTCGTGAGTTGTTCTTGTGCTGAGAGTGGGCTCACCGGATTGTCCGGTGAAGGCTGAGCCCAGGACCTAGAGTGATCTCTCTGATCTTTTCTTTGTGCTTTCATTTCCTAGTTAGGTGTATCTCTAATGGAGATAACACCTACACTTTGCTCATCTAGTGACCTAGGCTCAATGCCTTAGCCTTCTGGTCAGGGTACCCCTCACCGGACTATCCGGTGAGCTCTACCGAAATGTCCGGTAGAGGGGGTTTGAGCTCCAACGGCTAGTCTGTCGCTACCGGACTATCCGGTAGGGCACACCGGACTGTCCGGTGATGGTCTGACACAGGCCAACGGCTAGTTTTGTGAGGGTGGGTATTTATACCCCCCCACTCACTTCCAGTTGGGGCTGCTGCTTCCCTCCACGTCCATATTCATCCAGAGGCTCTTATCAACACCTCCCAACACTCTCTTTGTGAGATTGAGCTCAATTTGTGAGATTCTTGAGTTGGGAGAGGATTTGTGAGATTGTGTGAGCTACATTGTGAGCACCTAGCTTCTGAGCACAGTTGGCAAGCATTTCTGGGAAGCGTTTTTGCTACTCTTGGAGGTTTCCTCCTAGACACCGAGAGCGACCCGAAGGGCACCCGGCTTGTGGGTGCCACTTCTCTTGTAGGTGATTACCCCGCTCTTCAGAGCATTTGCAGTGAGCACCTTCATAGCCTTGGTGGTTGTGAAGGGGAGGCCGTGAGTTGAAAAAGACTCAAGCTCTTGGTGGGCACCTCAACGGGCACATACGGACACTTGCGGGTGTGCCCGAACCTCGGGAATAAAATCCTTTTATTGTGTGTGCTGTGCCCCTACCGGGAGACCCAAGCTTTGTGCTTGTGGTTGTTTTACTTGCTCGCATTACTTTATTGCTTCCGCTATTATTATTCGTGTGCAAGTTTTCTTCGTGAGTGCAGGGACAAAGTGTTGCTGAGATCATCATCAACATACAAACACATTACACAGCTCCACATAGCTCAATAAGTATTTACTCGCATATTTACCTTGGAGGTTTCGGTTTCTGTGTGACACCGGACTATCCGGTGTAGGTCACCGGACTATCCGGTTATACCGGACTGTCCGGTAGTACCCACTGGACTATCCGATGTGAGGGCTGACAGTGCGTTTTAAGTGGTGTAAAATTTTCAGTTACGCCTATTCACCCCCCTCTAGGCGACATCTAGGTCCTTTCACCATCTATTACTGCCACAAAGTGGTCTCAAGATCTGATTACAAGATGGGTCCAAGCAGCCTCCCTCTCCTACCTACTAACTATGGGGACTAGATCACTCTAATCTCACTTTCATGAAGCTCTAAGCTTGGGAAAACAAAAACCTAGGGTTTGTTAGGCCCTAAGCACCCTCCAACCAGCCAAGAGAGTTATTAATAGTAGTCCTCTCTCTTATTTATACTACAACTTAGATCTAGGCAGTTTTGCAAACTGCTTCTAGGATACAGACTCAATTACACTAGAATGCCTGTAGAGACTAAAAAAAACCGTCGGTAACTCAGATGGATGAACAAGATAGAGTCATTGGCCTTCTTAGCCTCGAAGCAATCTCTCGATGTCCTCCACGTGTCCAATAGTCCATCGCTTTTGGATAACTTCAGTTTTGTGCTCGAATAGGATATCGATTGTTGGTCTTCTCTTCTTGGGTGATTTTATGGCTCACTACATCATCCCGGGCCCAAGGTCACACTTATGGGCCGGGCGCAACTCAGACCTCAACCTGAGCCACCTGCCAGTTCACTCGGTAGGGATTTTGTCACGCCAAGTCCACTCTAGCGCCGCCTCTCAGTAGACTCGAGAGGACTTTCCTCTAGGTCACACTTAGGAGGTGCCCGCTAGTCCATCAGCAACTCTTCAGTGGTTGAAAAGCGCTCATCATAGTCAGGACGAAAGACCAGGCTCGATACACTTGAGTCCCTCAGACCGCAAACATCGTGCTCTCCCATGGCGACTACGAAACCACGACCACCCGTCCACTCAAAATTTTAAATATAGGGTTATGATATTTAACGGTAATCTCATCTAAAAGTTACCAAATACTATAGAAGGATATAACGAAAGCTATTTTATTTTATCATTTTTTAAAACATGAATTTTTCCATATATGCATATAAGTATGTAACCAAGAAAAATTATGGACACAATTGCTCAATGTCAAGGGTTATATGATAATATATTTACAGGTCTACTACTTTAAAATCATTCATCGAATCAACATACTCATAGCTAGAATCAACATTCATATTTATTCAACACATTGGCTCTTTTGTGTGTATGAGATAATGGAAGAATTTTGAGCAAGTAGCTTAGTTTTTGGTTCTTTTGTGTGTGATACTCATGTATCACCATTTGATTACATGCATTTTTTCCTCTTTTTGTGTGTGATTTACTCTTGTTGATGCTTATTCGGTGTGCTTGTGACTATCTATTATGGGACTTGTTGCATGTTGTGTTGACTACGTTTATATCTCGTTTAAAGTCACTCTTTGCTCAATGGTGGTTGCTTAAATCCTTTAAGAACCGAGTATTCTTTCAACTGAATATGGTTTTCTTTATATTCTTTGATATGCATTTGACGCGGGCCTAGGTTGCATGAGTATTTCCAAAATCCCTTTTGTCGCTAGTTGACAAAAATGTTCATATAAACTAGTTTCCTCACATTTTATTTATATAGTCTCTTGAGTCTATGTTGCCATCAATAACCAAAGAGGGAGATGCTTAAGGAGCATCTAGGCCTCTAATTCATTTTTATGATCAATGACACCAAGGTCAATGTGACTAATGTGTGTTTCATAGTGGCATTCAGTAAGTTAGGTCACAATGATGGCCTTTCAGATATTCTTGGCCCATATTGAATGGGTATAATATATATGGTCTAAAGAAATTGTGTGAAGATCAAGGACCTTTTTAGTTTTTTAGTTTTAAGTGTTATTTGTTGCTGAGAGGCACTTAGAGTAGTTTAGGTGATTTTCTTTGGCCATACTATAAAGGACGAGGGGGTTTAAAGATAAGTAGTCAACTTAATGAATCTAGTGAGTTAGTGAGGTGCACATTTTTCAAATCTAGAGCTAAGTATCTGTGGAAGCCCAAAAGGTAAAAAACAGTTAGAAACTTAAAGAAATTGAATTGGACAAGTTTTAGATTGAAATCTCACCAAATGGTTATTTGGGAGCATCGGATGCTTCACTATAATACCTAGTGATTATAAAGAATTTTAGATGACAATCATCATACGATCCGGTGCTTAAGGAGCTAGCACCAGACGCATGACTGGGTCTATGGAATCAACACTACGTAGAAGTGAACCAAGTCACAGTAATATCTGATGTACAATTTGTCCTTCATTGGATATATGGAAAATATTTCATATTAAATGAGTCCATAGCCATGGTAAGATCTGATAGGTGGGCTTCCACCTTCGAGCACTTCACGGGCACACTGTTAGTTGTGCTGTCAGCTATGTGATCAAAGGTATCATAATGTATGTTAGTTGTGTCACCATAGAAGCCTGATTTGACCATACATTAATGACTAGTTCAAAGTTAGTCAAAGTCAAAAAGTCACTGGATCTTTTGGTGTTGTAGTTTGAAGGTCACTGTTATCCACTGAATCAAAAATTTGATTTATGGCCAATGACTAGGGGTGGTAAATGCCCCTCAATCTTTGTATAGAAAAAAGGTCGGATCATATTCCTATTCATTTTGAGGTATAAGATTACCGAGAGTTTATTTGGATTGTGAAGAAACATTTAGACCATAATCTATTACCACTCATACCAATGGCTAGTTTGGTTGGTGATGGATTATAAATATTTTTTTACTTTATTCAACAGAGCTCTCCCGCCACATATTGCAATGAAGTCTTTGAGAAGTGTTGAAGAGCAATATTTCAGCTCAGGAGTGTTGGGATTTGTTAATTTAAGATTAAGGAGAAACTTAGTGATTAGTGAATAGCAATAAATGGGCATCCACCCATCTCATTAGTCTTGTTTAGTCTAACTCTCTTTGTCCTATTTTATAGGTTGATTTACTTTTTAATACCAAGGGTCTGTTTGGATCCAAGGAGCTAAAGTAAATGGACTAAAATAAGAGGCTAAATTTTAGCCACCCCTGATTGGATGAAGAGGCTAAAACAGTCGGCCTGTTCGCTGTCGCTGCAGCACCATCAACTACGATACTATAGCATTTAGTTGTGTCATTGCGCAGTGCAACCACAGTATAGCCACAATAAGTGCAAACGAACAGGCTGAGTGACTTTAGCCACTTTTAGTTTCTTTTATTTGGATCTAAGAACTTAAAATGAACTAGCTGTTACATTTTAGCCCATTCTAGCTTTTCTGTTTTAGTTTTATTTCAGCCTCTCTAAACTTTAATTTCTAAAAGACTAAAATTTTAGCCAGTATGTTTGGGTACAGATCAACTTGTGCTAGTCACGGTGATATTCGGTGATCGTGGAAGCGTGCTACTGTGCTAGTCACGCACGGGCAGGAGCAGACTGCAGCTTCCTACTTGGATCCCTGAACAATAAATACAGGGATCACAGAGGGTGTATCCGTCAAAACGCTGACGAATCCCACTACCCTTTCTTTCCTACACCTCGAGACGCCCGTCTCCTCCTCGCTTTGCCCTCCAAGAAGCAATTCTTAATCCTCGCGCAGAAGATCGGATCCTCCGTGGGATCCGCATCGGTGCTTTCCCTTCCTGCGCTGATTTCCGGCAGCCTTTCCCTCCCCCCTGAATTCCTGTGCGGATTCCCTCCCCTGACGCGGCGGTTGCTCCTGTTGCCTATTGGGATCTTGAGAGGAAGCGGGGTTGGTGGGAGTGGGCAGCCCCGCGATCCGACCCCGGAGATGGCCGGCGGGAAGGAGCCGATCGAGGTGAAGTTCCGGCTGTTCGACGGCACCGACATTGGGCCCAGCAAGTACGACCCCAGCACCACCGTCGCCGCGCTCAAGGAGTTCGTCCTCGCCCGGTGGCCTCAGGGTGAGGAGACCCGTGCCTTGTCCCTCCTCCTTGACTCTTTATGCGCGCGCTTGCGTTGCGTATATATACAGTTCTGCTTTGTTGATGCCTGCTGCCTTTGCCTGTTCGCCCATTTCTTGATCCGGAAACAAGAAACCCCATGTCGGGCCACGGTTCTTGGCGCAGACAGTTGCGCAGGGGTTTGGGGGGTTAGACCTGTTAGTTTTCGGTGCTGCGGTTTGCTTGTAACTCCAAAGCGACTGGTTATGTGGCTCCGTGGAATGGATTGCGTGATCTTTGTAGGATGGATTCAGTTAAGGCGCTGTTTGTTCTGTTCGTGCCTTCGTACCGTAGTTAGTTATTCAAACCCTTGTCCAGTCGAATCTTGATGTTGTTCTAAAGTCCCCTTACGGCCTTACCTGTAGTATGTCAGATTATAAATGTAGAAGTTCTTGACTTGTTCTTCAGATGGATGGACACGCATGAATGGGGTTTCCCTCTTCCTTTTTGTCTTTTGTGGAATATGATGTTTCATGTGAGAATTTTGCTACCTGCTAGAGCTCTGACTGCATATTTGGTAATTGGATCTCTGTATCTTAAGGTGCATGTGGAGGTCCTCCGCAAACATGCCAGGGTAGGACCATTTCCAGAGATTCTGCGGCTCAGTGCTACTGTCAGCCTTCTTACCTCGTCTGTCCATAGGTGGTCATCAATGGTTTGACGTTTTCTTTTTTCCTCTCAATTCTGAACTACCACGGGTCACGTGCTAAACCATGACTAGCCTTTTATTTATTTTATTCTCTTTCTTTCCATTGTTAGTAGCTCTTGTTGGGAATTGTGTTTCAACCCTCGTCTACCCCAATGTGCTTGGGACTAAAAGGTTCAGTTGTTGTTGAACAACTAGGGATTCTTCCTCCCGCAGATACTTTAGTTGTAGCCATCAGAATAATTTTGTTACTTATTGAGACAAATATAACTGAGTGAATCTGAGCATCTGCATGGGACAGGTCCACATTCAAAATGTGGGGACAGAAAGTTTTATCGATAGAAAAGACATTACATGCAGTGTGAGTAGTTTGTACCACATCTGTTTGGAGCAACTGGACCCCTGTTTATGTTTGGTGAAGTTGGAAAATTCTAGCAGGCTGAACCTGGGAAAGAATCTAGAGGTGGCAAGAAGCTCCCGATCTTATTGACTTATAGGTGATTAAGATTAATGACCAATCAAAGGTTGCAATAATATGGAAAGAATCGTTTTTGTATGCAACAGGCGTCAGTGTGTGCTTTCTGGATGAGTGGGACTAATCTAACACAGTTAACCATATGTCAGGGTTTTTTCTTGTGATAACTGATAAGTGGCCCAGAACTGGGAATTAACCTTCTTTTTTCTATCACCTCTGTTATTAGTTTTTTTCAAACACTTAATGTCTGTAATTGTTTTGACTTTTGTGTAGCCACTGGCATATTTCAGTCTCCAGAACCTTTGTCTGTGTTGATACTATTTTTCATCTATGTTGACAGATAAAGAAATAGTCCCAAAAACTGTCAGTGATGTGAAGCTTATCAATGCCGGAAGGATACTGGAGAATAGCAAAACTCTTGCTGAGTCTCGAGTCCCAGTTGGAGAAGTCCCAGGAAGTGTGATTACAATGCATGTTGTTGTGCGGCCTCCCCAATCTAACAAAAGTGGTATGCTGAGTTGTCCTCGAAATTGTTCTAGTTATTTTCCTTAAGTGATTGATGATCCCCTTGTCCTAAAGTGTCCATGGAATTGAAATTTTGACAGTCATCCTCTAGAAACAATTAGTTAAACACTCCTACTCAGCTACATACTGGAACCTCACATCTCACATCTCAGCTACATACTACATACCATGTGTTTATAGTATCCCTTTTTGTGTTAATTGGTTTTGAGGAGTGCATGTTAGTAGCTTGCAGTTTATGTCTTGAATTGGTACTGCTGTGTTGGTTTTAATTTGCTTATGTATTTCTCGATCTGTCAGAAGGGCAACCTCATTGGCATGCATGTTGTATTGCTGGAGGATACATATATACATTCATTCATGCATGCACGGCCTGATTGCACTATTTTATCTTTTAATTCCATGCCATGTGTTTTTAAAATAATTCCACTTAAAAAGGTCCTTAAAATGGTCTGCCTCTCTTTTTCAGAGAAACAACAGTCAAACTCTCCAAAGCCGAACAGATGTGGATGCACAATATTGTGACGATGATGCAGTAGCAATGTGTATATCAGCGAGTGTCCACAGGACCGCAAATTTTAACAATTGATTCTTACATCTATTCTTAACAGCTTAAGTCTAGAGATGGTATTACGGCTGGCCACATCTGCTTGAGAATTCGGTGCATGCTATCGTGTAAAAGGAGTGTGCAGGAAGGAGAGTTCACGAGGTCCTGGTAAAAACCCAAAACGAGTCACGAGTGTGCAGGAGTCAAGAAAATTGGATTATTACTATTTGTAATGTGTAGACGTAGTGATACCAAAAGTGAGTTGCTGCATAGTACCTGTCAAGACATTCTTTTTTTCGTTTGCTTCAAGCTTGGTCACGTATAGTATGTGTTTTGTAATTAGAAAAAAAAAAGATTGGCAATTCTTGCTGAGAAGTGGAAAGGAATGTTGGGGCTTGGCAAGGGGGTTGATTACAGTCTGGTAAGGAAGTTGGAAGGGTGCTTTGTTATCGAATCTAGCGTTGTGGTATGATGTCATCAGATAATTTTATTTGTTTCCAGCCCTGAGCTTATATTAGCTTATATCAGTTTTACAAACTGGTGGTCTCACACGGAAATCCCCCCGCTCACCCGTGTGGAAGCTTTTTTTTTCGTCCATTCCTGGGCTTGATTATTTGACAATGTTAGCCTCTTTCTTTTACGATGCTGGTCCAATAGGCTCGTTTTTCTTTGTTGTTACCCTATTTTACAATGGTTTTTCTACGCTACATTACTCTGCTGCTTAGCTTGGAATATTTCCTCATTTCATAAAGGCGAAACGTTTTGCTTTTCACTGAAGTTAGAACATTCTTTTTGTCAAGTTTCCTTTTTGTTTACTGGAACATTCTTCTCATAAAGCACTCTGGTCATGAACGTGGAATATTTATTTAATGAACATTGTTCTTCTAAGCCTACGTTTCTACTGAAATATTTTACTGTAAAGATATAATATTTATCTCTCAAATAATCAAAGATTTAACTGTCCTCGTAGGATCATTCACTGCTACAACAGTCCAGAATAGGTGGGAAGGCGGTGTAATTGCTAACGCCACCACCCTAAACACTGAAAAGTAACAATAAGAGACTCGGCATAAACAGGTTGATTTGCGTTTAAAAAAACTATTTGTGTTCAAAAAACAAACCTAGTAACAATGGCAAGGACGGCATCACCCATTTAAGACGCTCATGTAGTCAAACGAATGGAACATACATCAGCTCTACTCATCCATTTTGCGATAGTATAAGAACACAGTCAGGTGCGCTCGGCTTCAGAAAGAGAATTCTGGGTACATAAACAATCCACGGAATTTTGTGTGACAGCCTAGCACGTACGTAAGATGAAACAGAAACAAATGTATAGACATCAAACAGCGTTTAAATGTTTATGCTCCAGTCGTAGGGTTGATACACGACTTTCAGTTGAGTGCTCGCAAGCAGTTCCAATAGCTGCTCTGAGTGTGCAGGCTCAAGATAGTTTGCAGCATGCTTCAGCACTTCCGTCTCGTTCTTGCCAAAATCTGTGCTATACCTGTCATGCAGAACACAAGATTGGGCTGAGAAACTAATCGTCAAAGCATTGGATATATTATACAAAGATCTCAATTAATAAATGTGGGCGCAATTGTAAATTTGACACTGATTTGGACTATTATTGCAAGCCTACAATTTGAGAATAGTATGCTCCAGTTCCACTACCAAGTGATCGCACTAAGATTTTCAAGGCACTATGCAAGAATAACAATCATCTTACCATTTCAAAATCTTGCTTGCAGATGCAACTTTGGATTCAGGATCAACAGTCAGTCCTCCATTCCTTAGGAACTCACGTGCAGCTTCCATCAATTCTTTATCGATATCTCCTGGCGAGTAACACCTAAGTGCAGGTCCAGATTTTGTGCCACATACCAAAGCAAAGTGAACAAGAGGTTCATGGTATGGAAGGGCCACCTGCAGTTATAAGTAAAAAATAAAGTAAATATATTCTCATCACATATCTAGCTAACTCCAGAGTGGCATGCAGGACTCAGCATTTTGTTAGAACAACAGTGTGTTTATAATAAATATTCATAATTTGACTACTCTTGGTTGGACCGTCAGAATGAGCCGGCTGTGTCTGCCCCCACCCAAACCCCCCTTCATAATTTGACTACTCTTGGTTGGACCGTCAGAATGAGCCGGCTGTATCTGCCCCCACCCAACCCAACCCCCCACCACCAAAAAAAATACTATCAAAGTGGGCTCTGGGGCTGGGTTGCAGGTTCACCCCAATGTGCGCTCTGTCTTCTCTATAACCACTCTTTAGTCGGCAATGGTTCGGGCACCAAATTCTGGTATGATTAATGTTTACATGGTAACCATTGGCTGAGTTGCTCCTCATCTAGTTGCTCGTCCCTAAGCGGGCAATCAACCAATAGATGGCCGCCCAAGGGCTGTTATCGTTTCTAGAGGCAATGACACGCTAGTCACCTCTACTGTAGCCAACAGCTTCTATAACAATATGATTTACTTTCTTTGGCAAGTGGTATATTGGACATTTAAACTTTTGGTTACAAGTCACAACATCTGCTGAACCTAACTATCTGACGTTACAGAGACAAAGGAATATAGTACTAAATATCCAATGATCATTTGATGGTCCTATCTATATTCCTTCTCTACTTCTGCAATCCATTATTAGAAATTCAAATTGAAAATTCATATTCACTTTTCTACACGAAACCAACAAATAAGTAAGGGAGAAGTCTATTGTAGGCCAAGCAATTATCACTGGAGTTTGTTTTTGCCCATGAGAACTTCAAAACCAGGCATATTTTGGCATCCAAATATCAAAACTGGACAAAGTTTGCCCTCTAGCAGGTAGTAAAGGTAAGAGTTCAATGCATGAGAGGCCCTTAAACTTGTAGTGGTATACCAGATAGGTCCATGAACTCTCAAAACGCATTTTCAGCACCCTAAACTTATTATGGTGTACCAGATAGGTCCACGAACTCTCAAAATGCATTTTTAGCTCCCTAAACTTGCTAATTGATGCACCGCAGGTCCATACCCCTTTGTTTTATGTGTATGTTTTTCAATTAGGCCCGTGGAATGTTCTATCCTCTCGTACTCTTCTCCACTATCCCTCTCCACTACAGCGGGAAGGAGCTCGGTGTCGTCTCCTGCTCATGCTCGGCCACCGCCGCCTCAACCACAATCCGCTCCGCGTCTTGCTCATCGTGCCTTCTTCTTCTTCTTGGTCACCCACTCGCCTCCACCTCCTGTACTACTGCGCTTCCTATAGTGCTCGGCTGCCTTCCCCGCCCCCTCCTACGCCGACTGCCTTGCCTCCTCCTTTCCTATCGCTCGCCTGCCTACTCCTCTGCTGCCCGTCGCCTTCTCCATCGCTCGCTGCTTCCTCCCTCCACAACCACATATTTGGCAACACCTCCCCCTCCTCTACGTGCGCCGATGGTGGGACACAAGCAGCGGTGGACCCGTCTCAGATCTAGCCATGGCGCGGAGGTAGCGCAGGGAGGCCGTTGTCGACGGGTAGCGTGATGCGAGGAGGGGGAGGGACGACGTTGGGCGGCAATGGACAAGAGGAGCGGTGCTGGGTGGCTGTGGAAGGAAGGGAGGGAGAAGCGAGCAAGTGGTACCGGGACATCGGCGTGGCATGGGGAGACAATGACGCAGAGAAGAAATGATAGAAGACAGCTCCCCCTCAGCCTTGGCCATGGCACTAGCTCTGAGAAAGGGTACCAGGTGGCCATGGACAGGGGATCAGATGGGACGGCATCGGGAAGCGGTAGACGAGGGAAGGAGGAACTAGGGGAGTAGAACATAAGAGATAGAACATTATAGGGGCTTAATTGAAAAAATAAATATAAAACGAAAAGGTATGGACCTACGGTGCATCACTTAACAAGTTTAGGGTGCTGAAAATATGTTTTGAGAATTTGTGGACCTATCTGGTACACCATAACAAGTTTATGGTGCTGAAAATGCGTTTTGAGAGTTCGTGGACCTATCTGGTACACCACGACAAATTTAAGGGCCTCCCGTGCATTTAACTCTAAAGGTAAATAATAAAAATCTAGTTTAATGTCTAAAAAATCACAAGTAATCCAATTTAAATCAGAAAATTATGAAACCAATACCAATTTGTTTCTAAAAAATATAATCGATATGTTGGTTCTCTATTTGGAGTTATCTGGTGTTTTTTTGTTACTGTTTCTAGTAATTCCTTGTAGGTCATGCTTGTTAATTATTTAAACTACCGTTTTGCACTATAGCCCAAAGATTGACCAAGAGATCTAGCGGAGCACAGATACATAAAAGATGACACCAACATCACAAATGTCATACTCTACCAGATCCTATTTAGGCATCACATGACTAGTGCTTTATATTGATCACATTAGGCAATAGGTTTCAAACAAAGCAGTAGCCCAAACATCATGCAATCAACTAATAATGCGATCAACATAAAGCAATATACAAAACAACAATTTAAATAAAAAACAGCGCGAATACAAGCAATTTTGGTGCTCTTTGCAATTTTTTATTCAAAAAACCAGTTTTTTGTTATTTTTAGAAAATGGAAAACCACATTAAAAACCAGCTAGATAGGGCAAATTTGTCTGGTTTTAATAGTTGGATGTCCAAAATTATTTTTTGAGTATTGTTGGCGAAAACAAACACAGCAAAAATAGACTTCTCCCAACAAATAACCAGCACTACATTGCACCAACATGAAATTGTATCAATCAGCAGTGGATTTCAGATTTTTGTAAGGTGTTGAATCACATGAAAACTGAAATAGGTATGTATTTGCAAGAAGAGAAATAGAAGTATTTTGTTTTGCCCAGAAGACCTTTCTTATACTTCATGCAAATCACATATGGAACATTTTCCCTTTAAGGCTCCCTATCTAGGAAAAAACTGCAGGTTGAATATACAGTCTTGAAAAGAATTGCAAATTCTAGAATGTCTTTGGTGGTAAGGATAGACATGAGAAAAATTGTTTGCTAGAGCAGAAGCAATGACATATATACACCAATAAAATCAAAGGATTCCTGGCATTATTGTGATTTTGAGGAAAAAGAAAGCAGGTGTACACAGAGAACTATGTTTTGCTTTTTGAATGGGATCTAATTTATTCACCTTGGATCTTTGATCTTTCTGTCCAAAAGGTTTGGCAATATTGTATGGGGGCCTTTGGTTGCCACGAAGAATGCCATTTTGGATCGCTGACAGTGAATAAGCATATCCACCAATGACATACTTAAAATCTCCAAAAAACTTTCTCCTGTCCAGTGGTCCAGCAGGATGGCCACATGTCACTAGTGCATGGATAGCCATCATATTGTAGAGATTTATGAAGAAAGCAAGCTTTTCTTCACGTGATAAGTCATCAAGTTCCACCCTTTGGAGCTCCTCAATTGTTCTCACATATCTTTGTAGGATAAATGGAAATTAGTACAATGAACCCATCATCAAAATTCAAAATAGGCACCCGAAAAAAGACAAAGTCATTAGTGTGTTCAAAAGAAATGCTATTTACATATATATATACAACATAAAATAACAAAACTAAATAGAGACAAGCTCAAACAACATATCAAGGTCTACCCATTACATTATGAACCTTGAAAGGACCTAGATGTCGTGACCTAGAGGGGGGGGGGGTGAATAGGCGTTCCTGAAAAATGACACAAACTAAAAGCGGAAATCGGTAGATCATCGGTTCAACCGGTGTGTCTCTTTCTTTTGGTGCTTGTTGCCAAAAGGGGGAGGTTGTGAGTGTTGTTTATGAGAGATGAGTATCCCTCTCTAGTTATCGTATCTCTGTATCCTTGGTGGTTGTATTGAACGAAGTATAATGTGTGTATTAGAACCTTATTTGAACTTGTAATAATCCTCTAGTTGGTACGTTGTAGTTGCTACTCATTTGGTTATGAACTCTCTTGTGTAATCATTATGGTTGTTAGTCATTGTTTATGGCGTATTGTTGTTTTATTCCTTTTTTCTTGAAGTGTATCATGTCATGTGCATCACGAATTTTCTTATGACACTTGGTTGTGCACCCCTCGAGTAAAAATACATGATGTGGCTTTCACTTTCCCTTTACGTGTGCATACATTGGCATTTGAGGCCACATGATGAAAAATATTCCATGCACAAATTTAGGGGGAGTCACATGTATTCTTACTAAAAAGTTTGTGCGTTAAATATGTCTATATGCAACACTTTTAACGGTTTGTCAACAATCACCAAAAAGGGAGAGATTATAAGTGCAATCAACCTATTTGAGGGTTTTAGTGAATGTTGACAAAACATTTAAAGTAACTAATGAGTTTACAAGAACGTGATCATAGCAACAAATCAAGTGAAAGTGCTACACACATCAATATCGAGCAAATAAAAGTGGATTTCATGTTTATATTGAAGCAAACAAGTGCTAAGGTGCATTGCAAGCTAGAAAAGAGGCCCCTCATTTATTTGAAGCAAAACAAAAGCTGTTCAAGCTCTATATTTGAAGATCAAATAGATTTGCTATTTATCTCTTGAGTATAGGAACCGCCTGTTCTATCACGGGAAGTCTAACATGAAGTGCTACTAGAATTATAAAGCTCACAAAGTTCATTTATCTCCACACATACAAATGCCCTAGCTCTAAAGTCTCCATTCATCCGTGTTTTTGCCCCACCGGTTGCCCGACCGGTTCAACCGATCGGAAGGCTGGAACCGGTCTGCCGGTTCTGCTGTCCGACCGATTCAACCGATCGGGAGGCTGGAGCCGGTCTGCCGGCACTGCTGACCTACCGGTTCCACCGGTGCCCCATCGGTTCAACCGGTGGGTCACTGTTTTGCACTGTAACGGTTCAAAACGGCTAGTTCGAGAGGGAAAGTATATATACCCATTCACTCCGCTCTTTCTCCCTCCCTTGGCCACTCCACCAACATGAGACAAAGCTCCCTTGTGCTTCCACTCCTCCCTCTCACTCTCCACTCTCTTGTGCTCAAATCCTCCATTGATTGTGAGTGTGTGAGATCTTGAGAGAGCATTCAAGTCTTGTTCATCCTCCTCTCTCTCTCGTTCTTTGTGAGCTTTGGTGACCCTTGAAGCATTCTTGGGGGACTTGTTACTCTTGGAGCTCCGAGCTCCTGGACGGCTAGGCGTCGCTCGTGAAGCACCCAAGATCCTTGTGGTGTGCTCCGGGAAGTTTGTATCACCCGCTCTTTTGAGCAACTCATAGTAAGTACTCTCCGCTGGTCTTGGTGATTGGGGAGAAGAGGATAGGGTTGCGAGCACAAACCCTTGGTGGGTTTCTCAACAACGAGGACGTACGGACGCCTTGGTGGTGTGCCCGAACCTCGGGATAAATCCTTTGTCTCGTGTGCTTGCTTGTGGTGACTTGTGTTCTTCGTGTTCATGTTGTTCTTGAGGCTCCTTACCTTGTGCTAGCAAGTTTTGTGTGGATCTCTTGTTTGTACAGGAATCAAGGCTAGCCCCTCTCAGATCTACAAAAACTAGTGTTAAGGAAGCTCTAGGGACTTACGGTATCAAATTTGCTCGGGTAGATTTAGAGATCAATTCAGTTCTTTCCGTTGCCCATCGGTTCAACCGGTAAGGATCAGTTCAACCGGTCAGACCAGTTCAACCGGTTTGAACCGATGATCTACTGATTTCCGCTTTTAGTTTGTGTCATTTTTCAGGAACGCCTATTCACCCCCCTCTAGACGAGATCTAGGTCATTTCAATTGGTATCAGAGCCTAATCCTCGTGATTAGCGCTCAACCGCGTGAGGAATGTCGACCGCGGCCGAATCATCTCATGCTAAAGGTGAGAAAGATGCCCCCATTGAAGAAGACGATCTCGTCTCCATCGATCTCAGCTCCGACTCCGAAGCGGAGGAGGAGAGCGAGAGTGAATCATAAAAGGAGATGAAGAAGATGGCCAAGGAGATGGCGAAGAAAGCTTTAAAGAAGATGACCAAGAAGCTCATGGCGAAGATGGAAAAGAAGATAGAAAAGAAGTCGGAGTCTACGTCCTCACAAAAGAAATCAAGATCCTCCGACAACAATAAGTTCACTCAAATTCCATTTGATTACTCGAGTTTGTCTAATGCCTCTTCCAACTTTACTTCCATACCCATTGGCAAAGCACCTATTCTAGATAGGCTTAACTATGCCGATTGGGCTTCCGATATGAAGATGCATTTAATCTCTTTGCACCCATTAAATAGCATTCTCAAAATAGCATCCCATAGATAAATAGCGAATCTATTTGATCTTCAAATATAGAGCTTGAACCGCTTTTCTTTTGCTTCAAATAAATGAGGGGCCTCTTTTCTAGCTTGCAATGCACCTTAGCACTTGTTTGCTTCAATATAAACATGAAATCCACTTTTACTTGCTCGATATTGATGTGTGTAGCACTTTCACTTGATTTGTCGCTATGATCACGTTCATGTAAACTCACTAGTTACTTTTAATGTATTGTCAACATTTACTACAACCCTCAAATAGGTTGATTGCACTTACAAACCTAAACATTTGTGTCAACTCAAAATCTTCCAGAACCAGAACAACCATCAAAATGTTATCTGTTGCAGTGTGTGAAAGCAAACAAAACATGGGCTACGCATACTTTGACTTCTGCATCTTGATCAAGCATACAAATACACAGATAAGCACTGACCTTCTAAATTCCTCGCAACCTTGGATGCTTCTGTAGTCAACATGTCTCCCATCCATAGATACATAAGCTTCCAAAATGGCATAGGATAACAATCTCAACCTTGATGCCACTTCACCAATGGGCTTCGGTGCAACATCAATGATGCCCCTAGGGATGTTGTAGCACTGAGTCACAACTACAGGATCATGATCCAGGAAACGATATAGGTGATTTCCATCTTCCAAGATATTTTCACTGCAGTGCCAGAAGTCTAACAATGTTAACAACCTCCAAAATCCAAATTGTTAACCAATAAAGATGAACATAACAGAAATGTGCATGCAAATTTCAAAACTTACTCAAGAACATGACGGAAGAAGTATTTGCTTGCAAGCTTCCTCCCAAATTCCACTGCCTACATGGGTAATACGAACTCGTGAAAAAAGTGGTAGCCATACAATTTCCAGTATGAGACCAAAAAATAGATCAAATAGAAAACCTTTTAACAACATAATGATATAAAACATGTAATTTTGCTTTCTATATAAGTGAAAAGTGAAAACTAGTACTCCCTCCGTTCACAAATGAATGACGCGGTTACTTTTTCTCAAAACTTCGATAACTCGTCTTATTCAAAAAATTTCACGATTTATCATTTATTTTGTTACGATTTGTTTATTACTAAACATAGTTTGAGTATGAGTTGTGTTTTTACATGCTTGAATAAATTTTTGGCATAAGATGAATGGTCGCAGTTTATAAAAAAGTCAACTGCGTCATGCATTTGTGAACAGAGGTAGTACCAAGAGTTAGAGAAATTGATAATACTGAAGTTCAAAAGTCATGTTGTGAGACATAACATATTAACATGTCTCTTAAAGAGAATAATTTCGACATGCAGCATAGATGCTACCTCATCTCTCTCCAAATATTGATCTTCTGATAAGAAATCCACAGCTTCGCTACCAAGAAAGCAGTTACTGAATCTTCTCATCTTATAGAATCTATCCTTAGGAGTGATTGACTCTCTCATTTTTCTGACAATGGTTGCCAATTCATCCATCTTTCCGCTTCCTGATTCATCATCTTCTCCAGGTAAGGGAGGCATGGGAGCAGAAGATGAGGGTTCTTCTTTGAAAAGAAGGCCAATATTCTCATCAAGCATGCCAGAATCTTCCATGTTCTTCAACTCATTTAACCCTCCAATCAGCAGGTCATTGAAGTAAACTTTTGGTACAGTGGACGATCCACTATTCTTCTCCAACTCCAGCTTTCTACTAGGGAAGATATCAATGTTAATCTCAACATACTTGAGCCTTTTCTGATACAAGAATAGACGGACCAATTTACATTCTTCACACCCCAGTTTTGTGTATAATATAATCCTACCCTTCACTGTTGGTTGCTCCAACACAGCAGACACATCTTCATTCCCTGCTTCCCCAGTTACAAACATATCGAAATCTCGTCCAATTTTAATGAAGTTCAGTGGATTCCAAGCAGTCCTTTCCTCAGATTTCTGCAGCGCCCCTTCAGGTTTGGGTTCAGCATCTGACCCAGTCTTCTCATTGGTGCATTCTGAAGTGTCACTCCTGTCAGCTTCAATCTTAAATTCATTTTCATCCTTTTTGCCAGAAAGGCGCCGCATAAATGTTGAAACTGCAAGGGCACTCTTTTCTTTAACAAAATTCTTGATAGCAACAGCTCTCTCATTGAGCACAGACCCCTGAACCTCTGATTCAAGTTCCACAGATTGATTGGAAGAACGCCTCATTTCTTCCATTTCAGGAAGCTCAGTTCCATCAAATACTGGCTCTTCAGATTTGTCTTCAGCAAGAATCTCTTTCGTGATCTGGTTTGGGTCTATAGGTTCCATGACATCTGAGCATGTGCTTTCATTCATCTGCCCATTTACGTCCTTTCCCGAATCATCTCCCTCTTGGATCAGTACTTCTGATTCATTATTTAGATTCTCATCTGAGGAGTTTGTTTCTTCTTCTATTTTTAAGATTTCTGTTTTCCTTGACAAATCCCCTTCACCTTCACAATTTTTTTCATGATTAGCAGACTCTTCTTTGACAGAACTTTTTTTGTCGTCCTTGTCTGTACTCTCCATGACACAAAATAGCCTTCAGCAGGAAGCCTGTATAGTTATCAAGACATACATTGAATTGTTAATACAATAACGACCATCAGCAATTCAGCATATAAATAACATAATGAAAACATTTCAGGATGAGCAGATATTGAAGATCATGCTGGGAAGTCGTATATTGCAAAATACCAAGGCAAGTGTTGCATTGTTTATGATCTACCTTACCACAGAATTTTATGCATGGCATTTATGTCCAGATGGCAACACAAATGCAAAAAAGGTATACAGAATAAATCTTAACAGATGGCAAGCTGTCCTTCCTAATTTAGCTCGCATGAAGTTTTGCAAGGCATGCAATAAGAGTCTAGTATAAATCAGCAACTTTTTTTCTCGAACACGCAGAAGAGCTCTGTAAATTTGTATTAAGAATAAAATATAAGGGTATAGAACCATGCAGACCACATCGCCCAGAGCCACACACACCCAAACCACTATGAGTATTACATGAAAAAGACTGAAGGCACAAGTGCACAACCTGACCAAAGTCTAGAGAAAAAAAAATCAACCAACAACAAAGCAAGGACTATTGGGCAAGCAGCAGAGTCTTTTTCACGAATAGAAGGAAAGACCACTCAGATATCACACATTAAATTCAACTGCAGTAACTACACAGAAACAGTGCACATAAATGCTGAAATAAGAACATTCTGTATCCAAAGATAGGTCATGGAGCCAAAGGCTGTACATAACAAACTACAACCAAACTACTCGCCTAAAACAACACATTCAATCCAATATATACTAGATGATCGCTCAATCATAAAAGTGACCAGAAAAAGTATTAATCACCTAATGGAGAAGAACAGGAACTATGGCATGCATTGGTGGATGATCCATATGTACGCAGAGGGGAACATTTACTGATTGAAACAGAGATGGGCACACACCATTAAATCCCCAAGCAATCAAATGCACGCGGAACGATAAGCATGTCGCTCTAACTCACGTCATGAGCTGCATCTCCCTTGGAACATTCCTCCACAAGAATCTCGCTTGGGTTTGGTCAAATGCCCCCAAATCTGATCGATTAAACCCATCCAAACCCCCAGATCAATCAGGGCCGATGGGGGTTCGGTGCCTAGTGTGGGGCTGGACACTCCTCGATTTTCCGACTCCTTAGAACCACAGGCACATGTCACTCCCCCAACAATGATGAGTTCATCGGTTTTAGATCATTTTGGAACATCGAATGATGCAGATTAGTCATTCGCTGTCCCAAAGAATGATGCAACATTGGATGTGCGCAGCTCAGGAATTGCCTATTGCACGGTAAATTCAATCCTGAAATAGAAGCAAGGCCTCTCGGTAAAGTTCTCAACAGTACTCCAACCTTTTCACAGATAGAAGGAAAGACCACTCAACAGTCAGCACTCAGCACTCTATTCAACTGCAGCAACTACACAGAATGATAGAAACGCTGCATGCAAATGCTGAAATTGGAACGTCCTGAACCCAACAATAGGTCGTGGAGACGAACACTGGCCCAAAACAAATTACCACCAAACTGCTTGCCTAAAATAACGCATTCAGTCCAATCTGTAACTAAATGATCTAAAAGTGACCAGAAAAAAAAATTAATCTCCTGCCGGAGAAGAACAGGACTATGGCATGCATTGGGGAACGATACATACGCGCGCGGGCGGGGACGTTTACTGGTTGAAACAGGCACGGCCGCACGCCACTAAATCCCCCGAGAGCAACCGATGGCAGACGGAACGCACAAGCATGCCGCTCAAACTCGCGACATGAGGTACATCTCTCCTGAAACATTCTCCAACAAACATATCGCTTGGACTCGGCCAAATCCCCGCCAACTCCGACAGTTTACATCCATCCAAACACCTAGATCAGCGCTCATATACAAGTAGTCAAGTACAACAGCACACCGTCACCTGACCTCACAAACCAACGCTACACATAAGATCCCGCCCATGGGTACACCGAGAGCACGAGGGATAAACCTAGAGGGGGAGAAAAAAAAATCTCCTCCGAAACCACATCCGCAGTAGCCCGAGGAAGAAGAAGAAAAAAAATTCAGAGCAAATAAACCCACTCCACAACTAAAAAAAAAATCAAGCACACGGACCTGAGGAAGGACGCCGCAGCAAACGAGTCCCAATCTGGCCCCGAAGTCCTCGAGCCGTGCTGCGCGATTCAACAAACGAACCAAAGAAAAATCAAGGTGGGGCGGGAAACAAGCATACACTGTATGAGATACTAGCAAAAGGGACGAGGGAGGAGTAAGGAAGCGGGCGGGGGCGTACGCGAGGGTTGAAGCCGAGGAGCCGAAACCCGTATGCTTCCGAGGCGGGTTTGACCGGGAGGGAGGAGGAAGGGAAAGGGTGGAGCGGAGCGGCGGCGGAGTGGGCAGAGGGCGACCAGAGCCGAAGCCGACCGAGGGGGTGTGAGATGAGAAGAGAAGCGGGAACCGCGGGGCGAGCGGAGGAACTGACGAGGGAAACGGGAGAAAGGGGGCGGCGTTTCCGTTTCTCGGTCACGTGGGTCTGCCTTCTGCGGAATCGGGCCTGTCGAGAGTGGATCGACATGGACTTTGACCGTGGCGGCCCACGTCAGGGGCGGTGGATTCTTCTGCCTCACTGCAAGTCTGCAGCTGCAACCAGTCAAAGGCTCCAAACCGGTGGTGCATAGGTAGGTGGGCGCCGTAAGGCTGCGCCCGTTCTATATGGGAGTGAGATTAGGAGAAAAAGACTGTACGATTATGTTACGTGATATCACGGACATGAACAACACGCAGGGACAAGGCATAGAGCCGGATCCACGTGCATTTTTCCTGTGGATATAGAGTCAACTATGAAGTAAAAGTAACTTACCTGAATATTGTGTTCGCAACTGTGCTATCCTACTTTATCATCCACATGCATGAGCCATCAGGGCTACAAGAACGCGAAATCATATTAGACAATGGATATTACTGACTTTGTTTCCAACTCTTAGTTAATTGGGATCACTATGAAACATGATATCAAAGGGAAACATAGATCAGACTATTGGCGCAAAAAAAAGAGAAGCCAAACACTAAAAGTAAGTTTGCACTATCGTATTCTAACAATAACATTAAGTGTACAGTATACCAAAAATATGCCAACGGAACCAAATAACATAAACAGAACGGAGATATCTGGGAAGCCAATCATTATCTATTCATCAAATTTGTATAAAATTGTTTGGACATAAATATAAGGAGAGTCAAACACATAAGAGGATGGATGTGAAGAATCAATGCAAAACAGAGAGATGGATAAGAGGACTATCAATGACTCAAGTAATCCACACGGATCATCAAGATTCCGTGGATGCACTTAGTTCATCGTTTTTGTCTAGAACTGCACTAAGGCATGCCCACTAACAACCCTGGAACCTAGCAGTCCTAGTGTAGAGGCACTTTGATTCAGGCTTCACATGCAAGTAGCAGTTACTAAGAGCAGCAACCGACTAAAAGGAAATATTCATGAAGGCAAAGGTCCATTTTGGCAGGTATTAATGACACCTATCTTGATTTCTTTCCCATCAGCACACCAGTTGGAAGATCATTTTTACATGCATTAATGCCACATATCTTGCTTTCTTTCTCAGCAACATATACCACCTGGAAGTCCCTTTCCATTACCTCTGCCGTTGAAGCAAATCACAAAGAGGGAGGTTGATCCTGTTACAACAACATCTTATGAATTTTGTGCAGAAAGAACCACTACTTGGAAGTTACCATGAGAACTCGTCATATGTGAGCTGGAGCTGCTTGCTATCTTCAATATCATCCTGCTAACCTCAGTTTTAATTTGAGAACCTGAGTAGAGCACAAAGGGCACCATATCCTATAAGGCTTAAACTGGAGAAAATATCCCTAAAATAAATCAACAGGAACATACAGATCATGAAAAATTTTAGGACAACGTATTTGAAGAGCAAAGAAACATTTATCAATATAACAATGTATTTGAAAAGCAAACTGTCTCTTTTTGCACTAAACAAAATGGAAAAGCAAGAAATGACAGTAAACATACTGGAGCAATCAAGAGATCATAAAAGGAAGATACATTAGCAAGCCTGTATTTCAAGGAGGAGCTATGTGAACGCGCTTGGGGATTGCAGTAGCACAGGTAGGACATAATCGTGTCTCTTTGGATTTTTTAATGTACCTGTAACTAATGAGAACGAAACCAAAAAAGCAGATAGTAACAACAATGAATCTTGTAGACATTAAAAGGAAGGAAAATTTAATCATCTACACCATGATAAGCGGACCGTTCGCGCTTTGATTATTGATCTGGACAAAATAGCACTCGATAAACATTTCCTCACCGAACATTCAAAGAGGACAGTAGAATAACATCACTTTTGTGTTTACATGAAATAAAACAATATAATTGCTCGAGGTTATGAAATCATAACAGTTTAGGGAGAAATTAATAATATATAGTAACCACGACTAACTAGGAATATGAATGCTAAGATGGTAGGCAACTACACATCAATGAATTATTCCTATATCCCATTCTAACAACATCAGGAGAATGAATAGACTGGTTGATTTGTACTCCAGTATAGAACATAAGAAATTTTTTTGTATCAATCTCAAGAAGCAAGAAGCATGTAGTGTGTTGAAATACTTGAGGGAATATGCATCAGAATTAAGGAATAGCACAATGAAAGACAGAACTGACCACAGTCGACGTCGGTGACACGGAGGAGTAGCCGGCGGCCGTGAAGAGCTCGGCGGTGGGGCTTGCATCCATGGCGGCATAGATGAGGAAGAGCCTCATCCTTCGCCCACCCGGACTGGATCCACCGCCTACCTGTACACACGCAGTCCCGCCGGAGGCAAGGGAGAGCCAGAGGGCGGCTGGTGTTGACGGTCGTTATTGCACTATCTCCGACAATCAACTATCCATAAACATGAAGGAAAATACATCAAAATGTAGACTAACCTTGCTACTGACATATTTCCACGAGTTGTGTTGAGTATTTGAGTGCAGGTGCAAGAACAGCTGATAACAGACAAAATTTGGCTAAGTTAGGAAGAAGCCCTGGTGGCCCGGCCAGAGGGGCCAGGGCGCCCGGCCAGTGAATGTGGCCAAATCACTCCATATTCGATCTGCATGCACATAAAAGACGTGTCAACGCAACTCCAATGTGTAAACCGCAAAAACAACATGCAAAACACTGGAAGACCCATCACTTCATTGACCCGACACTTTGATTGGTGAAGTCAGCAATCCAAGCACTCAATCCTACAGCTAAGGAAGAAACACAAGTAAAGATCCAATGATCCGGAAGAAAGCACACGTTTTAACTGCCAACCGACCTCCAACCGCCTTAGAGAGTTAATATAGATCGTTGGATGAAGAGAGGCGGTGGATCCAAAGGGTGCCCAGGTCATTCGGCCTTGGGTAGGGCCGTCTGGCCTCCCTACCTGGCTGCCCAGCCTGCTACTTGCCCCCTTTAACTGCCTTACCTTCCCACACCGAGCTACCATCACTATAAGTAACCCTCTCGCTCGAGTGGGTATAGATAGGTCCCTAGGGCTTTACTTGTGAAGTGTGGAAGTTGAGTGATACACCATTATCTTAGTCTTGTAGCAGTAAGTTAGTTCTGAGAGTTAGAGTTGAGTCCTAGTTTTTGCCTCAAGGATTCCGGAGTTAGCTTCGAGTCATGGTAAAGCTCCTGTATCTTTTCTATCTTTTGTACCTTTGCTACTCCAGTATAGTATAATTCATTGGTCACATTTCAGCTATACTTTATTTTATTTCTTACACTTGCCTAGTGTGGTGTACCTTATTGCATACTAGATCAAGGTTTAAGTTTGTGTTGTCCTTAAGTTTTTTGAATCTTGCTAGACTTGCCGGTGCTATAAACTTCTCTTAGGCTCTGATCTAAGGCCAAGTTAGCTCTCATCCTCTGATCAAGGAAGAGCTTTAGTGATAGTTTAGCGTGCCATTTTACCCACGCAGATCTGGTTGGTAGCCCATATTGGTAACATCATTAGGGAGTTTCTGTAATCCGACCATATCGTTCGGTAAGCCTGTAGGCGTTAGCCAATTACCGTTCGGTTGGCTAACTATCTACCCCCATGCCTCCTCGGTGAAGTCTGGAATTTCGCTCGATGCAAAACCCTAGTTCGTGTTTGATTAACTTAGTTCAATCACGAATACTCCTATGCAATAGTTAAGAAATAGAGTTTAGATATCTTAATCTCACTTGCTGTCCTCCCAAATAGCTTTTCTATGTTTTTTTGACAACTTTGGTCCCTGTTCTCTCACCCGCCATACACTATATTGTCTACCTTACCCTCGTTATAAGAATAGTTGATATTTATTATTTTACGGTACTGCTTGAAGTTCGAACGTATCATTTCACCTATTTGTTGTTGCTTCCCTCTGGGTTTTTATGATGCTCGGAATATTTTGGGTGAAAAAGATACAACGAGTCCCCGTGCGCTTGCGGAGTAAAATCTATTACGCTAAGAGACGTCAACGGGTGGCGCGAGGATGATGAAGGGCATGGCGGTGGTCAGATTCAGCCACAACACGCCTCCTTCCTTTCCGTCGGCGGGCGAGGCGGGCGACGATGGGCGCCACGGCGGCGGCGATGGAGGGGAGCACAGCGTGGGGATAGCGGCATTCCGGACCTGGCCTTGGAGGCAAGCGCCGAGCGCGGAAGAGGATAGGCGGGCGATGGGGACATGAGATGCGGTGGCGGCGATGTGCCTTGCTTCACTGGAGGACGGGCGACGGGGACGCAAGATGCAGCGGTCGTAGCTCCCCGTGGTGGCTGCTCCCTGTGGTGGCTGCTCCACAGTACCATGTTGTGTACAACCTACGCGTCCGGTCGCGTGGTTTCACTGCACGCCGAAGGCCCCACAGCTGCAGGACGCGGCGCGGAGTGCCTCCGGAGACGCCCAAAACTCCTGGGGCTAGAAAGACTAGCGGCAAGTAACATCCGCTAGAAAATGACTCGCCGTTACCGTTAGTGCTTCTAGCCAGCCCGCTTACATCCTTATAGGAGTTTGTTTTCACCATTTCATTTTCAGCTACTCTCTTGTTTCAACTGTATTATGGTGCTTATACAAATAAGTCCAGAAAATTATCTATATGTTTGAAAATGTCATCATAGCTATATGACGCAGTAGAGTTTGAATATATGTAATGGAATAGATGATCTGCTAGAGCGAGCCTAAGCTCGTTAAACTTGTGACCCCATGGTCGTTTGAGTTAATATATTGCAAGCTTGACTGTAAAGAAACGCAACGCTCACCCCGGTTCATCTCCTACGATAAAAAAGAAACTATATAATATTATGAAAAAGGAGAAACGTATAAACATTGGGTCGCTTAGGCACCGACAACATATATACTCCAATGTTTTGAAAGTATGTATTTGGCACCTTTGCATCTCTGGGCCTGATTGGTTGGTTGCCAAACTTTTGACAGGCTAAAATTTTGGCAAATTTGACTGTGTTTGAATTTAGATAAAAAATTAGTCAAATAATGAACTTTAATTCTCATGGATTGTTTATACCCTAAATAATTCATTCAAATGAGAAATTTGTTCATTGGACAAATTTTAATTTAGATTCAAACATGATCAAATTTGTCAAAATTTTAGCCTGCCAAAGTTTTGGCAACCAACTAAGCAGGCCCTCTAACCTTGGCTTGAAAGTATATATTTGTGTTGTCTAGGCCAACAAATTATCTCATGGAAAAAAAAGGAGTTGCTAGAAGAAACAGTATCGTGTGTGCGCATGGTCATACACGTTTTAAAAAATTAGAAATATTTCACTACTCACTATTTTTTCTCGAACCAAAGCCGCATAGCATCAAACAAATTATAAATTCTAGTATTGTAAGCCATTATTGCACTCTTTAGGAGATACTTCGTCTGTTCTTATATGTTGCTACTTACTCTCTCTCATTCTCAAAAATAGGTGTTGTTAACGTTGACAAAACTTATATAAAAAATTACTAAGATTTATCATTAGTCTTGTTATAAAACATATTTTTGTAATTTATATATTGAGTGTGATGAATATTAATAGTTTTTAAATAAACTTGGTCAAATTTGAGATAGTTTGACTTAGAAAAAACCTAGAAATGCACTTATTTTGGGATGGAGAGGGTAATTAAAAATCTAACTGATTAACATTATACATAGCAAAATCTTGCTTATAGTTTGAAGGTGGAACAAACCTTTACAACAACCAGTGTTGGGTTAAGCGAAACAAATATTTTTTTCTCTTCAATTCCAAATTGTAAGGGATTCTAGCATTTGAATAAGTTCATGCAATATTCATGTATATGCATCTAGATTTATTGATATCTAAATGGATATGGGTGGAGAAAAAAAAGAGCTAAAACCCTTTATAATTCGGTACAATTCGGAACAAAACGAGTACTGTATATATGAAGACATGACCTTGCTTCCAAGGTTGATAAAAATCTGGCCGGGCGGCGTTCGTCTATGCACTAGAAGTGCTCTGCTGATGCTCGTTACGGTGAACGTTTTTGCTTCGCGGTCTGGACGGCGACATTGCTTCGTATGCATGTGCCTGGGAAGGTGCCTCTGGCGGTCTGGCCCTGTGCGTGTGTGGACTGAGCCGCGGCATCCGGCATGCCGTGTATCGCATCCCAAAAAACGAACAGAGCCTGGATTACTGCCGAGAAACAAAAAAGGGAAAAAACGATCCGGTTTAGTAGTTCGGGGTTTTGAACCCGACGTGAATCGAACACGCAACCTTCTGATCTGGAGTCAGACGCGCTACCATTGCGCCACGGATCCCGGATGAAATAAGGACTGAAATCTCTGTATATAAACTTTGCACGGTACGTTCTGTGTTGTTGTGTTATGTTCTGCGCCACGAGCCCACGATCTGTTAGGAAGTTCTTTTCTTGCTTAGTGTCTCGTAAGCATTCAGAGAAAAAAAAAAGGCTAAAAAAATCTCTCTCCGATTTCTTGCACACTTGCAGTTATATGCATGAATTTTTACCTATGGCTGAATCCTTACTACCTTTAGATCCCGAAACATCGTACAAACTGGGGGCTGGAGAAATCTTTGAACTTGTTGACACCTGATCCAGTACTGCCTGTGCAACGCCGGCCACCGAAACCAGAAGTCCAGAACTGACAGAAAAACTCCACAAGGAAAACAACAACTGACAAGTGACAAACTGACAACCATCTGCGGTCTCCACACAAACATATCTTGGGAACCTTGTGTTCGTATCTTTGAATACTTCTTTTAAGGAACTACGCATGAATTCTCGGCTGAACTTGTTAGAATTAATCTTCCAAGGAACCCTGTTGAGAGGCTGACTATTGAACTGTTGAAGATTCTTGGGTCGGTTCCATATTCCTACACAGGTGGTAGCGAGGGAGTTGTGCCTCTGGTTGACGTACAAATGGCTGCTGCTGGCGGGCATCTCAGCAACAGGTGTTCCTTTGTCTCCACTTTGCCACAGGCGACACAGCCTGGTGTGGTGATGATGTTCAAGCAAGGCGCTCGGGTCGGCACTCCGCACTCCGCAGGCGTTGATAATAGATCAGCTCGAGACATTGCTTGCGCCGTGGAGTGGCAATTAAGCAAATGATCAAACTGTTAATACAAGATGTCATCATGTATTGGTAATTTTATTCCAAAAAATAGCATATAAGAATACTTCACTTCAGATTGCAGTCAGTTTGCGTGCTGTGTTGTGCTGGGATCTAGTCTATTACAAGAATCTTCAATAACTTGGTATATAAGATTTTTCCTGCTGTGGCTTCTACAATGAAGCTTCAAACTAACCATTTCTTTCTGGCTGAATTCGAGAAAGGATTGGACGCACAATTCAGGATATACAAGTACCAGTCCACCAAAACATTTCTTACAGATCAAGAATATTTTGGACGTCGGCTTTATATATTGCCTCATGGAAAGTTTCTTCTCAGTAACTGAAACCTCTAGTTCAGTCTCAGGGAAGTACAATGTAAACATGATAAGTAAGGCAACAGTTGAAACAAAACATACTGTCAGATTCCAAGTAGCTTAGGTTCTAGAGCGAAGACTTACCCGCAGTAGAAAAACTAAGTTAAGGATAATCATAAGGGATGTGCTAGACAGAAGAAACAATCACGTGCATCAAGACTCCAGAGTAAGTCAAACCAGCTACTCCGCAGACGACAGTAACTTAAACTTGGACTACGAGGGATCGGAGATCACTTGTGGTTCTATTGCAGAAACTAGAATTGAGAGGGCCAGCAGTGGAGAGCAGCAAATGAACATGAGTTCCAGTTCCACCATCCGTTTGGAACACAAAAATGAGATGTTAAAATTACACTGCAGAGGGCACAATCCCAGCACGAGCTGCGGCACAAGCATCTGCAAGGCCAGGAACAGAGTCCTTGACAGTCAATGAACTTCAATCTGAAATCCTCCTCTCCAGTTTTGACTAATCTGAAAAAGTTTGTGTTGCTATTCATCAAACCCTTTGCCAGCAGGACCTTCATGACATAATGCTGGAGCACTAGCCGATTCTCCAGGCTTAATCCTACCATAACAGAACAGGCCTTTCCAGAATGTATTGTCGCTCTATCCCAACCTCATTGCCCAGGTGGCAGGAACTCAATCTTTTTGGGGAAGCTTGTCATCAGAGATTCCTAAAACACTTGGCATCTTTGACAATGCAATGAAGACCTCAGATTCGGTACAACCAAAAGTCCTCTTAAAGAACTCAAGCTTGGCAGGAATCTTCTCTTTGGAATGACAGGAGATGGCCGCCAACACATACTTGAACACTTAAGCTGCATTGGAGAAGCAGCGTGATGTTCGGCTTCATCACCCTCTCAATGCTCGGCAATAGGAACTTCTTTTTCCGCTTCATCATTACTACGAGTTGTTCAAACGAACCGAAGAAGGATATGAAGAACTCAAGATTGTGGCCGATGTTGCAGCAGAGGAGAGTGCGTGTGCTGAACAGAAGGAACCTACTAACCTAGGGAGCAGACAGACCGAGGCGGTCACGGAGAGCGAGGGGGCGTGGTCCGATGCTCTTTGCCAAGGAGCGGAGGATCAGCGGATCCGTGGCGACGGCGGCGTGAGAGAGGCCGACACCGGAGAGCAGGGCGAGGATGGAGTCGGGGTTGGATGCGGAATTGAGGCGGGAGTAGGAGAGCTCCTCAAATGGTTTACTTGATTTTTAGGGTGCTGCATCAACGTCTTCTGGGACGCCTTGCAAGCTTGAGTTGGGGTGAGGCTGCAGGAGGTGACAAGGTAGTCTGAACATAACTTAGTATTTTGAGCCTATGAGAACTGGAGAAGGTGACCGATGCCAATTCTATAAGAAGACATCTAGCGCAGCTGAAAACAACACGATCATTGTACGAGAACAAAACAAAGGGTCACATAGAGAAAAGCAGGCTATTAACCTGTTGTTAGTCAAATCTGCTGCAACTTCCATAACCGAAACAAACTAAGAAAACAATACTAGTAGACCACAAGGCTTCAGCTTGAGTCATATCAGGCACCAAATGATGAATTCTGTTAGGGCATATCAGTATATTATACATGTTTACCAATAGAAACCAGAATGATTGTCACCACATATTAGCAGAACATGAACCTTAATGTTCCACCTTTCCTTTTTTCAATAAAGCGTTCCTCCTGTGCAGGGATGAACTTGTACCTTCTCATAACAAGCATTAGCATCACCCAGTTCAGATTTCTTGTAAATCAGCCCCACTTGGATCCTTCCCAGAACATCTGGAGGCATAATCATCAGCGAGGCTAGGGACAAGGTCCTTGTAAGGAAGCACAAACTTTTTCAAGAAAACCTTCTCAGCCAACGAAGCTGTGTAGTAGTAGTCGAAATCAACATTCAGCAACTCCTTCTTCCTCAGAAGCTTTAGCAGCCAATACCGGGGCAACAACCTCCGCTCAAGGCTATACATGAACAGCGCTGGCCTTTGCGCAATGTACAGTGGCTCCAGACCGACATCCCTCATCAAAAAATGCATAACTCTTCGAATCTTTTCCTCACTCAGGGGCAGGACAAGTGGTGCCTTCCTCATAATTACCAACACTTGATCATGTGAAAAGCCAATTTTCTGAAACAACTCTTTTTTCCGAGCAACATCCTGCTTTTTCATGAAAGCAAACAGAGCAAACGCATGGCGGAACAACGGTGAGCCCTGCTCCACGCCTAACTTCTCCACTTCCTCAGCGGCTTCCTGGAGAGACTGGAGGTTCATAGTGAACAGCCGGCTGGAGAACAGATTCGCACCGACAATTTCACGGGCACTTATACCATATTTCTGGAAGAAGGCCAAATTGGGCTTGGCCACACTCTCGACGTCGATATCCAGGATGGCGCGGTTCATCCTGAGGGCTTGCAAGAGTTTATCGAAGGAGCCAAATACCTCAAGCCAGAAACCCACTCTGCTGTGCAGGGAGCTGCAGCGCGAGGTATAGAAGAAGGGGACCATACGCGCGATCTCGGGACGCGACAGGCCGAGGCCTCCGAGCTCAGCGACGCGAGGAGCTAGAGTCCTCTCCACGCCAGCACATAGGAGGGGCGGGTCGACGACGACAACGGCCGGGATGTCAGAGCGGGGGAGGCCGAGGTCGGAGAGGAAGGCGAGGACCGCATCAGGCCTGGAGGGGGACTTGAGATGGGATAGCTTCTTGGACGCTTTGACGGCCTGGGCCCGGGTGAGGCCGCAGGCGGCGACGAGGTAGTCCTCGACGGCGAAGGGTTTGAGCGATGTGGTGGATGCGGTGCTGGAGATGAGGCGTTGGAGAGAGATGAGCGGAGAAATTCGGGGCGCCGCGAGGCGGGTTGTGGTGTCAAGGAGAAGGGGAAGGATGCGCCTCCGCAGGTGGTGGATCATGGCGGCGGCGGCGGCGGGCGGCTAAACGGCGGCCAAGCCCTTCCAAAAGTTCCAAGCCGTCTTCAAGCTATCGCCTCATCCAACGGTTAAGTGGACCCGAAGGCCGGAGCAGTAAAAAAAACGGCCCATGGATTTAGCGGGCCCATAGACGATTAGGCCCAGTAGGGAACCTTGTTTAAAACAAGATGCGCATACAGCACAAGTAGTCAGTCTGTCTTGCTGACAATGCAATTACCTCGTCACCACATTAAAGTTGTGATTAATTCAAACCAGTTTATACTGAATGCAGAGTAAAGAACCATGAAGGGTGCTATGCCAAATATGAAATATCTCAACCTACATTCAGAATTTCAGATGGCATGCATCTAGACAGTCTCCTTCGTGGTTCTAGACAGTCCCTATATGGGTACATTCAGAATTATCTAGCAAGTTGATGAGATTCAAGCAGAAACTATAAAAGGTCGCAGTTCCAATGTTCCATTAGGCATTAGCCACAGCTTAGGGAATGTGGAAACAGTTTACCAATTTACGGCGCCCAGCATCAAAATATTGCTCTTTCCAAGCTGGTTCCTTTTTCCTACAAGGCATCAATCTGAACCTAGTGGGCAGTTTCCCATTGCAGCAACCCTCTCCTAGGAAGTGGTGCAGCATACAGTGGTATAGTAGCTTTGGTTGTGTTTCAATAATCCATTTGCCTTGGGAAACTCCACATCATAGTGCTGGTGCTTGAGGCAGCTCTCCAAGCTATATATAAGCAACACAAACTTGTGATTAGGAGCTCTGAGCAGTGAAATTATCAGCAATGGTCTCAGCATTGTGCCACCAGGCCTCGGGCAATCTTTGAAGTCGCAGATAAATAAAGTCCGCGTTATTATTCATTGGACCGACCCTGGAATACAGTAGTCGAAAGTTACAGCTTGTAATGTTGCAAACGTATAAAATATTCGCTCTCAGTAGCAAGCCGGCAGATTAGCACTTCACTTGGCATTATGAAATCCTCGCTAAGGCCTTAAGATGAACCTTTGCACAAGCAATGCTGCAGTAACAGCTCGAGATGAAGTGCAAAGCTTAACAGTTGAGCTAATGGGGGTGTATTTTGCAACAAAACATTCAGATATACAGATAACTTGAAATGCAAACAGCTAAGTAGGTGCATGGTTCTATATTATCATATTTTCTGAGGGGATTCAAAGCTATATGGTACATCGAACTCAGCTAACTCCTGTTGTGGCCGAATGCAGCAATACATACTGCAGATCATTCATACATATAATGGGAGTGTTAAAGTTTGATATAATTAATTATTAAAGTTTTGTCCAGGCAACAGTGTAATTTATATAGATGAAACCATCTCATCTCCCGTGAAACTCTTTGCATTGCCATATCACTAAATATGTTGATGTATCGTAGTATTTAATGAAAATAAAATTCAAATGAAACTCACTAGGAATGGCCTTATAGTTCAAAACGTTGGGATTCAAGAAAATATGCGGGCTTGTTCATATCACAAGAAAAAAGTGGCATAGTTATTGAGTGTTTGGAGTGATCAATTAGGTGGTCTACCATCATCTTGCTTCTTAATATTTTGTTTGGTTTGTGGTTGGAATTGGTTGATCTATAACCATTTAATTTATCTTTAACTATTAACCCCTTTATTTCAAAAGTTATGGTTTTGTACTAAGTCAATCATCTCTGACCTTGATCAAGTATAGAAAAAACATGGACATATATAACACCAGCTTAGTTCCTTTTATATCCATAAAATTAGAAAGGTTTGACTTAGGAGCATGAGGAATAAAGTCAACCCACTAAAAATTATGTGACTAACGAAACCACAATGGACCAACTCATATAGCTGGGTTATTCATGCGAAAGAATCAAGATGTTTAAGCGGAGGGTCGAATTAGATTTTTAGTTTTAAAACTTGAAAATTAAAACCTAACGGCCTAGAGAGTGTGACTAGTATACTACTCAGTGAAAAAGACTCGCAACCAGCGAACTGAGCATAGCTCAACTGGTTAGGTTCCGTGTGTTGGAATCTGTCCACCTAGGTTTAAATCCCCGGCAACGTTCCCCTTGACACAGAGATGCTTTTGGTAACTTTGTTAATTTCAAGATTTGACCTTAGTCTCTCGGAGGTGCTCATAAAGGTATTGTGTGTGTAAGTACGTTTATAGGGTGAGTGCATATATGTTTGAGCGTCTATGCATGTACTGCGTAATTAGTACAAAAAAAAGGACTCACAAATACATGTGAGCTTCTATATCTGTAGTGAGTAATTCGAAAAAAAGGACCCGCAACCTAGAGCCCTATATTAGCATGCATTTTCTAGGAACTTAAATGTGCCAGCTAGCTGATTTTCCCGAGATTGATTGAGCAAATATGGGTTTTGCTCTCTAACCTTGTCCAGTTGCCCCTCCCGAATGGTGAACTTAAAAACACGTATAACCTCCGGACGGATATTTAGGTGTGCCCCCTAAATGACTCTTGAGAGTTTGTTTAGATGCAAGAGTTCTAAAAGGTATTGGAGGAGATTCAATTCATTGCTAGTCAAATTTGAATAGAGACAGATTCAATCCACACCAATCTCCTTCAATATACGTGCATCCAATATGTGTTCTTCAGATTGCCAAAAGTACCCTAACGAAGCTAGGAGAGACTTTAAATCGGTTTGCCCAAAGGATTGAGTCGTTTATCTTCGTACAATTACATACATTGACACAACGTACAACTCAGTCAGTTTATCTTTGTACTGAGTCAAACTACTAGTCGTTACAAGTACGACTGTCAGATCGGACAATCCGATCAGTTCAATTGCCGAGGGGCTTTTAAAATATGTTATCTGAAAATCATGTCCCTCGACTGCCGGATGTTGGTATCCAAGGGAGAGCTTCGGGTAGTCCGATTAGTTCAATTGATTTTGGACTTGAAAAAAAAATCCATGTCGCTTATAGTCTGATGTAGAAATATAAGACAAGGGCAGCAGCTAGGGTAAATAATCCATCTATCTACTGTTCTAACTACTTCTTTTTCTGTGAAAGATATCGTTTTTTATTAGATCCAATCTTTTACATTGCCTGCTGGACTCGGTCCTCTTGATCTGATTTATAGGGGCCTACAACTTCGCCAAAGCCGACTAGCATCCCTTTCGCGCATTTTTCGAACAAAGAAGACTACTAAAGGATCGAATTCGCTTTATCTTGAAACTCGATTTTTTGATTAATGAAATTGCACTCAATGGTGGGAATTCCTCACTAGTTTTAGAGTATTACAGCAGTACTAAAGAAGGTTCGTTGTATTCAATATCCTTATGGGGAAAAGGTATATCCAAAGGAGTCAATAGGGATTTTGTTTTATCAACAACGAAGAGTGGAGTTTCTTTTTTTTCACAAAATATACCTAAAATTCCTCGTAATACAAGAAATCAGAAGGGATCCTTTAGTGCTCCCTTTGGGGCTAAAAACACTTTTGCCTATCCACATGAAACGGGAAATACTATGCTATATCCTCTTCTTATATTACTGTTTTTTACAGACAACCAGGTCAGTTGAACTTTCCTACCTTCAATCTTGCTCTATGCGGTTATCATCCCGACCCCGCTCATCATCCGTCGGCGGAGAACCCACATGGCCACAGGAAGATCGGTGGGCGATGTCAGGTGCTGAATCGTGGCCGAGATCTCAACCGGGTAGGAAAGCATGAGCTTCCTCCTCGCTCCGCGAATTAAGGTTCTTTGGTAGGGATGAACTCATCAGGCCACGAGCACCATGCCAACAACCGGAAGACATCTCTGAGAGCCATCATGTCAGGATGAATCTCACGGACCAAGCACACCAAATTGCTCATCCCAAACACTGAACACTCTTGAAAACTAGGAAATTAAACCTCCCACTGAAGCAATGGGAGCAATTGAAGCACACGTAGTGGCTTACTTGATGTGTCACGTTTGGAAATTAGGACATAAAACGTCCCACTGAAAATGAAACATGTGACAGGATGAATCTCACGGACCAAGGACACCTAATTCCTCATCCAAACACTCTATAATTTGTCACTCTCGAAAACTAGGAATGAAACGTCCCACTGAAGCAATGTAAGCAATTGAAGCGCACCCAATTGCAGTGCTCACTTGATGTGTCACTTTTAAAAACTGGAAATGAAACTTCATACTGAGATCTTTTTGTCTAATTATATAGATAATTTAGTCAACGACGTTGATCTTTCCCATGTGTAATGTTATATGGTATGCTAAGAATGTTCCTAGCTCTTCTTCCGCTCATCCTCCCCATCTTGGCCCCATTTGGATGGACATTGTGATTTATGAATGAGATTAGTATATGAGACGAGATTAAATGTTGGGAAACCTATGAATGGAGTGTTGATGAGAGGTGATGATGTTGAACCTTCTCTAAATTATACATACATGTCACTGAGCAATTGAGGCACTAGCATGTAGGCAATTTTTCTACAAAGAATTTTGTTTGAAACTAGTATAACTAGTACAGTATAAAACCTATCTCCAGCATGTAGGCAATTTTCCATATACTAGGAAAAAAATGAAACTATTAAGTATAAAACCTGAATGACAGGATTGGATTCTGACTTCCTTGTATGCCTTGCCGTCTCTATTAGCTTTCAATGAAAAAAATGAAACTATATTAAGTACTATATGACAGGATTGGTTTCTGACTTCCTTGTATGCCTTGCCACGTCTCTTTAACTATGAAAATCACCTCAATGTCAATAATCTATAAACACTGGCTGATTTCATATATAATTTACTTGTGTCATATTGTAGGTCAAAACTGAGCACATATCAATTTGCTTGAGTAGAACTACACCAATAACCTTTATATCGACAACTCTTGCGATATATACGTAACTGCAACTACTTTATTCCTCACTTGTAAATGTTAGTTCTATGTCACTGAGTTTCTACTGAGATACCCCATCCATTCTTTTTTTTTAAATGACGTTCAGACCAATCCATTTAGCTTGTTTCCAGTACAAAACTTCTGTCTGAAATGACAGGGGTAATATTATAAAATTAAGCGACTATGATGATATGTTAGCTCTATTTGATACTAAGACTGATAACAACACTAGATGGTATGAAGGAAAGATCTATCTCCAGGAAACCAAGGCCTTCAGAACTCTACGGAAGTACCATCACTGCTTCCAATAGTAGTTACATGTTCCTAGACAAGACTGAATAGGCTTGCCTATAAGTTCTGGGGCGCGGCCAGGCTGCACCAGCCTTTCTAATAAGACACCAGAAGTGCACCTATTGTAAACAATGGCGAAACAGAAAAATAGAATTCCCACCAAATAGTCCTGAATGTTAAGATGGGAGTAGCATGAGGTGTTTAAGTATCATCTTTGTTGTTCTCAGATGCAACGGCAGCTGAACATATTAATCATCAATGACGAGTGACATTAATAGTGAGAGCCAAAGAACAATCCCATGTTAAACCAAACATGTTGCACCTGGAAACATCAATCCATAACGCACACATGGATTGGACTGGAACCAGAAATTAACTCTGCAGCATTCATTAATTATATGGTGGATCACCTACAACATATTTGTAAAACATGAGACAATTAGCACCGGGAAGGCAAACCTTAAAATCACCTTTCAAAATTGCGCACACTCCCAGCAGAACCTGGCACATCCTTTAGTACCTTTCGTCATATCAGATAGTAATCCCATGTGGTACTTTCCTAGCACAGCTAGAAGTGTAAGCATCAGCAAGGCCTGGAAGCGTATGCTTGTAATGATGTATGAATCGGTCCAGGAACTTCTTCTCAGACAGGGCAAACGCATAATAGAAGTCAAACCTATCGCCAAGCAACCCATTTGCATCGAGAATCTTGATCAAGTGATGCCGGGGTACCAGCCTGCGCTCAAGGCTATACATAAGCAGCACTGGCCTTTGAGCAATGTAAGGTATCTCCAGCCCTACATCCCTGGTCAAGAAATCCAAATTCCTCCTCAGCCTTTCAATTGACATGTTCAGCAAAATAGGCATCTTCCCCACAGCTGTCAGCACATCTTCCTGAGAAAAGCCAAGCATCTTAAGGGCCCTGGTTTTGTCATCCACCTTCTCCTGGCTCTGGAACGCAAACACCACGAGCGCATGACGAAACATCCCCGAGTTCCGCTGCAAGCCAAACTCACCGATGCGAGCCACGGCGGCCTGGACGTGCTCAGGGGCCCTGGTCAGCACCTGCGGCAGAAGTGAATACGGGAAATTGCATACATGTACGCCGTACTGCTGGAGGAGGGCCAGGTTGGGCTTGACCACCTTCTCAACGTCGCTGCCTAGGATGTTGCTTTTCGGATTGAGAACCGCGAGCACCTTCTCAAATGAGCCCATGACCTGGAGCCAGAAGCTGAGGTTGGAGCCAAGGGCTTTGCTGCGAAATGCAGTGCCGGCGAGCGGGACGAGGCGCGCCATCTGGGCGCGCGAGAGGCCGAGCTCGGTGAGCTCGGTGACGCGGGGAGCCAGGGTCTTCTCCACATTGGCGCAGAGGAAGCGCGGGTCGGATGCGACGATGCCCGCGATGACGGGGCGCGAGACGCCCAGCTTGGAGAGGAAGGCGAGCACGGCGTCGGGCCTGGATGGGGAGCTGATGTGGCCGATCTGCTTTGACGCCTTGAGGGCCTGCGCGCGGGTGAGGCCGCAGGTGCTGATGAGGTACTCCTCGGCGGCGAATGGTTTTGGGGGAGTGGGGGCGGCGGTGGCGGAGAGTAGCCGCTGGAGAGAGAGCAAGAGGACGGCCGCGGGGGTGTTGGGGAGACGGCATCGCGTGGAGAAGAGGGGCGCGCGGAGATTTCGGAGGCGAAGCATGGCGCTGCGGCCTGCGGCGGCGGCCGGCGTTTGTGGGGGATGTTGGGGGTTGGGGACGCCCGTCTGGGCGTCTGGGGCTCTGGGCGCTTAGTCTGGGCTTGGGGCCCGCCCGTCTTGTCTGAGACATTTCTACCCTTCGATTTGGATTTCGTGGGCTCGGCCCATAAACAATTTTGGCCTGGGCATAAACATTGCGCATTTTGTGCGATAACCGCTCGCCGTAGCGCTTGCTCTGTCCTCTCCCAATCGCCCCATCCTCTCCGTCGCCGTCGCCGTCGCCGCCGCTGGCGCCGGCAGCCATGCTCCTCGTCCTGGAACAGCACTTCCCTCTCTCCTTCCGGACCCACACGACCGTCACTCTCCTCTCGCTGCGCCACCGATGCCGTCTCCCCAAGACTCGACTCTCCGCTTCCGCCGAATCGGCTAGCCGCGCCGCCCCCTTCGCCGTCGATGACTACCTCGTGGCCACGTGCCACCTCACCCGCGCGCAGGCGCTCAAGGCCTCCAAGGCGCTCTCGCACCTCAAGTCCCCCTCCAGGCCCGACGCCGTGATCGCCTTCCTCACAGGGCTCGGCCTCTCCGGCGACGACATCGCCGCCGCCGTCGCCTACGATCCGAAGCTTCTCTGCTCCGAGGTCGAGCGCACGCTGGCCCCGCGCCTTGCCGAGCTCCGGGACCTCGGCCTCTCCCCATCCCAGATCGCGCGCCTCGTCCTCGTCGACCCCGCGCGCTTCCGCCGCCCCACCGTCGTCCCCAAGCTGCGGTACTACGTCACCGTCTTCGGCTCCTTCGAGAACCTGCTCCAGGCGCTCAGGAGCAACTCCTACCTCCTCAGCTCCGACCTCGAGCGGGTGGTGAAGCCAAACGTCGCGTTCCTGATGGAGTGCGGTCTGGGTGCTTGTGATATTGCTAAGCTGTCCCTCCCCGTCCCAAGGCTGCTCACTACCAACCCACAGCGCGTCCGGGCGATGGCGGAGCGCGCGGAGGCTATCGGTGTGCGTCGTGGCACAGGGATGTTCAGGCACGCGCTGCTGGCGGTCGCGTTCCTCAGCGAGGAAAAGATTGCCGTCAAGGTGGAGTTCTTGAAGACGACGTTCCGCTGGTCAGATGCTGAGGTGGGCGTTGCAGTTTCTAAACTGCCATTGGTGCTCAAGCAATCCAAGGACAGGCTGCGCCGCATGTCCGAGTTCCTGATTGATCAGGTTGGTTTGGAGCCAGAGTACATTGCTCACAGGCCTGCTCTGCTTACATATAGCTTGGAGCGCCGCCTCGTGCCCCGGCACTATGTTGTGAAGTACCTTAGGGAAAATGGATTGTTAGAGCGGAGCTACTATACTGCAGTCCAGGTGAGCGAGAACGTATTCATGGAGAAGTTCATACGCCCTTACAAGGAAGCTGCACCAAGCCTTGCCCAAGACTATGCAGCTGCTTGCATGGGAGAAGTGCCCACTAGCTTCAGATTTCAGGAAGTCGGCACCGGCTCAGCAAGTGTTTGACTATGTAGTGTGGAGCCAATGTGTTAACACTGAGCAGTGACCTGGTAGTTTTGTTTCAGTGTTCTTTGCTAACTGTAGTGTGTTTCTACATGCCGGTTCAGTTGTGGCTGACACCCAATGTGACCAGTATTTCGATTCCAAATCCTGAATTCCTGATCGTAGGCAGTAGGCTTGATTTTGTGTAAAGAAGAGGGGTGTAATAGCTATGACCGCCACTGGATTTCTTTGCTCTCTATTAAACAATTTGACTCAAACCTTTTCTTTCTTACTATTGGGAACAATTTCAAAAGAATGAAGTCTAACTTGTATTTGATTCTATCTTTTTTGACCCAGCTAGCATAAGCTTTACTCAGTTTATAGAATCATGCTGAGGAAAGACTGTAATGTGACACAGTGAAGCCATACATGGAGTCCCCCCTTTGCACTTTGACTGCCATGGTCTGATGCTTACTCACGGTCTACAGACTCATGCAAAAGACTCATGACATTCATAACACAGTGAGGCTGTAAGGGCATATCCGTTTTGCACTTGCACTGCCATGTGCCATTCTCTGAGGCTGCTGATGCTTCGTTCCCTTGACCAGGAATCTGGGAAGGTGATCTGTCCCGATGAACACCTGAGTGCCTTGTTATAAGAATACTGATAATTGGATGCCTGTGTAAACTAATTTGCTGATGAAACCAAACACTGTGTAAAGCCAGAAATGAGAGTTTTGACTTTAAAACTGTTCTCCATCAACCGTTTCACTATGTTCTGCTTTTATTCTGTCCACCACAGTGGCTGGTTTTCCATTTTCATTCCGTCATGCGTGTTTTTATTCTATCAGATGCCTGTATCAGTATTTTAAGTTCAATGTTATGTATCTAGATTGTGCTCAGGTCATGTATGTCTACCGGTATGTTCTTCGCCAAGCTTAAAGAGCACACTATTTTTGCTTAATCTCAAAGTATGAATAAATTTCTAAAAATCTGATGCCACATTATGCATAAATTAGTCTGGAGGCATTTGATTTGACAGAAGAATTCAACCCCACCGTGTTCCTGCTGCAGAGGTACGGGCTCTATCCTTATTTTTTTCTTATCAAGATGCAACGGATATAATACAAATTCTATATCATGGGTCCTGCTACAATTTGTTGGGAAATTGCCGAGTGCATCTACAAAGCATTCCTTGTTGCGCCAGGTAATTTCAGGTGTGGGTTTATCATTCCTCGATGCTGCAATAAGTCACTTGGGGGTAGAGAATTTGTCCCATGCAAAAATTCAAAATGTTTTATCTGCTCTTCATGAACTTTGGATTAAACTAGAGTCGAAGATGGGCCGTTGCGTATGGCTTATTTTGTTGCTGACGCAGAATGGTAATTAGTAATACACTAATACCTCCATTTATAAATATATGATTTTCCCACAACTTCGAACATTTGTCTTATTCAAAAAAATAATTCAAACACATAAAAATAGAACTCCTACTCAAACTATGCGTAGTAATAAAACGGATCACAACAAAATAAACGATAAACTTATCATTTTTTGAATAAAGACAAGTGAGCAAAATTGTGGGAAAAAAAAACAACACGTCGTACATTTGTAAACGGGGGGAATAATATGTTGCAATACGGGATTTTCCTTATATTCATGCTGTTAGGCTATCCTCGATGGCTCGTCTATCCCACCATCTATATTTTAAACTCCATTCTGTCTATTGTGCTCGGACAGTGTTTTGCACATCCAAAACTTTGGTGACCATAGCCTTAAAATTCCATTTCTCAAACTGAACATCGGCATGGATTTATATTTGAATCTTGGGTTTTTCCTGTGTTCTTGACTGTTTTATGTGATTTTTTTAATTCTTATGAGAATCCTACGTTCTAAGAGAAATACCTTGAAATGCGAGCGAACTAGCATCCTGTTAATCAATAGCCATGCCACTATTGAGAAATTTCGATATCTAACACCAAGTTCGTGTCTTATGCCTTCTCTCTATTTTCTTTTTACTCTCCAGCCATTCTACCCCTCGTTCCTATCCCCTGATCACCGCCAGCTACCTTGTCCTTTCCACTAGGCCCGCCATCTGCTTACTCCACGCCGCCGCCGCCACCGCACGCCCCTGCCTGCCTCGCTCCGTTCGCCATCCTTGTGTTATGGTGTGGTGCAGACGCCATGTATGCGAGCTTCGACGAGTTACGGTCGTCCGAGGTGGAGGCCAGAGAGGAAGAAGACGGAGGAAGGAGATGGCATACGAGAAAATCATTATATCATCGTTATAAAACGTGGCCTTGGCCACTTTGCCATCATGCAAGTGGGCTTCACCCAATTGCCATTATGAAACAATGGCAACACGCTAGAATGCCGTTTGGAAGACCAGGAAAAAAAGAAAAATGATTTAATGGACACCAGGCCTAATGAAATGACCAAAATACCCCTTGCCCTTATCCTCTTGTCCTCGCCCTCTCACCGAGCGCTCGACTTGCGATACTGCCTCCTCGTCACCTTCGGCGGTGGCGCCCTCCGCTAGCGCGCCTGCAGCTCACTGCCTCTCCCCCTCCCGTCCGAGTGTACGGCGGCGCGGCGGGCGGAGGGTTTGACGGCGGCGGCACCATCTTTCCCGGTAAGCAACCGCTGGATGCAATGGAGTTGCGTCGAGGCATGAGGGGGGCTCAGATCTGTGTGCGGCACAATCTCCGCAAGCCGGTCACACCGCGCCTCCCCCTTGAGCCGGCACGCGCCGGCGCTGGAGGCGGCCACTTTCGGCAGGTCACACGACACGTAGAGTGTCACAAAGGTACGGGTCAGCCCCGAGCATGGAGTAGTCGAGCACGGAGAAGAAGGTGTTGGCGTCGTCCTCGCCGTCGGCGCCGTGGTCGCGGAGGTTGATCCCCCATGACACGGAGGTGGGCTGCGGGGAAGGCTGTCGGCGAAGGGCGGTCGGGGAGGGGGAGGGCAGCGAGTAGGGGTCCGCCCGTGGAGGTCACTGCCACCGCTGCCGGAGGTGACGAGAAGGCGTGCGGAGTCTGCCTCGGTACCGCCAGCCGAGCTCTGTGAGGGAGGGAGGACAAGAAAATAAGGCAAAGGGTATTTTGGTCATTTCATTAGGCCTTGACTCTGTTAAATCATTTTGTTTTCTTTCTGAACTCCAAAATTGTATTCTAGCACGTTGGCACCGTTTTATGGCAATCAGACGAAATCCACTCACACGATGGCAAAGTTGTGAAGCCCAAGTTTGACGGTGATATGACATACGGACTCGCGCATCGTAGTCAAGAAAGACATAAAGAATCAGGAGCAAACACACACGATCACTTGGCTTCGTAAGCAACGGAAGAAAATAGAGAAAATGGATGAGAATATATCTAATTGAAGAAATTTGTGCCTCCGATGTTAAAAATCAAAAGGCTTGGAATTGGATGCCAATTTGGAGCGTGTGAGTTTTAGGCTATTCCCCGTAGAAGTTTCATACAAGTTTCATTCTCATTGAATGCATTAACACATCAATATTTTTGGTAACATGACAGTGTATTTTATGAGAAAAGAGATAGAGAGAATTTCATAGAAAAAAAGAAGATTTTATCTATATAAAACTCAAGATACTTATATATTTAGACAAAATCTGACGTGGCATTTCTGATGAGCTGTGTAATAAAACCATACACCTGCAATGGCTTAGTCAAATGCTGCCCGTTCGGTGAAACAGAGACCTGTCTTTTCCCCACTCGCCGGCCACCACAATCGCACTGGCACCGCCGCCGGTCAGTGCCAGCTTCACACAATCGCACGCCGGCGCAGCCACCTCCGCCGCCGCTATGCTCCGCCTCCGCACATGCATCCTTTCGCGTCTCCTCTCCCCACTCTCTCCCAGCAGCCCCTCCACCAGCCCCATTGTCCCACTCCATCGCCTCCTCTCCGCCACCGCGAGCCCCTTCGCTGTCGAGGACTACCTCGTCGCCACATGCCACCTCACTCCTGCGCTGGCGCTCAAGGCCTCCAAGCCGCTGTCGCACCTCAAGTCCTCCGCCAGGCCCGACTCCGTGGTCGCCTTCCTCTCGGGCCTCGGCCTCTCTGACGCCGACATCGCCGCCGCCGTAGCCCGCGACCCGAGGCTTCTCTGCTCCAAGGTCGAGCGCACGCTGGCCCCGCGCCTTGCCGAGCTCCGCGGCCTCGGCCTTTCCCCGTCCCAGGTCGCCCGCCTCGTCGTCGGCAGCTCCCGGGGCTTCCGCAGCCCCGCAGTTGTCTCCAAGCTTCAGTACTACGTCCCCCTCTTCGGCTCCATCGACAACCTGCTCCGGGCGCTCAAGTCCAACTACAGCCTCCTCACGTCCAGCCTTGATCGGACGGTCAAGCCCAACGTCGCGTTCCTGATGGAGTGCGGGCTAGATGCTTGTGATATTGCCAAGCTGTCCTTCTCCATGCCTAGGCTGGTCACCATAAAACCAGAATGCCTCCGGGGGATGGCGGAATGCGCTGAGGCTGTTGGTGTTCGTCGTGGCACCAAGATGTTTAGGCACGCCCTGCTGGGTGTCGCATTCTTGAGCAAGGAAAAAATCGCCGCCAAGTTGGAGTTCCTGAAGCAGACATTTCAGTGGTCAGATGCTGAGGTGGCTGTTGCGGTTTCCAAGCTTCCAGTTGTGCTCCGGTACTCCAAGGATAGGATGCGCCGCAGATCGGAGTTCCTGATCTCCCATGTTGGTTTGGAGCCAGAGTACATTGCTCACAGGCCTAATTTGCTTACATATAGCTTGGAGCGCCGCCTAGTACCCCGGCACTATGTTGTTAAGTTCCTTAAGGAAAATGGATTGTTGGAGGATGATAGGAGCTACAATACCGCAGTAAAGGTGAGAGAGAATGTCTTCCTGGAGAAGTTCATACATCCTTACAAGAAAGTTGCACCAAGCCTTGCCCAAGACTATGCTGCTGCTTGCCGAGGAGAAGTGCCCATTGCCTTCAGGTTTTAGGAACTCACTCCCACCACCGGCTTGGCAAGTGTTTGACCTCATAGTGTCAGCAATGTCTTGACACTGAGCAGTGAGCTGGTAATTTTGTTTCAGTGTTCTTTCCTAACTGTAGTGTGTTTCTACATGCCGGTTCAGTTGTGGCTGACACCCAATCAAATCAGTATTTGATTCCTGAATTCTTTGTGTAGACTTGACTTCTGGTAAAGAAGGTGGTGGGCATAGTTATGAATTATGATCATGACTAGTTTCATCTTTGTGCTGACTCGAACCTTCAGCCTATTTATTGTCTTGAATAATCTCACAAGAATGAATTGGTCATATAAGGGATGTTTTTCTCTTTTCTTGTGTTCTCAAAGAATCAACCATCAGAGGAGATCAGAGGAGAGAGAATATTGTTCTAGGAAAGAGGGGGGATATTTGACTTTTCTGAGATGAAGGCGACCCGCCGGCAGGCCCTTCTCCGCTGCTGCAGCGCGTCGCCAGCACACCCTCCTCCTCCGCCGTCAGCATACCCATTCTTGGTGGGTATGGGTACAAAACGAGGAGAGAATATTGTTCTAGGAAAGAGGAGACCAATATTGGGCAACGGGAGCGAAGGTGGCGGGTGCCGAGGCGAAGGGGACGGAAGCTCTGGTGGGTGTGGGGGAGGGGGTGTTGGGCGGGGGTCGGTTGGGCGACCGACGTAGCAGGAGGCAGGGAGGTGGTGTGGGGACGGACGACGGACGGTGAACTCACTACAAACTTTTAAAGTAGGAGAGATATAAGAGACGTTTTGCTCTTTTCTTGTGTTCTCGATGAATCAATCGTCAAAGGGGAGAGAATATTGTTCTAGGAAAGAGGGGGGATACTTGACTTTTCTGAGATGATAGTTTATTTTCTATTTCACTTTTTTACCTCAAAATGTTTCCTTTTTGAATGAGAATGCAACTTGTTGTTTTTAATTTGCACTCCACCTTTGCTAAAATATAAGAGATGTTTTGCTCTTTTCTTATGTTGTCGATGAATCAATCATCAAAGGGGAGAGAATTTTGTTCTACGAAAGGGGGGATGACTTTTCGGAGATGATGGTTTATTTTCTATTTCACTTTGACTTTTTACCTCAAAGCGTTTCCTTTTTGAATGAGAATACAACTTGTTGCTTTTACAAGAGAGAGGAGTTGCCGCAAGTGCGCAGAAAATGAGAAGTGATGTTGCAGCTTGCAGCTCCTTTGCATCATCTAGTCTAGACTATAAAAAAGCGAGTTTTCGCAATACCATTTTTCACCGAATAAAAACATATGTACCTATCACGTTGGCCACACTAGATAGGTTGGAAAAAATTGAAAAGTGTCTAAAACTAATAGAAGGAAAAATATTTTCACCCTTTGATTTTTTATTTTCTCACATCGTTTTGTACTCATACTTACCAAGTAGTTTTCTTATCTACAAATTAATAAAAAAAGAAGCACATCAATCAAGCGGGTCTCTTTTTTTAATTCTTTATTTTTCTTTCTCTTTCCCTTTTCTTTTTTCATTGATTGCCAACTAGCCTTTTCTTTGACGCTTTCGACACATTGAATTTACTATGTGCATGTAGCACGTACCTTTATAGTGGAAACAAGTGAGAAGCTATTTTGCTCATGTGTTGCTGTCAAAAAACAGGTGCACAAAAAGAAGGCGCAGGCTTGATATGGGAAAAGAACAAGCTAGGCGTGATATCGGCTTTAATTACCCCTCAATTCTAATTTATAGGTCGTTTGATTTTTTAGACACCAAGTTTGACTAGCAACGTCTTATTAAAAAAGGTTTATAATTATCATTTATTTCATTGTGATTTAATTTGGCATATAATATATTTTAACTATGAATTGATTTTTTCCATATTTTCGCAAATATGTTGAATAAGACGAGTCCGTTAAATTTGGTAAAAAAAAAAGTCAAACGACCTGTAAATTGGGACGGATGGAGTGCCGGCGCCTGCGTACGCCGCACCACATAGTGTGTCGTACGTACGCCTAGCAAGCTAGGGCAAAGCTCATGCCGTCATGGGCTACAAATGTTAGGCTCTGTCCAACATCTTCCCAATCCCTCATCATCTGTCACTATTTCAATTACCTCCATATCTGTTTTCTACAGTACATGAAATAAATGAGCACAATGCAAGCATAGGGATGAGGGAGGCGGATGGGGGAGCCGCTGGGTGAGTCTTAACTTCTAATGTTACGAATGTGAAAGGTGCGTGAGGATCACCATTTCTGTCTATCTTCATTTCTTGACTTGAAGTTACAGTCTACACTTAGCCTGCCTGTACCAAATGTTCGTTGGTCTCTTTATCTATTCACTAGCAATGCAGGCATAAAGCTATATCACGGTCCCTAATGGTTAGCCCAACACTTGCAAAATTTGTGCGTACGCAGTAAGATCCATCTACATTCAGTTTCACCCTTCCAATTGGAGCATCTCATCAAGTATACAGCTATTGCCATCCAAAACAATACTCATATATCTACTCAAGGCAAGGGTCTCTCTCTAGGCAGTTATGTGGCTACAAGCTTACTGCTAACTGACTTTACAGAAGTGATCCTGCCTTGTTCTCAAGGCACATGCTTCTAGTAACATAATCAAACGATCTCAAACTAGATCCTCATCGTCCAGTCTATGAACGCTTTTTACGAAGCTTCGAAACAAAGCTCGAAGCCCACATGAAAAGGCTGGTGATCCTAGATGCCGCTCCAAACCCAGAGCGGATATCTGCAACCAATTCACGCAGATCTCTCACTGTGCTAGCGAGCAGTGGCTCCTCCACTCTCTTCTAGTTCCTCAGTGCGGTTCCTAGTAAGATCAGGCCAAAAAAAAAAAGGGATCAAGATCTAATTGTTTGGAACTTTGGATTGTCTCATAAGTTAGTGTGACTGGAGATCACCTGGCTGGGCAAAGGGTGCCGGCTAGCGAAGTTGAGCATCTGCCGTATGAACAATGTTCATTGAATTTTTTACCACCTTTGTCAATTCTTGACTGGAATTGATGCATTAGTTGCCGTTTTGTTCACGAGCATGCACATGAAAGGAAAATGTCAAGTGATGATGAATCACTACACTAAGTCATCAAGCCCCCTGTTATCGTACCAATGCTGAAAGAATTTATCGTAAACTTGCATATTCATTATCCTTTTCCAGTTAAAACTCATTTTGTCAACTTAATCCTCTCCTCCCTATTGAAGCAAATACACATTGTAGAAATTGGTATGTTTGTTCACCATGACACATCTGATTTATAACAATGTTAGATGCACAACCACATTGGACTATTGTAGTACGGTGGATACAGCCAATGAATGCATACTATGGGTACAATAGAAAAGTACTTTGATAACTAGAAGTAGAAACTGAAGAGTAACAAGTGAGAAGTATCGCTGCCCACCTTATATCAGTCAGATCCATTGCCAAGTCACTGACTTCCCTTGCAACTAGCCTCACCGAAGCCATTGTTTCAGGAAGCTTCTCTCTCACTGCATCAAAGTACTTTTCTAGAAACTCTGCCTCCCTCTTACATGCCTGAAAGTGTTCTGCATATGCTCATCAATATTAATTGCCTACTTCACATGAGAAGTTGTGACAAGTAGGAAGCATACCAGCATGGAGCGAATCACCAAAAATGATATCAAGAAAGCAGATACCGCAACCTACACAAGGTAGCAACTGTAATATGGAAAAAGTAATCTTCACAAATATGCATATGCAAATTAAGAGTGGACATACAGATGAAAAATGTAGTCAAAATTGTGCATCAGCAAACTTGGAAGGATGACAATATTGACACACAACCTCAAATAGTATTTTGACGTGAATGAACATAACATAACAGACAACATGAATACGACGTCTGAACAATATTGAGTTTTCTGACAATTCACATTCCAGTTGTTATTAGAGTTGAATTTACAGAACTTCAATGTCGATTGCAAGGCAAAAAATCCATACTGATACGGTGATACTAGGGGTGCCAAAAACATCGGATCTATGTTTATCCGGATAGCCGTTTAATATGCCGCGTTTGAACTTGATAGCACAAATTGAGTAGAAGCTCGTCTCCACAAGCCTTTCACGCACAATCGGCCCCGGCTTCAAAGTTCATTCGGCGGCCCATCTAGTGGATGCCTGAACCTACATGCTCGATGGTAGTCTGTTACCAACTCAATGCACCGCCGGCCGCGGACACTCGCTGGATTAATAGGACCTCGAGTTGAGACGGAGGCAGAGGGGACGTACCGCGGAAGCAGCGATGGTGAGGGCAACAAGGCCGCCGCCTGCGCGCCGTTGGGAGATGGAGGAAGAGACGCGCGGGGAGGGTGCGGCGGCCACGGAGCAGTGGTAGCCGCAGGCAAGGCCCGAGGAAGCGGCAGCGGACACCAGAGGCTTCGTGGTCCTCGTGGAGGCGACGGCGGCTACGAGGAGGTGACTTGTGCGCCGGCGGAGGAGGCACGTGGAGGCGGCGGCGGCGGGGAGTGTGAGAGCTTTGGCGGGGCCACTGAGCAGGGGAGACGACATGGGGGCGCTGCGACTGCGAGCTCGGGGCTGCAGACACAGGCAGGTGACGTTTCTGTTCAACTTCACATTCCCCGTTCAGTCGTCCCTCGGCACCCGAACCATTTCAGCAAATATTATTGTGCCTGGAAATGAGAGTAGCCGGATGAAAACTTGAAATTGCAGAAAATTTAAGGCCTCCTTGAACATTGATCTGTGAAGTTCTACAGAAAATGAACTGTTTATCATGGGAATGGATTCTACAAAAATCATGTGTTCCGAATAGGCACTCAGCCTGTTCTCCCTTTTCAGATCTCAGTAAAAAGAACAAATAAATATTTTTTTGAAAGACTACAAATAAATATTGTACAGCTGTACTCTACTGGCTCATGGTACAGAGAAAGTGGGTCAAAACTCTACAAAGCCTTTATCCTAGAGCTCTGGGAATCAGCTTCAGTGACGAAGCTCCCAATCTTGAGTAGTGCCTGAAATGCGGCAGGTTTTGGAGTTAGGGGTAAAAATCGAACTGTAACTGAATCATGGACTGCCAATTGAACAGGAATGGAGAACTGAGTACAATACCTCAATAGCTATATCAGTCGGTGTCAGTTTAGAAACATCACCGTGACCCTGCTTTGCTGCAATCTCTGCACAAATAAATACAGTGTGATGTACTGTTAGTCTATGCTTTATGCAGAGGACCATATGTGGCAATGAATTGGGAATATTCTAGAGGTGAAGGGTCCTGGTAAGATGATGATATTCGTCCTATGGAAACATACCTTCAAGAGAAACTCTTGCGTCAGCATTTGCATAAGCATCGCCTCTTTGCTCAGCAAGCATGCTCAGTTTTGAGAAAGCCTAAAACAAAATAGTTCAGCAACCAGGAGTATTATGGGTATTATTCAAACAACACATTCTGCAGGATGAAAAATAGCTACCGCTGTGTATGGATCATCAGATGGCTGGTCTAAAAGAGGACGAGAAGCAGTTCCCACTTGAGCAATGCGCTTCGCAAGGGCGTCCAAAGGCACATCCAGCCAAACAGACAGACCTTTCTTCATGTAATTCCTGAGTATATAAGGAAAAAAAAACCAGAAATATCATTTGTCTGAGAAGGCACTGCAAGGTCAAAATAATAAGGGATGGTGAAACTAAAGTTTTTACAATACCAGTTTATTGGCCTAATAACAGCACCACCTCCAGTTGCAACAACTAGTCGCCTCATTGAGGACAAATCCCTCAAGACACTACTCTGCAAGGCAGGAAAAAAAGAGAAGAATATAAACTGTCATTCCAATTACTGTTGGGATACCGCCATAATTCAATCAGAGCATCAGAAAATACATAACACTCGCCAACATAATTCAGCAAACATTACTAGAAGATTCAATAAATATTACCTCATTCTCTCTGAAGAAAGCTTCACTATGAACCTTGAATATTTGGGCAACCGAAGGCATGCCAACTGCTTGCTCTACTAATTTATCACTGTCAAAGCATGAATAACCTAAAACTTCAGCTAAGATCTTTCCCACCGTACTCTTTCCTGAGCCCATCATTCCTGCAATAGGAACACACTCATGTTAATTTCTGAGGCAAAGAGGACAAAATGACAAATAAATACGCGAAAAAAGAGGTCCCTGAAGTTCAGAACTAACCAACTAGGTAAATGCACCGCCCATTCAAGTGGAACAGAACTTCTTCTGATTTTCTCTGCAGTTACAATGGGGAAATATCACAAAGGTGGCCACAAAGCAAGCAAATCATTTATGGTGCAATGTTTGATGCACTCTTTTTTACCTTCAACAGCAGTGCGTCGTCAACTGAGTTATGCAAGCTCCCATTATCTACATAAGATAAGAACACAAAGGAAGTCAGTCAGTTTCACTGGAATTGCATATAATACCAACTCAGAGTTCGATTACAGTCTGTAAAGTGTCAAAGTAATGTGTTCCGAGAAATTAGTAGCGACAAACAGTTTAGCTAGTCCACCAATGCAATTAAGGAGTACTTCCTATAGAAAAAATCAGTCCTTAATTTTCTACTACAGATCAACGGCATTGCCTACAATAATACTCCGTACCATGTAAATGTGTAGTCTTCCATTCATCCTTCCTTGCAATCGAAACATACAAACATCTCCATACCAACTAATCCAAATTTCACCGGCTCAAATAAATCACCCGTGACCCGTCTTCCCTTTTTTTTTAAAAAAAAATACAACACCCGGTCTCCAATTCATATGTTTGACCAAGTCAACCACACCACCTACTCTGGAGTCTGAAGCAAGGTCATAAGCCAACAACAAATCAACCATCTCCCCCACCAGACCTACCAAATTCTGCCCCCACAGTCGACCGATGCACACAAATAAAGCACCGATCGGAGAAACGACATCGCATAGCATCGACACGCTCGATACCCAGATTTCCATCAGCTCGACGGATTGGCCACGGAAAGCTCACCTCTCCGTGCCCTGACGCAGCAGGGCGGGGCGACGGGCTTGGTCCCGCGAGCCCGCATGGCCACGGCCGCCGCTCCGGCCGTTCCTCGGACCCGCAGGCTCCCGGACCGCGCCGGCCTCTCCCCGCCGCCGAGGAGCGCCCTCCGGCGCCCACCGTCCCCCGCCGCACGCGCCTGCACCGCCATGCCCGCGCCCACCTCCATCGCTCGATGCGCGCTGTGCGGCACGGATGCAGGTAGCCAGCGACGTCGGAGGGGCACCGCGAGGCGCGCGCGGGCGGAGCGGTCAAGCGGGTGGTGGTGGGCGACCGGGAGCCCTTTGAGCGGGGTGGGCCGTGGGTGCGGGACGCAGTCTTAAATAGCGCGATCGCGGGTCGGCCGTTGTGGCCGGTGGGGACGTGGACTCGGACTCTTGGAGCAGAATTTACGGTTGTGCCCGTAAGTGTCTCGGTGATTTCGTTGATTCTCCGTACCGCAGGGTCGTGATCAAGATCAACAGTCAACACCTACTAGCACACATTTCACGTTTTGTGTCGTGGCACGCGTCGATAGCAGACTGTTTGCCTTCGCTTTTAAAGTGTGGGGTAAAATTCTATTTTTTTGTACATTTAACATAGGTTGTCCGATTTTAAACTTTGAAATGCAAAACAGGATACAAGAAATCCATCGACTGACATGGTAGACAAATATGGTCCTTCCGTTTTACTGCAAAATTGGAGACAAGACATCTACACCTTGTTTAACCAAAAAATTATGTTATTTTAAATAATAAAAATATGAAATTAGTAGTATTAAATATTTTATTCAAAAAATTCTATTTTGTTGGTGATCCATTTGGAGTTATTGAAGCTTATTTATTATGCTTGTATGGTAAGGAACAATAGTAACAAGAAAAATAATACCTAACTAATTTCAAATAGAGCACTAACAAATAGTTTAGTTTCTTAGAAAAACATTTAGTAACATTGCCATATTTTCTTGTTTAAATAAATCTGTTATAAATTTTTAATATTAAATCGTATTGTTAATATTTCAAATAAAAATCGCCTTCGGAAAATGAGAAAAAGGATTAAACTTGTCCACCTTGGTTAGTTGACAGATGTATCCTGTCCGGTTTGTAGTTAGGGTTCAAATTTAGAAGATCGTAATAAATTAAAGATTAAAAAAATATACTTTACTCTTAAACACACACACCCACATATGATATAGTCAACTTTTATAAATAACATTTGACTATTCATACTATTAAAAATACTAAGTAGCATTTTGCATTTATTGTTGTGACTCTTTGTATTATTGAAGGTATTTAACCATGGATTGAAATTCTTTTACATTTTATACACAATTTTAAAATAAAATACAATAAATTGTTAAAGTCATCTCCAAAAGTCAGCGATAGCATGAGTTGAAAGCGGAGCTAGTAGTACTATGATTCGATAGTAGTTCTAATGCCCCGTCCTAGATAGCTATATGATTTTTCCTAGTGGACGATTTGTTATGTACGGCGTCAAATGGTTTGATGAAATCGGACATGACTTATCATACTTGTTCTAGTTCTCACAATGTTTCTAGTTCTAGCTTTGAGCATAAGAATTAAGGAGCACCTATGGCAGAAGGCATTCCCCTCATGGCCTCATTAAGCATGACATATCTTGTATACTAGGGTGTTGTGGCTACATTGACAGAAGGTACATAGTTAATATTTTCAAATGTGAATATTACGACTACTTTGACCAAAAAAAAATTAATCCTAAAACTACAGACATGACAAACCATATATTTATATACTATTCTCTCCATTCACAAAATATATGACATGGTTTACTGCTTTCATAACTTTAATCATTCATTTTATTAAAAAACTTCCATAACTTATCATTAATTTCATTGTAAATTATTTTATTATTGAAGACAATTTGAGTATCAATTGTATTTTTACATATTTAAATACTTTTTTAAATAAAACTAACGATCAAAGTTGCGAAAAAAGCCAACCGCCTCATACATCTTCAAATAGTACTAAATAATAATTAGTACTACCTTTGTTCTTTAATATTTGTTGTCGTCTAGTTTATTTTTAATTAAAAAGCGTCAAATAGAAAAAACCCAGAGGGAGCAGTAGTTCATTGGCGGTACAATATCGATAATGGAAACAACCCTTCTTCATAGGAACAATGATTTCTTTAGGAAATTGCAGGAGTCCGTTCTCCCCAATGCATTGTGAACTCACGTGCCTCCAGGCCTCCAGCGGTCCAGCCATGTTCAACTTTGGCAGTGTTCCTTTTGGCAGGAAAACGGCAGAATCTTTCTGCTTCGAGTGCCGTGGAAGAGCTGAGAATCGTTGGATTTTAAAAGGAACGGAGATCGAAAAGGTAGTATACCGTGAGGCAGGAACTTTCTGCTCCTGCTACACCCAAAGGAACTGGAGCCTTTGTCTCTGAGAAGTCGCGGTAGCCTATGCCGTTTTCACCGCGTTGGGCAAAAGAGAGGGCAAAAGAGAAGTCAGATATTTTGAACCACATTTCGATTCCAAATCTTGGGGGAGCTTGTATTTTTTTTGATAAATGATTCTAAAATAGATTTTATTCATTTCTTGTTTCACTTTCTTATTTGATTTATTTCCAATTTGTAAGTATGTGGCGGTTACTTATACATAGAGGATGGAGAATGAAGACTTAATTTTGCTCAATGCCTTTTGTGTGCTACTTACATACAAAAGGCTTATAATTATGTACTATAGAAAAAAAAGAGACCCGCGGGGATAGACGGCCCTGGGTTTTTCATGAAGAGAGTGAAACCTCAAACGGGTCTCGAAAAACCCCCGAACCCTAACATTGCTAGCGAGGGGAGAATTTTATTACCCAAGTGGAAATTCGTCCCAATAAAGGATTGAACTCACAACCTTGGAGTGCCAAAGAGACGTGTTTACCACTAAACCACAAACTCCAAACTCCTTGGCAATTATGTTTCTATTATGTACTATAGAAACATACCAGGAATGAGGAGCTGCTGCGACTGGGTTTGGGCATTTTGTTTCAGTACATATATATGTATGGAAGGACCACACATGTGCACATGACACATCACTTAAGTTGTACGTAGTATATGTAGCTCTCTCGCTACATCTGGCCCACTTCAATCTCATTCTCATATGCTATATATTTGTCATGCACTTGTAAACAGAGATGATATGGCACTGACTCGGCACGGAAAATGTCATTTCAAAGCTGACGGTGGCCTCAGGTGCAGCAGGCAACTGGCGTAGTAGGACCGCAAGGTCAAATGACAGACAGACAAATAGAGTCTCACGGATCCGCCACAGAAAGAATCGTGTCAGAACACGTCAAATACCCGTGACAGTGAGGCTGTGACCTTGCCCATGCGCAGTGCGAAGAGGAGCTTTTCCAGCATCAACAAGTGCGACATGGAGTAGAATCACTTGTCGCCGGTCGCAGAACGGGATCAGATCACGAGGCCGCATGGTTCCAAATCACCATTTTCCGGCCGTCGAACTGCTACCGCCGTGCGCGCAGACAAACAGCAGAGCAACTGCATTGCACTGCACACAAGGCGGCTTCTTGGACAAACCTAGTTCTCAGTAAGACCCATGTTGCACAACATTTCCACAAGCTGGGAAATAATAGAGGTAGAGTATAACAGTTACAGTGCATTGCCTGCGTTGTTCAAGGGACCGTTGTGCAGTGCAACCGTGTAGAGCTCATTATATATCCACCATCCAGCAATGCAAAAAGTGCGGCAACAAATCAAACTGGTACGGAATTTAATTTACATAGCTAAAATTATTATCTCTAGGGCAGAAAATATGGGGGTTATTTACAGTTGGGAACCTGAAACACTATATGGTTCTGTGGAGCCGCTGCTGCAGCAGCTCAACAGCATTCTTCTGAGTTCTGAGACTCTGCGTGCAAAAAATGGGTTGGGACTTGGGAGGGGTAAAGGAATGACCAGACTGAGCAGCTAAGGAACGGGCAAGCAAGGTTACTGGCTTACTGCCACGTGCCAAGAGCATCAAGCCACTACTGCTCGTCTCCTATTACTAAACAGGCGTGATACAATGTGCGAAACTTGCTAATCTATTATGTTAGCTGCCAAACCCGAACGGTGATTTGCTTCTGCTGCCACCTTCCCCATACTGCTCATTCCATTTTCTTAGTTCGTTCATGCTTGTTGCATCAAAAGCAACAGATGGGCTTACCTGTTTTAGGAGAAACAATCAGATCTGAGATACATATATATCCTGTGAAAGATCTGCACATGGTGAAGATACAAAGAGTTTACAATACCTTGACTTTTGCTTGCATAAAGTCATCCAACTTAAGTGCCCTTAATAAAGTTTTCATGCTACCCATGTTTCCCTAAGAAAAGATGGCAAAAAATATGAGCAAACTTGCAGTGCGCAAACCATGTTCATGCTGATGAACTAGAATGCAAGTAAAAATCTCGGAAATTAAGAAGAAACTACCTTATTTTCTTGTTCTAGAAGTTCATGAACTGGCCTATATGCTGCAGCTATGCATAGATTCTGCAGAAACGGCATAACATGAGTCCACACACAGGAAAACAAAAGCCATTAGACTTTTGGGATGCTAGGAGGAAGATCACAAGAGTGATGTAAGGGCTTCAGCATAGTACCTTTAAATCACTGCCAGAGTAACCTTCAGTTGCATTAGCAACCTCATCAAATCTAAAACCAGATTCTAGGTTCTCTTTGGCAAGTAGAACTTTTAGAATTTTCATCCGATTCTGTGTGTCCGGAAGGTCAACTAATATCCTATAAATTGATTGAACAATCATCACTTTACTAAGTCGAGGAAGCTCTTTTTTTTTTGAACGTAAGCAAGCTCATTTTTTTAATGAGCAGATGCAGATCTTACCTCCTAGGTAAACGTCGTATTACCGCATCATCTAGATCAAATGGGCGGTTAGTTGCGCCAAGAATAAGGATCCTTTGGTTCTCTTTGGACCTTAGACCATCCCAAGCTGCCATAAATTCATTTCTCATCCTTCTCGTTGCTTCGTGCTCAGATGCAGAACCTCTTGCACCAAGTAAGCTGTCGACCTGTCATTATTAAATCGAAATAGTATTTGAACAAGGAGGTGGCTATGGAAATGCAACTAAGAAAGAATGATGGAAACCCTCAGGATATCCTCAGAACACTAACAGCCATTTTACTGCATTGAATCAAAGTAAAACCTACCTCGTCCACAAATATTATAACAGGGGCCAGTCTACTAGCAAAGGAGAAAAGGGCCTTGGTGAGCTTCTCACAATCTCCAAACCACTGTTAACAGAGATAGATGGACAAAGTAAAATGTTGTGAAGCAACATCATTGTATACTCAGGCTCTATTATTTGAAATTTCCTGAAATCCAAGAGTTTCTGTTTGCGGTATCTATTCCATGCACAGAGGCAAGTTAACCAGCAAAAAAAAGGGTGACATGGAAAATGTAGATGGTAACACTGCCTGCAGCTAATTAGGAGCTAGAAGAGATAACCATCATAGCAGTAGCACATGGAAGACTAACATAGACCATATGGCAAACATAATGGCTATGACCAATGACACATAGGATCATCTCCAATGAAGTAAGCTGACAACAGCAAAATTCTAGAGTGACTGGTGACTGCAGGGTAAGACTGGCTGAATGGGCCCAAATCTCTTCAGGGTATTCTGAAGGGCAGTACAACAACGCACGGTTGCTGAGGCCTTAGAGCAGATTGGTGTCCAAAGTGATCTTACTGTGCAAGTCCAAGTTGAGTATTCAGTTAGAGGCCTTATAAGCAGTAGCATAAGACCTGGTGGAGGTCTTATCTCTTCAACAGGATATACTCCTGACCAACATTATTTGAGGTATACTCAGTCCAGCAGTTACACAAGCAAGTCGGCAATCGGCATACATGCTCTTTTTCCTTGGCTCTATCAAGTCCGTGCCATGGAAAAGACTTTGGAAAGAATGTGCTCCCCAGCGCTGAAATTTTTTTGTGTGGCTGGCTATTAACAAACATTGTTGGACTGCAGACCGACTCAGCATAACCTTCCACAGTCCACACCCGGTTGCCTGTCCCTTGTGTGATCAAGCTGAAGAGACAATTCGACACCTACTGATGTCATGTGTCTTTGCTCGACAAATCTGGGCGTTTATCCTCCAAAGGATAGGACTTGTCGTCATTGTGCCAGACCCTACTGCTGGGCATTTCTTCACCTGATGGTACAAAGCTTCTCAGAGAATTCCTAAAGATTTCAGAGAAGGGCTTAATTCTCTAATCATTTTAGTGGAGTTGTGCCTCTGGAAACACAGGAATGACTATCTTTCATGGTGCAGCTCAACCAGGCACCGAATCGGGTTTCCCAATAGTGCTGCAAGAAGTCGCCAATGATGTACCATTTGGTGTTTGGCAAGGGTTGCATCACTCCAGGATTTGCTTCTAAAGTCGCTTGTCCGGATACCAAATAATGTACCCTTTCTCCTTTCATGCTAGATCGCTGTCTTAGTGTGGCAAGCAGGTGTGTTCGTGGGAGTGTTTGGGGTTAGTGTTGAGATTTATTCCTGATCTTCCCCTGCATTTCATTTCTTCTTCTTAATAAGATACCGTACCACACATCTCTCCTGCGTTCAGAAAAACAAAAGCTATGCCATTGCTCTATAGCTTTGAGTAAATTTGATAAAGTAGAAAAAAGACTAATTATGCAAAGCAAGTATCTATAAATTACTGAATACCACAAAATTGCGCATGGCTGTATGTGAAACAAATGAAAAACCTCACAGATAATATCAAATTGATACACCGTCGCCATTCAGATCAGTCCTCACGGCCAACATGACTCATCAAACCATACAAAAAACAGCTAAATACAAATAAAACTACCTTTGATGTGAGAGTAGAACCAGTTACACTTATAAAATTTGCTCCAGCTTCTGTTGCCAGTGCCTTTGCCAAAAGTGTTTTTCCTGTTCCAGGAGGCCCAAAAAGCAATATACCTTTGCATGGCTGAACCAAAGTCATCAGAGAAAAGAAAAAAAAATGCCATGGTGAGCATACGCAATAATGAAAAAAAGGTGCAAATTTTCACATCTCATAAAAGGGAAGTACATCTAACTAGGCTATGTTGATTTTGAAGCAAAGGCGGAATTTTATTTTCTTTTTTTTTGAGTAAATTACAAGATTCCAAGGCTGGTTTGAGAATGGACTTAGGCGACTTGGTTTGTAACTTCATATGGTGAGTCAAGTTCTATAATAGCATATTAGGGTCTTTTTATCCATTGCAAGTTGACGTGCAAGTATGCAGCTAGTGTAGAAACTTGTTCCAAATTATCAGAATTCAGGTGAAGGCATATATATTATACTAATATCAGTGTTGTAGACTGTAGAAATGGATGCAGTAATACAGTGCTGTTTTCTTCCCTAGAATATTATTTCCATGTTAAGCTACAGAGTGGCAATTTTATGGGAAGTGTTATGGCCATGAGCCAGGTCCATGCAATAGAATGTAAGATACCCCTTCGAAGAAGTCTAAGATGGTTTATATACTCGGCAAATGGCAAAAAAACCCAGTGCACTATCAGAATCCCAAATTCATAAAGAAAACAATACCCTTAACAGGTTCCCGTGTGAGAAAAGCTCTGGTCTCCTCATTGGAAGAGTAACAAGCTCATCCAATGTCTTCTTGACATCCTCAAGAGCACCAATATCATCAAACTTGACTCCAATTTCATTGGGAGGTACAACTGCTGAAATGAAATTACGTTCATACTCATCTTTTGCCAAAATCTGCAGTGAGGACACTTTTTAAGGTTGGATGGTATCACAGTATAAAAGTCTTGCAAGTAAGGAAAAGAAAGTCTTCCTACAATGGAAAAGCTAAATTAATCGAACACCAGAACTAAAGCTACCTTCATGTTTTCGGATGCCTTCTTATATGAAGTCTCCCGCTCCTTCAACCTCCCAATGGCTAGATCCAGACTTGAAAAGGAAAAGGGAAAATAAACAACAGCGTTAGTGCCTAGCCAAGAAAGATGCCTGAATGCCATGACCGTTGAGGCATTGATACACTACCTTTCACGAGGAATGATCAGCCTTTCACTCTTTATGGAAGGATTAACTGCTGATGATAAATAGTGATTCCTAGCCCATCCAATAACCATCTCTGCTTCTGAAATCGACAATAGAAACATATGCATTAAGAACTGGATCTGCTTCTGGTCACACTTAATGATCGAGTCCATACTCAATAACTGACTGATTATGTACTCGTCAGCTACAGTTTGTTGTGGTCAGTGTTCAGTGGAAATCACAGCCGATGTTTTCAGTTAGAAGAATTATAAATAAGAATGCATACCACCAGGATGGTAAAAAAAGTAATTCCAACCAAATTTATTTAGGTCAAAGATAATCCATTCCAAAGCAAAATATGATCACCAGGAATATAAGTGATCTTGATAACCAATTCTTCAGGCCAAAACATATCATATGAATGAAAATATGGTTCCAGAGACCATACTTTGTTTTGTCAAAGTGATACCCTCTGACTCCACATGTACAAGATCCTCACATGAAAGTCCATGTTCTTCGAGTACCTGTATTTATCAATCATGACATAAAGCAGGTGCTCAGGGAAGCAATACTAATCATATACTACATGTAGGCCAAGAAATGGAAATTAATTGAGGACTGAATTTAGTGATTAAATCTCAGAAAGCAATGCCAAAACCTTGTGCAACTCTAAAAGGTTATGCCTTGAAATGATTATTTTTCTGTCCTCCTCGATTTGGCTATTGAAAACTCTCAGCTGCTCATCATCCTGAACATTGAATAGATAAATATAAGTGTAGACACAGCTGAAGTTCTAGTGGCATTATTCGCTAGGAGAGTGTGCAGCAAATTATTGAGCACCAACAGTAATTGATGCAACAAAACATAGGATATACCATAATCAGATGTCATCAGACCAGCAAAGTCAATGTGGCACACATCAACAGTTGAAAACAAGGTACTAATAGAATTCAACATACCTTTGGAGGAGGGATAAAGAATCTATTTTTGAAAAGCTTCGTTAAATCACTGGACCTTGAAGGTTTCTGTTCTTTTAGGACGGCATGCAACCGTGCTATCTGAAAATATACATTTCAGATTAATAGCGAGTTAAAGCACTGCTGTTGCAATCCACCATGCAAAACAAACTCTAAAATATAGTGCTAAGAAAGAAAGGTACCAAGACCAGTTTGAATTTTAAAAGAAGCAGTCTATAGAAGGTTGTACAACAAAGTGGGCAAGGACACAATCGGAGGATCCATCATTGTTTCGTTTTTATCTATTTTGCCTTTACTGGCAAAACTACAGTTCAATAATTGTCAGCGGGCCGTTAAGTATTCGTTGCTCTAAAAGTTGCACTTGGAATTGCAGCGGCTTTTAAATTGCATTTCTACTTTGTTCCTGACTAAGTAATCCTGCTGGTCACAATAAGGTGTTATGATAAAAGCCCAGCTTGGACTCACCCAAGCTATAAGCATAAATGGGCATTGCTTTTGTGTTTCTTCCAAAACAAGCATGGTACTAGGCCAAGCAAAATGATGTCAAGCCTGCATTAGCACTAAATTATCAATGACAATCTACTGTAAGTAAATATGCCATTACGCTAATAATATGGCTGCCATGAAAAATAAACAGAGCTTAACATATTATTCAGCAGAATAGGTTAAGCAACATAAACATGATAAATTGTTACTAATTTGGTTCCCACCATGATTTTCTATCATTTCTAATATTAAAACCATAAGCAGTAAATGGACAAACTAAAGGAAGTTAGGAACATGAAGAATCAAACATATACAAAAGACTGGAAGAATAAATGTTTTCTGGACAAGCTGCAACAGGGAAGGATCAGAAAAGAAGCATATATCTTCTTTATCAAGATAGTTAAAAATTTACCAGCCCAGGGACACGAGACATAGTATGGAGCACCATTGTCTTCAGTTTCTGTATTCATGCAAAACTAACATAAGAGCCAACAAAAAGAAAATACAACAACAATAAAAGAATGCAAGCAGGTAGAGCTACGGAAGCTTACATCGCTTACAGGTTCTACATCCTCAGATGCTTCTGTTGATGCCTCCACTATGTTTTCCCCGCATATCCATACTAAAGGTCCAGTAAGCTGGTCAAACATTTCCTCTACCTTTTCAACAAATTCTCTCTGTTTTGATCCTGGAACTGCTCTAGACAGCCACTGGGAACTGTCTGGAAAGTACACAATCGCTGGTTGTAGAGATTGCAGTACCTATTTTCGAAACAAAAACATCACAAATTCACAATATAGGTAAGTTTATTAAGTGAATAATGAGGAAAGAAACATGTGTGTCTTTTCAAAATGTACAACACACTGAGTGATCAAATCTGTGAAGAAAATGCAAGTTATATACAAAACAATTATTGTATGACAAAATACCTCACAAAGTGCTTCCATTGCGATATGCCAATCTTCTGCCTGAGTATCATGGTCATGCACGATATCCTGAGCTAGAAGTACAAAAAGAAAACAATGCTAAATTGCATATTTTTTCAAATTGAATATAGTGAAATGGATGCTTGGTACTGGAAGCATACTGTCAACCCAGTAAACTGTTGGTTTAGCATTTTGCTCGTTGTTTGCTTCATCTTTGTTACCATCATCCACCTCAGGAGGGTCAAATATAACAGCCACTTGGTCACCATTGATCTCGCACACCTCTCCACGCTGTCCATTTGATAAAGTTCTACAATTATAACAATTAGAAGAATGCTCAATTATAAAGGATAAAGATTGTACTTATGAATATTGAGAGATAGTACAACATCCCCATTGGCAAACACTCTAGCATGCAATATAAGGAAATGTTGGAGTATGTGTGTTGGCCCATGTACTCTATCTACTTCTACCACCCTTATAGGGTTGGGAATAATTGAGCACTCATTTACATGGTATCAGGTTAGGGTTAGATTTTCTTCTCTCCTTCCTCTCTCCCTACCGGCCACCGCCAAGCCGCCACCACCGCCACGCGGCCATGGCTGGCCCGCCGCTGCCTCCCCCCTCCTCCTCTGCCTTCCCTCCTCTCTCCCCTGCGCCCAGGTCGACTGGCGCCGCCAGCACTCCTCCCGCGTGCGGTACCCGCCCGGCCTGGGCCTCCCGCCCGCTGCTGGTGTGACCGCCGCCGGAGCTTCGCCCGCTGCTGGCGCCCTGGCCGTTGCTACCCTTGCCGCCGTAGCCACGAGGGCCGAGGTGGTTCTGGCCGCCGGGGCTACGCCTGCCCCCGACGCCATGGTCGGTGCTGCGGCTGTGGCCCCTGGCTCTCCACCGGCCCATGCTGTCCTTCCTCCCGGCACCACCGACCCACCGCTGCCGGCCGCCACCTCCGCCATCGTCGGTCTTCCCGGGGGGTCCGGTGGCCCCCGGCTCCTTCCAGGGTGGCCATGCCATCTACCCGGCCCCGGGTGCGACGGTCCCATGTGCCATCGCCGCTGGTGAGCAGCCCAGTCGCTGCCGGGATCGCTGCGGCGGACTCCGTCCTCACCGAGGCCCTCCTCGCTGCCAAGACTGCGGCCAGCGGTGGCTCAGGAGCATGTACGCACGGCTGCCCTCACTTGGGAGCGTGAAAGCGCCGTGGCTGCTGCTCTTGCTCGCCGGGGTGGAGCACCACCTCTCCGTCTCCGCCGACCGGCAGCCCTACCTCGACTACACTGAAGCTTCCCGTCCACTCAGATGATCTCCCGGCCGGATCTGGCCGATCCGATGGTCGCCCAGCTCCACCTCCAGGCCGCTGGTGTCTAGAACATCAGGGCCCTGGTCCCGGTCATCCTTGACCCCACGTCGTCTTCCTACGGGCGATGGCGGGACCTGGTCCTCCTCGCCCTCCGACGCTACGCCCTGGATGACCACATCCTCCTTGACACAGGGCGTGGCTCAGACCCTGGCGTGGCAGCGTCTCGACAGCGTCGCCCTGTCCTAGGATCTTCGGGACCCTCGACCTCGACCTCCAGTACATCGTCCGGACCCACTGTGGCGGCGCGCGTCAGGTCTGGCTAGCACTCGAGGGTCAGTAAGACCGTACCCATGCTAAGATAAAGGTTGGATAGCTAATATGCAGTCAAACATGTGGTAGCATGCCTGCCAGACACAACTGACATGTATTCATCAGCTTTCACCAGCATTACTGACAGGGGCAGATAGAGGGAAGGGCTGAGGGGACCAAACACCTCATATGGTAGGGTAGGTGAACCTCTCCTATGTACACGCACTTTCACCATATAGTTCAGTGAATTTTTTTATTCTACCCTTTAGTAGTTCATTATAAGCCCACCTCCCCCTCATTCGCAATGTTTACAAGCCAGACTAATCGGTTCCTTGGACCCAATTAGGCATTTCTACCCAATCAAATTTACCAGAAAACTGGTTGTCAATTAGTCACGACTAATCGTTCAATTAGGAGTAGGACAACTAGTTTGCAAGGGGTGAAAATGCATGGGCAAATTTATGCACACAAGATCACTAGTGTGTGTGCACCTCTCACCCTACATAACTAATCTGGGTGCATCCATGTTTCTGCTCGAGCCTGCTGCTTCAAATGCATAAACACAGCCCACACATTAAAAGGTCAATCAGATGGAAACAAAGATTATACAAAGTCTCATATTACACCAAGCTATATATACATATTTCAAGCACCATAGATCCTTGAACCAACGTGACCTAGACAGATTCAAAGAGTGGCAATGAAAAGTATTTCAAAAAAAAAAAAAAACAAGTGGCCATAAAACTAAAGTGAGGATAACATAGTTTCGAATAGGTACCTATGATCTGCTTCAACAACCACTGATGTCCCAACATACTTGACCCTGTCTCCTGAAAATAATAATGAGAAAGGACTAAGTTTCGGCTATGCCTTCATTCAAAGCTCTGTTGGTTAGCATATTAGTGTCAATAGCCACTTGAAGAGTCTAGAGCCCTTCAGGCTACTGCCGTGCGTCATGAAGGAACATAAGACTCAGTTTGCATGTCCTGAGTCAGTTGGCTCCAGAGGTATTCTCACGGCTTCACTCCAGTAAACACAAGCACGTTAGCTAGCTCTTAGACTTTTATGTTGCATCTCCGGCTCACATGTAAGTTGTATAAATAGATATGAATGAGATTAATACAGCTGTGCTTTGCAACCCAATCTCCTTCATGGTATCAGCTTAATTGCGATCTATTCCAGATCCTTCCACTGCTCTCCATCTCCCTGTGGCGCAGAGTACCTCTGCTTCCGACACCTCTAGCTCCACCACCAGCCCCTTCGTGACTGCTGCCCCCTTTGCGATGAACACCACTGCGACACACCTCATCAACATCTGCTTTCATGTGCCCACCACGCTGGATCTTGTGGAGTCCAACTACAAGCAGATAAACACATTCTTGGACCCCACCTTCCGCAAGCTCGGTTTCATCGACCACGTCAATGGCACCGTCGAAACTCAATCCGTCTTGAGGACACCAAGTAGCTGCAGATTGATGACTACATTGTTTCCTAGCTGTACACCACAGTGACACTAACATCATGAGTATCGTCTTACAGACCTGCATCAACGCCTTCTCCCTCTAGACAGCAATTCACAACCTCTTCCTCAACATGTCATCATCGGTAAACGGATTTTTCAAAACAAGCTCCATCGGAAAGGCTCTCTTGATCGCCACAAAGTTCAACAACATGCCGGCGTCGACTCCGATCAAACTTTTTTCTCCAGCTGTCAAGCCGGTATCCATATGTGTGGTGTGGTGCTGCACATTGCAGCTTCCTGGCACTAGCCTATCTGTTAAGGCCCATATGCTATAGGACCATGACGCCCATGATATCATCTATATTTTGGCATTCCCATTAGTGCGTAGTTATCTTCTCTAATTCCCAAGGTCAGTAACATGGAATCATAGCAATGATTAGGGTTAGACTAATTAATCCAACCACGATCCAATTTAGCCCTCCCATCGAGGGCTTCTCTATTTCAGTCGCTCGTCACGGCCCGTGTCGCCTCGTCCGCAAGGGGGCCATGCGGCCTGCCGCAGCCCCTTACATCGCCGCCCGTTGCAGCACATCATCCCCCGTCGCGCCGCCGTCGTCGCCTACCAAAGTCACTGCCCGTCGCAGCGCCGGTCGTCGCCCGTCACGGTCACCACCCGTCGCGGCGCCCATCGTCCCCTATCGCGGTGGACGCCCGACGTCGCCTGTCGCGGCACCTATCGTCGCCGGTCGCGGCTCCCATCCCCGCCCGTTGTGACTCCTACTGCCCGCCTCTTCTGTCGCCACCTTCTTGCGGCCTGTGCGGACTCTCCCGTCGCCGCCCAGCCCACCATTGTGTCCCGCGACGCAGCCAGGACCGCGTCTCTCTGTATGCACGGTGTGGGACTTTGCGCCTCTGTTGCTGCTCCGTTGTCTGCTCGTGGAACTTTGCAGCTATGTGCACTGCTGCTGTGGAGGTCTTCTGCTGATTGTTCTTCTGCTGACCAGAGTAGCAGATCCTCCACAGTGTACAGTGTGTAGTTCCTCCTCTTCTGTAGTAACTGATATCTACTTCTGTGCTATATTTTGGTTCAATACTAGAATTTTCAACATGTCCCAGACTCCCAGATCAATGCTATTGTTATCAATGTCACTCTAGATGGTCAGATTTGTCCGGAGTGGGTCTTCTCAGTTGAAACTGCTTTGCGGGGCTATGGTTTACTCCCTCACTTGACTGATGACAAACCTGAGCTTAAGACTGATCATAGCAATGCTGCTGCTGTTAAGGATTAGGAAACTCATGATGGGAAAGTGATGGCTGCTGGGTCAATAGTACTAAACAATCTATGATTACGAGTCTTCGTAGGTTTAAAACAGCCAAGGGCATATGGAATAATTTAAAGGCACGCTATGTTCAGGACAGTGGTGCTCTTTTACACACTCTCATGCAGCAAACTCATGTCCCTGAGCAGCATGATATGTCTATTGATGAGTACTAGTCTGCTTTTGATCGTCTGATGGGTGCTTTGACCTCCATGGTACCTGAGTGTACTGCCAATCCATGTCCAACCCACCAGTTCATTGAGAAGTTTCTTACATATACATTTGTTATGGGAGTACAGACTGAATATGATTCTCTTCGTACGCGACTACTTCAAAGTTCTTCTACCCTCCCCATGTCACATGCTTTATCTGACTTACTTGCCGAAGAGACTCGTCTTAAGTCTATGTCTATGGCTCCTGGTTCAGGCTCTCACAGTGTGTTGGCTGCTTCTCAAAGGGTCGGTGCACCCCAAGGCCTCATCTTTAGTGCCCTGTAAGCATTGTGGAAAGACCAATCATATTTCAAAGAATTGCTTTTCTCAGCATCCAGATTAGTTGGCTGATTTTCGTGCACGTTGTGCTGCTCGTGACCGTGGTACTGGTTCCACTCCTAAAAGCTCAGTGTCTGTTGCAGCTGCTTCACCTGCCATTGCTCCGTCATCATCCTGGGTTCTTGACTCAGGGCCTCCTTCCACGTGACATCTGATGAGTCTCAGTTAGCTTCTTCCAAGCCGGTCATAGATGGTGCCTCCATTCAAACCGCTAACGGTGCATCTTGTCACATTACTCATCAAGATTCTCTTTGCAATTCTCGTTTTACAGTCCCTAATGTTTCTTTTGTACCTCAGTTGTCTATGAATCTTTTGTTAGTCGGACAAGTTGCCGATCACAATTGCTTTGTCGGATTTGATGACCCATCTTGTTTCTGGCCATCGCTGTAAAGGCGCTCCTAGCCCCTACATTATGGATAGCTTGCGCCTTCCTACATCCACCATGTCTCTAGCTCGTGTGTCTTCCATTGTATCAGCCTCCGCTTCGTCGTTAGCCCGGTGGCATCATCGTCTTTGTCACCTCTGTGGGTTAGGTTTGTCTACCTTAATACAGTCAGGCTGTTTAGGTCATACATCTATCGAGTCTACTTTTCATTGTAAGGGTTGGGATGGCGGCGGCGGGGCCAATCGAGCCCTAGGGCCCTCGCGACACTAGATCCGCGTGGTAGAAGGCGCGGCGACGTCGACCATGGAGGCGGAAGACGAGGACGACGGCCGCGGAAAATGGTGGCGCCGACGACGACCGTGGAGGCTCCCGGCCTAGACAAAGACGACGGCGGTTGCACTAGACATGGCCGGCCGGATCCGAGCACCGAGATGTGAGGTAGAGGGGACCTAGCGAAAGCCTTGCCCCATAGGTGCCGCTCCTAGCTCCCTAGAGGTGTCGTCTAGGGACCTCTTCCCCCTCACGTGCGCGTCGAAGGAGCTTGGCCGCCATGGCAGCTGCATGAGACGTCGGTGACGTCGACAACCGTGGAGGCTCTCGGCCTTGGAAGACGAAGATGGCGGCACTTGCGCGGCCCATGGCTGGCCGGATTTGGGCGTCGGGTTGCGAGGTGGAAGAGACCCGAAGAAAGCCATGCCCATGTGGGTGGACAGCGCTGACACCTGCGAGTGCCGCCCCTACCTCCTTGGAGGTGTCATCCAAGGTCCTCCCCCACCTCCCGTACACGTTCGGAGGCTTGGCCACCATGATAGCAGCGGAAGGTGCGTAGTAGAGGAGTTACGTTAGTAGAGGGGTTCTTTAGTAGAGGGGTCTTTAGTAGAGTTGTTGTTGATGTGTTTTGTTGTTCTTGTGTGCATCATTGTAAGCTGGTAACACCGGCATGATTAAGCTTTCTATAAAGCCGGGTGAAAACCTTTCTCGAAAAAAAAATACAGCTCCCATATTCATCTGGTGTTCCTCACTCTGCTAGAAAGTTTGATCTTGTTCACTCAGATGTTTGGGGCCTTGCTCCTCTTGTTTCCAAAGGTGGGCACAAATACTATGTCATTTTTATTGATGATTACTCTCACTATACTTGGATTTACTTTATGAAACATTGCTCCCAGTTAAGCTCCATTCTATCAGTCTTTGTTCACATGGTTCACACTCAATTTTCTACTCCAATCAAAGAATTTTCGCTCAGACTCTAGTGGTGAGTATTTATCTGACGCTTTTCGTCAGTTTTTGGCCTCCGAAGGTACTCTAGCTCAGCTATCTTCTTCTGGGGCTCATGCTCATAACGGAGTTGCTAAACATAAACACCGTCATCTCATAGAAACTATTCGCACTCTTTTGATATCCTCTTTTGTTCCTTCTCATTTTTGGGGTGAAGATGTTTCTACCGCAGCCTGCCTCCTAAATAGACAGCCATCATCTAAGCTCTATGGTAAATGTCCTGGTGAAGTACTTTTTGGTACTCCAAGATATGATAATCTTTGAGTCTTTGGATGTACATGCTATGTCTTGCTTGCACCTCGTGAGCGGACTAAATTGACTACACAATCTGTTGAGTGTGTTTTTCTAGGGTCTAGTCTTGAGCACAAAGTTTATAGGTGTTATGATCATTTTCCTCGTTGCATTCGCATGTCACGTGATGCGACCTTTGCTGAAGATCGTCCTTTCTTTTATAACCCTCTACACATTCTTCATATTCTCCCACGGAGTCCACCTCTTTTATGAGGCTCCCTCATTTTTCATCCATTGATCATGCTCCTTCGGTATCACCACCAGCCACTACACCCACTCCTGTTGTTCCTATTTCCATCACGCTACCTTCCAATATGCCACCTCCACCTACTCCTGCACCACCTTCACATTATTTTTCTAAACCACTTTGGCCAGTCTTGATACTACTGTTGTTAATGATTCCACTAACATTGATGAGTCAGATATTGTTCCTGAAGAGTTACAGGTTAGTCAGTGATACAATCTAAGAGAGGAACCCTCGTGTTAATATTGTTGTTGCTAAGCCATCCACTTATCACGAAGCTTCTAGTATTATGGATGGCGGCTTGCTATGTCTAAGGAGTTGGCTGCCTTGATCTTACGTGCGCTTGCGATCTTGTTCCACTACCACCACACGCCATACCTATTACCTCCAAATGGGTGTTCAAAATTAAGACCAAGTCTAATGGCTTTATTGAACATTATAAAGCTCGTCTTGTTGTTGGAGGTTTTCAGTAGGCTCAAGGATGGGATTATGATGAGACATTTGGCTCATGTTGCTCACATAACCATTGTTCGCACTTTGGTTGCGATGGCTGCCTCTTCCTCATGGAGTATATCTCAGATGGATGTTAAAAATACCTTTCTTCATGGCAATCTACACGAGGAAGTTTATATGCATGCACCTCCGGGTGTTGATGCCCCCCTAGGATATGTATGTCGCCTTTGTCGTGCTCTATATGGTCTGAAGTAGGCCCCTCGTGCTTGGTTTGAGCGCTTTGTGTGTTATATGAACTGCTGATTTTCACCTAGTGATCATGATCCTGCTCTGTTTATTCACATCACACATCTCACCATGGTTGTACTCTGCTTCTTCTCTATGTTGATGATATGTTAATCACAAGTGATGTAGAACACATTTCTCATGTGAAGAAGCAACTTAGTGAGCAATTTTAGATGTCAAATTTGGGCCCCCTTAGTTATTTCTTGGGTATTGAGGTGTTGTGCTCTGCAAAGGGATATTACCTTTCTCAATCGATTAATCCAAATATATTCAAGACCTTATTGACCGTTCTGGTCTTAAGGACACTCGAACGGCTGCAACACCCATGGATCTTCACCTCCAGCTTCGATCTACAAATGGCTTGCCTCGAGGATTCCTTTCATCATTGGCATATTGTGGGCAGCCTCGTTTACCTCACTGTTACTAGGCCTGATATTGCTCATGTAATCCACATTTTGTGTCAATTTGTCAGTGCTCCTACTTCAGTTCATTACGGCCATTTGCTTCGTGTACTACGATACTTAAGGGGGACATCATCCAAGTGTCTATTTTATGCTTCTGCTAGTCCGCTTCAGCTTCATGCTTACTCGAACTCCACTTGGGCGAGTAATCCAACCGATCGTCACTCTATTACTAGTTATTGCCCTTCTTGGTTCCTCTCCTCTTGCATGGAAATCCAAGAAGCGGGTCGTTGTATCTCATTCTAGCATAGATGCAAAACTGCGGGCACTTACCACTACCACCTCAGAGATTGTGTGGCTTCGATGGTTGTTGGCTGATTTTGGTGTTTCTCGTGATACCCCTAGACCTCTATGTGACAATACTGGGGCAATACAGATTGCCGATGATCCCTTGAAACATGAACCCACAAAGCATATTTGAGTTGATGCCTTTTCTACTCGGTCTCATTGTCATCAGAATACAATTGCTCTTCAGTACGTGCCTTAAGAGCCACAAGTTGCAGATTTCATTACTAAAGCACAAACTCAAGAGCAACATTGGCTTCACTTGCTCAAACTCAATGCTTCAGACCCTCCGCTTCTAGCTTGAGTTTGAAGGGGGGTGTTAAGGCCCATATGCTATAGGGCCATGATAACATCTATGTATTTGCATCCCCATTAGTAGGGTAGTTATCTTCTCTAATCCCCAAGATCAGTAACACTATCAACCAGTTAATAATCAAGATTGTCATCTTGCAGATGTCGTAGCGGGTGTTCTGCCAACAACCAGCTGGATTCATTGATGCAAACTATCACGTTTGCCTCCTTTACAACTCGTTGTATGACCTCAAGCAAGCTCCACGTGCTTGGTATGAGAGATTTGCAAGTTTCTCAAGCATATTGGCTTCAAGGCGACCGTGTACGATACCTCCATGTTCATGCTTCCCCATGGTAATGACTTGGCTTACCTACTGTTATATGTCAATGACATTGTGCACACCACGTCATGGGCTATTTAACTATTGTAAGGAAGGCGAGCAATGCTTTGCCATCCTTAAAATGGCAATAACATATTTGCCATTCCCGTATAAAAATAGCTAACTATTTGCCATTTTGGCCTACGTGGCAGGCCAAGGAAGCCATCCACGGTGGCAAAGGCAGGGAAAAAGACACACATGCCCCTGCCTTATCTCTTCCTCTCTCCCCTTCTCCCACCGACGTGTAGGCCCAGGTGTGCAGAGGCTTCTTCTTCCTCAGGACAGGGTGGAGGGCGGCGGGCTTGGCCTCCTCTCCCACAGCCGGTACTCGGCGTCGGCCTCCGCGCATGGCTGCCTGCTCGCCTTCCCCGCCCGTGCTCGCCTTCCCCGCCACGCATGGCCGCCCGCGCCATCCCCACCGCGCCGGTCGCCCGCGCTCGCCTTCTCCGCCGCGCGGCCATGGCCGCCTGCGCGCGCCTTCCCCGGAGAGGCTGGGGACGGGAAGGGAAGCAGAGGCCGGCGCGGAGGCCGCGCGCGCAGGCGGGCGTGGCGAGTGGGGGCGACGGTGGGCATGGCTGGCGGTGCGCGTGGTGGGCGGGGGCCTCAGCGACGGGACGACGGCCGGGCGCGGGGACGGCGGCATCGCGGGGACGACGAGGACGCTCTGGGACGGAGAGGGTAGCGGCCGCGGACAGGAAGGGAAGCAGAGGCCGGCGCGGAGGCCGCGTGGGGGCAACGGTGGGCATGGCCGGCGGTGCGCGTGGTGGGCGGAGGCGGCGGGCGTGGCTGGCGCCTGGTGGGGTGGTGTGGAGGGGGCGGGACCAAGGAAGGAGCGAAAGGTTGAAGATGAAACTGCGATTGGGCCCCACCTGTCAGCGGCTGTTAGGAGAAGGGGCATTCATGTCTTTTCCTCTGCCTTTGCCACCGTGGACGGCTGACGTGGGCAGCCAGATCAGCAAAAGTGGCAATTACTTAGCACATTGCTCCATCAAATGGCAAATACGTTAGTGCCATTCTAACAATGGCAAATGGCTACGGATGGCAAATGGTTAAATATCCCCCACGTCATTAAGCACACTCCTACAACACATCACTCGAAAACTGAGTTTGCCATGAAATATCTCAATCCACTTAAGGTCTTTCTTGGCATCCAAGTATGTCGCATAACTGACGGCTTCTTTCTTAGTCAAGAACAATATGTTGAAGAAGTGTTTGAGCACGCTAGCATGGTCAATTGCAAGCCAGTATCCACACCAATTGACACAAAACCGAAATTTTCTAGAGGTCACGGGTTCAAGTCGTGAAACAGCCTCTTGCATAGATGCTGGGAAATGCTGCGTATAATAATCCCCAAAGTGGGTCCAACCCTTCCCCAAACCCGACACAATTGGGAGCTCATGCACTAGGGCTGTCCTTTATGGCAAACCATCCACTAATCCTAGTTTCTACAGGAGCTTCACCGGGCATTATAGTACTTGACATTGACAGGAGGCCTAATCTCGCAGACGCTATGAAACATACTTTTTACACATGCACTCTCCATGTCATGAGCATTGGAAATTAGTCAAGAAGATTCCTTGCTATGTTCGTAGCACTAATCATTTATGAACTTCAGCTCCGAGCTTCTTCCTCCACTCGAGCTATTCTCATAGCTTGACCTCTGTAAACACGAGAATGGTAGCTAGCCCTTAGATTTTTGCCTCTGCGGCTCATATGTTACTTATATAAATAGATATGAATGAAGTGGATAGAGAAACATCTGTGCTTTGCAGTCCAATCTCCTTCAAATATGTACAACACATAGGCGACTGTACAATCTCTAATACCTAGAGCAAGTGGGTCGGAATTAGTTTTGGCAACTTGAGGGAGAATGAGCATCTATTGCTCACGTGCACACATCACGACAATCTTGATGAAGAAAAGAAAGGTTGAGGGTCAACCAGCAACGCAAAGAACTGTGATCATGGCGGTGACAGCATGAAATTTGGTCATAGTTCCGGCCATGACGACCACGACGACACCAACAAAAGCGGGCACAAGTCAAAAAGGAATACAGGCAAATGCTGCAACTTTGGAGTTCATGGGCATCTAGCCACGAATGGTCGCAGACCAAAGAAGAGGCGCTCTTTGCGAGGGTTGATGAGAAGCCATGTCTCCTTTAATTAAGTGCTAAGTAAGCAAGTTAACTAGTTAAGATTAGGGGATGTTAGGGGTGTTCTTAAATTGTACGAGTTGCCGACTCACCCAGCCATCCGCCTAGTGAATTGACCTCTAAGCGGCCTCTCAAGCCAATTGTCGAGCTCCTTGAGTTGTCTAGCCTGCCACATAGTGGGACAACTCTTGCATGGCTCCCTGCATCGCGGGTGACTCTTCCGCTTCCTTGCCTAGAGTTTTAGAAAGTATACTCCCGATGATGAATCCACAGACCGATATGGTCACATTTGTAGATCTCTATTCATGTTGCATCGTTGGTTGGCCCCCGCCAACAACCGCATCGACCCGGTTGTCAACCACCACAACATGGCCACGTATGGCAAACTCCTCCAATAGCCTGTGTCGTTCCACGCGGCGCCATTATACCCTATCCCGAAGACCTTCCGTAGTACCCTCTCCAACCCTAATTGGCAAGCCCCACATAGAGCATGGTGCCCTCATGCAAAATCACACATGGGACATAATTCCAAATCCGACGCAGCCATCATCATTTTTGGCAAATGGGTCTTCAAGCACAAATGGTACCGTCGAGTCGTATAAAGCGCATTGGGTTCTTCGTGGCTCACTTAGTGGCTTGGCATGGATTTTGAAGAGACTCTCAGCCCCATTGTGAAGCCATCCATTGTCCACACAGTTTTATCCCTCCCTCCCTCTCGGGACATTCATCAGCTTTGGCGTGAAAAATGCCTTAAAACACAACACGCTCTTAGAGACCATCTACCGTGAACTGTGACCAAACTTCCAGTGTTAAGGATGTATCTCACCCACATTTTGCCTGTTGTCTCAACGGGTCCATTTAAGGGCTCAAAAAGACTCCTCGACCGTGGTACAGTCGATTGTTTTCAAGAAGCTTAAAGCAAAACAGACACATCCTTTGTCTATCATCATGGTACCCACATAGTCTACTTGCTTCTGTTTGTTGATTGCATTGTTCTCAAAGCTTCTTCCCTCTGCAGCAGGAATTCTCCACAAAGGATCTAGGCAAACTTCATCACATTCTCAGTCATATTCAGAGGTACGATGCTGCTACATGTTTGACATCTTTGATCGGACTGGTATAGCAGACTGCAAACCTTGCACTACTCCTGTCAAGACCAATCCTAAAGTGTCTGCTTCTACTGGTGCACCTGTTCAGGATCCTGTTGATTTCTGCAGTCTAGCCAGGGCCCTACATTACCTTACCTCCACCAGGCCTGGCATATCTTGTGTTGTTCAGCAAATTTGCATACATATGCATGATCTGTCGGAGACACATCTTGCTGCCTTAAAGCAGATTCTGCACTACAATGCTACATTTGGGTACTCTTCATCTAGGACTTGTCCTATGACCGTCTACCCAGTGTGATCTTGTGGCCTACTCTAATGTTGATTGGGTTTGGCACTTTGGCTATGCTATATGTTCCTCGGAGACAACCTCCTCTACCGGTCTTCAAACGCAGTACACCGTCTCCTGCTCCAGTGCTGAAGCAGAATACCGAGCTGTCTCCAATGTTGTGGCTGAAGCCACCAGGCTCCCATCAGTTTCTTCAGGAATTGCATACTCCACTCGGGCGCCCTATGCTTGTCGATTTTGACAATATCAGTGCAGTATACATGTCCTCCAATCTAGTTCAACATCAGCAGACCAAGCACATTGAGATTGATCTTCACTTCTTCCGTGAGCGGGTTTCCTTCAGTGATCATCAGCTTCTGCATGTTCCTACTTCGTCATGATATGTGGATATCTTCACCAAGGGCCTGCCTTCTTGAGTCTTCACAAAGTTCTATCCAGTCTGAACGCTCAATGGGGTCAATGTATTGTACTCCCCATTGGGGTGATACTCAGCTGGCCCATTGGGATTGTACGGCATACGGTCAGACAATGGCCTGTACCTGCGGGGCTGTGCCTGGGATACAATAGATAAACTAGGAATAGTCGAAGACTAGGAGTCCTATGAGGACTAGGACTTCAGCATGTCCTCAACTGTATATACATGTTGACCCTGATCTCTCTGATCAATCTATTTTTTTCCTGAGCCATATCTTTCTGTCCCCAACTTATTTTTATTACATGGCATATTCTATAATTTTGAGCCAGCTTGGGAAAATACTACAGATTGAAGGGGGGAAAAGAGAAGAAGCCAAGTCATATTACCCTTTTGAAGACACCTCTTCTCTTCTTTGGATGACTCAGCAGTGCGTGAGGATTCTGCGGCTGAAAAATTTTCCTGTATACCAACACCTCTCTGCAATGACAAGGAGTTCATTTATAAGTTGTAAGAAAGAAAAAAAACAAAGATGTAAAGGATCAGGAAGTAGCAGCTCAACATGGATCAGAACGTATAGCAAAAAAAAATCATATGTGGTTGGTTTGAATAAAATCCAATTCTACATGGTACTATTGATGATAGCTTTTAAAAAAATTTTGTTGATAGCTAGAGGTATCTCCCTTGGACATTAAACAAAATGTGTAGGTACAAGGTAAGAAGTGGGCCTAGCTCAACTAGTTGGGGTGGGACATGTGGTTGTGCATCACAATTCACAACGCAGGTCCAAGTCCTCAGACTCGGATTTTGGGTGCCTATTTCTTGTTCTTCATGAAAAGTCACCGAGTTCTTCCTACGATGGATCTCGTTTTTAAGGTAAAGGTAAAAAATACTTATTTTTTATTGAGAGTAAAGGAGTTAGACATAGGTAAGAATTGTCAGGGTGTACTATTTGGACGTCGACCACTAGATGGGCATTTGAAGGTCATCTTCAATCTCTCTCACACACACTTCTTTTCTTTCCTCATCGCTCCACTAGACCGCCACACCACCCCCTCTGGGCCAGCTTCGTATGCCACTGCCATCAACGCCTTCGCTGGCCGCCCCCTTCCCTCTAACCAGTGGCTCAACGCCGCCTCACCGTGCCACCCAACATCCAACCGCTGCCCCCGCCCTCCACTAACTGCTTTGCCACGATGCCCCCTCCCCATCCCTCCTCACCGCCTATTGTCCCCCACCTGTGGATATCGCCCACGCCGCCCCAGCAGTCCGGCGGCCTGCCTCCTTGATCGTTCTTTAAGCTTGGAGAACTCCGATTTGACCTCCGGTGACCCAAACTCCCTCCACTAACACTAGGGGATGGCGAGGTGAGCTTCTTCCTCCTCTAGTAGGGTTGATCCACTAGTTAAGGAGACGGGTGTTAAAAGGTAATTAGTATAAGTCAAATTATCAGGTACAATTGTCTTAGTGGTTTGGCAGCTCAATGAAAAAGGAACCTTGGCAAATTCCTCAAGAGTGCATGGAACTAGCTTCTTTAGGTCTGCCACAGATTTAATAGAATCGTCATCATCGCTTTCACCAGATTCCTCATCACCTTCGCAATCCACTTCTGATTCTAAACCTTCATTCGCAGACTCTGCATGATTATCCTCTTGTTCACTATCTGAACAATCTTCACCACAATCCTATGAGGCCAGACATTAGGTTCCACCACACATGAGATCTTAGGGCTTTTTAATAAATGGGGCAGAATATCTTACATATGGAGCTAGAACACTGCTGTCCAGAATCAACAATTGTGCACGCAACTCATTCGCAAGCGCTCTCACAAATCTCTCAAGGTAAAGTTCAGTCCCTGCATTATAGCAAGTTAGCAACCAAGAAAAATATCAACATCCATGTAGGAAGATGGAATGGAAGCATCTATTAATGAAACATCAGTTCTCTTCCTAATCAGCACCTGGGAAGCTCTGGAGCAATATCCTCCCACTGCAGGACCGCAGCCCTGAACCGTACTCCATAGCCACGTTCTTGTGCTGCAGATGTGATGCCACGCACTCGCTTAGCAGCTGCCTCACATCCGAACTGACAATCCAAAAGACAATACAAACAAAGTTAACCTCATCGACCTTGCAAAAAAATGCCGTGCACCAAACAGCAAATAGGATGAATGCATGCGTGGTATTTGGCATGCTTAGTTGCAGGTTGCTTACTCAACGTAGTACGGGAAGCTGCACCACGAGATACCGGTCTTGTCCCACGGCACGACGCGGCGCAGGAACTCGTTGCGGAAGCGATCCCGCTTCGTGAGGAACGGCGGCTCCTGCTGCTTGCAGCCGGTGAGGAGCCGCTCGCCGCTGAGCCACTCCTTCTGGTCCCTCTCCCCGAGCCGCGCGTGCTCCTGCTCTCTGCAGCTGCCGCCGCCGCCATTACCTCCGCCCCCGGCGCCGCCACTCTCCGCCACCGCCGCCTCCGCGCTGCCGACGCCCTCCTTCGAGCTGTAGAATCTGCATCGCCGCTTCTCGCTGCACGGCCGCGGCAGCGCGCCGAGCCTCCGCACCAGGGAGCCGCCGCCACCGCTGGAGGCTGCCGCGGTGTTGCCGGCGGGCTCACACCAGAGCGGCGGGCGCAGGAGGCAGCGCAGCCGCATCGCGCGATGCATGGCAGGGCGAGGCGAGGAGAGATCGGCGGCGGCGAGCGGGCTAGGCCTCGGATTCGCGCATGCGACTCCTGGTGGTTTGGGAGCCCTGGGCTATGCGCCTGAGTGCCGTGTCCGGCGGCGCAATCGCAGTGCCGGGAAGAATCCGGGCAGGCGAATGCACGGCTCACTGGCTCTGGGTACTGGGTTGGGGGCTGGGGCGCCTCTCGCGTTGGAAGTTTGTTAGCTGGGCCGCAGCTGCGGGGAGAATGGAAGATGAGCCGTGCACATTGCGTGTGATAGGTGGAAAAAGTCCACGGGTCATTCAACTTATAGCGAAATTTGGATTTCGTCACTGTGGTTCAAAACCGGGTAACGTAGGGTCCCTATATTTGTCAAACCCGGTCGGTGGTTTCGGCCGACGTGGACACATGTGACCCCACATGTCACGCCACCTCATCTCTGCTTCTCTCTTCTGCTTATGGAGCGGAGCAGCGCGCCCGGCCGCGAGGGCGCCTGGCCAGCGACAGCGGCGGCGGCGGTGGTTGGGGCCCATGCGCTTGCTCACCCATTGGCCGGCGGCGGCAGCAGCAGCGGGGTGCACGGCCGCCTCTATATGCACGGGTTAGACGGCCGCCATCGCCGCCACGCAGGCACGCGAGCGAGCCCTATCCGTACACCGCTAGCCGCCACCCACGTAGGCGCACGTGCCGTGCCGCCGCCAGGCACGGGCAGGCTGCCGCGGAGTTGGCCGTGTCGCGTGCGAGCGCGCTGGCCACCACCGGGGCTGGCAACGCCGCGCCGCATGCAACTGGAGCTGCCAGAAAGCGGGCGAGCAAGCGTGTACTGCCAGCAAACGTCATCACTCTGATGGCGTGTAGTGGCCGCGAGGCCGAGCCACCGACGATGCTCCACCTCTTCACGCAGGACGGGTGCCGTGGCTGCCGTGCTAGCTGCCAATGGGGCCGGTCGCAACGGGGCATCGCGCCGCCGCGCTGTGGGCACGCGCAGACCGCGCACCCCGCTGATGCTGCCGCCGCCGGCCAACGGGTGAGTAGGCGCGCGGGCCCTGGCTATCGCTGCTTCCGGCCAGGGGGGGCGTGCGCGCGCCGCCACCGCCGGCCAGGCGCGCGGGCACCCCCGCGGCTGAGCGCGCATGCGGGCACCGCTCCACTCTAGAAGCAGAAGAGAGAGAAGAGGCAAAGAGAAGGAGAGATGAGGGTGGCCTGACATGTGGGGCCACATGTGTCCACGTCGGCCGAAACCACCTTTGGTTTCGTCCAAGGACCAATCGTGACCGGTTTTACAAATACAGGGACTCGTGTTATCCGGTTTTAGGACCACAGGGATAAAACTCAGATTTCACTGCAAGTTCAGGGATCTGTGATGGATTTTTTTCCGTGATTGGTTACCTTGACTTGGGCCATTTGGGCAGCCTAGCCGAGCTAGCCAGGCTAGCGGGAGCCGGACTGTGCACAACGAGAGTTTGGCTCCGGAGACATGCAGGCCTGTTTGATTCAAGGCCCTCAATGCCAGGCCAAACTTTAGCCACAGTTTGATCGTATTTGACTTTTGATAAAGTTTACACTGTATAACATAATTTTTATCTATATGGTTTATTTGTCTATGTCTAAATTATAAAAATGATTAAGTTATTGTTTGGTTAAATTTGATCTGAAGTCAAACATAGTTTGACCGTGGCCAATGTTTGGCCTAGCCTAGCCACCCATGGCTTTAAACCAAACAAGCCCGTAGATTTTGGTCGCATCTCCCCTCGAGCCTAGTCGACGTTGCACTACGAGAGACGGACTCACCTGTAAATGTAGGGAACCAAACAAGGTAGCACGAGTCTGACTGCGTGGATGCAACTTGCAACCAAAGACGTTATGCATGCATCCCATGAGCCTAGTTCGTCTATACGCGGGCAACCAATCAGGCTATGTAGCAAAGCTTACTACCCCTAAAAAATGTTACATGCAGTAAAGTTCGCTTAGGCTAGTTCCAGATAAAGGACTATCACATCATCCAAATTAAAAGTACACTTCGTGTGTTGCTACCGTTTAGATTCCGTCCTTTGGTCTTTCGGTTTTACACAACCTTGCCATATTCTTGGCTTGCATTGTACGATTGCATGCATGTAGCCTAAGCCCACGCCTGCATAGGCAACCAAACATGTGTGAGGTGCATACTTTGGACCTAGCTGCACCTTCACCCAGGTAACCAATCACAACCACACAATCGCTGCGTATTTTCTATCTATGTCGGGAGGTAAATAACTTTTTTTGAGATTACTGTATAAATATTGAACTAGTTTTTCAAAGATGTTGAATAAGATTTGAGAAGGTATTGATGTATCGTTTAAAAATGTTGGCTGCATTACGATGGTTGACAATGTGTTGGCCTGCTAGCAATATGGCATGGTAACTTTAAATTGTTGAGTTAATTTATTTTGGTTGAACTAAAGTTGAAGAATGTTGGATCTATCAATTTAAAATATTAATCGTTCAAAAATGAATGTTGGTTATATTTGTGTGACACCATAATAGAATGTGGTGGGCTCTGTATAGACCTGGGCAGATATTAGCCGAAACTGATTAACCGTACCGAACCGAATTAACCGCAAATTTCGGTTAAATTGGTGATCGGTTATTAGTGTGGTTAAAATTCCTCCTTTGTTCGTTTATTGGTGATCGGTTTGGTTCGGAGGAGCTGTTAACCAAATTGTCGAAACAATCGATCTTACCTTACAGAGCCCTTGGAATCCCATAGTGAACTCTAAATCTCCGATCGTTTGTCGAGCCCACAGCCCAGCAGTGTGCACAGGCCTATCAAAAACACTCCTAACCCTAGAATAAGCACACACAACCCCATCGCCCATCAGCCGCTTGCCCACTGCTACTCGCTCAGCAGCGGCCACTGGCACGATCGCTCACCCAGGACAAGGTTGGACGCAATGTCCCTTTAACGAGCGCTCGCCCAGAGCGAATCGGGCGAGTGCTCCTCTCCCCGCGCGTGAGTAAGGGCTCCACATGAGATTTTTTTCCTTTTTCTTTTTTTTTCATCTGTTGTTTACTCTAAAATTATATCAAAAAGTTACGATCATACTTTTCATACCACGTATATATAAAATTATATTAAAAAAATTATATCATAACTTTTCATTCCACGTATATCTAAAATTATATTAAAAAGTTATGATCATAACTTTTTCATTGCACATATATCCAAAATTATATCGAAAATGATCATAACTTCCATTCCATGTATACCTAAAATTATGATCATAACTTTTCGTGAACGTATACCTAAGGTTATGGTCACAACTTCCATTCCATGTATATCTAAAATAATGATAAAAAAGTTATGATCATAACTTAATCGACATAACTTATGATCATAACTTTATGTTCGGACATGTGCACCTGGGATGAATCATTGGGCTAGAATCGAGGGGTCGCTTCGAGGTTGGAAAAGCAAACGTTTCCGCATTTACTTTCTTGTGTGCCTTTAGCTTTCCTAGTTAGTTTGATTAGGTTTGACTCTAGGTTTCAAGTCTTTTGGATAAGTTAGAGAGCACATAGATAAACTTTAGACTTAACTAGCATATGTTAGGCATCGTAGGTTTATCTTATGCAATAGAAAGCCCTAGGTTTTGGAAGAGCAAATTAGCGACCCAATTCACCCCCTCCCCCTCTTGAGTCAGATACCCCAACATGTTCCCAACACAGGTAAGCTTGCTGCATAACATTTGCTGACATAGTTGTTGTGAGTCAATTGATTTGGTTGTTGCGGTAGGGTTTAGGTGGTTGTTGAGTTACTGCTAACCCATTTGCTTTGGTGATACCCCCTTTCGATTTGTGCTAGGCCATGCTTTTTCTCCTTAGAGATTAAAGTCCAAGACTTTCTGATCGAGGTTGATGGTAGGAGAACATACACAAAAAGGGCAAGGTTGTTCACTGGGATGTTGAGTTAGGTCTCTTTCGTTACAACTGTTGATGTCAAGCCTATGTAATGAATTGAACTTGGGCCTAAATCAGGCAACCACACTATGGTTCCATGATAAGAGGATGGGTAAGGATATGCGCCTAGTTAATGAAGTCCAGATTATTGATGAGTTCATGTACATCCTGGTGCCACCTCCAAAGCCTAAACAACCAGCTGACAATGTAGGAGCTGATAGTGATATGGCTGCCAAAGGGGCTATTTCTCCTAAGGTAGATGTCAGTGATGTAGATCCTGAGGAGCTTCATGAAATCCATGCTCCTCTGAAATCCATGATCCTCTGAACCCAAGAATAGTGAAGGGGTCCTTGTTTCCTGACATCAAGTCACTTAGGAAAGTTGTGAGGCACTATGATAGCTATAACAAGAGGATTTGAGTTTGTTGACTTGAAGACATACAAAACAAGGTGTCAGCATATTGGGAACCGGGTACCCCAGTCCACCTAACAGACGCACCCCTAGAGCCATCTCAAAGATAAGGACCCAAAGGTGCACCCCCTGGGTGGGGTTCAGAGCAGACATGTGGTGGCACAGGTTCGGTCTCGTCCAACATAGTCCAATGGGGTGCTTGGGAGCATTAAATGCGCCTAGGATGGGACGGTACATGGCACGAGGCACAAGATAGGACAAGGGATGGGCTACAGATCCTACAGCAGAGAAGCACTCAAGTATGCTCAAAAGGAAATGCCACATCATGTGTAGCAGCATAAGTCAAAGCCTACTGTAATGTAGCATCATAGGTACTATACAAGACCTTTTTCTACAATGCCTTAGCTTGGCGCATATCTTGCATATCCTCTCTTGTACTATAAGAGGGAGGAGACATGCATTGTAACAGGGGGGCTTCCTAAGCTTTCAAGCTTGATTACAGAACACACAGAGGACATAGTGTGTTACACTCTGACGGATCGAACCTCTCTAAATCCTTGACTTCCTCGACTCCGGTAGCGTATGTCTCCATCGTCGTCGGCCACATGCTGACCCCTCCTACTCACAAAGGGGCCACTTTGGGCAACCCCATCTATCGTTCCACGACACAAGGTTCATTGCAAGATGTGCTCATAAAAGATGCCCATGGTGCTTTCATGCTTCTAGGATGCATGGTGCTAGAACAATAAAGGTATTATGTTTATCTAAATGCATTTATTTTATGGTGCAGTGAATTATGTTTTCACATTTATGCTACAATGTTTTTCCTTCAATGTCCAGATTAAAGTTCTACCTAAGATCACAATTGCCCTACAACAAAGCTGAGAATTGGCAAAAATGGCCACCCAGACTAGGTTGCTGATAGGCTAATTGACTATCTAAAGAAGAATCCAAACAAGGGTGCAAAGGAATGCAAGGAGAAAGTGGAGAGTGATTTTGGGATAAGGCTCAAGTATTCTAAGGCATGGTGAGGGATGAAATTGGCACTTGAGCAGATTCATGGCAAGTATGCAGAGAGTTTCGAGTCACTATTCAACTGGAAAGCACAAATGGACATAAGTTGCATGGGCAGCATAGTTGAGATAGATCTGGAGAAAGTAGGCAGGAATATGGGATTCAAGAGGATATTTGTAGCTCATGTATAGATGGCTTCCTTGCTGGTTGTAGGCCTTTCTTAGGAGTAGATGCTTCTAGTCTTAATGGTGTATACACTAGACAGTTGGCTTCATCAATAGGAGTGGATAGACATAACTGGCTTTATTAGGTGGCATATGCAATTTTTGCATCTGAGATAGAGGAAAACTGGGAGTGGTTCATGCAGCAATTGCATAGAGCTATAGGACTTCCTAGATGCTTGTTATATGTACAGATGCATGTAAAGGATTGGAGACTGCAATTGGCAAAGTGTTTCCAAATGTTGAATATAGAGAGTGCATGAGACATATTTATCACAACTTCATCAAATACTACCAAGGTGATGTGTTCACTGAGCATCAATATCGAACAGCTAGAAGCTACACTGAAGGTTTCTTCAAGTGGCACATGAAGAACATATATGAGTTTACCCCTCATGTCATCATGTACCTTCAGGACTATCACAACAGAATATACTATAGATGTGGCTTCTTTGAGGAATGTAAATGTGACTGCCTTATTAACAATGTGTCAGAGATCTTCAATGCACAGATCAAGTCAAAGACATGCTAGTACATGAGTTAGTTGATGGGCAACAAATGCATTAAGAGGAATGATCATGGAAAAGAGATATCTCAGAAGGAAGATTGACAACAAACTACCTGATGGCATTCTTCCTAGTGTTATCAAGGAGCTAAACTTGTCGGTAGTAAGTTGCAAGTTGTCAAAGTTGCTAGGAGTCAGGGGCGGGTCCACCATGATTCATGGGTATTAAGTTGAATACCCAAGATTTTAGACAAAACATTTTTGTATATATACTATGTATAACACATATGTACATGTAAATAGTAAGGAAACTGTTTTATTCATCCTCAAATAGCAATTCAGCCCTCCTATTGCTACCTAGGCCTTCTTCCTCCCATTGTCGCCGGCCCACGCATGATCAGCCCATCCCACAGCCCTCTCTGTCGCCCGACTGCCTGAGGCCGAGCAAATTTAGTCGCTGTCTCGCTTCCCTGATGCCCCGACGCACGTTCAGTCGTTCTCCAACTGGCCAACCCCAAATCGACGAACCCTAGTCTAGTAGCGACGGCGGCGCACGGCGGACGGATGGTGCTGCGGCGTGCTGGCCGCTGCGGCTGGCGGCACTGGGACACGCAGCAGCCGGCGGCGAGGGTGCGCCGCTTGCCCACTACCGCTGCAGCGCTGAGTCTGCAGGCGTGCATCACCATCGCGCAGGCGAGCAGGGCAACACTGCAACTAGCTAGCGGGCTGCTGGGCGCTGGCGGCGAGGCCAGGCGCGCAGCTCCGCAGCTGCACGGCACAGTGTCTTCCCTCTTCCATCTGGCCAGAGCGGCACCTGCTCATTAGGTACAAGCTACCATTAGTTTCTAATTTGAGGTGTATTTGTCTACTGATACTGTGATTCATGAATGATTTGTTGAATATTGTTCTAGGTCCCAAACACGAAGAGATAGAAGGATCCTGTTGTTGATTTAAAGTATTTCCTGCAAAGAGTTGCCGCAAAAAGGAAAGCTCAATAGAGTCATGATGAGAAAAAGGATTCTAAGAATAAAGGGAATTAGCACTATGAAATAATATACATGCCCAAATGTAGGTTTTGTAGGCTGGCTAAAATATTTTTACTCCTTCAAATTTTTGAATACCCATGGTGAAAATCCTGCGCCTGCCACTGCTAGGAGTGATGATGATGTTGCAGAGGTCACTCTCATTGATGAATGCAACAACACTAGAAGGCACTCAGTTGACCTTGTGGCAAATACTTGTTCATGCAGAGTGTGACATGTGATTGTAGATTTTGTACATGCCTACTATTCTGTGCAATTGTTCAAAAGTTGCCTATGCAGACAGGGCACCTATTCCAAATGTGAATGGCCAGATGTTGACCTTGGATTCAAAGTTCATCCACCATTGAAGGGAAGCACTGCTGGAAGGCCAAAGGTACAAAGGATTAGGGGTTGCCTAGAGAAAAAAATGCAAGAGGTGCAGGCAGCTTGGTCACTTCTAAACGACTTGCAAGCTAGCTGAACCTGCAAATGATGAATTACCGCCATCACAAGAAAATAAGAGGTCAGATTCACTATGATTGCATTACTTTGTTGTTTCTTTTCTCTAATGTTGACTAAAGTTTTGTGCATTTTATAGGAAAAAGGGTAAAGATGGAGATGGAGATGACATTGAACTGTCAGCAAAGCAAAAAATTAAAAAACAAATGACCCCTAAGAAGAAGAAGTCCCCTAAAAAGAAGAAGACTCCTCCTAAAAAGAAGCAATAGAAGGCTGTTGCGACTCCAGCTCCAAGTATTGTTAGGAACCTCCTAGATTGGCTTGCTAAGTGATGTGTCTTTTTATTGTAATGTAATTGTAGTATGGACTTGCATAATGCTAATGGATCGGTTAGAACTTCTGATGAACTCATGATGCTCCTATCAAGTTGGTGTGTTAGAATATGGATCTGTTCATGATCTATTATGCATGGAAATAAGTTTATTCTTGTCAAATTATTTCAATAGTTCATTAAGTCATGCATCATTCATTCAGTCAGCCATTATTGATGGGTTCATTCATTCATAATCAACATATATTACAAAGGTACTACCTTCCAGAACTCTGTCAGTATAATGCCCACAAGTACACAAACTAACAAAGCACCTAACACTGCATGTTCCACTAAAGACCCCCTCTTCTCCTTCATCAGTTGCTTCAGTTCATTCACCTCAAACTTTAGGCTCCAAATCATGTTTGATTGTTCTTCACAAACTTTTGTCTTGTGCTTCACCTCTACATTCTGCTGCTTTAACTCACCAATTTGGATCTTTATATCAGCTACCTATCAGTTATTGAATGGCCACTTCTTCCCCATCATGCCAACCTCTAAATTGATTGCGCCATCAAACTGCTACAAGAAAGCTTCATACTCCTCCCACCAGTAGTATGGACAGCTAGTGGGAACACCCTACATCAATGGCACACATCACATCTCACATAGACCGCAATAGATCACATGCCCAACCATTCATTTTGAATTCAATCTCACCTGAAAGTTGTTTGGCACTTGTAAAAGGGCCACCCAAATGTTTTCTTCTTCTTACTCGCCAGTTTAATGATAGGAATCCCGCACTTTGGATAGTCAATAAGAGGCAATTTCTTCACCCTGCTTGAACTGGACAAACCCAGGCTCTGTGTCTGGCTGCTTCCACCCATGGAGGACAGAGGATTCGGTCAGAGGCGATGAGGCAGCTAAGAGGCTGATGGGGCACTAGCAACCTGGGAGCGCGACGACGGCAATGACAATGTGAGCAGGAGGCAGCGACCGCGTCAACTTGAGCGGCAGCCAGTCACCCGATTTGGGCAAGAGGCAGCGGTGGCAGCAATGGTAGGTGAGTGGGGACCTATCCTCTTTATTCGTTCCACAGGGGCAATCTGGGAAATACCCAAATATGTATTGCCGCAGGGGGACCGTCAAAATGAACCACCTCCTGCCACTGGCAGGCCATTAGCTCAAACACTACATAAAAGTTAAAAAAGTGATTCCTTATCCTAGTATATTATACTTCCCTCAAGGTTATGAGCATTGAAGTGTGCCTAGATTGGCAACCTGATTTACACAATCTGATCTATATAATAAGCCAATTCTTTCAAAATGATAACCAACAACCGTTGAATAGTTCCCACCTTCAAAAATTATGGAATGCCAATGGACTACCACTCCATGCAAGAGATTGATCGTAATAAGAGCAGAAATGGAACCAATATTCAAGGCATCCCGTTGTCACAAACATCTTTGGTCCAAAATTTTAGGTTAAGTTCATGTAGGCAGAGACAAGGGGGCGCAGGGCCAAGCCCCCTAACTGTCTTGTAAGTCCACTACTAATCCTATTGATTAAGCCCCCTTAAACTCTATTTGATGATATAATATTGGCCATGGATGCACAACATCGGCCCACCAAATAACCAGTCCAACTTACGTAGCCTAAATCATAGAATCCTCATCCTCAAGCCGTCACGGGTAGACAATGTTCAGCCTTGGGCTTCCCGCATCCGTACACTAGCCGCCAGCTGTGCGCTCTCCACACCGTAGCATGTGAGGTTTGCCGTCCACCAACGACGCCTGCTGGCTCCTCCATCCGTCCGGGTTCCAAACTCGCCAAGTTTTCTTTTTTAATTTCTAATCCTAGATTCGTTGATGCATGCCCTAGGCTAGACTTAATTAAACTAAGACATTGATTCGTTATCTATTGGCTAGACTTAATTAAACTAAGACATTGATTCGTTATCTATTGACATTTGTTTTTCTACATGTATAGATTAAATAATATAATTTCTTTATCTTCTGATTATTTAGCAGCAAAGATTAGCTCTCTTGATATAATCAAAGCTTATGATCTAGCTGTTACTCGTATTGCTAAATTCAAGTTAATAGAGATGTGATCATATAAGTCTCCTCTCCAAAAACATCACTATGCTATATTATTTTGCTATCTATTGGATCTTGTTAGCAGATGACTTTATTGTGCAACTTATATTGATTTACCTATTATCTATGCTATATGAAAGTTAGTATATGCATGTGTATATCATGCTGTGGTTTGTCGTTACATATAGTTAGTGGATTGCCCCCCCCCATACCAAAATCTTGGCTCTGCCACTAGGCATGAGTTATCAGAGTTGTCGGGCATAGGGCTCAGTAAAGAATTTAATGGGATCTTCACTAAACTTGATTCTTTTGGAGGAGAGATACGGTTACTGGAGTACGAGGTCATGTGTGGTGAAGTGTGGAAGCATACTACGAGAGTATTGCAGTACGGCTGGAAAAACTAAAAAGATTCTATGCGTATGCAGCCGAGTGTCAGATGCTATTGGCTGCAAAGGGAGAACTTCAACAGGCAGTAGCTAAGCTGATAGCGCACGAGGAGGTCGCAGACAAGGGCGAAGCCAGTGCTTAGGCATAAGGGACAAGCTACTTCTTTTCTTAGTAAAATCACTAAGATTTTACCATGATCATCAGAGATTCCATTAAGAAAATCACAATCTAGGGGGGCAAGTGCCCCCCTCCGCCCCCTTTCCATTGCCCTGGCCGCGGAGGCGAGCGGCGAGGAGGAGGCGAAGGAGGCCATGGAGGTAGTCGGTGAGGAGGGGGCTGTGGTGGCGGGTGGCGATGATCACCTGATGTGGGATCTTGAAGATTTGCTTAGGGCATATGAAGTCGAAGGGAATAATAATGAACTCATATAGAACGAAGAGGATTTCTTCGCGGGGCCGGATTTCACCTACGTCAAAGTCGATCATGAGCTCCCTGGCATAGGGACGACGGCGACACCCTCATGGCATTGGCTAGCCCTAGTGTTATTGCGGCTCCATGGGCAGCGGCCGGCCCTGGAACGACGGCGGGAGCGGCCGGCCCCAGTGTTGTTGCGGTGCCATGGGCGGCGGGCGGGCCCAGAGTGATGGTGGGAGCAGTTGGCCCCAGTGTTGCTGTGATGCCATGGGCGACGGGCGGCCCCGGGACGACCACGGGAGCGGCCGACCCTAGTGTTGCTGCGGCGGAGTTGAACACGATCTACCCTAGTACGGGGATGACGACGACGCTGCTCTCGGCGGTGCCAGTGTCAATGGGCTTGCTGAGGACAATGGCGGCTTCCACTCCCATTGTGGATGGGCTCGGGGATGCGACGGACATGGCTGGCGGCAGCGGTGGTCCTGTCCACCGTTGATAGGCTCAAGCAGATTTTTGCGGAGGGCCGCCAGACCCTCGAGGTTATAGCACTCCTATGTATCTCACCATTGGCAAATATTTATCATGATTTATGAAATTAAGCATGTGCACTCCTATAAACAAATTGTACACACTTATGAGATTTCAGTAGAGGTCAATATTCAGCATTAGAACGTAACAATACCAGTTGACAACAGTATAATATAATGTAGAGCATAAATGAAACTGAATAGACAATACTCTGATCAACTCTACTAAATGTGCCTTGGACAGCCGGTTGAATCGCATAGAAGCTCTGGGAGATGCAAATGAATGCTTTTTATATGAAAGAATAAAATACTAATGTTTTTTTACTCATGAAAGCCAATGCCTGAGCAATTGTTGCATACATGTGCTTTCGTAGGGCGCGCATGAGACAACACAATATCTCGTGTGTAAGCGAGAACTCGCGATGGAATGGAGGGCTGACTGCGCACAAATCATAAAAGCAAGGATGAGCGGCCACAGATATCGGGTACACAAGACGCACTCGGTTGCGGAGCTGTATTTCTGCATAGCTGCCAAGAGGCCCGGCCCTGTCTTCCGCTCCTCTCACGCTATATATGTATCAGCACAGAGCACACGCAAGTTAGTAACAGTACAATACTAATCAACTTCCGTGCTCACGTGGTGTACCAAGCTGGCCTGTGTGGGCCTCACTACTACATGGGGCCGAGCCCGTCCCTGACTCTTTGTCTCTCCCCTACTTTGCTACTTCTCTCTCCTTGTCACCTCCCTCCGCCCGCACGCCACCCGTCAGCCATACTCGCCACCCATCATCGTGCCTCCCCTCCCACCCTCTCTCTCCAGCCTCCCATCTCCTCTCCTCTCATCTGGCCTCTTTATCGACGACGGTGCACCCACCGGCCACACCCACCCGCTAGCCACCGTATAGTAGGGGAGATAAAAAGAGTGGGGGAAGGGATATCCAAGGGCGGATATGGGCCTAGGGCCATGGCCCTAGGCGTAATCCAAGTAATCTCCTATACCCATTTTAAATTTCTATGGCCCAGCTTGGAATCTAATGAAGTAGCCCTAGTCAATGGCCCATCAGTTCGTAGCCCAGCTTCACAAATTCGTCTGTCAGGCCTATGGGTCCGTGGCTCCACATGGAGCGAACGAGAGAAATCAGTTTAGTCTTTAGTGTAGACCCAGCTCACACACAATATCTTGCTTGTCCCTACCCTTCTCGTGCTCGTTGTTTCAAAAGCTCGGCATTCTCGGCTTCTCGCCGAAACCCAAGAAGTGTGGAGCTGCTGCACGCCATGCGCCGATGCGCGGCAGTGCCCAGACAAGCAGCCAGCGACCTGCACTTCGGCAGGTAGGAAGCCAGAGCAGTCGTAGGCCGCAGGCAACAGGTAAAAACCCGTCGGTATTACCATTTCATACCCGTACCCATGCAAAAAAAATCGTACCCGCTACAATACCTATACCCGTAAATGGGTATGAACCTTTACCCATACCCGTACCCGCGTGGGTAAAAAAACCCGTCGGGTAACCCATACCCGATTAAATTTTCACTAAGGACATATTTAAATAGCACAAATATAATAAATAATGTCACAATTAAAATACTAAATCACTAAATATGAGTAAATAAATTGAAGACAATAATAAATAATATTGAAACATGCAAGTGGATCATATTTTTGTCCAACGTACACTTATGTTCGCTTAATTATGTTGAATAAATGTATAGATGGGGCGGGTATAAATTACCCATGGGTACGCGGGTATGGGTAATCTGCACCCATACCCGCACCCGCATACCCGACCGGTACAAGATTGTGCCCATTAACGTACCCGCGGGTGGAGGAATCATCCCATACCCGCTTTTATATCAGGTAAAACCCATCGGGTACCCATTGCCATCTCTAGACAGGGTGGACTCAGTAAGGAGTAATTGACTAATTTCCTTCCTCTAGGCCTGTTTGAAATGGAGAAAAATGTTTCGTGTGCCTGTGTTTTTTTAAAAATTGAACTGCTTTCTGTGAAATTTCTATGTGATTCCTGTAAAATTACTGCGTTCCAAACGGACACAAGTTTAGTTTTTGTGTTTAACTGCACAAATAATAAATTGAAATCCTATTATTTATATACCTATGCTTATTTTGTAGCGAATTTGAGGACCCGGATGACATAGGTGGACAATTTCAGGACCGTCTGTATATTTTACTCCGTTGGGTTTAAATTTGTCAGTGATCTGTGGGGTAGTAACTGTAATTCTACAAAGCTCTTCATCACATCCCACGGTTGAATTGCATGATGTCAAGGTTCAGTTTCAAAAGGCAACGCGTGCACTTATTGTAGTTCGCCTTTCAGCATTGTGCTTCCTGACCGGGAATGAACCAGACAAGGACTGGCCTCCTCTTGAACAGAAGGAGAAAGCATTCGCGACGACGGCAACCACCATGCACGACCGAGAGTCCGATACGACGATCTTCGCCAGCTAGCCAGCAGCAGTCATTAATTAGGTTTTGTCCGGCGACAACCTTGAGCCCACGCCCTCAATTTGCAGGACAAAGTACTAAGTATGCGTTGCTAAAAATGCATATGTACCAGCTACCTCGAGCTTTCTATCGTTTCATGCCGCGTTGCTTGCTCTTGCGCAGATCCGAACACCACCGGCAAAATATTAGGCTACATCAGCAATCATGCATTGACGAGCAATACTGGTAATCTCAAGTCACAAGAGAGCAGCGTTTTAATTGGGTTGCGTTTTTAATCTGTGACCCTAAGGAAATTATGTTTACATTTGTCTCGATAGTACTTTAAAAAAAGTAAAAAAGATAAAATTATAGTTTTGCTATATATTAGTACTTCATTAGCGTAAAAGAAGATAGGAAACTTCAAGAACTCATTATTTGTTTGGTAGATGATCTAGTGCAAGCAAAAAATTTTTTTTGCTTTGCGTCTTTGAACAGCTCTCGTAGCCAAAGATTACCTTTCACAATAGTGCTTTGGAGAGGCAAAGAATTGTTTAGACCAATATTCGTAGATTTTAGGTTGCAGTGTTGGTAAACATCCCTTTAAATACCTAGGAACACATATGGATTTCAATTAAATAAAAGGGATTGAAAAAACAGTTGAGAAACCCTTCTAAAAGAAAATGAGTAGCTTAAAAGGAAAACTTCTATGTAAAGGTAGGAGGTTAGTGTTGAGAAACTCTAAATTGAGCCGTCTAGCAGCTATGTGTATGATATCTTTCTTTAAGATACCAAAAGTATTCTTAAGAAACTAAATTTATATAGATCCATATTCTTTTTGGCAAGGAGACAATTATAAGCACAACAAAAAGTCGACAAATGACTTTTGTGTGTCCCAAAGAATCCAGGGAATTGGGAATAGGTGAAGAATGCATGTTTGCTTAAATACTTTTCGGGAAGAAGTATTTAAAGAATATTAATTACTATTGTTGAGGTATTTTAGACACCGAGAGATTCACATTTTTTTACTGACTTGATGAAAGTTAAAGACCATTTATTGAACTTTATACCTTTTCGAACTCACTATAGCTTATAAACAAGATTATAGAAGGACAAGTGGTTAAGCAACTTTTAATCTTAAGGAACAATTCCCTTTACTATAGCAACACACTGCGCGCGCAGCTGCGCGCACACACGTCCAAACGCACACACACCCCCAGTCCCCTTTATCGTGTCTTCCCGATATAGGATATGGGGGTTTATTTGCGAGGATTAATGATGCCGTCCACGAAGTGGGTGTGTTAACTGCGATGCATGTGTTTTTATAGGTGGGATGCAGCAGGAGTATGACCTTTTTTCGTCGAGGAGAGGCCGAGAGAGAGAAAGAGCAAAGGTGGCAGATGGTGGGTACATGTACATGCGTCGTCGGGCTTTCTCTCCTGGGTCTGTGGGCAACCAAGAGCTGTGGGCTGGCTACCAGAGACCAAGATGGCAAGAGGCCCAGCGCCCCGCCCCGTCGTCTTCCTCTCCTCTCACTCTCACGCTATGGGTTTTTTTGTTAGAGAAAAATCCAAAGAAATTAGAGAGAATTTAATCAGTCAAATTTAAATAGAAAAAAATTAAATTCTTTCTAATCCTCTTCAAATTCGGGCAAACGTACGAGCTGCGCGCGCGATGTTCCTTTCTCCGTTTCCGATCTAGCTGTCGAACCAGTGACTATTATTGATCATCGACGACTCATCGACGCATGCAGTGCTCGTACACGGAGGACGACCTGGACGCCGCCGCGCTGCGGCGCCGGCTGCTGGGGTGCAGCGCGGTGCAGGCGGCCGCAGGCGGCGCTGTCCCTGCTGCTCCCCGCCGGCCGCGCGCGCCGGGTCCTCGCCTTCCTCGCGCTCGCGGCGGGCCTCGCGGCCCTCGGCGTGCTGACCATCCTCCTCTCTCTCTTCACCTGCTACTGGGTCGGCCTCGCCGGCTACGGCGACAAGCTCCTCAGGGCGGTGTTCATCGGCGAGGGCGTTGCCGTTGGCGTGTTCATCGCCGCCGTCCGTACTGCGCGGCTTCGCCGCCGTGTTGGGACAGGAGTAGTCGTCTACTGCCTGTGCGGCGCTGCTGCTGATCCCGGCAGGGGCTCTTTCTGCTGAGCGCGCGGTCGAGGGGGAGCATGATCGAAACAAAACTTGCAGTAGGAGCCCAGCTCTTGGGCAATACTAGTATAATCTCCTGTTTGGGAGTAGCTCTAAAAATATAGCTTCACTCCCATAACTTTACCGCGGAGCAGCTCTACCTCAGAGTTGGAGTATTTAGAGAGAATGTTTGACTTATAACTCTACTCTGGTTCTCCTATTCATTGTTTTTTTCTGTGAGTTGTCCATTTTACCCTTAACTAATAGACTGAGGTGATCTGATTGGAGTGGGCAGCGTGGTGGTGGGCTGCAGGCGTGCATGGCAATATCTGCTGTTCACTTCAATGTTTGAACGCTAGTGAAGTGTTCAGCCTGTACGAAAACGTCCATTGTATATTGTTTTTTAAAAAAAAGAAGACGTCCATTGTATCCTTGATGCTACTTGTTTATTCCACGTCCATTCCAAAACGGCTACTATGACACAACAATAACACGACTAATCTTCATAACATCAAGTATTTATCGTCAATAAAACATAAATATATGAGTGTACTTCCATCCTCGACGCGGTGGCCATAAACAGACTCGCCGTTGTCATCGCCAACAGCTGCATCGCGGCCAACAGAGGAGCCCAGGTCAAGCCCAACGGGGGAGCTCACGGCGGCTGTGCGGGCAGCGCCCTGGCCACGCCCAGCAGGGGCTACCAGGCCGAGGCCATGGCCAGGCGGCTGCACCTGTGGAGGCGCCGCTCAGGACGCGTCGACTTGCCCGGCGGGTGGCACGCCATGGGGAGGCACCGCCTAGGATGCGTCGACAGGGCCGGCGGGTTGCGAGCCATGGGGACGCAGCACCCGGGCCGGCTGGAGATGGGCAGCGCAGGCCGCGCCATGGGGAGGCGGCCGTCCGCCCGCCTGGAGATGGCCGACGTGGGCCCCGACGAGGGGATGCGGCGCCCCGACCGGCTGAACATGGCTGACGTGCGGCGTGCGGAGGAGAGCCGGCGGCGCGCACGCCTAGAGATGGCCGGGGTGGGTCACGCGGAGGGCATGGTCGGCGTCGGCGGCGCCCATGCCATTTCCCGCGGCGGCGGCGCCCCGCCCACGTCCGATGGGGACGCCTCCAAGGCCCAGACCCCGGTCCATCTCTTGCGCGCAGAAGGGAGAGGTCCTTGGCTCTGTTCGCTGGCTTGGTCTTCCATCGGCGGGATCCAGCAAGCAGCGGCCGGCGGCGGCTCGTCTCGCGAACGAAGGAACAGGACGGGGAAAGAAAGGCGCGTGATATTTTCTTTCCGTATACAAACCGGTACGGGATTCTAACGGGTGGCGAAGCTGGGTAATTTTTTCACGACTTCATATCTAATTCTAAAATAGTGTTTTTAGAGCTCATTTTTACGGGTTTTAGAAATTTTTTAGAGTTGGTCTCTAACTCCAAATTTTTTTTGAGTTGGAATTTGCGGAGTTATACCTATTTAGCCCATAAAAATAGGAGCGGAACCGAAAAATTTGGAGCGAAACCTTCCCAAACAAACAGTCCGTCCTGTGTATCTATCTCGGTTGCTAGCTCTTGCAGTCTTGCTGACGAGTAGCACTAGCTACTAGACTTACAGTAGCAGTAGAGTAGCAAAGCTGTTGTTCGTTTCGCTGATGAGTACGTAGCCATGGGCAGCCTGTGCGGTGTGCCAGTGTTTTCTTTAATTTGCTGATGATGAATAATTCGATCGCTTTGCATGGTGAGATGCCTCGAATTGAACCAGGTGGTGGTTACGGTGTACAACATCAGGCGATTGATCTTATTGGGTTTAAATTTGGCAGCAATATAATCCGTGATTCCGTGTGTTTAGTAACCGCAAAGCTAGCCAGCAGCAGTCATTAATTAGGCATTGTCGGCCCCGGACGCTACCCTCCCATACTTAGCTTGTGTTCGCCGGCGCGGGCGTCAAGTCCGGCGACAACCTTGAGCCCACGCCCTCAATTTATTTGCAGCACAAAGTGCTACGTATGTGTTGCTAAAAATGCATATTTACCAGCTACATCCAGCTTTCGATCGTTTCCATGCCGCGTTGCTTGCTCTTGCGCAGATCCCAACACCACCGGCAAAATATACGGCTACATCGGTTATCATTGACGAGCAATACTGGGTAATCTCAAGTCACAAGACAGTAGCGTTCTAATTGGGTTGCGTTTTTTAATCCGTGACCTTAAGGATTATGCTTACATTAGTCTCGGCTAGTACTTTAGAAAAATTGAAAAAAAAAAGGTAAAGCTATAGTTTTGCTATATATTAGTGCTTCATTAGCGTAAAAGAAGATGGGATACTTCAAGAACTCATTCTCAGTTTGGTGATGATCTAGTGCAAGCAAAAAAAATGTTTTGCTTTGCGTCTTTGAACAGTTCTCATGGCTAAAGAAGTACTAAAGATTAACTTTCGCAATAGTGCTTTGGAGAGGCAAAGAACTGTTTAGACCAATATTCGTAGATTTTAGGTTGCAGTGTTAGTAAACATCCCTTTAAATACCTAGGAACACGCATGAATTTCAATTAAAGAATAGGGATTGAAAAAACAGTTGAGGAAAATTAGATTAAAAGGAAAGGTTCTATCTAAAGGTAGGAGGTTAGTGTTGATAAACTCTAAATTGAGTCGTGCACATATGTATGGAGTATATGATATCTTTCTTTGAGATACCAAAAGGTATTTTTAAGAAATTAGATTTATATAGATCCGGCTTCTTTTGCAAGGAGACAATCATAAGAAAAAGATGGAAGATCAACAAATGGTGCCATTTGCGTCTCCCAAAGGATCAGGGAATAATTGGGAAAAAAACGCAGAATGCATGTTTGCTTAGTAAGTGGATGTATAAATTAATTAGTGAAGACGGTATCTAGCATATCTGTTTGGGAATAGGTATTTAAAGAATATGAGTATTGTTGAGGTATTTTAGAAACCGAGAGATTCACACTTTTTTTACTTACTTGATGAAATAACAAAACAATTTCTTGATCTTTTTACCTTTTCGAACTCACTATGGCTTATAAACAAGATTATGGGAGGACAAGTGGTTAAGGAACTGTTACTCTTAAGAGATTTTTTATAGTACTTCAGCCGTTCATCTTTAAACCCAAAGATTAATTATAATCTATTCTTAATGAGGGTAGAACGGGTTAACGAGGTGAACAGGAAGGAATGAAACTGATCGTCTCTCCGTCTCCGAGTGTCGCCGCCGGCCGCGTGAGCAGATCCTCACCGCCAACGCGCGCAGCAGGGGCTGAAACACCCATCGGCCATCCGCTTTCTTCCTTTTTTTTCCGAACATTAGCCATTCTCTTTCTTCTGTCCTGCATGGGCAGGCCGCCACCAAGCGCAGTCCGTGGCGGCGCGCAGTAGCCATCCAATGCCTCACAGTAGGGCCCGTGTGTTCTAAGAAAACAGGCCTTGGCAGTTTTGTCTCAGACGCTCCTAGCTGACTAGCTCTTCGCCTTCACCGTCACTCTGAAGGAGCCCGCCATGGACGATGACAATGAGTCGTGAGCGCTCAGTGGACGACTGACGGGATGGGGCACATCGGCACAAATAGGATTGAGGCAGCAGGAGGCCGGGCGTTGTCGTGGTGTGGGCGATGAGCGGGTCGCGTGGATGAGCAGCACGCAGGTCTGGGCGACGCAACGAGGGAGATGAATTGGTGCTCTTGCATGAACTTACCGATACACCCTTTTAGTTTAGTTATCGGTCTCAAAAAATAAAGTTCCTACCCACAACTTAAATTCTTTTTAACAGGTTCATCTTAGTTTGTAGCCTTTAAATTAGAATCAATGTACGGCTACCATTAATCTCAAGTACCGTAAAATCTCTCTATTCTTAAGGAACAATTATGCATCTTTATAGAGCATATTGTCAGATAGAATTCAGTTGCTCATGTCTTTAGCTCAAATCATCTGAAGAACATTGGTGTACGTAAACTCGTCTTCTTTTTCCTCTCACGCTATATATATACTGCAAGTAACACGCAGCTCCGTCACACTCACAGTCCACACTACTCGTTCACTCCCTCGCTCGCACAGCCTCTGCTAGTCTACAGCCGGCGGACGCGCGCCGTTGCGTCGTCAAAGAGCCTTGGAGGAGGGCCAGTTCGCGTTCGCGGTCGATGGAGATCCTCGAAGCGCCACTCCCGACAGTGGGCGCCGTGGCCCGGCGCGCTCTCCTCGTCGGCCTCCTCACCGCCGAGCTAGCTCTTTCTCCGATGAGGGATCGAGGTGATGAAGAGGAATATATTCTTGATGATGGATTGAGCGGTGCATGCATGAATAAATTTGGGTCATCTACATTGCTCTTGCTGATGAGTAAGGAGTAGAACCACTGTAGTGACTGTAGTGGCAAACTGTTGCCGGTGTTCGTTTCGCTTCTGTGTAATGAGTAGTAGCCGTGGGTAAGTGTCGGTGTTGGCTTTCATATGGAGTCTATCTATCCGTCAACCATGTGTAAGAATGCTTTCCAACACCTAGATTTTGGCCATTGAATCTTAAATGGATGGCTAGGATTACACTTGTAACTACACTGTACGTACACTGTGTAACTCCACCCCTACCTCACCCTCGGCCACCCCACCCCCGCCGCTCGTCGCCAGATCTGCCGCCGCGCCTCCGCCGCCGGGGGAGGAGGAGGTGGGTGCGCGGGGCCGCCCCGCCGGGGGACGAGGAGCCGGCCGCGCAGGGGCCGCGGCGTCGGGGGAGGAGGTGGGAGCTCGAGGTCGCGCCGCTGGGGGAGGAGGAGGCGGCGGGGCTGCGCCGCCAAGGGAGGAGAAGCGCGCGGGCAGAGAAGGAGTGCGGCCACGCGGGGCCGCACCGCCGCAGTAGGAGGCAGCCTGAGGGGGAGGTGGGAGCGCGGAGGTGTGACGCCGGGGGAAGAGGAGGTCAGAGGTCGGGGTCGCGCCGCCGGAAGAGAGGAGGCGTCGGAGCTGCGCCGTCAAGGGAGGAGAAAGGCGCAGGTAGGCGCAGTAAAGAAACCGGGTGATGGAATCAATCCAATCACCTGGTTGTCTTTTAGCCTTTCTCTTCATTTGCTGCTGCTGCTGAACTGATGATGAATATCGTCGTAAACGTAATTATTCTTGAGGTGCCTCTCGAGTTGAACCAGGTGATTGCATACGATTGGTAGTAACTAGTAAGTAATATTATCCATGTGTGATATTAGTAACTGACTAACTGCAAAGCTAGCTATGCATCGATCGATCCGGCGCTTAAACTACTTGATGTCACTCAAGGCAGTTTCAAGAGGCAATGCATGCACTCATTTATTGTACCTAGTCCGCCTTTAATTTCACCTTCGTGTTTCCTAACTGGGAATGTAGTCAAGCTAAGGTCCATGGACATATATATAGTACGTCGTGTGCTAGCTGTCAACCATGGTTATCTCATCTCATGGCGGACCCCTGATGAATGAAACCCTCATTCAATTCATGGATATTATCTTTACCAGCTAGCCACATGCAGCAGCAGCAGCCAGTAGGTTGCTGTTGAGTGTTGCCCCAGGACGCTACCCTCCAACACTTGGCTTGAGTTCACCGGCGCGCGGTCAAGTCCGCCGACCAGGTGCATGCAGTGTCATGGGCGGCGCAGCCCACGCAGCTAGCTTGCCAGCTTGGGGGGGGGGGGTGGTGGTGGACAACGCTATCGTCAAATAATTTGCAGTATAAACTAGCTAGCATGCGTTACTAAAAATGCACAAGTAGCAGCCAGCTAGCTACCTCTCGAGCTTTCGATGATCGATTCATGGATTTGAGCTTGTGCTTGTGCAGATCGAATCACCACCGGCGAAAATTAATTACCATCGACGAATAGTACCGTTATTATCTCAAGTTACAAGAGAGTGACATTTTGGGTTGTTTGGATTGCTGAGGAAGACGAATTTAGTAAACTATCACAAGGCAGTACATGCTCATGCTTGCTTTGTTGTAGAATTGACACACTAGCTACATTTCTCCTTCTTTACCCGAACTAAACCAAAACATACCGCTTTCGCCATTTGATTTCCACTACCAGCGTGATTTGATATCATTCCCGTTTGCGTTTATATATTTTGAACCAAACAACACCTTACACTTATATTTGTCTAAAGTAGTAGTAGTATTTTTGTAAAAATATAGTTTTTCTATACTTCATTAGTCATGGTTTTTTAACGTATGCTAGGGTTTTCAGAAAGAAACCGGTTGTGGACTAGTGGCGGATTAATTGGGCCTAGACCTTGAACCATTACTCTCATTAGGAAAAATGCCATTTTACCTCAAACTATCAGTGAGGTATGGGTTTTGTCATCAAACTCCCGTACTAGACATCATATCCTCTTAGCTCTTAAAATTATTTAAAATACCTCCCTACCATTGTTAGAAGCGGCGTTGAGCCACATCATCTTCTTCAGTTTCAAAACAAGTAATAAATGCAATATAAGGTTTTTAAACCGCACAAGATATCTTAAAGCTTCTAATTAAATATTTTGAAAAAAAAAGTAGCCTAGAGCTATTGGGACACATGAAATCCAAATAAAATATTTGGAGCTCACAAAAATAACTCAAGGAGAGCTCATAGACACTGGATTTAGATGTAGAAAAAAATGGAAAATAGCCCCCCCCCCCCCAAATATAATTGTTGTCTAACTCATTTTGAAAGAAAAACAATCCACAACGAACACATAAGATACAACTAACATAAATGCAAAAAACACGAATACATTTAGCTTTGACATATGGTGCATTCATGTTGATGATATATCATAGTTTTGTTTTACCTAGCTTTCAAAATAGTCTTGACATTAGCTGGAATATTTTGTGGGCTTCTCAGATATGTCTAGATATTTTTCCTAATTTTCATGGTCTTAGAATATTTCATTTGGGTTATTCATGTCCCACTCTATCTCCAGGACTTTTTAAAGAATTCTTTAGGAGCCTAAAGATATTTTTATGGTTTTAAACAACCTTATCTGGTATTGTAGTTTGTGGAGGAAAGACATAAAATATACTAGCAATGGTTCACGGAGACAGAGGTGAAATAGGAGTAGATGTTTTCCTTCCCACTACCACAACCAAAACAGTGGCCCATGCCTTCTGTCGGGAAAAGGAATACTCGCTTATTTCAAAGTGGACTCTCAAGTTTCAACCTGAAATGGAGACCAACCTGAAACGGAGACCGTGAGACACTCCAGTAGACCATCCATGCTATTGTCTATATTCAAACATCACTATATTTACAGTGTAGCTACATCGTCATTTCTATACTATGGACGACCACATAGACGATCTGTTGAACTTGTCTGGCCCATTACCACTGCTCGGAGAACGTGGACAGAGCTCACAGGGGGGGGGGTGATTAAGTTGTTCTTGTTATGATTGTTGTTCACAGATGGTGTAGTTTCTGATGCATGAGTCTTTGTAGGTCAAGCTCCACGATTTCATGATTGCGCGCTATCCACACTACGAAGCATAGTCTATGTATTGAAGATAGACATATGTTCAAAAAAATCTAACGGTTTAGATCTTTTTTTCTCCAATGATTAGTGTGGTAATTTCTAGATCCTATCGTTGAACGTGGTGTTTTTTTTTCAATAAATTTGGTTCTTTCTTTAGTTTTAGTTGGTACATAATATTTGGATCAATCTAGGCCGTTGGATGAACATAACAACCAATTGTGTAGATCTTTTATTGTTTTCAGCTGCATTATATGTTCTTTTTTCATGATTAACATGGTAATTCTCGATCCTCTCGGCAAACATGGTAGCTTATTTCAGCAAATTTACTATTTGACATAGTACATGGTACTCTTTCAACTGGCGGTCCTTTCGTAGTGGTGCCCCCATCTGGGACATCTGATTATTCTCTCCACTCTTTTCTATAAAGAACTAGAAAGATCTAAGTACTAATGGATAATAATGATATCCTAAGAAATCCTTTTATTACTCCTGAATAGCCATGGATACATCATTGTTACAACATGGGCCTCACCACTCACCAGAGCAGTTTTATTCTATAGACCACGACATGGATTGCTCCACGAATTTGTCATACAGATACGAGCCTCGCTAGATAGCACTATTTCGCAGACTGAATGAACCCTTTGATGTCGAAAGCTCCATCAGTATTAGTTTTGGTGATCACGCCCTGCAAATAAATCGAGATACCCTTCTTGTCAGCCCAAAGCATATCAACAAATGTTCTCTGCAACATGTTGGACCAATAACAAATGGAGAGAAGTGTATCTTTTCTGTCATGATTGCAGTGATCAGATTTGCTGAAGTTACATCGAAAGCTGGGTTCCATACTGATATACTGGATGCAGCAGCTTCCTTTCCAAGACCACCTTCAGAGTTCAGCAACTCCTTAGGCGACCTTTCCTCTATGATTATTTCTTCTCCAGATGGGAGGGAGAGATCGACGGAAGCCACCGGTGCTGCCACATAGAACTGAACACCATGATGCTTTGTGGAAATGGCGAGGTTGTATGTGCCAATCTTGTTGGTTGTGTCACCTTGAAATTCCATTGATGGGCTCAAGATTCGAAACAGCCCCCTACCCCCGGTCTCCACTCGTGCGGCCACTCGGGCGATGGCCAAACCCTAGCCACCGCCGCCTGCTCCCACCCTTCCCGCCTGCCGCCGCTGGAGGGAGCCAGTCCGGAGGGCCGACCGGCTTCCCGTGATGGCGGCGGTGAGGCGATGAGTCCGTGGCGTGCTCCTATCCAGTGCAAGGGGATGGCGTATGACGCACGACGGTACCACCAATGGGTTCTTGGTGAAGCGAAGGAGGCGCTCCCCCCGGGGCCGCGATGGCTGCGGCTGGCGGGCGCGAGCTCGTGCCTGTTGGCCCCACAAGGCGGAGCTATCCCCCTTCCTCCACATGGTGCCTGCAAGGTTCCTCACCGGAGGCGGCCGCTAGAGTCAGTCGGCAACAGATTTGACCGGCACTGGCCATGGGAGTGTGTCACGGTGGCGTGGTGGCGCTGGGGCGGTCGACAGGTGTGCTCCTTCCGGCGGCGGGATCTTCCTCAACGTTCATTGACGGATCTGGTCCCTGAGCCTAGATCTACGCATCCCCATGCACTGAGGTACCTGAGCCCTCCTCGATGCCAGGCCATCCTAGGCTGCTCTGCCAACGCTGGCTACCACTGCCAACACTGGCACCCTCTATGGGCTGTGTGAGCAGGGCCTTCCCTCTCGTCGCTGGGACACGAGACCATGCCGCCATCATCGGCTTTCCGAAGCCCACTCGGCACCCCTAAACCGAGGTCTCTCCCAGGCCAAGCCAATCTCCGTCAGCTCTGCGCGGCGACATGGGGCAGTGGGCGACATGACACATGTTACCTCTGGGTGAAAACCTAATTTTGGTTCTACGGGATGAGTGGCGGTGGCATATCGATGTCACATTCCTTAATGAAGGTGTCATTCTTGAGGTCCCTTGTCAACCCACCCCTGTGATACCATGACATTTGTCCATCTTCGCGACGCTAGAAGACCCTAGGTGAAAACCTATTTCTGGCCTTCCGGATGATGATGGCGGCATCTTTGATGTCGTTTCCTAGATGTATGCATCGCTAATGCAGGTCAATCGTTGTCGTGAAGCTTGGAGTTTTTGTGCCTTTGTTATTAGTGGTCTAGCCACAATTTCACCCTTGTGCCGAGGCATGGTGTTGTTCCATCCATGATTACGCCACATTTCACCCTAGTGATTGGTTGTATGCCTAGTTTAGCTAGGTAGTTGTTGTGGTTTTAGCCCGGTTTTCTCCAAATTAATCGAGCGATGTAGGGTTTTGCCTCTTTTTCCCCAAAAATGAGGTTATTGATGCATGCCTTGCCATGCGAATATCAATACAATTCAGGTGGGTCATCCACACACAAAAGTGTGTCTCGCTGAAAATTAGCAAGTGAAGATTATGTGCATACAATGGTTAACACAAAGCAAGATTGAAGCAAAGCACCGGAGAGCAAAAACAACAAAGAAGGTAGAGCTGCTGTGAATCCGAATGTTCCGGTGGAAGCCGCCGGATGTTCCAGTAGTAGTTGCCGAATGTTCTGATACATGTTGGCTGCCTAGTGCCACCGGATGTTCCGATAGCAGCTGCCGCATGTTCCAGTAGCAGTCACCTGATGCTTCGGTGATGCCGGACACATCTCCGGTTCTTGAGCTCCAAAACCCAAAACTTGACTAAATCTTCTCCAATCTTCATGAGATTTGACACATGCTATCCTAGCTCTATTCTAAAGCTTTTCCCAAAAGATCTATTGAAAAAGATCACTGGATGAGAGGGGATTTCAGATCTAATGAAGAGGGAACCTATGGACAAGAATGAGGAAAACTCAAAAACGACTAGCTCGTAGCAATCCTGTAGGATTGAGATGGACTAGGTCATAATCTCCACATCATGGCAAGTCCAAAACACCAAAAGAATAGGACTAACTCGCAGGCAAACACAAATCACCAAAAGCCTTTGAGTTTCATCCAAGAATCAAACTAGAAGGGGAAAGGAGCTCCACCCGCGGAGGTAGCCTTATTGTCGCCTAGTATTAGTTGGAGTCTTGAGTGAAACCAGTTCACGCAAAACTGCCAATTCAAAGTGTAGTCCATTGAGCAATTGTGAGCTGGTGTAGTTCTGGGTTCTAGATGTATGTTCAACTTAACAGTCTCCATCGCAAGCTGGTATATTAATCAACTTTTGAGAACATTTGAATGGTCAAACATGTTGTGCCTTCGAGATCTAGTGGGGGATTGTTGGAGTTTTTGGGCCTTGGCCCATGCACTTGCAATATAAATCACAAAGGCCAACGCATATTTGAGGGAGATGGCAATGGATAGTTCCATATGGTAAGGTGAAACGGATGGAAACCTAGTTAGATAGCATGCCGCTTGGCCTTCCTTGGTTGGGAGAATGAGAGAGGAGCTAGAGTCGCACGCGCACATGTATTCGCTTATTTTACACATGATATCCGCGTGACTTGTGACTTGCGGCATCCTTTATTTTTATTGATTCCTTTAATAAAATTCGATCCTAGCTTGCACATTAATGATGATGGACATCACATGTAGATTCATATGGTTCCTGAGCATTCAAATATATAAATTAAAACTAGGTTTTGATATCAAGACTTAGAAGAGAAATCTGAATTTTCCTAATAAGAATAAGAAGTCAATTTGAGTTTTACCACTATGCTACATGATTCATGAAGGGTTATCTTAGACTAGAGGAATGTGATGTCATTGCATATGTCAATATATTACTAGAATATACTTGGGTGTCCTAGAAGTTATGTCTTATGTGTTTTGAGTTCTCAAAGTATGAGTTACTATCTAGTTGTCTAGTATGAGTTGTTATCTAGTTGTCAAAGTATGAGTTGTTATATGGTTGTTATCAAGTTGGCTAATAGTTGTCATCCTAGTTGTATGTGAGGTGTGTAAGGCTTTGGAGCCTATACATAGAGGCAATGCCCTCTAGTTTTGTAACTTGATTTGTATCCACCACCATATCAATAGAACATGATGTTCTTCTTTAGATCTTGGATTAGATCTCTTCTTTGAGCTTTGGATTAAGCTCCTGTTATCCGTGGATTCGGATTCAGCCTCTTGTCTATCTTCGTCTCTAGAATGATATCTAGCTCAGCACGTTGAAGCTATTCTTTCAACACCTTGTGATGTTTCCCTACCTATCAACACCTAGGAGAAGGTTCCTCCTATACATGTGTTGTAGTTATCTAGTAGCAGCAATGTGGAGCTCTTCCTCCACGAGTGCTGCTTCAATTAATCTTGGAACCGAATAGATTAGATCGTGGAGATAGTGGGCGAATCGGTTTCTTTCCTTCTGCGTGAGGTAACTCTGGGCCCGCTTGTCTATAAATAAGATCGGGCGTTCTCCCCTCTTTCACATGAGAGAAATCCATCTAGGGTTTTGGTGAGCGGCTCTCTTCTCCTCGGTGTTGTGCGATCTCAAGCTTCTCCATCTCTGACGTCGATGTGATGACGGTGTGCAGGAAGAGCAGTGTCTCTGAAATCTTGCTCCGGTGAAGAACTTGCGCAGGTTGGGGCGAATCGGGTTTTTGGGCAGCGGTCACGCGACTGTTCGCCAGTTTGATTTGCTATGTTCTATGGAGTTCGCCGACAATCTCAACTCTTCCTCTGGAGCAATCTGCTCTGTAAGTTGCAATGAGTTTTACTCATGTGATTTGTTCAGATCCATTCGCGATAGATTCAATATGGGCGTGCTGTTCTTTTCCGATGTGTGGTTTATCGTTAGTTCATATGTTCTTTGTTTTAGGGATTATTTACATCTGTAAGGTGCGTAATATGCGACACTGCACGCGTGGCTGCTGACTGGGAGGGTGTGGACAGCAACCGATCGAGAAGATTTCTTTCTTGGCACCTGCGAAAATGAAACCCAAGGCGGGGGGGGGGGGGAGTTTCAGTGAAGATACCAGACCATTCATTGACGATGGATGGAGAGGGCCGACCGGAGCGGTCGTTGTGTGCAGGGGACTGAACTGGGCATGTCGTTGTTGACTGGTGTTCTGGCCACGGCAAGAGCGAGAGTGCTCTGCGGCCACATGTAGATGGAGTTTCAGGGCCGTAGTAGAGCGTCTCGCGGTAGAGCGTGGCCTCCAGGATGCCCGGGGGAATGTGGAGCCTGCCCGTTTGGAGGAGGTCTAGCAGCACGGCGAAGTAGGTGAGCATGGTCGTCATCGTGGCCGGCATCCCAGGACGCATGTTTTGGCAGCAGGCGCCTCTGGCTTGAGGGGATATTTTGACCCAAAAAGTATGTTCTGACTTACCATTGCGGTGACATGGACAGCTTACGTGGACGGATGATGAGGACTGAAGTGGTTTTGCTCCAAGGGGGCAATTTATCCAGTTTGGACAGCACCATAGCTTTGAGTGTCTGGTTTCGTGATTTTAGGTTGAAATCCGGAGGAATGTGGCAGTACGAGGTTGAGAAATAAACTTTTCCCTAAAAATAAACAATAATTGTAAAATCTCTTGAATAAGACTGGCCAGAAAAGCTATTGAAAATTGTTGGACAACATCAAACAATTCGATTTCGATGTTTAAACTCTCAGTGGGCATTGGACAGTCTGATGCATTCACTTTTCAAAAATGGAAACTAGCCATTGCACAATATGATTACATCATCGTAAATTGTACTTTTGTTGGTGCTTATCATCGGACAGTCTAGTGAGCATAAAGATTTGAATTCTTCTAAAACTGGTCTAGTGTGCCGATTCGACAATCCGGTGATATAATTTTCTAACTTGAAATGTATTAAACATAGATTTCTGGTGTTAACACCCTCTTAGGAATTAATCACACTTTTCTTGGAATCAACTTGATTTGTCCAGGTCTTAAAAAAAACTTGATTTGTCCAGTAAACATAAATTTACTCCCATCGGACAGTCTAGTGCTATCAATTTTTCTAGATTGGGTTTATTTGAGTTCAAACATGTACCAGTTTTCTCTAAGTCAATCTTTTTGTTCTGCATTGTTGGCTTTCATTCATAGTCTTTAAGGTCTTCGGAGCAATAGAGTCATTGAGACTCATTTGGATTTCACTTGCTGCAAAATCGTTCCACCTTTTCCTCAACCTCATGGTGCCGACACAATCACACAAGTTACATCTGCTTCTACATGCTTTAGACACCACGAGACATGGACGTGTCACACAGTCACTCCACAAACAACGAACAGTAAAGACATACAGCAATCGATAGAAGAAAAAAACAACTCAGATAAAATTTGCCTCAACGGTTGGTGGAGGCCGAATGCGATGGTGGTGTACCCACCGACACAACTAAATGCTGCCGTCTCAACGAAGCCAGCCAACAGAGTGTGTGCACAAGCATCACCGGCTTGCAGCAGGCCTTATTACTGCAATTCATAGTATGTAGTAGGATTAAACAGGCCGGTCAGCTAGGCGAAAGAATGGGCCGCTCGCCGACATCCCCTCGCAGGCGGCCTCGAACACGTCAGAGAAGGAGGTATCGGGGAGACCAGTTCTTCTGGCGAAGTGCCACAAAGAAACCACCATGTCCTTCGGCTCCCTGCCAAATGAATGATCCGCCACGCTTGTTGGGTCGTATTGTTACTTGCAGCGCTGGCCGTGCTGTACGCGCTAGCTCAGGCACACCAGAAAAAAAAAAAAGCCTCGTGCTTGACAATTAGATGCAATGGGTGGCACGGCACGGCATGGCACCAACTGCAGAACCAGCCGGCACGGCACGAAATAAGGCATGAATTGAAATCCTAGTATTTTAGTGATATTTATATGTTTAGATTAATTTATATGAATTATGAAGGTTACACAAAATATTAAGATGCATTTTTTTATATATATAATATTTATTTAAGCATTGTAGAAATTTTAAAATACTTTTTGTATATACAGAATAAGTGTTTCTAATTATAACAATATTCATACCGGGCTCGGGCCGACACAACACATCACCAGCCCACCGCGCTTTTGGGCCGTGCCGTGCCTGGTTTTTCACGTTTGGACCGGCACAACATGAAATTAATCCGTATCATGTTGACACGAAACAATTTGGCACGAAACACGATGGACCTGTCGGTCCGGCACTTCCCAATTTTCAGCTCTAATTACATGCATACTCAAGACGTATCACTCCAAAGATTATGATAATATCGACATGTGTGCATCATTTGGTCAGACGGAGAGATGCTCACCTGCATATGTAGACGATTTTGCAGTCAGGGTTGTTGCTGATCGACGAGGGCAGAAGCGAGTGGTGCATGTGCTGTGGCCATGAGCCTTGGCAACGGCAGCGCGTCCATCTTGCTCCCCTGCTCGGCGGCGAAGAGCAGCTCCAAGAACGGCACGCAGTCGTGAGGGTTGAGGCGGAGGAGCGGGTGCCCGGCGTGGCCCGGCGGGTGCACGCCGCGCGCCATGGTGGCGAACGCGAGGGCCTTGAGCCACGTGGTGCCGCACTTGGGAGGGCTCGCGAGGAGGACGTCGCCGCGGCGCGGCGTGAATCCCCCCTTGCAGATGTCGACGACCCCAGGTAGATGGGTGTCCAGCACCCATGTGCCCTGGAAGTGGCGCACCCAGAGCTTGGGGTCGCTCGGGCGGCTAGCGATGGCGGAGTCGGCGGGGAGGGGCACGGCGCCGGCGCTGTCCTTGAACGGCACCGGACCGACAGCATCTGTAGGTTCCTCGGTGGTGGCAGCCATGGTACACGCTAGCTAGGCCGAGCCGCTAATTATTTGCATCCATGATTGAGCATGACGATTGCTGCGCAAAGGCTTGGACTCGGTCGTCTGGACTCCGGAGGCCTCCGGACGCTCCAGGCCTGGATCCACCCTCTGCCTGTTCTGTCTTATCTACGAGCCACTTTGGAGCTTTCCTAGCATTTATATTATATCCTCTTACCAACAATAACGCCATGCATGTTGCAGCAGTTGGTTTTTGTTGTTTCATTAGGTTGTGTTATTTGTTGCACTAGTTTTTCTTGTTTTTTCCTTGTCTGTTGTTGCCATAAGCGAATTAAGATATTGCAACTATTATTATTCAATGTCGGAGGAACATGTGCGTCCGACCCTGGACGCAAATATCGGACACGGACCCATGCAGTTTATGATTTTGTGATGTTAAAATTAGTATTTTTGGTGTTGAAGATATCCGCTTATAATGTTGTATTGAATGTTGTAATCGTTTCTCTCGAATCTGGATGAACATGATAGCTTTTATTCGATTATATGGATGTTGCGATAGTTGAATTCGAGTGTTGCATATACTATTTTTTTATGTTGAAGATATGCATTTCTAATATTGCTGTCAATTTTGACGTTGTTTTTTCATGTTGCATGAAATATGAAACTGATGTTATGGTGGATTTTTTCTTTGAATCAGATGGAAGCAGTGATTTTTAAATCTAAATATTGATGTTGCAAAAAAATAATTTTCAATATTGCGTATAATATTTTTTGACGTTGAGGATACATATTTTTAACGTTGGGCAGGGCTCGGATTGAACATTCGGACGCTAGCAACGCTATTGCAACTTATGATGTTTTAGATTAGTATTCTCTTATATGTTGCACCGAGTCACCATGTGATTTTTGAAATGCGCCAAGCTTCATCTCTTTTCTTAATTATACTTTTAAGTGGCGTGAGCATGATGTGAGAGACTGGATGCATATTTGCTACTAACGCTCCAGTAGACAGTGCGTCAAGAAGCCTGCCCGGGGAAAGCGCAACGAGTAGGTTGGTGGCTTTGGTGCAACTGCTTCCACGGAAGCGTCCGACGGATTCTACCCCGTCCGGACGACCGGACGTCGGGGCTTAGTCACTCTGATTAAAAAAAGAGAGCGCTAACGCCTGCGCGCGAGTTATTTCGCCTTCCAGCCTTCTCATAAAAAATTTTACAACCTTTGGAATAAAATTTTTAAAACTATAGTTTTGCAATACTATGGTCTAAGTGTCATAAAAAAACTACGGTATTTTTTACATTAGTACAATATAGCATATGTTTGACATATTATTTTGGTCTCATTTTTTCCCACAAAGAAAAACTTTGGTCTCGACCAAAATATTCTATATCTCAAAAATACCATGGTAGATATATAGTTTTTGAAGGAGCTCTCAATACTACAAGAAATCTATAGATCAATAAAAGGTTCCTGGTGACCTTTTAACAAAACTTCATGGGTATGTTTAGTCTGTGACGGTCATTAAATGGATAATACTTCATTGATTGTGCGCTAATTAAACACAAATGTGGAACAAATTTGTGACGTTTTTTTTGTCACTATGGTTGGAACCTGGGCCAGGCATAGTAGACCTACAACCAATCTATGATGGAAAAAAAATGTCACTGTTGTTTTCGATCTATGATGGTTTTCTGTAGCTAGTCAAGTTATGACGCGTGATACATGACCTTCTACGCCGAAGGGAGAAGGAGTGGCCAAGTCCCGGCGCTTAACACACTGGACTGTCCGATAAGTTTGAAGACCGGGCTCCAACACGTACCGGACGATCCAGTGGTGCAGCACTGAACGGTCCGGTGGTTCTAACGGTCGAATTCCAGGTCCAACGGTCGACTCAATAGCTAGCCAAATACACGCACTGGATGATCCAGTGGTCACGCTAGAAAAGGGAAGAAGGCTTCCAACACCTAGTTTTAAGGCTTGGGCTATATATACCCCCTTGTCCGGCCTCCACTCTATGGTTGGTGACTTCTGAGCTCATTGTTCACCCCATGAAACGCTATTGATGCAAGACAGAGGCTTGGAGAACATATGGCTCATGGATTCTGATTGTTCGCGCCACATGATCGACAATCACAGATGGTACTCTAGTCTCACCCTAGTGAGCTCCAGCGAGCACATCATTTTTGGGGATAATGGTATAGGTAAGGTGAAGGGTGTTGGCGTTGTTCCTGTTTCTGAGAATTTTGTTCTGAGGAATGTTGCTTTGGTTGCTAACCTTGGTTACAATCTTCTCTCTATTTCGCAACTTTTTGATAAAGTCTATGAGGTTTGTTTCAAGAAAGGTTGTTCGCGAGTTTTGGATGCTCGAGGAGATCTTGTTTGCCCTATTTTGCCTTTTGGGAAGGTTTTCCGTGTTGATTTCTCGAGCTCCCCTGGTCCTTCTCAGCTGTTTGGTGGCTAGTCACTCCTCTGATTTGTGGAAGTGGCATAGGAGGCTAGGTCATTTGAGTTTTGATTTGCTCGCAAAGATTAGCTCACTTGACCTAATCCGAGGATTGCCCAAGTTGAAGAGTGAGCGTGACCTTGACCTAATCCAAGGATTGCTCAAGTTGAAGAGTGAGCATGATCTTGTTTGCCATCCCTGTCGCCATGGGAAGATGGTTGTTGCTTCCCACACACTTGTGAATCAGGTGATGACGGCTCACCCTGGAGAGTTGCTTCATATGGACACGGTTGGTCCTTCTCGAGTGAGGTCTATTGGTGGGAAGTGGTACGTTCTAGTGATCATGGACGATTTTTCTCTTTGGTTTTGGGTGCATTTCATGGAATCAAAAGATAAGGCTTTTGAGTTTGTTCATGACTTGGTTTTGAGGTTGAGAAACAAATTCAATCATGCCATGAGAGCTATACATAGTGACAATGGCTTAGAATTCAAGAATGATTGCTTCAAAGACTTTTTCCATAGCCAAGGTATCGAACACTAGTTTTTGTCCCCATATGCCCCCCAGCAGAACGGTGTAGTTGAGCGCAAGAATTGGACCCTTGCTTGAGATGGCTAGGACGATACTCGATGAGCATATGACTCCTAGGAAATTCTGTGCCGAAGCGATGAACATCACGTGCTATGTTTCGAACTGCATTTTCTCTGAGCTCTTATTCATAAGACCTTGTATGAGTTGCGGTTTGGGCGATAGCCAAAAGTGAGCCACCTATGGGAGTTCGGCTATAGGTGCTTTGTGCTCAAGCCGGGGAACATGGACAAATTGGAACCCTGCATTTTTTATGGAGTTTTTCTTGGCTATGCCACGCATTCGTGTGCATACCACGTTTAGCTATTGGACTCCAACAGGATTGTTAAGATTTTGATGAAGATGAAGGTGTTTCTGGTGATATTGCGCCTGCAGCAGCTCCAGAATCTACTACTTTGCTTTCAGAGGATGAGGAGGGAGCTCCAGTACCTATCCCTTTGACTACTTGGGAGCTACCTCCACAAGATCCACTAGTACATGCAGCAGGGCCTGCTAAGGACGTAGGGAAGGTGACCTCTGAGCCACAACCGTCTCAGATAGTCCAGCGAGATCACCCTTCGACGAACATCATTGGTGGCCTGAATGAGCAAGTGACAAGATCCAGGTCCACTTCTCTTGCTGTGTTTGCACACTCTACTTTTGTTACTTCTTTCGAGCCCCATGATGTTGGACACGCTATATTTGATCCGAATTGGGTCAATGCCATGCATGAGGAGCTAGAAAATTTTGAGAGAAACCAAGTTTGGGTTTTAGTCGAGCCTCCACCACACTGCAATACTATAGATACCAAGTGGGTGTTTAAGAACAAGCAGGGAGAGGATGGAGTTGTGGTGAGAAACAAGGTTAGACTAGTTGCTCTAGGTTATTGCCAGAAAGAGGGGATAGATTATGAAGAGACTTTTGCCCTTGTAGCCAGATTAGAAGCCAGTTGCATTCTCTTAGCTTTGGCAGCTTCAAAAGGGTTCAAGCTGTTCCAAATGGATGTGAAGAGCGCATTTCTGAATGGGTATATAGAGGAAGAAGTCTATGTGAGGTAGCCCCCAGGCTTTGAGCATCCCAAGTATCCTAACCGAGTGTTCAAGTTGCAGAAGGCTTTGTATGGAATGGAGCAAGCTCCCCGGGCTTGGTATGAGAGACTTAGGAAATTCCTAGTTGCCTAGGGTTTTGAGATGGGGAGTGTGGACAAGACTTTGTTTTTTGTAAAAGCATGGCAATGACCTTTTGATCGTTCAGATATATGTGGATGATATCATCTTTGGTGGCTCTTCTCATGCACTTATGAGCAAGTTTTCAGAGCAGATGAGGAAGGAGTTCGAGATGAGCATGATGGGGGAACTTCAGTTGTTTCTAGGGCTCTAGATTAGGCAGACTCCATAGGGTACCTTTGTCCACCAGAGCAAGTACACGAGTGATCTACACCAGAAGTTTGAGATGGCAGATGCTTCACCTCAGATGACTCCGATGAGTACATCCCCCATGTTGGACAAGGATGAATATGGCGAGGAGGTTGATCAGAAGGTCATTGATGTACCTGACTACCAAGAGGCCAGATATACAGTTTGTTGTAGGTCTGTGCGCTCAGTTTTAGGCAGTCTCCAAGGATGTCACACTGCACTTCTGTGAAGCGGATCCTAAGGTATGTCAAATTCACCTCGGAGTATGGTTTGTGGTACTCGGCAGATTCATCGCTTTCCCTCCTTGGCTATTTTGATGCTGACTTTGCGGGGTGCCGGTTGGATCGCAAGTCGACTTCCGGTACCTGCTACTTCTTGGGTACCTCTTTAGTCTCCTGATCCTCTCATAAACAATCTAGTGTAGCTCAATCCACTTATGACGTTGAATATGTAGCTATTGCTAGTTGTTGCTCCTAGATCATATGGATGCTTGCTACTTTGAAAGATTATGGCCTAACATATGGGAGGATATCACTCTTGTGTGACAGTTTTAGTGCTATTAGTGTTGCTAAGAATCTAGTGCTCCATTCTATAACCAAACACATAGATGTGAGATATCACTTTCTGAGAGATAGCTATGAGAAAGGCCTCAGTGATGTAGTGCATGTAACGAGTGAGAACCAAGTGGCTGATATCCTAACTAAATCTGTAGACCTAGATGACGTGCTGGCAGAACCGTCGATTTAATCCGGGCTAAGCACACCTGCCTCCTCTGGCTCGCAGTGCACTTAGGCCAAACTAAATCCGGTCGTCCGTCGAGAGTCATTTGACCCCCGATGATACCATTTTCCAGAAGAACCGACATCATACACATCCGATCCACGACGGAGCCACAACAGAATACATGATCACAGACAGTTGAAATAGAGTAATAATAGACTTAGTTACAAACCGGTTTCAAATATAGTACAAATCCAACATAGAGTTATAAAGTAGCAAGTTCAAAGGTTTCTCACAGCGGAATGATAAAGTTCAGAGGTCACCATAACATCACAAAAGATTCGCATTAGAAGAAACAACATCGAGCCCGCCGATATTGCCCTTGTGCCATTCATGCAGGTTCATCCTAGATGGGGGCATGCCTCACCTCCAACATAGGTGCAAACCATGAACTCCATACCTGCGCTCAAAATATGGGGGCAAACACTGAGTACTAATTGCTCAGTAGGACTTAATGGATTTAGCTTACGACTGACACGAAGCTGCTTACTAGTAAGTGGATCCTTAGCCATTGGTTTTAACAGTGTCATGATCAACATAAGTAAACAAGTTTTCATCATTTGTATAATCATCATCATAATAGTAAATTTGCAGTAAGGTAGCAGTTCAATACAAACATGTGATATTCAAAATCATGAGTATTAAATACAGAGTGTTTAAGTAGTTACTACGTTGCCCGTGTGCGTTATCAACATTCCCACACCTGGTAGGCATCAGCGATCCGAATCGATTTTAATTCCCGGGAATAACTATCATGCCAGGGGTATCACGTTCCAACATATAGTCACAATCTCCACCTGTCTTATCCCAAGATTCAAAGCGTCCCCACTGTTGACGCTCGTTATATACTAAAATTATAGATCATTTTATATGATTTTATATCTTTTCGAGAGTCAATTTTATCATTTACTCTTATTTTACTAACAAATAACCCTATTTTCGAGAATGCTCTTTGTTTTTGTGCAATATTTATTTTTGCAGGAAAATAGGGAATAATTGAGGATATTTGAGAATTTCTCGAAGAAAGGATTTATGCTATGGGGAAGCTCTGAAGAAAGGACTAATTGAAAGCCCAATTGAGGAAGAAGCCAAACAAGAGAAGAGTCTTAAAAAGATAAGGATTGCTTGAAGGACCAAATCCTAAAATCTCCTCGAAATTCATTACAGTAGCAGCTTGTGGGCCCAATTGGGAGACCTTAACGACTTCAAATGGAGAAAGTTTGAATACCAAAGTTGTTGATATCTTTGAGCTTTACAATTTAGAGTCCGAGTTTGCATTAATTGGACTACATATGAGTAAGTTATGGTCGAAATACCAAAGGCCGCAGAATATGGAAGGATTATTTCGGGAAAGATCAAAACGATGACTTCATCTCCAAGCAAGGAAGGATATGGACGACCGGGACTCTTCTAGAGGCATGGATATACATGGAAATAGATGTTTTAATTGTTTTAGGACTCTTAGAACCGACCTATTAGATTCCATGTATAGGGTTCCCTCCGGAGTATAAATATAGAGCCTCCCAAGGGGAGAGGGGAGAGCACCACCGCATTATTCATTACAAGTCGAGAGTCTAGGGCAGAGGTCGGAGGCGAGAAACGTTCAACTCAGCGAGAAGTCCATCTCGGTGAAAGGAGGAAACAAGAGGAGGCAGGAAGCCGGCCGACCAGACCCCTAGGGGTCGGCCGACTAGGCGCTTCCCGAGGAGGCCTCGAGTTCATCTTTCGACATGTTCTTCGTCGAGTTCATCTCGATGACTATGCTTCAAAGTTTACGATGTATCTCGAGTAATTCCTTGTACCTTCTTCGATACTATGATGAAACCTTGTTATTCGATCAATAAAGGTTGTCTTTTAGACTTAGCTTGTTGTTTATACATGACTTATGATCCATACATTTGCAATGCTTAATTCCAACATGGTTTTTCGGCCGAATTAAACGTTTTCATGTTCTTTTAGTAAATCCTTTTACTTTAATTAGTTGATTGAATCTGCTCATGCTTAGAGATGGTTAGGGTTTGCTAGTTCGTCGATTACCTGGTTACTAGTGACAGTAGAGCCTGGGGAAAGGTTCGAGTAGATCCTTGACATTCATGATCATGTTTATTCTATGCTTATGATTAGATCTAGTTTCAAGGTTGTTCTTAGTATGAAGGATGTTTGTCTCATATCTCTTGTGGATCCTTTTGCCATGTTAAATCTATCGTTTCCACGTTTTTAGCCTAAGCCTTGTTCTATCGTTTTATGCTATAGTTTAAACGCTGTTTAGAACATATTTAGTTTATTAAGTAAGATATAATTAGAGTAGTCTTAATCATCTCTTAAAGCTTGTTTTAGATCTATTAGAATTAGTTAGTAATTCAGTTAATATTAGATAGATAGTTTCTTAAATATAATTATTCCCGGATTGACAAAACCCAAGATACTCATCTTGGGGAAAAGCTACCGCGATACTGTGCGCTTGGAGTATAAGGATTGGCATGCTTAAGTGCTGTGATAAAGCTTTTCTGGTGCCGTTGCCGGGGAACAATAATTATCGTTTAAGTTATTATAAATCTTTTATTAACTTTGTTACTACTAGTTTTGATAGTTAGTTTATTTGTTAATTGTGTGTTTAATCTCGTTTTACTAGGTTGCTTATAATTTTTTTAGTGTTTTAATCTTTATTTTAAATTCAGTTTAGATTAATCTCAGTTTTTAATTACTTAGCTTAGTTCGTTCTTGATTTTAAGTTTATTAGTTTTTACTAATTCAGCAACTTTGCTGTCATAGATTTTTCGTTTTGTATTTTTGTTTTTGAAATTAGTTTCAGTTATGACTCCAATGTTTGGAGAATGGGAGCTCTGGACACTCGGAGAACGCTTAACTCCAAAAGCCGTAGACCTCAAGTTTCAAGAATCCAACAAGAAGCCGGAGTCAGGATCATACGAGCTGAAGCCAGGAATCATCTGAATTGCTGCCGCAGATCCATTCAACGGAGAAGATGACGAGAATCCGTACAAGCACATGGAGAAGCTCAAGCGATTGTGCCACACTTTCTATCAAGGAGTCCCAGTGGAGTGGGTTAAGTGGAATCTCTTTCCATTTACTCTTGTGGACAAAGCCAACAAGTGGTATCAAGCTGCCTCGATTGAAGCCAAAGGAGATTGGGAAATTCTTGAGCAGAAATTTCTCGCAAGATTCTTCTCTCCACTGAAGGTGTACAAGCTAAGGAAGTAGATTTTCCACTTCGAGCAAAGATGGAATGAAGACATCGACGAAGCCTGGAAGAGACTCAATGACATGCTTACACAAGGACCACTACTTGGGATAACGCCAGACGTACACATTCACACTTTCTACTATGGTCTAACGTCAGAAGCCTTCGAGAAGGTGAACATTACCGCTGGAGGATCATTGTTGAGCAAGACATTAAGTGAAGCTAGCAAGATTCTATCACATCTGCATGGCATGCAAATACAACAGGGATAGAAAGGACAACGGAGTGAAAGAGCCAAGAGACCATATGGCGTCTACACATGTTGTTTTTAAAGACCAACCACCTGCCAAAAGGACTACAGTATCCTATGCCTCTGATGAGGAGAATTTTGGAACTTTTGCACCTCAAGAGGAGACCAAGAGTGACTACAGAAGTCTTGCAAGTGCAAAGTCTTTGACGGAGTTCGAGAAGGTGAGCTGGATGCCAGTGGAATTTGGAGATACACTCAAGTGTGCAGGATCACGCCCGGCAGAAGACTTAGTGGAAGAAGAAGAGCTGTTCCCACCAGAAGTTCCACTAAGAAAGAGTGACGATGGTCAAGATACATACAGGGGAGATGCTGCAGAAATTATTCCAAGAAGAAGAGCTGAATAGTGACTTTGTCTCCAAACTGAAGCAAGTAATATGGATCAAGCCGGAGTCATCACTTACTGAAGAAGTTGTCATTCAGCTACCAGCCGACGAATCTTCAACTGGAATTTCTTGCTCCATCAACAATGAAGTCTTCAACAACATTTGCTGCGCCATGGAAGCCTAGGTAAGTGCAATGAGCTATGAAGTTTATTCTAAATTATGTGATAAACCATGTTTAATTTCCACTAATCTTAGAATTAAACTTGCTAGTAATGAAGTAATTACACCTGTAGGCTTAATAAAGGATGTTGAAGTTAACTTTGCTGGAAATGTTATACCAACTGATTTTTATGTCATTAATGCTTATGATGATAATATTAAATTAATTTTTAGTAGACCTTTCTTAAATTAGTTAATGCCGTAGTTAATAATGAAAAAGGAAAAGTCATGATTAATATAAATGGATTAAAATATGACTTCGATTTCTTACCGGTATCTAAAGTGCCTATTAATCTCACTCCCGATATAGAGGAGATAGAGAGTATCAACTACATTAATGCTTTTAGAGAGCCTTTAAATCTAGTTTTAGAGGGAGAAGACGAAGGATTCTTCTGTGAAGAAGCAACTGAAGCTACTAATCAACTAGAACAAAACATAGAAGAAACCCAAGACTTTCCAGTAGAGCCACTAGGTGACCTTAATCAAAAAGAGGCGCCAGATATGGAGTTAAAACCTTTACCTAATGGACTTAGATACGAGTTTTTAGGAGAGGATAAAACCTACCCAGTAGTCATTAGTGATGAGCTAAGTCCAGAAGAAGTAGAGAGGCTGTTGGAAGTCTTGAGGAAACATAAGAAGGCAATTGGGTATTCTCTAGCAGATCTAAAAAGAATCAGCCTAGCATTTTGTACTCACCACATTCCTATGGAGGAAGACCACAAGCCAGTGGTTGATAATCAAAGGAGGTTGAGTTAGGAAATGAGATCTGTAGTTAAAAAGGAAGTCATCAAACTCTTAAACGCCGAAATCATTTATCCAGTACCAAGTAGTGAATGGGTAAGCCCTGTTCATTGTGTACCTAAGCAATGAGGATTAATCGTAGTTAAAAATGATAAAAATGAATTAATCCCACAAAGAACAGTGACTGGTTGGAGAATGTGCATTGATTACCGGAAATTAAATAAAGCCACTAAAAAAGATCGCTTCCTTTTACCTTTTACAAATGAGATGTTAGAGAGACTTGCAAAAAATACCCATTTTTGTTATTTAGACGGATTTTCTGGTTTATTTCAAATCCCTATTCATCCAAACGATCAACACAAGACTACCTTCACTTGTCCATACGGAACTTTTGCCTATAGGAGAATGCCTTTTGGTCTTTGTAATGCACCTGCTTCTTTCCAAACGTGTATGATGGCTATATTCTCTGATTTCATTGAAGATATCATGGAAGTTTTTATGGACGATTTCTCAGTTCATGGCACGAGTTTTGACCATTTCTTAAGGAATTTAGAGAAAGTGTTAAAGAGGTGTGAAGAGGTCGGCTTGGTGCTAAACTGGGAAAAGTGTCATTTCATGGTTAGAAGAGGGCTTGTGTTGGGACATATCATTTCTGAGAAAGGAATTGAAGTAGATAAAGCCAATATAGAAACAGTAGAAAAATTACCACCACCTACTGATATTAAATCTTTAAGAAGCTTTCTCGGTCATGCTGGATTTTATAGGAGATTCATAAAAGATTTTTCTAAAATAGCTAAACCTCTCACTTACTTGCTTCAAAAGGATATTCCTTTTGATTCCACTGAGGAATGTGAGGTTGCTTTCAGAAAGATTAAGTAATTACTTATCAGTGCACCTATCATTTAACCACCAGACAGGAATCTACCTTTTGAAATCATGTGTGATGCAAGTGACTATGCAGTAGGAGCTGTGCTGGGGCAAAGAAAGGACGGAAAAGTACATGCCATTTATTATGCCAGCAGAACTCTTAATGAAGCTTAAGTGAATTACGCTACTACAGAAAAGGAGTTGTTAGCAGTAATTTTTGCCTTTGAGAAATTTAGATCTTATATAGTTAATTCAAAGGTCATAGTCTACACTGACCACGCTGCTATCAAATACCTTCTCACTAAAAAAGATGCTAAACCTCATTTAATTAGATGGATTCTTATGTTACAAGAATTTGATGTAGAAATTAGAGACAAGAAGGGAGTGGAGAATGTAGTGGAAGATCATTTATCTAGGATGAACCATGACAAGGGCGGCCCACCAATAGAAGATGCGTTAAGAGACGATACCTTTTATGCAGTCTTAGATAAAGATTCATGGATGATAGACGTTATAAGAGCCAATTAAAAGGAGCCACTTACTCATCTTAACTATAATTCCAAAAGAAAAGTCCTAGCCGAAACTAAAAAGTTTTATTGGAACGCCCCTTACCTATATAGGTTTGGATCTGATGGAGTTCTTAGGAGATGCGTCCCTGCAGAGGAAAGAGAAGAAATTTTTAGAAAATGCCACGCTGCAGAATGTGGAGGACATCATGGACACTTCAGAACTCAAGCTAAGATATGGCGGAGTGGGTTTTATTGGCCAGGAATGCATGAAGATGCAAGGAAGTTTGTTGGTTCTTGTCCAGAGTGTCAGAGGACCAGAAATGTCACGTCTAGAAATTCAATGCCTCTCGCTTATAATTTGCAAATTGATTTATTTGATGTTTGGGGAATGGATTTTATGGGTCCATTTGAAAATTCACATGGTTATGAGTACATTTTGGTGACTGTGGATTATGTCTCAAAATGGGTAGAAGCTTTACCATGTAAAAAATGACTACACAGGAGTCCATAGAAATGATTAAGAATAATATCTTTCCAAGATATAGAGTCCCTAGAGTCATCATTTCTGATGGAGGATCGCATTTTATTGGTAAAGAGTTCACTAATTACCTAGAGAAAAGGGGAATTGAGCATAGGGTCTCCACAGCCTATCACCCACAGACAAATGGCCAGGCCGAGACATCAAATAAACAATTAAAAGAAATTCTTAAAAAAACAGTAATTAAAGGAGGTAGGAATTGGTCAAATAAGCTTAGCGATGCTCTTTGGGCATATAGGACTGCGTTTAAAGCCCGTATAGGGATGACACCTTATCAATTAGTTTATGGAAAGACTTGTCATTTGTCACTTGAGATGGAGCATAAAGCTTATTGGACAATTAAGGAGCTAAATTTAGATTTAGATGCTGCTCTAGTCAAAAGAAGGATTCAGCTAAGTACCCTGGATGAGGCAAGATTGCAGGCTTATCATAATGCAACTATTTATAAAGAAAGGGTTAAAACATTGTTTGATAAAAGAATCCTTAAGAAAGATTTTAAGCAAGGTGACAAGGTTCTGCTTTTTAATTCAAGGTTTAAATTATTTGGAAAAGGAAAGTTACAAAGCAAATGGGATGGACCTTATATTGTTCATGATGTGTCACCTGCCGGAGCAGTTACTATTATGGATTTTGAGGGAAACAGGTTTATGGTAAATGGTCAAAGGCTAAAGGTGTTCCTTGAAGGAGATAAATTTGAAGTCAATTATGTTGACACATATGAATTTAAGGAGGTTAGGATGCATTACCATGGCGTTAATCCCTAGTTTTCCATAAATTTTCCTGCCTTTGTACGTATATAGTTACGTTTAATTTCAGTTTTTATAAAAATTTAGATCTAGATTTATTTTTAATTAGGAAATAAGGTTACTGATAAAATTTGGAGGCTTTTCGAGTCAGAAAAGGCCCAGGTCGGCTGAGCTCATGGGCTTTGGTCGGCCGACCAGGGGGTTTACCGAGGCAGTTCGCTTCCAGATTTTGTCCGCAGAGTCCGCATAGTATACCAAGTGTATTTAGGGAAGAGTTCAGAACGGAATCGCTGTTTAGTTTCCAAATTTCGTTAGCCTCCAGAGTCTAAAACCATGGGTAAGCCATAGATTTGAGACATCAAACTCAAAACACATCCAGACCTAGCCACGACGTTTTCTGAAGCGATGGAGATGCAACTCGTGAAGAAGGAGGCCGAGGCGCCGCAAGAGGGGTCATGGTCGGCCGACCAAGAGGGTTCTAGTCGGCCGACCAGCCCTGTTCGCTGGGGTTTCCGCCGCAATTTTTCGCATATGGTCTTCGACGATGAAGATGAAGAGGCGAGGGTACGTGGATTGGCCGGAAAGTGGGAGGTCTCGAAGCATATGACCAAACTTTCGGTCAAACCAAGGCAGATGAAGGTCAGGAGGTCCAGAAGAATTGAAGAGATGCCTAGGTTGAACTATCAAGAAAGTCCTACCCGTTCCGGAGGTACTATTCACTCAAGTGAGGATCGGTCTATGAGCCATAGCCATGGTCAGGAATCAGAGACTGAGGAGGTAAACTCCATTGCTCTTGCTCCTAGTTTCAATACTTATCATGTTGCAGCAGAGGATGGAGTAGGTTGCTGCCCGACTTGTAGAGAGGCTATCTATTTCAACAAGAAGAAGAGTGAGGACATCCTTGATGTAATCGTTGATTTAGAGGAAAGACTTCAAGAGAAGATAGAGTTAACGATTTTGTTAACGACCTTAAGCGGCAAGTGAACCACCTCCAAAGAATCTGTGGGAATCAGAGACGTATCCTTAACGATATTTGGGGCCGTACGGAAGGAAAAAACTATCAACCGGCTGACACTTGGGATGCACTAGAAGAATATTCACCGCCGCCCAATTACTTTCCCGGTGAAGATCCTCTCGATGCATCAGTGGATGAGACTCACTGGTATTCTAGTGATTAGTAGTATGCTTAGTTTAAGTGTGTGGATATTAGAGATTCCCCATTAGTTAGGAAGTCTAAATTAGAGTTTTTAGAGTCAGTCTAAGGGTCAGTGTTTTCTTTAAAAGAATCTATGTAGACAATCTTTTATATTAATAAAGTGTGTGATTGAATAAATTACTTTACTTTATTTGAGTTTATTCTTTATTTTTGCTTTGATGATTAATCTTGTTTAAGAATTTCAAGATTTGATTAATATGGTGATTACTAGATTGATTAAAACTGCATAACCCATGTCTTTATTAAAGGATGATGTTTTATAGCTTTTGCCAAAGTTTTAATAAGAAAAAGATCATAGGAGTATTATCTTTTCGTTAAAATTTATTTTTCTTTGATCAAGAATTACATCCCTATGTTAAGAGAGAGCTAAAATTCCTAAGTAGAGCTTAGAATTAAAACCAGTTTAAAAAAGCGAGTTGTCTTATTTGAGTTTGGTTAAGTTTGATTCCTTTAGATATTTTGATCACTTAGAATTATCTTGGTCATCTACTTTCATCTTTTTGCTAGCCTTAATATATTCAATTGCTTACAATAATAGAGCAATTTCTTTAATCCTGTTAGCCTGTTTCATCTCATTACTTTGTCTTGACCTATATAGAGTAAAGTTTTTGCTCAAATAAGTAATGTTCCATAAAAAGCAATTTATTTGAAAAAAAAGGTAGTGAAAAGGGAAAGTGGCGCCATATATAGACTTAAAAAAAAGAGAGAGAAAGAGAGGAAGTTGGCGCCCAGAAAAAGAAAAGAGGGAGAAAAAATGGCCATGTGGTCGACTATTAAAAAGGTAGAATTAGGAAAAGGAGAAAGGGGAGAAAAGAAAGAAAGAAAATAGTAGAATTAGAAAAGTTGAAGGAGTAAAGAAAGTTTTATTATCTTGTTAAATAATGAGCAAAAACTATTACTTTTCCAAACCATGTGCAAGTTTTCGGAAATAATTCCACTTCATTTGTTGTTGCACATGTCCACTATCTATATCTTCTTTTTCCTTGTCCTTATTTATCCTTACTTATATTTTCTTCTTTTTCGATGACGAAGGTAGTTTGAAAGTTGATTGAATAATTTCTAGGGAGATACCTTAGCTAGACAATAGAATAAACAGCTTTGCTAAGCCTTTACCAAGCTCCACTTAAACTCTTGTGAGATGAGAGAAGAAGAGTAATTTCATAGGATTAGCTACTTATAAGAGTGCCTTTTTGAGAGCTTAATATTTGGGGATATAGTAATTTCTTGATCGTTGAAAAGTCTTTGTTCTAAAAAAACCCTCTTTGATAATTCCGAAAGAAACTTTGGCATTGCTATGATTCGTTTGATTTTAATGATTCTTGGTGGGGTTCAATATGCATAAAAAGGTTAATCTGAAAAGATCCATGTTATGATTTGAATGATTTCTAAAGCATGGTTATTTCCGAAAGGTGATTATTTAGAATTTGCTTAAACATAGTTAAAGTTCTTTTATCTATCTTTTTGCTCGAGGACAAGCAAGTTCTAAGTGTGGGGATATTGTTGACGCTCGTTATATTCTAAAATTATGGATCATTTTCATATGATTTTATATCTTTTCGAGAGTCAATCTTATCGTTTACTCTTATTTTACTAACAAATAACCCCGTTTTAGAGAATGCTTTTTGTTTTTGTGCAATATTTATTTTTGCGGGAAAATAGGGAATAATTGAGGATATTTGAAAATTTCTCGAAGAAAGGATTTATGCTATGGGGAAGCTCCGAAGAAAGGACTAATTGAAAGCCCAATCGAGGAAGAAGCCCAACAAGAGAAGAGTCTTAAAAAGATAAAGATTGCTTGAAGGACTAAATCCTGAAATCTTCTCGAAATTCATTACAGCAGCATCTTGTGGGCCCAATTTGAAGATCTTAACAACTTCAAATGGAGAAAGTTTGAATACCAAAGTTATAGATCTCTTCGAACTTTACAATTTAGAGTCCGAGTTTGCATTAATTGGACTCCAGCTGAGTAAGTTATGGTCAAAATACCAAAGACCGCAGAATATGGAAGGATTATTTCGGGAAGGATCAAAACGATGACTTCATCTCCAAGCAAGGAAGGATATGGACGACCGGGACTCTTCTAGAGGCATGGATATACATGGAAATAGATGTTTTAATTGTTTTAGGACTCTTAGAACCGACCTATTAGATTCCATGTATAGGGTTCCCTTCGAGGTATAAATATAGAGCCTCCCAAGGGGAAAGGCGAGAGCACCACCTCATTGTTCATTACAAGTCGAGAGTCTAGGGCAGAGGTCGGGGGCGAGAAGCGTTCAACTCGGCGAGAAGTCCATCTCGGTGAAAGGTGGAAGCAAGAGGAGGCAAGAAGCCGGCCGGTCAGTCTGGTCGGCCGACCAGGCACTTCCCGAGGAGGCCTCGAGTTCATCTTTCGACATGTTATTCGTCGAGTTCATCCCGATGACTATGCTTCAAAGTTTACGATGTATCTCGAGTAATTCCTTGTACCTTCTTCGATACTATGATGAAACCTTGTTATTCGATCAATAAAGGTTGTCTTTTAGACTTAGCTTGTTGTTTATACATGACTTATGATCCATACCTTTGTAATGCTTAATTCCAACATGGTTTTTTGGCCGAATTAACTGTTTTCATGTTCTTTTAGTAGATCTTTTTACTTTAATTAGTTGGTTGAATATGCTCATGCTTAGAGATGGTTAGGGTTTGCTAGTTCGTCGATTACCTGGTTACCAGTGACAGTAGAGCCCGGGGAAAGGTTCGAGTAGATCCTTGACATTCATGATCATGTTTATTCTATGCTTATGATTAGATCTAGTTTCAAGGTTGTTCTTAGTATGAAGGATATTTGTCTCATATCTCTTGTGGATCCTTTTGCCCCCTCAGGAGCGTTACCACAGCGCACGGGGTCAGCCTTCCCTCGAGTACAAGCGGCCCCGGGCCCAACGGCCTCCAGCAAGTGGATGGACAGTGCCTCGAAAGCTTCAGACAAACCCAGGTAAGACTTCACCGGTCCTATATCTCGGCTAAGCACTCTAGGAATGTTATGCCGAACAGCAGGCGAACAGCGGACGGGCCTTAAACGACTCGGGCGGAGTCCAAAGTGCGACATCATGAAAAGTAAATACTGAAATAAAATATCCGCCCGGTCTCCATTTAAATCATGAGCATAAGTAGCAATTGATATAATCGTAATATCTTGTAACTTTTGAAAACACCTACGCGAAGAGTCCACACACTCGTGTCTACTCGTACCTAGCAACTTCTAGGCATATGCGTAGCCATCAAATATAACTTGTTTGCTGGGTTAAGCATGGTCCTGCCTACCTTCCTTGCTAGGGTCAGTAGCTTCTTCCTGAGCGTAGTCGGGAATCGGCTGTGGGTCCTCCTGCTGCTGCTCCTTTTACGGCTCGTCGTCTGGTTCCTCGATCATCGGCTGCTCCTGCGTCGGCACCTCGTTCGCGGGATCTATATGCATGATATCATATGCAATTGAGTGCAAAGGAAATGCAATGCATGCGTAAAGTGTGAGAGGGAATGCAAATCAAGATAACACACATAGATAATTGACTTATGCATCCGTAAGTTGAATTTAAATCTTATTATGAAATCATACAACCCATCACTAAAAAATCTTACAAACCATCACTAACTTAGCCTATCTCATCATGCATTGAATCATGGAAGCTGTCAGCAAGCGAAATGGTGTAAAGAGCAAGATTACACTTTTAAATAACCTATACTTATATCCATTATACGGGTTTATCCATTTATTGAATTAAAGTTCTCATGCCAAAACCATTCTGTTATACAGTTCCAAATGATCTTAAACATTTATGGCAGCAAGATCATTACTGTACTAAGATACTACCAACATTTCAGCTATAAAAGATTTATAATTATTTTATTAAAATTCACACAAAATTTCAGCCTTTTAACTTTTCCAGATTTTTCATAATTCATTGTAGTGGAATGAGGGCATGGATTTTTTTTTACAAGCAGCAAAACTTTGCATGATGAGTCAGCATGGAAATCAGCAAGCTCAGAATCCATACTTTCATAGGACATCTAATATCCATATTTTAAATTAACCTATATCACATGCATTAATAAACAGTGGCAATAAAATTTACAAAAATGTTTTCTGGGACCTAAACATGACTTTGATACACCCTGATTTTCTTAGAATTTATTAAACATGATAAAACCACTTTTTCCATTTATTAGGTTTAAAAATGCATGGATTTGTTATTTTCAAAACACCAACTATTCTTGACATGCACAGTACCCTATTTAACAGTGAGTTATTTATACCATAGAGAACACATATAAAATGTATAAAACCATCTAGAGCATAATTTTATATTGCTACCATTTGCACATTTACTTTTATGCTAAAAACCACATGTAGGGGCAAAAAAGTAAATAAACAGTGCATACTAGAGCTACCAAAAATCACAGTGAGTTTACATACTCTTACAAAGCTAATGTCCAATTTTCACAATTTTTAGAGCTCATTTAGCCCACATTTCACATTTTAGTTGATTTAACATGCATGTACAAAATCAGGGTAAAACTGTCTTTTCCTACTCAACCATCATACCCAACAGATAGATCTATTCAATAGGACTTTAAAGCAACTGGTTTTATATTTTTAGGATTTTTATTTAATTTACTATGATTTTTCAAAGTTTCTGCCGAATATAGGGAAAAGAAATGGAAAAATCCTAGATCTGTGGACCTTCACGCAATTAAATGTGGATCTCAGGGGTTAGCTCGTAAGATCTGCAAGGCACAAGGAATAGTGTGCAGGGTTAGATCGTAAAAATCAATAATATGAGGGGCTAGCTCACGAAAATGCCGTCTTCCTCCTCCCTGCTTCTTCCTCCTCGAGCAGGGAGGGAGGAGGCGCGCGGCGCGCATGGCCGACCGGCCTTGCGGGACACGGCGGCCCGCCGCGAGGGGTCCAGTGGGAAGGGGAGGTGGCGAGGGTTCTTACCCCCAACTTGAATCGACGAATGCGGCGGCGTGGGGGTCAGAATCGGCTGGCGAAGAGGCGCGGAGCTTCGGCGGCGAAATACGGCGCGACGGAGCGATTTCGGTGGACTAGACCTACGGGAATCGGTGGCGCGGGGTGAGGAGAGGACCGGCGTGGAGACGGTTGGGCACGGGAGCGGGCGTAGTGGTGCCGGCGTGAGCTTCCCCGAGCTCCGTCAATGGCGGACCGGCGGGAGCGAGAGGGAGCGGCGCGCGGGCGAGCTGGGCGACTGGAGGGGAAAGAGCGAGAGGGAGGGGGCTCGGCGCGTCTTAAGGATGAGGCCGGGGGCTCGATCCATGCCGGGGCCATCCAGGCCGTACGCCGGCGGCCACGCGGCAGCGGCCGGCTCGGCCGTTCGGCCCGGCCGGATCCACAGGCCCACCCGTCAGCGACCCCTGTGTCCGAAAATGGAAAATCCATCCTTTCTGTTTTTGTTTAGCCTCTGAATTTCACTGTTTTGACCTATTTCCATTCTGATTTTGAAAGGGACCTAATTGGATGAAATGTTTTAATCTTTTAACTCTACAAGTTTGTCAAAAGGCCCAAGTTCAAATTCTGAGGTTAAATATGATTTAAATTCGAATTTATCTAGCAGCGCTAAGTTTGGACAGAGAACTGTTTTTTTTAGAGAATTCAAAAGTCCTATTTATAGCCATTTTCACCCAAAAGTCTTCTTGACAATGTTGTGTAGAAATTCAAGACCTAAAACTTTCTGAATTGAACCTTTGCATGAAAATGATTGTAGGTTATAGAAAAATGAAGATTTCTAAACAGTTCAGGTTTGGATTGTGTTTGTTGGCTGACAGTAAAGGACCCTTTACACCAAGATAACTTCATTATTTGCCTAAACCTCAATTAACAAAGTTGTTCATAACTAAATTATCTACAAGTTTGGTATAAAAAGTTCCACCCAAAACTCAACAGAACAAAAGGTATGATCACATTCATGTTGTCATTCTTGCAAAAACTGAGTGCATCACTCAGCCATTTCTACCATGCTTATTCATGTGAGTCAAATGCACATTATCATGAGAGGATATGATGCTTATGAGAGGTATTAAGCAAATGATGCACATAATATGCACTGGGGATGCCTAGGGCATCACATGACGTTTGCGAGGGGAGTGAGGGGTTTGCTTTCCCTTTTAGTCAAGGGGAGTTCTGCTAGCTTTTAGTTTTTGTTTTGAGTTTCTTTTGCTTTGGTTTTCATTTGCTTCTTTATGCATCTTCTGTATCATACTCGTGCATCGCATCATGTACATTTGCAGTATACACTTGCACTTGAGCATGATTGGAATGACTTGCTGGTTTTTGCTCGTGCTATGATGTACAATAGTATGCTTGATCATGGTTGGCTAGAGCTCATTTGGATCTATTGTTGTGAGAGCTTAGTCCTATTGTTTTCCTGAAAATCATAAACTTGATCACCACTTGACTTGGCAACCTAGCATGTGTAGGAAGTTGAATGCTTGTGCTATCTTTCCATGCTTGGTTATTCTAGTTATCTACCTTTGCTAGTTGATGCCTAAGCATTTGTGATACCTTGCTTAATCTAAAATTGAAATTAAATCATATTGCAATTGGTGTCTGTTTGAGCTGAAATGAAACTTTCCATGTGGATTTGTCTTGTCTCACTGACTTGGTTTGAGATTTCCCACCTTTGCACTTTGGTGAGAACTTGGACCTGGTTGTGGATGACTAAAACCATGTCTTAAGCTTTTGATGGTCTTTCTAGGCCTAGACTTGGCATTGGTTGGTAAGAAGTGGCATGCAAAGCAAATAACCCATGGCACACGTTTAGAACTTGCTTGAAATGAAAATGCTAAATCTGAAATCGAAAGTCTATGAATTGCTTATGGCTTGTTGGATATGCTGAGGTCAGGATTAGCACACCTTGTATGCATTGCTAGCATTTTGTTGTTCATGCCTATCTTGTTAGATGCTATTCATGTTGGTGATGCTTTCTTTTGAACTAAACCTGAAAATCATGCTTTGCTCTTGACCTGAGTAGATAGGTTCTCTTGAGCTTGTTGCATGGCCCGTTGCCCTCACATGCTCTATATGCTAGAACTTTTATCTGCTAGCTTTCCATCCCTTTTGAGCTCTATGTTACACCTAGTTGCATTTGCACCACATTTTTCTCATGGGACTTGATGTGTGCATTGTCAACAAGGAGGAAAGGTAACAACCACCATGAACAACGGAGAGAGTACCTTGATCAAGGGAGAGGTTTAGGAAAGTATATCATTCCAAGGGAAGAGCTGCATTGTGAGATGGGTTGAAATGCAAGGGGGGGGGTTGGAGTTTGAGCATGCTCTTTTGGCCAGTTGTGTCGAGCCTTTGCCTCTTTCTGGAGAAGCTGGTCCTTTACTTCTAGCATGACTGTGTTGAGCCTTGCCTCTTTCTTGAGGGGTCATGCTTTGCTGATCGGTTGCATTGAGCAGTTACCCTTGTCTTAGGACGGGGGCGATCTTTTGGATTTGCTCTTGTTCACTTCTAGTGCTCCTGTTTCTGCCTTTCTTTGGCTTTTGGGCACTTGAGTGGATTTTCTTTGTTTTTCTTTCTTCTTTTGTTCTTTGTTACTCCTTTCTTTCTTTGTATATGATTTCAGGTTGTTGGTGAGGGTGTTGACAAGGCACTCATCAAGGGGGAGATTGAAGGATTCAAGTGTACTGAGTTTGGTCCTTCGTCATGGCTGTGATGAGCATTTGTCAACACCAAAGACTTGTTGAAGGACAAGAGAGCACCTCCTAAGCGTGACCTGGAGGAGAGTCCACCTAAGCGTGACCAAGTGGCGGCGCCTGAGTGCTACCGTGGCGTGACAAAATACCTACCGTGCAGAATGGCAAGTGGCTTGGGCTGCGGTCCAAGTTAGGCTCGGACCATAAGAGTGACCTTGGGTGCGGGACAGTGTCGTGAGCCATAAAATCACCCCCTTTGGAAGCCCAACAAGCGTTTCCCAATTCGAGCATCAAAACTAGGGTTCAAGACCGTTTCCTGGTTCCACTGTCAAAACCTGGGTTGATTGCCAGTATCGCCAAAACTGGAGGCTACACATGGGATGAGCTACTCGACAGTGGAGGACATCGGGACAAGGCGGAGAAACTGAAGTTGCAAGGACACCATCATTGCCATTCGTCCGAGTTATTGCGGTCTTTTCTAGACTCTACGGGCCATCTTAGTGTAGGAGTCTGTAATATAGGGGGTCAAGTGCAAAATTGCCTTAGGACTTAGTACATAATATAAATAAAGAGGTGGCTGCCATTCGCCACTTCTCTAGCCTGGTTTTAGGGTTGCTGAGGCTTAGGTTTAGGAAGCCATTTTGTTTTCTAAGCAAGAGATTCAAGTTTAGAGGGTCTTAGAGTGATCTAGTCCCATTGTAAGAGGGTAGGAAGTGGGAGGCAGCTTGGTGAACGAATTCCACCACTTGTACTCAGATATTGTGAAGAATTTGGTGAGGAAATAGATGGATTTCGTGGATAAAGCTTGAGTGTTCCTTCTCTCCCCCTTCCCTTTGGTTTTTGGGTGAAATCTCAAGGACTTTTGGTGCTTTGGTTTGCCTATGGGATTTCCCCTTCCCTTTTGCTGTTTTGGACTTGTAAGGACGTGGAGATTATGTATTAGAACATCTTGATCCCGCAGGATTTCCACGAGCAAGTTAATCTTGAGTTTTCCCCTTTCTTGCCCAAGTATTCCCCTTTTCACGAGATCTGAAATTACCTCTAATCCCGTGATCTTTTCCAATAGATCTTTTGGGAATAGCTTTAGAATAGTGCTATGATTCGCCTGTGCCAAATTTCGTGAAGTTTGGAGAAGATTTGGTCAAGATTTGACTTTGGAAGCTCATTTTCTACAGCTTTGTCACACAATCCGGCGTGCTACCAGACAATCCGATGCATGCTACCAGACAGTCCGATAGGTGCTACCTGATAGTCCGGTGGGTGGCTGCGTAGGCAGCTCTACCGAATAGTCTGGCGTGCTATACCGGATAGTCTGGTGTGTGCTACCAGACAGTCCGGTGTTGTCCTGGCTGCTGCCTTCTTTAGCTCTTCTAGCTTGGGAGTTTTGTCTGCAGCTTTGGTTTCTGACTGTCTATTGCATGCCTATACTCAAACTCTTTGGCTCATCCAGTGAGGCACTTGACTGTGTAGAGTGGATGGTGGAGCTCGTTCCAAGTTTTCAGACATAGTTCGCTTCTGTTTGTCTTGTGGACACTAGAGCGATTTCTTCCGCTATTTCACTGTCTCTTTGAGTCCTAGGGTCAGTAGCACTCAGTTGCTACATGATCTTGTTCAGTAGAGAAGAGAGGGTTTTTAGGGTTGCAAGTTTTAGGTGTCGACCTATTCACCCCCCCTCTAGGTCACCCTTTTCGGTCCTCACTAGTAGGGGTATAAACACCAATCTCCTAAACAGTTTCTACTTTCTACTCATAGATGGGTACATGTGAAAGGAAGTTGAGATGGATGGATTCACCTCCCAAAGCCTATCTCATCTCTACAGAATGAGTCACAGCAGCAGGACTCGTCCTTATGGCGGGGGCACATGTCCTTGTAGAGGACACAGTGGGCAATGGCGGAGGGTAAGAAGTGATCAACTTGAATCACGTCAGTACCCCTTCAACAATTACCTTCAAAAATTGGAATCCACGATAGATCCCTATGGAACACTACATTAACGAAGGATATGATGCAAGGTTGGATCTAGTCAGTTCGAAATCCAAAAGCATGTGGAGTGCTCGGATTTAATTTGGAGAGCACACAGAGATCTCGGCGGTAGCAGTGTCCTCGACATCGCTGGGGAGCAGGGAAAGGCATTTTGTGGTAGCATCATCTTGTGACGGAAGACTGGATCTCGCCTATTCCAATGAGGATGTGATGTAAGCCTCTAAGCAAGGGGAGTAAGAGCAAAGAGGGCTAGGTCCTTGCCTGATCTAGAGCAATATGGTTTGGGGGTGATTGTGGGGAGGGAAAAGGAGAGGATAGGAGAGGAGAAGATCTAATGTGGCTACAGGAGTAGGACGACTCAGAAGAAATTCGGGCTTCCACATGCGTGTTCGCGGTTCTTAGCCTAACAGATTTTATTCCGCAAGCGTTAGCTTTCACCCGGGAGTATTCTAGGATATCATATTTATCCATAGGGAAGCATTGAGATAGAGATATTAACTTATCAAACATCTTGTTATTTTACTCTTTTATTCTAAATGGTAAAAGAAAGGATAGCGACACACTGACACACTCCACACAGATACATAGCTCAACGAGAAGCTAGGAGGTCAATGAGACAGATCTGGTTCTTGATGAGATCTTCACTAAGGTCAAGCCAAAAATCAAAGCTAGCTCCAACTGTCACTCTTCTAAGGTCGTGACACGACTGAAGTTATGGTTTAGTCTAGACATATTTACTGTCACTCTAAGCTACCACCTTTTTTTCTCTCTTTTTTTCTTCTTCTCTTTTTTTCATATGTCTTTTTTTCTTTTTTTCATAGCTCCATGTCTCATTTTGCAAGGGAACGTGGGGATATTTGAGGAATACGTCTGGAGTATTTATTTGGAAAACCATATTTGTAGATGAGTATGTGGATGATGGATATGGTGGTTGTATGGTGGTGGAATATCTGGTGAGTGTGAATGTTTGAATTCAGTGTGAACTTAAGCATAACCAGATATAGGAAGGCTTGCAAATGAAAGTGGATATGAAGGGGAAATTGATCGGGATTTTAGGTGTCACTACTTCATAAGGACTCAAAGTTTGACAAAACTCAACACAACAATAAGTAGCATAGGTAGAGGTTTGATCATGTAAGCATTTGGCTTTGGATAGGTATTTCAAACCACTAAGGAACTGGCTTTAGTTTTATTTTCAAAAGAAAACTTTGAGAATTCACCTTACTAAGATCATGACGAGTTCAACTCAAACTTTGGTTATATCACAATCTCACAACAACTTAGACTTGGTTCAAAAGTGCTTGCTCCCACAAGGTTGAACATTAGAGAAAGGATCACAACTTATGCCAATAAGCTCAAATTTTGATTGAGAGTGTAAAGTTGTATATGAAATACTTACAAGGAATTAATAGAGCAACTATTCATCATTTCCTTTAAGCAAAGGGTATAAACAAAACTCTAGCATTATGGGTAGGAGTTAGTTTATTCATGGTTTTAAGCAAATCTTTTTGGTATTTTAGATTATGCAAATTTTTATAGTGTTTTCTTTTATTGAAATTAGAAAAGAATAAAACAAACATGTTTTTGGTGTCATGGCAGATAGGATAAAAGATATGATCATGAAATGCATGACATTTGGTGCAAGGTACATAGTTGGTGCGGCGTTCCCCCAAGCATAGTTCTTGGAACTGAATGCAAACTTAAAGCTTGTGCCTGCGTGGCATATCTCCCCTAGTGTCCATTGCATCTTGTAGGGTGCCTAACAAATCCCCCCCCCCAAGCTTGTACTATTGTATGTTACTCTTTCGCTTGCTCCCTAGGGTGATGACGATACTTGCATACTTGCTATTATGCTCGCCTACATTAGGCAAATTCCCTTCTCTACTCTTGTTTTGCCTCCTCATCTCTTTCAATTTAATGTTAGGGGCTATCCGTCATATCTCTGATGCTGCTACTTGGACCTTCTACATGGTGTTGAGAGTTTTTGATTTGAAGGCAACTAAGTTTTGGTATTCTACTCCCTTGGGTGAATGTCTCCTTGCAATTGATGTCGGGTTCTTCCCCGCTCCAATATCATATTTGCCTTCAGCTGACATTCTTTCCCCATGTGACACTTGTGCAGTCACGATGTTTCATCCTTCTATGAAATGGAAGAACACCGAGTTATCTTCTCAAGAAGAGTGTCGAGAATGGATTCATCTCATGGAAGGTTGCGTTTCCTCCTTTCTTCCATTCCATGGCCAGCGGTGATGTCTCACTTAGCCCATGTAGTTGAAGTAAGGGTTGAACTTGAATCATGTTCTGACGTTGACCAGACTTCCAAGTGATAACTATGGCTTGCACAGACCACTTGTTTTCTTTCCCAAACAAGTTAAGTGGAGAAGAACGGAGATGGATGTTGTTGGATTTGACTCCCTTGTCATTTGCATCTGCCACCAACCTCTAGTTAATGGGTGTTCGCATCCGACGGGTAGAGTAGCTCAGTCCTAGCATCTGGTTGGCTTGTTGCTCAACTAGCCAGGCAGAAGGGAATTAAGGAATGCTCTCTATTCGCTTTCCTCCATACTTGGGTGATGTCTCTTCATATATCTCATGTGATCCAATACTATTGTTTGCCTCGCACAATGTAATGAACCAATGATCCACTAGCTATAGACTCATAGCATAGCGTAGGTATATTTAACTTCATGAAAAATACCTTTGCATGACATTTGACACCTGGTCTTGTAAGGACAACCTCTCGGGATGAGAGATGTCTATGCGTTCATATCTATGTCATGCCGCTGACATTCGCTTTCCAAGTGGTGCAGAGCATGGTCGAAGTCCCACAGAGATCAACCATGATAGGTTAGGACATCGGGTCCTTCATCTCAAGGGGGGTTTAGAGGATGAATGCCTCCTACAACAGGTTAGTGGACAATATATACAAGGGCCTATGTGTAAAGAGTATTAACACTCAGCCCGTTGTACACAATGTGCTAAAAAAAATTTGGCACTTTAAGAAGATCAGAATCACAAAACCATGTTGTATTGCCATGATCATTACCATCTTCAAAAATTACTCAAATCTAAGGTCATGACATATGGAAAAGAGATTATCCAGGACCTTGATTTTTGTCTCCATGGAAACTTGAGAAAATCTACCGGCACTCGATTCTATCATTAGCGACGGTAGACATTTCACAACCAAAATCTACTCATAGCTCATCGATCAATGTTGTCAAATTGACCAAAGCAGGCCCTTAACCTAAGCACCACGCTTAATTTAAGAGGCCTATGGGCACGCATTGGATTCTGGCCCAAACTATGTCTGAAGCAACAGATTAAGGTCGCATGAAAACATGATCAAGACTTACATGAATAGAGCAAATTGAAGCATGGGGTTTTCAAATTTCATCATTTTTTGTTTTTTCATAAGACAGAAAGAAAGGGTAACAACAACAAGTTGAATCGCCACTTCCCCGACAATGGCACCAGAAAGCTTGTTGGCAGTTCTTAGCTTAATAGATTTTACTCCGCAAGCGTACGAAGACCGTTGTAGCTTTCACCCGGGTGTATTCCAGGGTATCGTATTTACCCACAGGGAAGCATTGAGATAGAGATATTAACTTATCAAACATCTTGTTATTTTACTCTTTCATTATAAATGGTAAAAGAAAGGATAACGACACACTGATACTCCACACAGATACATAGCTCAACAAGAAGCTACGAGGACAACGAGACGAATCTGGTTCCCGATGAGATCTTCCTTTACTAAGGTCAAGCCAAAAGACAAAGCTATCTCCAACTGTCACTCTTCTAAGGTCGTGACACGACTGAGGTTATGGTTTAGTCTAGATATATTTACTCCATCGGATATTGTGGCTATAGAACCACTGCCAGGCACCAGAGTGCTGATTACCTAGCCGAGAAAGGCGGGTTCTAGGGAGCCCGACTATGTCTCTACATACATGTTGGAACACAACGTGGCACCAGCCCGGACAACGAGGGTAGAATACTGAGACGCCCTAATGCTATCACGAAAAGGGGCTACCTAAACCCTGTGTGTGAAATATGTACGGTACACATGAGGCACCCAGAGTTGTGTGGGGCTGGTTGCAAACCAAGGTGAACTTCTAGAGTAAACTCTAGTTGCTCACACATCCACTTGTTGCGCAAGTGAAAGCATCACAACTGCTAACAGTGTGAACAAGGAACCCGCAAGTAAAAAGACTAGATTAACCATAACCTTATAAAGCAACGCTAACCATAGTCGAATGACATCCTTACACTATGATCATTACCATAGGCAGGAATGTAAATGCTTAACACAGTAAAGAAATATATTAAATGAACTCAAAGCCTTACAGGAAAGGAAAGATACAAGGGACTCATACCAAATTCCTAAAGACAGCTCTGGAACAGGCCGAGCCTGACTCCAACTCCTACCAAAACATTGAACTAGAAGGGGTAGCGCCACCCGAATGGGCACCTCCCCAAGGGAGAGAGTGGATCGAGTGTACAAGTGCCAATGGCACCTAGAAGGTACAAGTTTGGAGTGGGAGAGTGACCCTCTATTTATAGGAGGCTGTAGGTCGGTGAAATGGCTAAGTCTCCAGGCCAAGCGGCCAGGTGGCAGGCCGAGCACCCAAGTAGGAGGCTGGGCGGCCTGGTCTTGTGTCCTTCTAGCCCTTCGATGAACCGACCTTGCATTGCATGGCTAGATCTTCCATCTTTGAGGCGGTGGCGGTTGTTTCGGTTAAAGCACGTGTCGGAAGGCCTAAGTCACAGGCTGGGCGGCTAGGTTACTTGGCCAGGTGGCCATGGACTTATCCTCTGGTTGCCACCTAGATGTCCATTATTGGTTGGAGAGTGTGTCTCGTGGATCCATCCGTCATGCATGCATTTGGTTCTTTGATCAATGGCTGATTTGTGTCCAAGTTGTGCTTCTTTGCATGCATATGTTGTAGGAAGGCCCGCTGAGCGAAAGGAAGGCCGAACGGCCAAAGTAGCAGACCAGACGGCTAGCCTCTCCTGACTTAGTCATTTCTTGGTCCATATGGTGGCCTTCCGACCTTTGTCTTGACATGGACTTGATCCCGTACATGTATATAGGTCCTTGGTGAGTTACTTGGTTGATTCCAGTGAAGATTGAGGCATTTGGAGGGAGTCCTTGGCCGGCCGGCCTCCCCTTAGGCCGCCCAGCCACTGTCCTCGCAGCCAGAGTTGACAAACTTGCAACGGCCATAACTTCCACATCTAGACTGCAAAATGAGTGAACCAAAACTCCATTTTGATTATTTCGACAAGATCTTTGCAATGGTTTGGTTCTTGAGGGTATTTGAGATACTTCATAATGATGTTATTTGTAATCCAATCTCAAGCCCTTTTGTGTCCCCTCTGTGCTTGCTCCAAATGATGTTCTTTTGCATGGGATTTGAGCATCTCCCTGTGATACATTTGTTGACTGGCACTTAAGCACGGACAAACCTTATACTGCAAGTGACAGTATCGTGTGTAGTTTTTCCCCAGGATGAGTATCATGGGTTCTGTCAATCCAGGAAATTAACTAATTGAGAACTAATTAACAAGAGCTTAAGGTAAACTAAGATGATTTGGTGATATTTAATTTACATCTAATCTACCCCTAATCTAAGTCTAAACTACGTCAAAGTTAGAAGATAAACAATTAGAATATAATTAGAACACCGATTAGGAGGAACTAAACAGCGTCTAATCAGACCCTAATTGGATCCAAAACAAGCATACTATGGGCACCACAAATAGATTAGAGCATTCAAGATAACTAAGCATTCAAGGCAAATATAAGTATGATCAAGCCTACACTTCATAGCATGATTAAACCAAGGTCATTAACCTAACCCCCTCAATCAAGCTTAACCTTTCTCCAGTCCTACTGTCACTAGAACCAGTTAATCGACGAGAAGCTCTCATAAGGCATACACTTACGCATAGTCTAATAACATAATAAACATAACTAGACTTCTAATCACCATGATCACAAGAACAAGCTAAGCAACCATATCACTAGTAAGCAAGATCAAAGACCAAGATTGCTTAAAGAACATAACCTTTAAGAACATGATCGAATTAACATGCATCTAGAACTAAAGCTAATTAGAGCAAGAACATGCATAATTAGAGCAAGAACATGATAATTAGAGCAAGATCAATACTTCATTAGATATCATATCAAAGTTACAACCATGATCATACCTCCCACGATGATATGAAGAGCCTCTATGAACTAGGTAATTAGAGAGCCATGCAAGGCCTCTAATTACCCATAGGAACTAGAAGAACCTCTAATCCCTAGCCTAGAACTCGACCCTCAGCTCTCCTCTAGTTGATGTCCCTCTTCTCTACATCTTGTCGCCTTGATAATGAATTGGATGCCCGACCTCGGGGCCTAGACTGGCTTTATATAGTCCTAGAGATGACGTGGGAGAAAGGGAGTCCTCAACCGACTTAAGAAGGGGTGGGGTCGGCCGAGTAAAGGGGGTAGGGTCGGCCGACCCCTGCCTTTCCCTTGGCCAATGCTTTCCATCTTTCAGTATGTCGGTCCTGGTTGCTTGAGAAACAAGTTTGCAGTTCGGACTTTGGGCTGAGGAGCTCCAGAATCTTCGGTATAAGTCGGTTTATGCCAAATCTTCCATGTTTGAGCATATCTTCATAATTTCCAGAGATCCTTTGGCAAAACGCTTCCACATCTTTCCTTATAATGTTGAGTCAAAGCACATCCCTAAAGATCTCCCCTAGAAGCTTCAATAAGGGGGTAGCTCGGCCGACTTTGGGGGGGGGGTAAGGTCAGCTGACCCCCCTCTTTCCTTCGTCCAATTGTTTCCATCTTTTGCTGGGACATTGCTTGTTGTCTAAGAAATCAATTTGCGAGGGTTCTCAGCACTCTTGGGGTTCTGGAATCTTCGGTATTCTCCGAGAGTTGACGAAATCTTCTAGTTTTGGATAGAGTTGAAGTATCTTTCCCGCATGTTCTTCCATAAACTTGTAGCTCCTCATGTTTTCATGAAGTTTCTGATTTGAAAGCCTTGATTAACTCAGAGGATGGGCATAAGTTAACCAAGCCTTCCTTGATTATCATCTTCGTAGAATGCCATCTCAGAGGCCTTTTCTCACTCGAGGTAGATTGTGGTGAATTTCGCGAAAAATTGGTCAAAAACCTGCAAAAATGAAGTATAGCAAAATTCCAAGACAATATTGCAAAATCTACAATAATCGGTGATAATTGATAGTAAAAGCTAAAGTTGACGCATAAAATCAATGAAAAACAATATAAAATGATATAAAATATTCGTTCAAATGTCGCGTCAACAACATCAAAAACCACCAAAACTCATGAAATTCATTAGCTCAAGGTAAATAATGCATATAACTTTATCTATACACCCATTTATTCTCCGAGGAATTGGCGGTCAAAATCAAGAAATAACGACTGCCAATAATGCCAACACCGCGAAGAGGACCAGCGGGGATCTCCACCGGTGGCGGTGGCAACAACGGTAGAGGAGAACATAGCCCAAGGGGACATTGTCACCACGGTGGACGAGTAGTCACTAGGTTGTGTAATGGTGGAGAGGGCTTCTTGTTAAGTAGAAGGCATAATCGTGTGGTATGAGTCTGTAAGTGGGTCGGTCCACTACTGTGAGTGTAGGGTATGAACAGAATATACAAATAGAATCATGGGAAAAGGAGACCTCCTTCCTTCTCAAGTTATCATCATCTATACTACTCTTACCTCTCATGTCACAGCGTCGATCGCCGGTGGCCACGTGTCGTGGCAGCTTGTATTAGAGGCATTAATCTCTCGCGGGTGGGGGCGGCAGACTGAAGTCTGCGGCGTCGCGTGGCAGTGATAGACCGGGCTTCTGCGGTGGTGTGTGGCAGCGGTAGACCGAGCTTCTGCAGCAGAGTGTGGCGGCGGTAGATCAAGATTCGACAGAGGTGGCATATCAGAGTACGGTAGCGATCAGCAGCGTTGGATGGCGTCTGTCTTCTGCAGTAGATTGTGGATGCCCATACCTTTTACTCCAAGTCAGTTTGTGTACAATCAGTAATAGTGCCACCTAAACCATCTTCCCAAACCAAATTTCTTCTTGATGTGATGTCTGCAGCTTCTGAAAGGGATGAGTCCCATTGGAGTAGGGTAATAGAAAATATGGATTTGATGTTCATGTATATTCACGAATCACTGTGAATCAACAGCAGATGATGGCACATTTGGATCTCAATTCTGGTCATGTAGGACAACTGACTAAGGATCACAATATCATGGCCTAGAAAAAATGTTGAAACAGGTCGTGCAGTGGCCAGATTGAATCTTCAGAGTATGGCTCAGTAGATGGAGGAGGGCAATATCAGTCAGTCATCTGATTCCAATGTCCTAGGTCACTCCCCTAGATGTATTTGTAACACTGTGGGTCGCAAGTGTGGTGGTCAAGGTCATTGAAGGTTGGACCGATGCCTAAGAGGGGGGTGAATTAGGATTTTTAAAACTATGGCTCTCTAAAAACTACAACTACTAAGTAAAACCTATGCAATATAAATCTAGTTATGTGCATTAAGGTTTTGATAAGTGTTGCTAGTTCTATGGTGGCCAAGTCATGCAACCTAATTCTACCTAGAGACTAACCTATCAAGGTAGTCTAGGAATATAAGCACATAATTGCAAAAATGTAAATGCGGAAACTAAAGAGATGGGTAGATATATGCAAACTCCCGATGACGATGACGATGACGGCACACGATGAAGACACGGAGATTTTTTTTCCCGAGGTTCCGGGAGGCCAACATGCCTCTACACCCTACTTCTCATTTGGCGTACCCCGCAGGGCTTTGTTCTCACGTAGTCCTCCAAGGAATACAGCCTCGCCCACGCAAGGGTGGAGGATGGCAAAGTGACCTTCGCAAAGGTCAAGCAACCTAGTCAGGTCTCCAGATATCCCCGGTACACACCCACATGGGCCCTTCTCTCGCGTAATCCTTTGGACTACGACTGTGGTGGAACCGCTGATTTAATCCGAGCTAAGCACACCTGCCATCTCTGGCTCGCAGAGCACTTAGACCCTACTAAACCCGGTCGTCCGTCGAGAGTCATTCAACCCCCGATATTACCAAATCCCAGAAGAACCGAGATCATACACATCTAGCCCATGATGGAGCCACAACAGTTACATCATCAGAGGCAGTTGAAGTAGAGTAATAATAGACTTAGTTACAAACTAGTTTCAAATAAAATTCAATTCCAACATAGAGTCATATGATAGCAAGTTCGAAATTATCTCGCAGCGGAAATTAAAGTTCAAAGTTCATGGCATCATCCAAAAGACTTGCATCAAGTGAAACAACATTGAGCCCACCGATGTTGTCTCCATACCACACAAGAGAAATGTCAACCCTGATGCATGGATGCACCGCCACCGATGCAGGTGCACATAAGGAACTCGATACCTGCGCTCAAAAGTGGGGGCAAACCCTGAGTACTGATTACTTAGTAGGACTTAATGGACTGGCTTACGGCTGACACGGAGCGGCTTACTATCAAGTGGATCCTTAGCCATTGATTTTAAGCAGTGATACGTTCAACATAAAGCAACTCATCCTGCGAACCCTAAGTATAGGTGCTAGGGCCAGGGCGGCCAGGGAATTTAATGCAAGTAGTTTTCAGTCAACTCCTAATGCGGATGTGTAATATCAAGCAATTAACATTGTATTAGCTGGGTGAAATATGGTCCTGCCTACCTTCTTCACTTGGGTCAATGGGTGCCTCCGGTGCGTAGTCAGGTACGGGATGCTGGTCCTCCTACTGCTCCTGGGGCGGCTCGTCGTCCAGCTCTTCGATCACCGAATGCTCCTGAGTGCTGTGCTCCTCGCTCGCAGGATCTATATGCATGTCACAGTGCAATATGAGTGCATGGAAATGCGAATGCACGCTTATGGTACAGAGAGATGTATTGAACCGTCATCATTAAGTTGAGTTATGCATTTTTGTACCAAAACTTATTTAATACTAAAAAATCGTATAAACCATCACTACCTTTAGGCCAACACATCACATATACGACAACATAAGGAATTTGCAGTAAGTTATTAATTACTTAACTTCTTAGATTTTTAGTAAATCATGGAAAATGTTCCTGATAATGGGATTTCACCAGCAAATCTATCATGGCATGACAAGCATGTATAAATTCCAGCAAACGAAATAACTAAAGTTTAATTAGACATCTATTTTCCATATAGTCAATTCAACATACCTAACATGCAATTCAAACCAGTAGCAACAAAATTCACAAAAATACTTTCTGGGACCTATTCCTGACCATGATACACCATGATTTTTCTCAGAATTTATTAAGCATGCTAGAACCACTTTTTCCTATTATTTGATTAAACATGTATATATTTGTTATTTTCAAAATAGTACCAAAACCTAACATGCGTAGCTTCATATTATAACAATGAGCTATCTACATAACATAGAGCACATATAAAATCTAGGAAGTCATTTAGAGCATCTTTTCTTATAGCAACCATTTTCTATGTCAATAATGTGCTTGAATACTTGGCAAGGGAAAAATAGGAATTAAACAGTCAATGCCAGGGCTACCGAAAATCACACAGTGCCTAGATACTCTAACAAGGTCACTGTCCAAGTTTCATAAAATTTGGAGTTCATTTGACCTACCTTTTCCATTTATATAGTTTTTACATCCATGCAAGATCCAAGGGTACATAGGTCTTTTCACACCTCCTCAACATACTCATTTTGTGTTCAAGTGGAGTCCATAGCCACTGAGTTTGTATTTTTAGCATTTTTGTGTGATTTATAATGATTTTTCAAAATTTTAGTTTAAATAATATGCATTTAACCGAAAATACCCAAGATCTAGGACCTGTACGCAATTAACTATAGATCCCAGGGGCTAGATCGAAAGATTTCCAGGGCACAGTGCATAGTACGTAGGACTTAAATGCTAAAATAGAAAACTCAAGGACCGGATCTAAAATGTGCTGGCCCCCTTCTTCCTTCTCGTGCCGGTCCGACGGCCACGCGGGGGCAAGCGCACACGCCGGCGAGCAGGGGCTCACCGCGGCCGCAGCTACTACCTGGTGGAGACGGCAGCGGCGGAGGTGGCTCGGTCGAGGCAGGCGGCAGTGTTGAACCGGCGGTGGCGTCGGCGTGAACCGGTGGCGCACGACGTCGAGGCGGAGGTGGATCCGGCGATAGGGAAGGGGAACGGCGGCGAGGCTGGGCGCGTTGGACTGCGCGAGGTCGCAGCAAGTGCCGTGGTGGTGGAGTGGAGGTGCAGGGAGGCCGGGAGTGGGCGGTGCAAGCTCGAGCTCCGAGCTCGGCTCCAATGGCGGGCGTGGACTGTCGGGCGCGGCGAAGCGGAGAGGGAGCTCGGGAGGGCGAGTGGACGAAAGGAACGGGGAGAGAAGAAGCTACTCCACTTAACGGCGCAGGCGGGGGCACAATCCGCGGCCGGGAGGCGACGACCGTACTCCGGAGGCCACGCGGCGCGCGCCGGCCGAGCAGCATGGGCGCGGCCGGATCGCGGGGCCCACTATCAGTGACGGGAAAAAGGGAAAAAAGGGGAAAATGAAGAAACACACCCAATCTGGTTTTGTTTGTCTCTGTAATTCACTATTTTGATCCATTTCGAGGCCGAATTTGAAAAAGACCCGATTGGAAGAAATTTTATTATATTTAGGCTATACAAGTTTGTCAAAAGGCTTAAGACCAAATTCTATGTCTAAATATGATTTAAATTTGAATTTATCTCAGAGTTTCAGGTTTGACCCTCACAGTCCTCTGTAATAAAATTCCTAAAAGTCCTATTTGTGGTCAAATTCACCCATCAGGTTTTATAGAAACGTTTCTCAGAACTTTAGGGCTAACAACTTTCCCAATTAGAGTTTGGCATGGAAATGTCTGTAGGATGAAGAATATTTGAATTTACCAAGCAGGTCAAATTTTGACAGTTTTCTCACGCTGATAGAAAAAGACCCAAATGCCTAAGCAAACCTTTGTGCATGTCAAAGATCCAATTACCAAAGTTGTTCATCAGTGAAATAATGTACATGTTCGGTATAAAAAGTTCCACCCAAATCTCAACAGAACTAAAGTTATGATCACATTCATGATGTCATATATGCAGAAAACTGAATTCACCAAATAGCATTTCAATCAAGTTTATCATGTGAGTCAAATGCATATCATTATGAGATGAAATGATGCATGTGAGATGAGATTAGGCAAATGATGCACATGAAATGCACTTGAGATGCCTGGGGCATCACAACGACCTCGCCCATGCAAGGGTAGAGGATTATCGGGGTCGTTGGGGTCTTCCGCAGGCCTTCTCACGGAGCCAACCCTCCGTCTCCACTAAGGAAGCTTTGGCCCACGTGCCGAGGACCTTCCTTCCTCACATAAGTAAGGTGACAGCAACTCTACACTCCGGAGGATCTCGTAAGACTTACAAGCCCCATACTTGCAAAAGTAAACGTGCATGCAGGCACGGGTAAGACAAATAGGGCTAAGCAAATATGCTTTGCAACCTCTAGCTATGCCGGGGTGTGTCTCTTATGCTCTAGTAATGGTTGGGCTCTAAATGTGTCTCTACACTTCAAACGGGCATGAGAAATGTGTCTCAACACTACAATGAGCTCATGAGTCACCAACCATAGAATGGAGGCCGACCAAGGGGTATAAATTGCCCAAGGCTCAAAACTAGCCGTTGGGCTACACCTGCACTGCGCAGACTGCGAGCACAGGACCGTCCGGTGGTAGCACCAGACCGTCTGGCATGTACAACACCAGAACATCCGGTGCATACACCCAACTAGCCATTGGAGTCAACCATTGGAATCTCTACTTGACCGTTGTGAGCACCAGACCGTCCGGTGGTTCCACCGTATCGTCCGGTGCGTACAAATCACTCACGGTCTTGAGTTTGCAGCCTTCTATCCAGAATGTCCAGTGACACCATAGGACCGTCCGATGGTACCACAGGACTGTCCGGTGCATACAAATCTCTCGGTCTTGAGTTTGCAACCCTTCTGTCTAGAACGTCTGGTGGTACCACAGGACCGTCCGATGCGTACAAATCGCTCGCGGTCCTGAGTTTGGAACCCTTCTGTCCATAACGCCTGGTGGTCCACAGGACTATCCGGTGCATGTAATGTGCACCAGTTCTTGAATCATCTTGCTTTCTTCTTTGAGGTGTTTGTTCCTAAAGTCTTCTACTAGCATACTGGGACTTAGACAAATATTCTCACACACAAATTAGTTGCAATGGTACGTGTTTCACCTCAACCACTCAAATCACACTAGAGAACTAAGCACAAGGCTTAGGGCCCATTTTCCTTACAATGTCCCCTTTTTGATAATTGATGACAGCACGACCAAGCAAGCAATAAATAATACCAATTGAAAGAATTTGAACATACTAGCTAGGATGCAATGCAAAGGCATGATCAAATGATGCTAATTGAAATATGCAATGATACCAATTGAAGCAAATGAAGTTTTAATCCAAAATGATTGGAAGAATTTGCTCATGTCTTGCCCCAGCCATGATCTTGTCCCATTCTTGTGGTCAATGGACATAAGGCTCCCCCTTACTCCAATGCCACTTCCCTCTTTTTCTCGGATCATTGCCTTGATCTTGATATTCATTTTACCCCATTGTTCTTGATGATGTGGCAACCCCTTTTGGTCCTCTTTGATCTTCCCTTCCTGTTTTTTGTTCAACTCTTTACATGCTTTCTTGGGTCCACAATTTCTCTCTCTTTGGAATCAAACACCAAAAAGGAAAGCATTAAAATCACAAGGAAGAGTCTCACATACTATGATCCTTAAGATATGGAAGTGGAATGGACTACAAATATGAGACTCACATAACATAGGCTGAACTCCCCTAAAAGTGTGCATACATAAGGTGGTAGACAAACCATATGCACAACTAGCTAATTAAGACACAAAAGAGCTTAAACTATATTATGTATGGAGATAGCTATAAATAATTGAAAAGTACACAAATGGAAGGTGTTACCAAGTTGAAGCCCATTTTCCTTAGCTTCATGTGTACCTCTGGGGAATTGGTTGAGACTACACACATGATAAACTTGAAAGCACTATTAGTCTCAAAGTAACAGAAACCATAGGATAGGCGCCCCCTAAAAGTGTGCATACAAGCTTTGAATTGTTTGTGGGAGAAATTCACTAGACGTTCAAGTCCAATGGAGGAGATCACCCTACGATTTGGGCCCAAACTAAGAAACCATGTAGGTTGCTCATGAGTGAGACACAAGCAACCTACCATAAGATAGCCGAGGCATGTCGTACTTGAATTTAGATACGCACAAGCAAAGCCTAGGCAAGAAAAGCAACTAGATGCCAAAGGAAATACCAATTAAAAACAAACCTAGTTACCAACAAACATGGAGGACTTGGGTATGAGATGAATTTCTACACTTGGCTTTATAACTTAAAAACTTGTATCCAATTTTAGCCAAGTCTCCAAGTCCTCTATAACCCTTGTGGCTCTACATTGCCTTGGGAGTGACGGTCTCCTTTTCTTTTCCCTCTCTCTTCATGCCCTCCCTTTTTCTCTTTGCTCTACACATGTAGGACTTGTGCCCTTCTTTATTGCAAAGGAAGCACACCACGGTTTGATTCTCCTCGAGCTTCTTCACCACCTTAGGGCAGTTATATTGAGGAGGTAGGGTTTGCTCCCTTTGACCTTGTAGCCTTGCCACATCCTTCATGAGCTGATCCACCTCTTGCTTAAGTACCTCGTTTTCAATGGCAACCTCCTTTCTGCAAGTTTCTACATACCAACGAACAAACAGCTTGCAAAGAGCTGAGTGAGGTTTATCAATTAAACCAAAGCAAGAGATAGAAACAACCTTTTTAAATTTTTCAAAAAGAGAGTATGGATGCATCATTAGAAGTAGCTTTTAGTTCAAGAGCCTCAATAGTCTTTGTTAGCTTATCATTATGGTTAACAAACATATCAAACTTAAGCACCAATTCTTCAGAATTGGTTGATGAGCTAGCCAATTGATTTTTAAGGCTCTTGTTTTTGCATTTTAAATCAACTATAGCTACTTGTTGTTCATGGACAAGGAAAACAAGCTTATCATATGAGGGGGCATTGTCATCACTTACATCGCTTTCATTTTACCTTTGGCCATTAGGCACATGTTCAATGTCGAAGATGATTTGTACGAGGTAGGCTTGTGGGAGTGCTTCTTGCGACAATCTTCATCACTTGAAACATCAACCCACTCACCAATGCTTGTGAGTGCCTTGTGCCTCTCTCTTCTTTCTTTTTCCTTCTTCTTGAGCTTGTTCCTCTTCTTCTTTTCCTCCTTGTCAATAATAGGACATGAGTCCATGAAGTGTCCCTTCTCACCACATCCAAAACAACCACCTTTTCTTTCATTTTTCCTTTGGCAGTTATACTCAATGTCCTCAATGGTGATTGGGATGCCCTTGGAGTTGAGCCTCATCAATGCCTTATCCATCCTCTTTATTAAATTGCATTCTTCATCATCATCGGAGGAGGTGCATTGGGCTTGATCATATTCATCACTATCTTCTTCTTCTTCATCACTTGAGCTTGAGCTTGCTTCTTTCTTGCTCTTGCCCTTCTTCATCTTCTTCTTTTCACCATGAATGGTGAGAGCAAGTGACTTGGAGAAGAGGTGTCTTGACCAATCCCTTGGTAGTGCTCAAATACAATGATCTTGCCAAGAACCTTGGTGGGCGTCGTGTTGCTCATGTCTTGGTTGAGAAGATAGGTGACGATGTTTGCATATTTTTCTTGTGGAAGAACTTCGATGATCTTCCTTGAAACATCATCATCGCTTAGCTTGGTTTCACTTATTGAATTGAACTCATTGACAATAACATTTAGCTGTGAGTGCATGTCATTAGCCAATTCATTAGGAAGCATAGTAAAAGAATTTAAAGCACTTCTAACCAAGCCAAGATTTCGCTCCTTGATGTCACATGTACCATAATGGAGTGCTGAAGCGTTTACCAAATTTCATGAGCGCTCGAGAGGCTATATACTCTATTAAATACATCAATGCTCAAAGACTCGAATAAAGCATTGTGGGCAATGGCATCGAATTGTATTTCTTTCTCATCGGATTTGTCAGCCGACAGAGGGGTTTTATTCCTTCTTTCATCACTCTCCAAACATCCAACCCTACAGCCTCTAGAAAACTAGCCATTCTAACATGCCAGTAGGGATAGTTTGTGCCGTCAAAGTGAGGAGCGCTACCGGTACTCATCGTCCCACTCTAAGATGTCTCAAGTACTCAATACGGCGGTGAAGCCAAAAGTCCAAATATGATTGTGTACCCCTCACTCCTCATTTGGCGCCCCCCGTAGGGCTTTGCTCTCACGTAGTCCTCAAAGGAATATGGCATCGCCTACGCAAGGGTGGAGGACGGCAAGGTGACCTTCGCAAAGGTCAAGCAACTCGGTCGAGTCTCTAGATATCCCCGGTACACACCCACGCGAGCCCTTCTCTCATAGTCCTTTGGACTACGGCCTTGCCCACACAAGGGGTAGAGGATTGTTAGGGCCGTTGGGGTCTTCTCTGTGATGCCTCCGGCATCTCAAAGGCCCTAACTCATATTTTGACTTAAGATAATGATGACTTATAACTAAATCATGTTTAAAGATGGAAAGAACTAAGGTGGAGAAATCACAAGTTGAAAATTTTCTACTCAAATGTACAAAACCTTACGTTGTTGGGTGTTTAATCAAAAATCCAAAAGTTTTCATGAGAAACCCCAAGTACAAAAGTTTTAGCTCTTGTTCTATAGATCAATTTCCTTCTGGTCCAAGCTAAAAATGTTGAATTGGAAGCTTCAAAAGGCCAAGTCAAATCAGGTCAAACTTAGTCCACACTTAAACTCCCAAACCTGCATTTTCAGCCTTCCCTAAATTTCACTCAGAAATTACTTTTGATTTCATTATACAACTTCAAAATCTTCTTTTCTATGAAGTGAAATTAAATTTATCACCTTTCAAATGCACCTGATCTTTAAGTAATTGGACCCCTTTTTGTCACTCAAAAGTTCGAAATAAGAAAGGCTCTACATAAATTGCATTGCAGTTTGAACAAACCTTTCAATATAATTGTCCTTGTATCTCAAGATATTCTGTGATCTAGATCTAACTTGCTATACCAAACTTGTAGAGGATTTAATAATGAACAACTTTAGTATTTGAATCTGAGACATGCAGAGATGTTTGGATAGGGTTTTGGGTCAATTTCTGTCAACATGTGAAATCTGCCTAAACTTGATCTGAATGGTAAATTCAAATTTTTGTGAAACAAAAGTGCTTATCATGCAAAAATTTATATAGGAAAGTGGTAGCTCATGAAATTCTAAACAACATTGATATAAAACTCCATATACGAAAGTGGCCATAAAATAGACTTTCAGAATTTCTAAACTGTTGGTTTCAGTTGGTCAAACCCTGAGCATCTGTTTAAATTCAAATTTAAACCACAATTTGATATACAACTTGGTATTAATGTTTATAACAAAATCGTAGAGGGATAAATTTACAACAATTCTTGTATTTTGGGTTCTCCCTAATTCAGCCTCTAAGAGGCCTGAAACGACGAATTTCAAAAATGTCTCTAGCTGGTCAAACTCCATTTTCCCATTTTAGGAATTTATTTTCTTTCCGGACTCTATGACATGTGGGCCCCTCTGGTCAGCACGCTTTGGATCCGGCGTGGAGACGACAGCTCTGTGGGCCCCACTTTGTCCCCTCATCCATTTCTCCATGCACTCGGTCCATGGTTTCCCTTCATTTTCCCTCGCACAGGTCCCACTGATCAGCCGTTCTCGGTCCATGGACCCCGTCCACCGCGCCCCTCTCCCTCTTCTTCCCCAACCGGCGCCCGCCGCGCCTCTGCTCACCGTCGCCATGCTGCGCCGGTGCGCTGCTACCCGCGCCCGGCCACCCTTCGGCCTTAAGGAACCAGCGCCCAGCACTTAGCTCCTGCTCACGCGCCGCGCTCCTCTCTTCCCAGCTCTCACTCGCTTTCTTTGCCTCCCACTCAAGTGCACAGAGCGCCGCCGCCATAGGAGTCCATGGCGAGCTCCTCAAGCTCGCATCCCGACCTCCTCCGACCACCACTCGCTCCACAAACGCGAGAAACGGCTCCACCTCCCTCCACTCCGCCGATCCCACCCGGCCTCAGAGTATCTCTGCCCTCCTCCGCGTGGAGCCCAATGCCGCCCACTGCGGGAGCCACCATGGCGAGCTCTGTGCCACCGGATCCTCTTCGGGCCATCCCTGTGCCTCCATTTCCCCACCGCCGAGACGCCCTCGTCCTCGCACAGCTCACGGGCCCGCCCGTGGCCCCTCCCCTCCGCCGCAGTCACCAAATCGAGCCGGCGCCACCACCAAGCTCAGGCGCCCAGCCCAAGCTGGTTCACGGCCGTTCCCTGCTCGTCCGGACCTCCCCGCGGGACGAAATCAAGGGGAAATGGTTCCCCGCGTCCGGGAACACCTTCCCTAACCTTGTCCACCGTCGATCCGTGCCCCTACGCCGCCGGCCGAACCCGCTATCTTCCCTCCCTGCGCACGGCCAGAGGTAGAAGAAGGAGCGATGTTTCGTAGTTAAGCCTCTGCAGTTTCTGTGTATTATGTGACTGTTCATTGTGTCTTGCGAAATTTGCAGGTTAAACCCTAGATCTATTGGACTTTCGCGTTTTAACCCGACCCTTGGTATATTTGCAAATCTGACCCAGTCGTATGTGGGATTCACACGTGTTGTTCACTGAGTCTAGATTTAGTTGCTTGCTAGCCCCTGCATAATATGAATAATCACAAGTAGGTCCAAATACAGGGTTATATTTGACTAACTTCTGGATTTGGCATATGAGCTTTGAAGTGCTCTAGAAATTAGTAGAAAAATCATAAAAACGTGAAACTTGTTTCATTAAATTGCCTATGAATAGATCTACATAGTGAACTAGGTCTGGACCTGTGGAATGACTATTTTGCCCTTTGTTTCTTGCATGCACGATAAAATAAGATAAATAGCAAAAGTGATGAAAATGAACTCCAAAAATCATGAAAACTTGGACTTCAGCTATTGCATGATATTTAGGCTCTGTCAAGAGTTTTTACAACCCTAGAATGCACTGCAAAATTACTATTTTACCCCTAAGTGTGTATTTAGTGTATTTTTAGAGTATGAAAATATATACCACACAAAACTTGTCCAGAAAAAATCCATAGAAATTATATTGAACTCATTTGATCCAATGTAGCCTAAAAATAATGTTTCGAGTGTTTTGCTTGCTGTTTGCTATGTGTTTTGAAAATGACAAGTGATAGGGTGATTTAATCAATAAAATAGAAAAATGTTATTCCATGTGTTGCAAAACTTCCACCAAAACTCTTGAAGCTATGTTACGGTGTAAGTGTGCTTGTGAATTTCTTTTATGAATTTTGGTTGCTGTTACTTGAAGGATCCATTAATAGTCATTTTATTAGGTTTAGAAAAGAAGATAATAAAAAGGGCATGTTAGTGGGCATACATCTTGTTAGTTTATGATTTTTCCTATCTAATATACTTGTTATGTATGAACTTATGCATAGGTGAGCCTCACACTTTGTGCATGCTCCATTCTCATATGCCTAGTTACGGTTGAATATAGACAACAAGAATTCAACGTACCACAAATTACGTATGACTTGCTGAATGGAAATAAACACACCACACCTATCTTAGTAATCTAAACAATTATCGCTTGCTTTTATCGGATCGCATCGTTAACATGTTGACAATATCATCAGTAGCTTTTATAAGTGTGACTTTATGATTGTACGCTTGCTCTACGTCCATAAGAGTACTCTCTGTTTAAGTAGTTTATCAATCACCTTTTTGTCCATCCATGAATGATTGTTCGTATGTATGGTTGCTATTCACGCATCTCATTCATTACATCATGCATGTCATTCATATAGCTGACGCGTACTGCAGATATGTGATCAAGAAGCAAGTGCGTGGAGCTACTTCAAGCAACGGTGTCCAAAAGACCAACTAAGACCCAAATACCACCTGGAGACCCCTGAAGTGGTATTTGGAAGGAGGAGTTGTCCAAGTGATCAAGGGGTTGCCTAGGGCAAAGCCTCACAACCCGGCAAACTAACTTTAGTTTAGTTTGTTCAAGTTTTCAACAACAAAGGTAGGCCCCTTAGGCATATACACCTACTTAGGGAGTCTCACCACCCTTTATTTGATTGTGCATTTACGTTCAGTAGTTGTTTGAAACCCCACCTGCATAAATATCTGATATCCTATGTAGAATGGATAGATCGAAGTCTATGCTTAGCCATGCTTAGACGGTAGAAGACGAGTGAAGATATTCACTCGCGAGATGATAGGACTCAAAATATTTTACAAAAATTTAAATGCGAAAGCAATATGATATGATGTGATGAAAAGATGAGACCGGGCGGAGATATGGATATATTACGATGAAAAATGATGTAGATGGTTTGGTGGACTCCGCCCGAGTCGTTTAAGGCCTGATTCGTTGTTCGCCTATTGGTCGGCATAACATTGCTAGAGTGCTTAACCGGGATATGGGACTGGTGAAAGTCTTACTTGAATCATCCGAAGAATAGAGACTTGGTCCTACCATGGGGCCTAGGGGCGCTTGACTTATGGGAGGGCTGACCCGGGATGCCGTGGTATCGCTCCATGGGGGCTAAACCTGGGGAATGGTGGGTTGGAATCGAACTTGGGATGGAACAAGTGGAGATGGGGGCCATATGTGGGAACGCGAAGGCTAGTAAGCATATACCCCTGGCACGATAGTTATTCCCAGAAATTAAAATCGATTCGAATCGCTGATGCTCACCAGGTGTGAAAATGCCAGTATCGCACACGGTCAACGTAGTAATAACTTTAATATCTTATTCATTTAATCATGCTTTTTACATTACATGTTTGTACTTGTATGTTTATATTTCTGCAAGCTACTTTGTGATAATATATATGTTGAGATGATGAGACATATGATTTATGGATCAGTGATGATAATTATAATGGATCAAATGAGGACTTATGCTTTAAAAATGGATGACATTTGAAAGTGGGGACTCACTTTTAGTAAACTTGCGCGGGTTAAAGTCAAGTCCACAAAAAGTCCTTGCATACTCTCAAATGTGTCGGGTTGAAACCGCCCGCGGGTAAGTTCTACGAGTACCTCACGTACTAGCCCCTACGTTGTTGATATTTTTATTTTAGGAATTTCATGATCGAGAATGACAATGGTGGACTCAATGTCATAGCTCGATGTTTTATTTCCGCTGCAAGAGTATATCGGTATTATTTTATGATTTCCGCTGCGAGATTATTTTGGGAACCCTATTTCAGTATGATTGTACTTCATTTTGAGCAAATATTTTGTAACAAACCAATCTATGTTTGTATGTAAATGATAGGTTGTTGTAGTTGTTGTGGCTCTTTCGAGGGCTTAACGTGTGTGATGTCGGCATCCCTAGGTGATGGTTACATCGAGTGCCCTTTATGGGTAGCTCGACGGACGACCGGGTTTAGTTTGGTGCTAAGTACACTGTGAGCCAAAGGTGACGGGTGTCCTTAGTTCAGATTAAATCGGTGGTTCCGCCACATTCTCCGAGCCTTCTCATGGAGCCACCCCACCGTCTCAACTAAGGAAACTTTTGGCCAATGTGCCTGAGGGCATTTCTTACTCTCACAAGTAAGATGGCAGCTACTCCACAGTCCGAAGGGTCTCGCAAGACCTACAAACCACAGAGTTACAAAGGTAAATGTGCACGTGGACACGAGTAAGACAAATAGGCCTAAGCAAAGATGCTTTGCAAGCTCTAGCTATGCCGGGATGTGTCCCTTATGCTTAGTAATGGTTAGGCTCTAAAATGTGTCTCTACACTTCAAATGGGCACGAGGAATGTGTCTCAACACTACAATGAGCTCAGGAGTCACCAACCATAGAATGGAGGCTAGCCAAGAAGTATAAATAGCCCAAACCTCAAAACTAGTCATTGGGCTGCAGCTGTACTGTGCAGACTGTGAGCATAGGACCGTCCGGTGGTAGCACCGAAACGTCCAACGCAAACAACACCAGAACGTCTGGTGCGCACACACAACTATCCGTTGGAGTCGACTATTGGAATCTTCACTTAACCGTTGTGAGCACCGGACCATCCGGTGGTTCCACCGTACCGTCATGTACGTACAAATCGCTCATGGTCTTGAGTTTGCGACCTTCTGTCCAGAACGCCCGGTGGTATCGCAGGATCGTCCGGTGCGTACAAATCACCCGCGGTCTTGAGTATGCTACCCTTCTATCCAGAACATCAATGGTACCACAGGACCGTCCAGTGGTACCACAGAACCGTCCGATGCGTATAAATCGCTCGTGGTCCTGAGTTTGCAACCTTCTGTCCATAACGTCTCATGGTTATACAGGACCATCCTGGTGGTCCATCTGGTGGTTTCACAGGACCGTCCGATGCGTGTAGTTTTCACCGGTTCTTGAATCTTCTTGCCTTCTCCTTTAAGGTGTTTGTTCTTCAAGTCTTCTACTTGCATCCTACCGGAAACTGAATGTGTGTGGAGTCAATATAATAAAGCCATAGAAGAGCGATTTGGTTCCTAGGACTACAGACAGGCTTTGGTAGATCTGTTAGATCTCAAGCAAAACACTTCAATCCTGGAATATGCTCAGCAATTTGAGGATATGCGATATCAAGTGTGTATGCATCACAAGGGGTATGATGAGTTCTTCTTTGTGTCTCAGTTCATCAAAGGCCTCAAACCCGCATACAAGCGGCAGTGCTTTCCCACATTCCCGCTAAGTTGGACAGAGCCATTCTACTAGCCAAAGTTCAAGAGAAGGTCCACGAGCTATCGACCCAGAAATCCTCTAGCGCGGTTTCTAAGCCTGGACTGATGCTTCTAAACAAGAACCCAAACCAGATGCTCAGTCATCAGGCTTGTGGAAGGAACGCCAACTGCGCGATTACCGCAAGGCTAATAGTCTTTGTTTTTTTGTGGTGAGAAATTTGATCCTACCCATCCTGATAAGTGTACCAAACGGGTCAGACCTCAGCTCAATGCCTTGGTTGTCAATGTTTTGGACCAACCCCTAAGTGAGGAAGAGTTGAATGAGCTGGCTATGGAAGATGCCTTGGAAGAATAATTTCACCAATTGCCTCTTAATGCTCTGGCAAGTACTGAAAGCAACCGGCTGTTTCTGCCATGACTAAAAATCAAATTATGCTCATCTTGGTGGATTCAGGGAGCTCCACTAGTTTTTATTAATTCCTCCTTGGTGGATTCAGAGAGTTTAGGGAGCCCACCGCATCGATTGGGAGCGCTGCTCGGGCAGAAATCTGAGGACTCACGGGGGAATTTTAGAGCGAGCGGAAAGATTGGGTGTGGGTATTGGCTACTGTTGGAGTAATAATTGTGTTGATATCGTCCTAAAACAAAGTTTTGGAGAAAATATTGGAAGCTGTTGGAGATGCTCTCCCAATTAGTACTTCTAAAATTTTATTTTTGGCAAAATTTAAAAAACCCAGACCAATACTTCCTCATCTATTCTCTCAATTATCACGCTCCCTGAAAACAGACCTCCACGGCACAACTTTCCGCAGTGTACCTGCCGCCCCAATCCATTTTTTTTCCTTTCCCGTGTCGACGAGGCGCTGCGCGCCGATCTCCTGCTCCTATCGCGCACTGCCGGGGGAACCTCCCACTCCTGGAGTCCTGGGCGTGTCTCTGCGCACCGCCGGGACCTCCAGCTCCTGCGCGCGGCGCCAGGAACCTTCAGGTTGTGCGCGTGCTACTGGCAAACTCCTGCTCCTGACGCGCCACTAACCTCCTGCCCCCGCTCCGGATGCGGGCTGCCGCCAGCCTCCCTCCCCAGCTCTGGACGTGCGCCGTCACCGGCCTCCCGCCTCCGCTCCAGACGCGCGCCGCCGGCAGCCTCCCTACCCAGCTCCTGACACGCGCCACCGGTAGCCTTCCCCAAATCGTCGAGCACCGGCAGATTGGTAGTCACCCGGCGGGTGATGACTGTGTCTTCCGTCGTCTAGCAAAAAAACAGGGTGCGGCTTCTGTCCGCTGGTGCCGGCACCAATCGCTCAAGAAAAAATGTTGAGTGAGATGAGCAGCACATAGAGAAAGTTGATTAATTTTGGGGAAGAAAAGAGAGTGGGTATTTGTTGTCCCAAAAACTTCTGAGGAGGTCCTAGTGTGAAGGTATTGGGAGCTAAAATATTAGGAGCCGTGGGAGATGCTCTAAATCTACATCTTCTTCCACGATGACCAGTCTACCTTCTCCAACACCATCCCCATGGATTTGATCTCCGACATGCCTTCTGGCTTTTGGTCATGCCCAACGCCGACGACCTTGGCGAGCTCGGTGGCGGCACACAAGACCTCGCCGTAGAAAGCTTCACTATCTCATCAATGCTGCGCAGCCCCAACGCAGAAGACCCAGCGCGCTCGGTGGCCACAGGTGACATCGCCATGCATGGAAAGCTCCAGGAGCTCGTCAATGGTGGGCAGCCTCTAGAAGTCTAGAGTCTAGATGGGACTCCAAGCTCAAGGGGATTGCTCAGGAAGACGAATTAGTAAACATCACATGGCAGTACATGCTCGTGTTTGCTTTGTTGTAGAATTGACACACTGGCTACAATGATTTCTCCTTCTTTACCTGAACTAAACCAAAAAAGACCGCTTTCACCATTTGATTTCCACTACCAGCGTGATTTGATATCATTCCCGTTTGCGTTTATGTATTTTGAACCAAACAGTATCTTATGCTTATAGGTGTAAAAATATAGTTTCGCTATACTTCATTAGTTATGGTTTTTTAACACTATGGTGGGGTTTTCAGAAAGAAATCGGCTGTGCATTATTGCTGGATCAATTGGGCCTAGGACTTGAACCATTATTCCATTATGAAAATATGCCATTTTACCTCCTCAAACTATCGGTGAGGTATGAGTTTTGTCATCAAACTCCAGTAACAGACATCATATCCTCTTAACTCTTAAAACTGTTTAAAGTACCTACCTATCATGGTTAGAAGTGGTGTTGGGGCACATCATCTCCTTCGGTTTCAAAAACAAGTACTAAAATGCAATGTAAGATTTTTAAACCGCACAAGATATCTTAAAGCTTATAAATATTTTGGAAAAAATAATCCTAGAGATAGATTAGGACACAAGAAATCCAAATAAATATTTGGAACTCAGTAAAAATAACTCAAGGAGAGCTCATGGACACTGGGTTTAGATGTAGAAAAATAGAAAATACCCCCCAAAAATAGGAAATTCCCAAAATATTATAATTGATGTCTAACTCACTTTGGGAAAAACCCATGGTGAATACATAAGATACAACTAACATAAATGCAGGAAACATTAGCACATTTAGCATTGACGTATGGTGCATTAATGTTGATGATATATCATATTCTTTTTACCTAGTTTTTAAAATAGCCTTGACATCAGCTGGAATATTTTGTGTGCTTCTCAGATTTGTCTAGATATCTTTCCTAATTTTCACTAGTCTCAGAATATTTCATTCGGGTTTTTCATGTCCCATTCTATCTCCAGAACTTTTTAAAGATTTTTTTAGAAGCCTAAAGATAATTTCAATGATTTGAAACCTTGTCTGGTGTTGTAGTTTGAGAAGAGACATACATTATACTAGCAATGGTTCACGGCGACAAAATAGGAGTAGATGTTTTCCTTCCGACTACCACGACCAAAACAGTGGCCCATGCCTTCTATCGGAGAAAATGAAGACTCGCTTATTCAAACTGACTCCAGCACATTCTATTGTCTATGTTCAAACTCCACTCCGTTAAGCTACAATGTCACTTTTTACTATGATGACTGTATGCTGGACTTGGTGTGACCCATTGCCACTGCTCGGAGAACACGGACAGAGCTCACAAAACAGTCCACTGTTAAAAGGGTCGAAAACGATTGAAAGAAGGCTAAATTGTTTTTATTTTCATTTTTTTTTCGGAAACGGAATAAAAAACGATATGTCGGAAACGAGTATGGTGCTAATATTACGGGAATTTTGAGAACGAAACTATCCGATCAGAATAGCTCGATATCGATCGGGAATCAATAATTTATAATTTGAAAAACGATTAGTGAATGATATATAGGTTTAATAAATCAAGATTGTAAGATAAATATAATCGCTTCATTTTAATTCAAGGGGATGCCAAATTACAAATAGTGCACAAACTAACAAAAATCGTCACATATTACATACCAAACTAATAGCACAAGACTCAAGATAATTAAACAATTCAAATTCACTAAACATGATTATCGATTCACCATTCCTATATGCTCACATTCGATGACAAAGTAAACAAAAATCTAGGCTAAAATGAGGTAGTAGAAGTGCTTATGATAAATGATGATTGATAGCCTTGTGGTGTATATAGACGCTTAGACTAAACTGCTAAAAACAGTATAATATCAGCGGTAATTATCGCAAAAATACGGTAAAACCTGGAAACGGTCGGAAATAGAAAAAAATCATTTTCATTTCCGTTTCCATATTTTTTTATCGTTATTGTTTCCGTTTTTTTCGTTGCCGGTATCGTGTCCGTTTCACCTAAAATCACGGTAAAACTTCGAAAACGAGCCTCGATAAACGATAAACGGAATTTCGGTTACGGCGTTCATCCATCCCTAAACCACCCAGAACCAGCCCAGTTAGCACCACCCAAACCAGCCCAGTTAGCAGTTGCCCTGCCTATCCCGAAATCACCGCAACAATACTGATGGCCTAGCTCGGCAGCAGATGCGGCCACACCTAAAGCACCGGTCCGTCGCCGGGACAGATCATCGGCGGGTCGGAAATTTGGCAAAACACGGTCGTGCGATCGTGCTTACCACCATGATCATTGACCAAACCCTGCACCGGCACCGCACCACTGACCCCCGCGGCGCCCCTACTCCCTTTCCTGTCCGCTTCGTCCGTCCGTGTTCTCCATTCTCATGCGACTCTACTCTACTTCCGCCTGGTTGCTAACAAAAGGTCAATAAACTAACCTCACTTTTGGCCGAGATCAATGCATGATTCACGGACACGAGTGGCCGTCACGTACCTAACACACTTAATCCGTGTGGGCTTTAAGATGTGGATTAGGAGAAGTTATGGTGTGCACTTGTGCTCTACTAAAGCGACAGTGGTACCATTGTTTAGCAAGTTAATCTATCCTATGTACGTGGGTTTATGGAGTAGCCCACTTACATCCCCACTTGGTTCAACCAAAGGTGTAGCTAGGATGTTTGTTTTCCAAACCAAGAGAGATGCAATTTTAAGAAATTTATTCAGTGGATCACATAAAGATTGTTTTAGACTCAATTTACAATAGCACGTGCAGTGCACATGATAATTGAAGATTGCTGGCACTTTGCGATGTACTCGCATATCGAGAGGAACCCAGTTCCGGGCTTTTATGTTTTTTGTTTCGGTCCATAAATTCAGTGAGACAACCGGAGTAATCCTTTGGTTTCGGACCATGAGATTTAAGTTTCGGTCTATGAGATTTGTGTTCCGGTCCGCAACTTTGATTCCTTTGAATGGGTTTCTCTTAAATTTTAGCCATTAGACTGAGGCCAATGAATGGCTACAATTAATTCTAAACACTGTAACAAACCTCATAGATAATTATTGGTTTATTCGGGTGGTTTATACTACAAACATCAAACACCATCAATTTCTTGTGTGTCCTGATTTATCCCTATGGGATCTCACGCGTCACCACCATCCATATTCACTAGTCAGCAAGTATGTGTAGTCACTGTGTTCTTCCAAGACGGATCATGTTATATCCCAAACTGTTATTGCGAAGGCCCGGATAGTCTTTTCACATATGTGCTTTTAGTTGTGTTTGCCCGTCTCCAGCGGGTTGCCGATATAGACTGTCTATAGTACAAAACGACATTGCAGCGCTACTGTATACAGAGTGAATCGTTTCATGATGCGTTGTTCGCCCAAACCTTGTTTTGCAAGCTATGGGATATAAGGAACTTTTTTGTGAATCTGAGTCCAAGCACAAAACCTCGTCTGAGTATTTTTTTTTCTTCTTTCTCAACCGCCATTTAGGTTCGGGTTTGGCTTTCGGGCTGCATTTGAGTTTACTAGGACACATGGCTAATAAACTAAGGACATGTCACGTAGAAATTTTACAGAAAAAACGCAAAGATTAAGAATTTATGTATTCTAAACCGGGACATCTCTAGCGAATCTGGCACTCCCCATCTCCAACGAATTCGGTCGTTCGGCTCCGATTCAAAGTCGAAATCTCGTCCCATGAGATTGAGGCCTTTTGCAAAACAAGATTATAGATAAAGTTTAAAACATAGAATTTGTGATAGGCTGGCCGGTGCCGTTAGCCTAAGCAGGCTAACAAAACTCCAAACCTCCGCTCGTGTGAAACTGATCGAAGTAGTGCCTAGTTGTTGGCGGCCGTCCTAAAGCCAGACACAGAAACGTGCAAAGCTTCACTGTCGAGTGTCCCCTCGCGCGCGTCTCTCTGTGTTGGGCGTGGACTTTAAGTAACAAATCTCAAGTTCTATGGAGCAAAGCTAACCGTGGATTAGATGCGTGCGGAGCACTAATCTAAGCAGGGCAACGCAACGCAACGCAAAGCAAAGCAACAAGAGGCCGTTTCAAGAAAAATGCAAAGCGGGTGGACCAGGGCGCCGCCGACCGGCCGGGCTCTTTTGGAAGCAGCGCAGAGCGCTCCGGAAGCCCGTCGTCCGACGCCGCACGCCGCATCGGCCAGGCCGACAAACTGAAACGGACCCCGTGTGCAAACGCCCGCTCGCACTGCGCCATCGCCGTCGATGCGCTCGAAGCAGTAAGAAAAAAAAAAAGGGACCGGCCGGCCAGCCGAGCCAAAGTTTCCAACGAACGGAACGGGACGGGACGGCATTGATCCGGCTTCAGACAAAAAGCTGTCGAGCGAGCAGCCTCTTTTTACCACGACTACCACCGCCACCAAATAAAAGGAGGGTTCCGGTGACTTTGCCGGGTGCTGGAACATGGTGGCGCTCGTACTCGTACGTCGTACGTACCAATGCTTTTACCGCCAGAAAGAACGACGACAGAGGCCGCCCAGAGTCTGGCTCATCCTCTGCGCCATGGCCTGCTACTGCTCCTGCCTGCCCGGGATTCGTCAGTGACGGAAACTTCTGCTCTCGTAAAATAACGAGTAAATTCCTTATATGCCATCGGAAATTATACCAATCCCTTATATGCCATTGAAAATTATGCAATTTTTTGTATGACATCGGTTTTAATTTCTAGTTCCTTATATGCCATTGCCGTTACTGCTTCCGTTAGAAGTCCGTCCGGACCCACCCGTCATACGCACAGGGGAGAAAAGGTGGGGGCTTGGCTCGCCTCGGGCCAATCCTGGCCGGCCGCTAGAGCTGCGTTGGGCCGCCCGGAGCCGCTCCGCGCGGTGGCACCGGAGCAGCGCCGTGGCCTTCTCACCGCCGCCGCCCGGAATCGAAGATGCCCGCGGAGCGCATGGCGCCAGCAGCGTCGACGCCAGGCGGCGATGCGAGGGCGCGGTCTGCGAGCCGCGAGTTGGCGTCCTCAGCGTCGACGCCGCCGACCCATCCCTCCTCTCGCTCGACGCCGCCGCGGGTGCGGACACGCCTTCTCCCTCTCGGCCCAATCATCGTCGATGAGCGCGTCGTGGAGGCAGGCCACGGCGGTGGAGACGGTGCGCCGGCTTGGCCTCGAACATGGCGCTGCGGAGGAGTTTGAACAGGAGCGGGAGGAGCTCCCGGGGTAGGCGGCGAGGTCGTCGGTGGGGTCGGAGTCCTCGACGGCACGAGCGTGGCGGCTAGCGGCGCGCACCGGTCCTGCTCGTGGAGCAGCGCGTCGGCGAGCGGGCCTAGCGCGGCGGACGGGGACCGCGCGAGCGGCGTCGGCGAGCGGGCCTAGCGCGGCGGACGGGGACCGCGCGAGCGGCGTCGGCGAGCGCGGATGGGGGCGACGCGGGCGGCGTCGGCGAGCGGGCCCAGCGCGGCCGACGGGGACGGCGCGAGCGGCATCGGGAGGGGGCGACTCGGGCGCCGTCGTCGGACGAGGCGGCGCGCCCGATGCCTCGAGAAGGCCACGACACTGCTCCGGTGCTAGCGTGTGGAGCGGCTCCGGGCGGCCCGACTCCGCTCCAGCGGCCGGCCGGGATTGGCCCAATGCGAGTCAAGCCCCTACCTTTTCTCCCCTGTGCGTATGACGGGTGGGTCCAGATGGACTTCTAACGGCTGCAGTAACAGCAATGGCATATAGGGCACTAGAAATTAAAATTGACGGCATACAATAGATTGCATAATTTCCAAAGACATATAAGAGATTGGTATAATTTTCGATAGCGGAATTTACTCTAAAATAACGGGTAAATGCAAAAGGTCCTCGGTACGATGGTTGGTTAGCCGGTCGAGAAACTTGGCACGGGCACGTCGCCATTAACAGAGCCCTCGCCCCTGATGAAACATGCGCGCCACGTTCGGTTCGTCCGGCTTGCAGCCGTGAGCCCATGACGGGCGAGTCGCTCGCTCGACCCCCTGACCAAGCAAGGTGCAACCCTGTAATCCTTTCACGAAAACGAACGTCGGCTGTGACAGCGTCGGTTGGGTCTCCGTCGATGCCGAAACATCTCAGCATCCAAAAACGCCCCCGGCCTTCTCCCCTGCGTTACTGCTCCTACGTCCCTTTGTCCCTGGCAAACAACAAGTCAAGAACCATCCCCAACCAACCGCCCCCGCCGCAACTGCCACCGAACCGGGCCGTGCGTGCGTGCTTGCCACGGATCGCGGCGGCACACGGCCACGCCTGCCCCGACGCGCGCGGCCGATCCAGAATTCCACGAGGGCCACGGCGCCTCCGCTCGGCTTGCTCGCACGGGCGGCACGGCGTCCGCACCCGCGACGCGACCCCGAGGCCTTTTCTCATGCGGCGCTCGCCGTTCCCACCGCGGATAGATGACGCCGCCGCCGCCGAACCGTTCGTTGCCTCTCCACTCTCCAGTCAGCAGTCAGTCTCCACGCGCTCCGCTTCCCACCCAAGTTTCGCAGCCGTTTGACTCCCGCGCGCCCCCTAGCCGTTTTCCTCCTCCGACTCGCCAGTGAGCGGGTGCAACGGCAGCCCCGGGTCCTCGGTTCCCTCCCAGCCTCCCTCCCTTGCCTGGCCTTCACCGTGGGTCCGGTCCGGGCCTCCGCATGGGCTGCAAGGGGTCCAAGCATGCGCTGTATCTGCAGGGGGGCTGCGGCGCGGCGGGGCCGGAGCCGCGGAGCGGGTCGCGGCGGCGGCACTCCGTCGTCGCGCTGCGGTCGCCCGCGCTCGGGACGCTCAGCCTCGACCGCGCCGCCGCCGCCGTGGCCGCAGCAACAGCGGGCCTTTCTTTTGACGCCGCCGCCGGAGGAGGAGGAGGAGGAGGGCGAGCTGGGGACGGCGGCGAGGGGATGATCATGGTGGTGGTGGACAAGAAGAAGGCCGGCGACGGCGATGGCGATGGAGACGGCGCGGCGAAGCTGCTCGGGCCGTCGCGGTCCTTCGGAGGGTGGCGCCCCGCGACGCCGCCGCTCGTCCCGCAGCGGAGAAGGGTGCTGGTGGCGCCGCGGACGCCGAGCGAGACGCCGGTGCGCGACGAGCCCCCCGAGGAGATCAACGTCTGGGAGCTCATGAGAGGGCTCGACGACGACGGGGAGGAGGAGGAGGAGTCCGATGATGACGACAAGCCGAAGAAGGAGGAGGAGGGAAGCCGAGAGCGGATGGCGCGGTCGGCGCCCGGGTCCCCGGCGTTCGACCCGCAACTCCTGGACGCGTTCCGGAAGGCGATCGACGAGCTGGCCCCCGGCGGCGACTCGCCTCTCCCCGACTCGGCCAAGCGCGGCGGCGGCGGCGGCGGCGCCGAGGCTGAGATCGCGACGCGCGAGATCCCGACGTTCCCGGGCATCGTGCGCGCGCGGGTCGACGTGTTCCAGGAGCGGATCGACGCCAAGGCGAAGAGGCGGCTCGCCACGCCGCCGCCGGAGAGCGCGGGGCGGGTCGTGGTGTACCTCACGAGCCTCCGCGGGGTCCGGCGCACGTACGAGGACTGCTGCTCCACGGCCGCCGTGCTGCGCGCCTACGGCGCGCGCGTGGACGGGCGCGACCTGTCCATGCACGCCGGGTTCAAGGACGAGCTCCGCGCCGCGCTGGGCGGCGGCGGGCGGGCGGCGCCGCTCCCGCAGGTGTTCGCGGACGGCCGGCACCTGGGCGGCGCCGAGGAGGTCCGCCGCCTGCACGAGGCCGGGGAGCTGGCGGCAGCCCTCGAGGCCTGCTGCGCCGCCGACGCCAAGGACGCCGCCGCCTGCGCCGGCTGCGGCGGGGTGCGGTTCGTGCCGTGCGGCGCGTGCTCGGGGAGCTGCAAGGTGTTCGTGGAGGACGACGAGGGCGGCGCCGGCGGCGGGGCGTTCAGGCGGTGCCCCGAGTGCAACGAGAACGGGCTGGTCAGATGCCCCGTCTGCTAGCGGCGTTGCGTCGCGACGCGAGTTTGTGTGGGATTTTGTTGACGAGCCCCATGTTTTTTCTCTCTCAAGGTGTTCACAGTTCGACGAGCTGTGTCGGATCGTGATTGATCGACTTGTTTGTTGTACAGATCAGGAGGAACCAAACCGTTTCTGTTCTTGGGGTTTTGATGAGAATTTCAGTGTGAAAAAGGCCAAAAAGTCTTGCCAGGTTCCTCTGGTCGGCTGGTCCTAGCACGGAGCCGACCATTGCCAGAGGCAATGTGAGTCTGGAGGCAGAGTGGCAGTGGCAGGAACACTGTCCTGCGTCGCGCCATTGATACGCATGCATGCAGCTGTTCACGTCGAAAAAGAACACGGGACAGATTATCAATGGCCTTGCTCCCACGTTTTGCATCAGTACAGGCGCCCCGTACTGTACACGGGGACATAAATGGCGTGCGCGGTGGCTGCGGAGGTCAGTGGCGGCCGGGACGGACAAGAGCTGCTGGGCTGAGCGGTTTGCGGCTGCTGCCAGAGTGCCAGTTGCCTCGCCCTCTGCTGTCCTCTCCAGCACCAACCGTGCTGTGCCGTGCCGACCAGGTACCTTGTCACCCTTCGCGGCGAAATGAATTGCAAATGGCGCCGTGAGCCCACAGCTTTGATCATGAGCTGCTGCCCCGGCTCTTCTTTTCATTTCACGCCTGCGAAATGCACGCACGGCTCCCCTAAATCCAACAGATGCCATGCCCGTCACATGGAGTTCGAATAAAAGGAGTTTACATTCTGTAGTGTGATCGTGTTACAGAGCTTACAGTTCTATCGAGATTCTTCAGAGCCTCACTTCAGACTGAACTGTTAGCATATCTTAAGGTCAACATTAAGTGAAAACTGATATAACATACTCCATTATTGTTCTTTCAAGTTTGCTTCTGTCCCCGGGATATACAATCTCAAGCAGAGTAATGCGTTGAAAAAGGTGGCTATAATGCTGTTCATGCTGGCATGAACGTTGGTACTAGTATCGTGTTTTCGTCTCAGCCAAACCAACTGCAGATGCATGTTCACTGATTTTTTTTTATTTTTATTTTTGCTGCCACCAATCAGTATATCAGGCAGGCGGTGCTGCTTCAGTATCCTAGACTGATGAGCCTATATCTTCAGGCTGGATGATAATGATGCCTGGTGGCTCCTATGGCAGCTATCCAACTCCGAGGCCCCTAGCCACACCTGAGATGCCAGAAATTGTTGAGCAACACTGTCAAGTGAACATCAAAGCAGGTAGCTGAATGGACATGCATCAATACTCATCATTACACATGGGATCCAAGCACAATCATGGATGACAGATTTTCTCAGCAATGGCAAAAGTAATCTTTCCAGATTCATTGACTGCGCTTACATCAATACCCTCAACTCGTAATAATCTTCGTATACGTAAGAAATTACAATCCTAGGTGAGCTCAAATTCAGCAAGCCGAATCTATGCTGTGTCCAGTAAAGTTCAGTGAATGTTTTCTTAAGGTGAAATGGCAGGCGCTCTGCCTTTTGCATTTAGAAGAAGCAGATGAAAACAAACATTCTTACAACTCAAAGGAAGGAATAAGGGCCAGCGCAAGAAAACCGGCAATAGCATCAACCAATTACAATTTTACGGAGTTAGATGCAAATGCCAAGTTATGGAGGACTACGGCCTATTTGATGAGAGAGGCTGCCTGTTGCGGGCTAAGCGCTTTGTGGTGAAAATACGGCGGCATCTCTCCCTCCAGATATTCCAGGTTGCATATATGATTAGTTGTACTAGGGCTGGATTTGCTGCTGCAGTTGCGGATATACTCCGTCATCTGTGACAACCAATGTTTTATTGTGATAGCCTGATCCATGTGCTGCACCGCCAGTGTAAGTTCAGCAAGTGTTATGGAAGAGCCAAACTCTTGAAGAAACTGTGCCCATGTTTTTAGTATGTTTTGAGAAAATACTCCCTCCTTTTGAAAATTCTACGTGTTGGTACATGAAATTTTCTTCTTGTTTGTTACCTCAAACATCTTAAGCAACGCAATATAGTGCATGGAAACAAATTTGGTAACCTTTATGCTCAAACACTAATGTTTAGTTTTGGCATCCTGATGAGTTGCGGGCGTTCTACCCATAGCCAAAATATCATGTGGCGATGTTTCAAAAAGTTCATTATTGCTGCAACAGCTCAGTTTGAAATTTAATTTGGATGTTGGGATTCAAAAAACAGCGTTGCTGTCAGCACATGATGAACAGTTTCAGGTTGACTGCTTGTCTATTTTGTTTCTTGACATCTAGGATGATTCAAACTTAATTGCTACAGCTATACTTAACTTTTTGTGTACTGCGTACATGACTTTAAAAAATTTTTTGAAACATTGCGGCATGCTATTTTGGCTAGTGAGGACGCCCGCGGATGCTCAACACTATCCTAGTGAACTAGATTCAGTGAGTGACAGATAGGATGCAAGATAATGGAGAAAATTATAGTATAACTGAAAGAAGGTAAATGGTAAAATACATTCCAATATATGATCACCTACAATGACACTCCCCTTCCGAGTAGCAACATGCAAAGCTCACCATCAGGCTTCACTACTTTGACTGGCCGGTGCTGATGAGAGAAGACTGTTGAACAAATATGCCAATTGCCACCCTGGCCTCAAGTTTGCTGCATTTTTCCTTCCCTTTTAATGTTGGTTTGTGGTTATCTGAGAAAAAAGATTTAACTATCTTCTGAAGTTTCAGTGGTAGTGGAAAATAGTGGTTTACTGGCTGCATGCTGATAAAACGGTGGTCAATCGTGGGAATTTTCTGAGTTTCACTGTTCTAGAACTAGAATAGACTCCAGACACGAAAACTTCAACCTCTGAAAATGCCAGTGTGCCAGTGCTGTTTTATTCTTCATCAACATGTATCAGTTACAATGGTTCCTTAAAGGTGAAATCTTTTAGCCTTAACGGTTCCCAGTCTTAATTGTGAAAGCTTTCAGTTTGAAATGTTACCTGTACCATCAATCCATCATAGACGATGGAGAATAAAACAGCAAAAGGCTATAACAAGGCTTATCAGCTGTAGTAAAAAGCCCAGCTAGCCTATATGCTTGCGGCAACAGCTGAAGAGAACAGATTTGAGGCCTGCAGATAAAGTGTTTCTCTTACATCACCTGCCTAAGGACTCCTGAAACAATGACCCATTAGTTGCCTTTTGCTTGGTATTTATGTGTTTACCCTAGCAACCAGTGTAAGATTACTCCTGATTTCTGAAGCAACGACTCATCAGTTGCCTTCTGCCCGTGTAAGATTGCTTACCTCTTATGAATGGTACTTACTCCGTACTCATCAGTTGGCAATTGCTTATATATGCCTCTCGATGAATCATGATCACCAACAATGAACCAAGTATGACTACTGCCATAATAAGAACACTTGCAAATTGAAATATATTAGATCAGTTTGCTATCTCCATGCTTTGTGCTGATTAGGTTCACTTTTGTTGCAACCTTTGCCAAATTGCAAACGCGCGCAAGGCGCTAGTGTAATTATTATGGCCAGAGAACATGCGGGCCGGTTTCCGGAAGTGCAGACTGTGGCTGGACTTATGCTCCACTTTGTACCCCAACAGGCCTAGACGGGCTTGGAATTGGAGATACCTGCAGGTTTTGGACCATGCCAACGGATCAACAAAAGCCTGCCATCAGAGAGAGCATGCAACTAGGATGTTCACCGTGGGCCACCATGCATATGTACCTACAGTTTTTTTTTTATCAATGTTCACCGTGGGCCGCCAAGCCTCTGCACCAATACCTAATAATAAAAATAAAAGTACGGACCTAACCTAACATACTTTGCACGTAATTTATTCGCGAACCAGATTCAAATTCGCAGAAGGAGTCCTACGCGAAAACGGACGCCGAAATCGCATACAGACTCTGTTTTCGACGTTCTATATATCGATGGAAAGTTAAGATGATAATCTTTCCAACCAAATTGATACTACTCTTTATTCGCGAGTCCAATTCGGATGTCAGGAACAGCTCTACACGAAAAAGGACATCCAGATCACATGCAGACTCTAGTTTTCGACATTTCATATGTCGATAGAAATGGAAAGATAAGATGATGGTAAACTTTCTAATCTAATTGACACCACTCTAAATGCTCTCAATCAACGGGAATCATCGAAACTATATGACTTAGAATTTATTCACGATTCTAATTCGGATGGCAGGGAGCCGTCCACGCGAAAACGGATGCTTAGGTTGCATAAGCCCACGTGAAAATGGACGCCCAGGTTGTATACTGGATTCCGTTTTCGATGTTCTATATATCGATGGAAAGATAAAATGATAACCTTTCCAACATAATTGAGACCACTCTAAAATTCTCTCGCAATCTACGTGAATCATCGAAACAATATGACGTTAAATTTATTCGCGAGCCTGATTCAGACGGCAGAAGCCCATGTGAAAAAGGACGCCCAAATCACATACAGACTCCGTTTTTTATGTTCTATGTATTACTGGAAAGTTAAAAAGATAATATATCTAATCCAACTGACACCACCCTAAATTTCGCTCGTAGTCAATAGAAAAATGCGAAACAATGTGATGTGGAATTGTTTTTCGCAAAGCCTATTCTTATATGTATATTTAAGGATTTTTTTTCTTCAGTTGCAACACGCAGGCATTTGGCTAGTATATATAAATGTAGCTATAATTTTTTAGCCAAAATTAGAAAAAAAAAGGAATCCAAGGAAATGAAACCTAATCGCTCTGCCATAAATAGTTGGATAGACCTGACGACTCCTTCCCGACACGGCGACATGCATCTACAGCACCCAGGAATTGATCGCGAAAGTGTCTCGAAGAGAAGGCTTCGACGACGACACCCAAAAGTCCATCGACGTGGACTATTCACGGCTCGTCAACGGCGGATGCGTCTGCGTCGTAACAACTGTGTAGGCCGTCACACACGCCAATTCGTCGTCGGCTTCTGCAACGCGAGAATGGCGCCAGACACCCATTGTTGCATGCATTGGAGGTTGCAGCTGCCACCATCCGAGATGTCGACGTCAACACTCGACACTGATCTATCAGTCCGCCAAATGCGTCATGGGTTTCGGCCACGTCCAGACCCAGCTGGCCCGCACACACTGGTCATCAGAGATTCACAGGTGTTCGGCTACGCTGCGAGGATGCATGTAGATCAGCATGCATGCATGTGTTGAGCCTTTGCATATGCACGTTTATGTAGATCATCCGCATTCATCGTGCATCCCAAATAACCTTTGCCTGCAGGTACACGGAGCATCATTTATACATCCCAACAAACAGACACAATATATAATGGGACACCAGCTTTTTGTTGCAAATTGTGGCACAAACAAACTATACTTGCGCAGTACAGCACCTTCATTACACCTCCACCACCACCATGCATCATCCATGCATTCATGATTCATCATCCATTTGCATGCATGGCTCCCGGCACTGCGGCAGTGACCACTGGCCACTGGCCAGTGACGGGCGCGACGCATGCTGCCGGCCGGGCCACCCGGCCACCAACTCTCTGATCTCTCCGGATAATCTTGCATGCATTGGGATCAAACCGATCGACACCTCACGCCTGCTGCATTGCATGCACGCGATGCGTCGCCGTACGCGTGGTCGAACGCCCCGGCGACGCCACACATGCGGCTGTCGCTCGCCGCAGCGGGAGGCGCGCGCCACCGGTAGGTGCCTGCCCGGAGGCCGGCGGACACCATTGGTCGCGGGCGCCCACGCACGCGGCGACACGGTCCCCGTGTATCCAGCTCTGACCCTGGCTCCACACACAGGCCCCAAGTGGCCGCCGCGGATTCATGGTCCCTGGGCATGTCGCGCTTAACTGCATGATGCCTGCCCGGCACCGTCGTCGCGCGCTGACCCATCGATCCAGGCGGCGCGTAGTAACGGCTGCAGCTGCTTTGCTCCATGCGCCGTGCCACTACTGGCAACATAGGAAGCTCGACGCACCGCATACCACATACGTACATATACCAGTGTTTGCCTGGAGGAAACTGGCCGCAGCCGCATCATCACCAGATTCCATAGCTACGACGAGGGAATTAACGCGGTAGATCGACCTTCTATCATATGCGTAAACGACAACAAGACGTTTTATACAGACACACGCTACGTCAAATTTCAAAGGGAAATATGCGCAAATGGTGATTGGCATGCCACTAATGAGAATTGAGAAACTAGTTTTGGAGGCATCCTTTTACAGCACTCTTGTGTGGCATGAGTATAAGGAGGGGTTCCACATCTCAAAGCGAATTTTTGGATCTACAGTAGTGGATGGGGCATGTTCGTTGTGAAAAAAAACAAAAAACGGTTTTCGCAACGGCTTGCTTATGACAACGAAATGGCACGAAACCACAAAAAACATGAGTTTTTAATCCTAAAGTAGTGGATTTGGCATGTTTGTTGCGAAAAAAATAAGAAAAGTTTCCGGGAGTACAAACTTATGCATTGTATGCAGCGTGATAGCTGTTTTTGGAATGAATTGCATGCGGCAACAAAATAGAGCGAAACCTCCTAATAATGAGTTTTCGACCTAAATTAGTTGAAGTGGGATGTGTTTGTACGGGCAGCAGCACCGCGGCATACGCGAGTCATTTCGAAAAATGCCTCTAGTACCAGTTGGCTTTTTTTTTTCTTTTGCGAAAGGCAAGAGACGGTCCTTGATACATAGAGGCTATTTTCAAAGGGGATCCGTGCAGGATCAACAGACCACCTATACATGAACATAATATCATCACTGACCATCTATAAAGACAACAGAGGTCCTTTGCTTTTGAATGTTTTTGGAGGAGATGGCTCTTATTCGAAGGTTCTATGCTATGCTATAACATTTTTTATAGTTTGCTTCTTCACTTTTGGGCATATTCTGCGATCCTTTGTCATCTTTAGAGGGTATGGTGATTTTGTTTAGATATATAGAATTTACTATTGATCCAACATAACTATCTCCATTTTATATTCTGTAACCGTGCTATATCCATATTTGCATGCTGCTGTATTTAGGGGGGTTTTTTTTGGGTGATGGGTAGCCAACTTTGGCTCACCTGTAAGGAAGTTGCTTCCTAAACAGTTTGGGCTTTTCTTGTTTTTGGGCTACCTGGGACAAGATGTCACCGAGGCCCTGAAAGGGCTCTGCCAACAAACCAACTGAAGTGGACCATCATCACGTAAATGATAGAATGCTCGTAGCATCTTGTTCCAAGCAATAATGTTTACCTTTCACATGAAGTTAAAACTTTATACCTACAATATGACAGTCTAATAACAGTACCATCTTTTTTTTGTTGTGTATATCTCTTTGGTACCACACATCAGTAATTGATGGGCAGGGAGCACACAATATATAAGGCAAAGACAATTGCACCTAACGGACTAGTTTTTTTACTGAGTTAGGACTAAGGTGGGTGTTGGAGGGCTCCAGTGGATATATGTTTGGTGGGCTGTCGGATGGTGGGTACCGAGGGAGCTAGGACAGACCAGCTGCAAACTCTAACTAAGTACTATCTCTGTCATGATCCACTTCACAAAATGTGCTTCCGTTAAGGTTTGAGGAAAAACACGAGTTGTTATGGATGTGGTAATAATGTATTTCCTAGGTACCAAGGCATGGAAATCATCGTTTAATTAGATCATTATTCCTGAGGGGGCCAAGACAGACTTATCAATCGTACCAACGCAATTAGCCTGCTGCATTCTGGTCCAGGCCAATCGGATGGCTGTAGGATACAGCGAATCCTCCCCAGCTACTACGTAGTGCGTATAGGATTGCTGTGTGCCCACAGGGATAAGGGGATAGTACAGCAGATACGTACCAATCAATTACATGGTTGGATGATACTGATGTCCAAAATAACCGGAGAATTATGATGGACATGGTACTATGGTCCAGACAACAGAATTCATGTTGTGATGAGAGAAGATCAGTGATGCTGGGGCGCGGCAGCACTGCAGCTTTTGGTTGTTCCTACTTACATTTTTCGAGTCTTCCAACAAGAATCCATCGAGAAGATAACAGTCTTCAAAGACGAACAGCCTCTGGCCGTGCGAGACAGACTAAAGAGACTCGATGACGCGTGGTACGCCGAAGTAGTTAGGCTAGAACGAAGATCGTTTGTCCGACGGCGTAGCGCGTCCACTCCCACCCACCGTGTTGACGGCTGATGACGCAGGGTGTATCTCTTGAACCGGTGATGCACAAGTCGTGAATGAAGGGGTATGATATATAAAAGCTGGGCATCAATATGCCCTAATGGTCTAAAAGACTAAAATAATACAACATTAGAGCAGTATATCATTTCTTTGCAAATCCCCGCGAAGTGATGGCTATGTGCTGGAAGTATATTTCTAAAACAATATGTAGCATCTGGCCACATATTTATAGTCCAAAAAAAAAAGATCCTTTCCTAACTTCTAAGTGCTGTCAATAACCGTTTAGGTTCATGGAACTGTCAAAGTGATTTTTAATTATCTATGAATTGTTTTGAGCTAAAAATGAACCGCCTAAAAAATTGAAAAGTTTAAGTATCTATGGTCATTTTGAGAGTTCATGAACTTTATGGCAAAGCGGGAACTTCATCGGAGAGAGCTTGAGAGTGCTGGATCAAACCATCCCATGTTGGATGGGAGCTCATCGCAGGAGAAAAAAAACTGTCAAAATTGTACGGACTATATTGGAGATTATGTCGGTGGATGCACAAAGCAGTTTTTTTTTTTTTTTGAGTGGGTGGGTTTGGAGGGAAATATATTGTTCGATGGCCTACTGTTTCACAGCTGCTGGTGGGACTAGGAAAAGAAGCGGACAAGAGTCAAACTATTGCCCGCGGAATTTCTATTCGCAGACAGCTTTTTTTCCCCATGCAATAATGCTCACGTGGCAGTGTCGGCCGCCTTATTCAGCGCACGCGGGCTGCACCTGAATCCAGGTCCCACGAACCTGTCGAACCCTAGAGTCAAATCTCGCTGATCCTCAGCTCATCGATCAGAGCTGAGCTCACAGGATAATGAAGAAGGGCATGCCGGATGCAGCAGGTTTCAGGAGCACCCGTTGCTGCCCGGTCGGCTCGCTCTGCAGCAGGACGTGACGTGGGGCGAGTCCATTCCAGATGCATGTGGGGGGAAAACAAACAAACAAACAGCTTGGCTATAGTGCCGCGAGTGCTGGCAACCTGGATGTCAGGTAATATAACGCCCGGATGATGAGCTGCCCGGAGCGGAGACGACGACGACGACGAGGGGTGGGGGCAGAGGCTCTCTGGCTGCATTGATCCGGTCGGATCCACACACGTCGAGTCACCAGTCACCATTGCTGCGCGCACAAGGACGCAGATCGAGCGACACTGGTTTTGCGCAATGCCAGCGCAATAATGCTAGCGCGGCAGGCAGGCAGGCAGGCAGCAGCGGCTAGTGCATGCACCCCGGCCGGCCGGTTGGCCTTCGTTCGCCCTTGGCCATGGCAGGGGTGTGTGGGCATGTTGGACCGATCGCCGGCGGATCGGATGGGGACGACCGCCGGCCGTCCGGCCAGGGGAGCCTAACCGGTGGCCCACGCACAGGCTGCGTAGCGGCAGTGGCCGCGTGGCCGTAGCGTGTCGTGCTTCGCCCTAGATGGACGGCAAGCAGGTTCTCAATTTGGCAGAGCTAGGAAGATTTGGCTGGGCATGGAATGAGTGTGGTGACCGACACTACGCTGCTAGGTAGCTAGGCAGGTGTTCTACGATGATGGGGTTATGTGTTAATTATGTCTAAATTAGGTAGCTAGGACACCTTCGAAATTCAGGGCGAACGACATCATCAGGCACCGTAGTTTTGTTCCGGAACAACGGCCCTTAATCAGGTTGATGTGTGTTTTCATTCATCGGAACCCAAACTAATGAGACTAATCTAAGACAATGCATGCATGCACTTGTCAGAGAAATTAAAGGAACATGGCATTGGCATGCGTGCCCTGACACAAAATAAACCACCTTGCCAACAAGCACCGGCTCCCGGCTCAACGAAATAACCGCCGCCGGCCGGGCCGGGGCGCGCGACCGATGGATGGTCGATGGCCATGCATGTCGTCGTCTCCATCCGATCCGAGCTAGCTATTGGGAATGACCGAATGAAGGTGCGGCAGCGGCAGCGGCAACATGCCTGCATATGACACCCACATGGAGCTGTTTCCCGGCGGTACGGGCCATCTGCGGCCGCATCAGTGGCAGTGCATGCATGGAAGGCGCTGTGGGAGGGCTCAGCACTCAGCAGCAGCCTCTCGATGGAGATGACACCGGCACGTGTGGGAGCCCACCGCTGCCGTCGGGGCGGGCAGGAACTAGGCAGGGCGCCATGCACGCCATAAACGCCGCGACGGCGACCTCACGGCCGTACCCGCAGGCAGCTAGCAGCAGGTGCAACTTGCGTTGCGTGTGGTGATGGATCGATGGATGGAGGTGGCGGATCGGAGGATCATCATCCCCTACTACCCGGCCGCGCTGCATGCATGCATGATGCATGTGTATCTCTCGATCCGGCCTCACTCACCTGACCACAACGTGGCTTCCGTCGTCGATCGATCGGCCGGCCGCGGGCCCCGGCCGGCCCCTCGGCGCCCGCCGCGATGAGCATATATGGAGCTACGTACGTACGTACGTACTGCACTCCCCCGACCGCCAGCGTCGTCGATCGTCGTATAATACGGGCACAGTGAGCGGAGAATAATAGCGACGAGACGTTTTGCTCGACCAGTTCAGATCACAGCTCCCATGTATCGATCTATCTAGTTAGGTTAATTTCGACGAAATAAAGGGCGCCGGATTAATTACTAGCAGCAGCAGCAGCAGCATTTATGGGCATGATAAGTTGGAAACGAACGAATGAAGAATATTTGCGCATGCCATAACAACCATGCTGACACGGAGAGAGATATATGTCCATCCCATATTCATTTCACGTGTACGTAGGAGGAGGAGCATATCGTCGTCGTCGTACGCACCTCGCTCGCACCAGTTGTTGTACCACCGAAAACAACGCCCCCCGCCGTCGACGACGCCCCCGCTGATGACCACCACTCGTCGCCACGCCACGCCGCTGTCGCTCCCATTCCCAACCCAACCGACCAATGATCCATCGACCCGGCCACTCGCCGTCGCCGCGCCACTGTAGCTTGTCCGCTGCCTGCTGCACGTTCCTCGATCCCCTCCCGCGCGGGAGGGGGCGTCCGCTGCGGTCGACACATGTCCCCGGAAAAGTCACGCGTGGCTCCCGCGCGACGAATTAACGGTGCCGAGAGGGACGCCGGCCGGCCGGGCGCGGCGGGACAGACGGCGACGGGGGCGCGGAAACATGAGCGATTCAAGGCGCATATGCGCGTGTCGCCCGATATATCTGCATGCGCGCGCCCCGCCGGCCCGATGTGACGCCCGCGTGGCCGGCCGCAGCCGAGCCCGGTTCGTTCCCACTCCGCGCGCGCGCGCGGCGCCCTGGTCCATCGAGCTGAGCGAGGACCTGGCGCCTGCCGGGACACACCCGGTTTTCTATTCTAGGCATGCGCGACTGGTGGATAAACCCGCCGATCCAGCAGACGTGCACGTCGCTGCAGGTACGCGCCCACGCGGGCTAACGTGGGCGTATGCGTATACTCTGTCCACTACAAAAACGCACCATTGCGTTTCTCGTACCCCGTCTGAGGACGTACATCTGGCGCGCCGCCGGGACATGTGCCAATTTGGTTGAACGAGGATCGCCTCCGTATTAGCAAACGTATCACGTAATAAATGAGGGAGTGAAATGCGCGACGGCCATCCAGATTCACCATTTTCCAAAGTGCACGTACAAATCCATCATCTTTTTCCCTTCTAAGCTGCCATCCAAACCGCTCGAGCACAGTGAGGCAGACACGCGGGCGGGCATGGCGCGGAGGCCGGAGCATGCGGGCATCGCGCGGAGGCCGGCGTGGCCGAGCGAGCACGCGGGCGGCCATGGCGCGGAGGTGTAAGCACCTAGCTCCCATGATAAATTTCAGCGACTGAATGGCAAGCTTAATTATGGTCTAATGGGCTCATAAGTGCATGGTTAATATTGAATATTTTGTGAATGCTCCTTGGATAATAGGAAAAAGCCTATATAAGCCCTTGAAGTATGTAGAATGGAATACGTCACCCCCTGAACTACGAAACCGGATGTTTTGCACCCAAAAGCATTAAAAACCGGACAAATAACCTCCTGAATGGTTTTGGTGGGCAGTTGTGATGACGTGTCATGTTGATGTTTTCAAATTACCCCTCCAACTATTTCAGATGGTACATTCTAACCCTTGATAAATTTGTATTTTTTTTTGTTTCTTCATCTACAAATTGAATTTGAAGTTTAAATTTTGTAGGGTGATAGTTGGGGTCATAACTTGTATTAGAAAAATAAATGATGATTTTTTGTGATTATTTTATTTACAATTTTGTATTAGCAAAGTTCATTTATTATTAAATGTCTAGCTAATAAAAAATTATGATAAAATCACCATAAATATTTCTAGCATAAGTTATATTGTCTTCCATAACGATACAAATTTATTAAGGGGTAGAATGTACCGACGAAAATAGTTGGAGGGGTGATTTGAACACATCAGCATGCCATGTCATTAAAACCACTCAGGGGGGTTATTCGTCTGGTTTTTGATACATTATGGTGCAAAACATCCGGTTTCATAGTTCAAGGTTGAAGATTGGACCGTCGCCTAAGAGAGGGGTTGAATTAGGATTTCTAAAATCTAAGGCTCTTAAAAACTGCAACTACTAAGCAAAACCTATGCAAGATAAATCTAGCTATGTGAACTAAGGTTTTGCTAAGTGTTGCTAAATTTACCGTGGCCAAGACTAGCGACCTAGTTCCACCTAGAAACTAACCTATCAAGCTAGTCTAGGAATGTAAGCACATGATTGCAAAAATATAAATGCGAAAGCTAAAGAGATAGGTAGAGAGAATGCAAACTCCCGATGACGATGTCGGCGATAGGCACATGGAGGAGACGCGGAGATTTTTCCCAAGGTTCGGGGAGACTCGCGGTCTCTACCCCCTACTCCTTGTTGATGCTCCACAAAGGGACTTTGCTCATGCGTAGTCCTCAAAGGAATACGTCCTCACCCTCGCAAGGGTTGAGGATGGCAAAGTGACTTCCTCGGAAGTCAAACAACCCGGTCGGGTCACCGGATATCCTCGGTACACACCCACCCAAGCATTTCTCACGCACGAACTATGGCCTCGCCCACGCAAAGGTAGAGGATGGATAAGGCCATTGGGGTCTTCCGAGTCCTTCTTGCGGAGCTACCCCTCCGTCTCCACTGGGGGAAGCTTTGGCCAACTAGCCGAGGGCCTTCCTCCCTCTCACAAGTAAGGTGGCGGCCACTCTACACTTCGGAGGGTCTCGCAAGGATTACATGCCCCACTCTTACAAAAGATAGATGTGTACGCAGGCATGGATACTAGACAAATAAGCCTAAGCCAAGATGCTATGGAAGCTCTCGCTATGTCGGGATGTGTCTATTTGCTCATATGATGGTTGGGCTCACAAATGAGTGTACGTGGCTCGTTGGATGGATCAAATGGTTGCATCAACACTTATGTTTGCTCAGGAGTCTCCAACGACAAAGTGGAGGCTGGCTATGGGGGTATATATAGCACAAGCCTCAACACTAGACGTTGGGAGCCTTCTTCTCTTTTCTGCATGACCATCGGACCGTCTGATGCGTACTCCCAACTAGCCGTTGGAGTCGACCGTTGAAACCATCGGACCGTCCGATGCATGTAATGCCCGCGGTCTTGCATTTGTTGGTCGTTCTGTTCAACTTGTCCGATGGACCATCGGACCGTTCGATGGTGCAACCATCGGACCGTCCGATGCATTGAAACGCCGAGACTTGGTCTTCTCCTTCTTCGGTGCCCAGATGGTCCGATGCACCACCGGACCGTACGATGGTGGCACCATCGGACCGTTCGATGCATGTAATTCGCACTAGCTTTTGAGTCTTCATCTTGGGGCTTTTTCTTCTTGCCGGATCGTTCGATGAGTCTTATTCGGGCCTCTTAAAGCTCCAAAAACCCGCTGACCAGCGAGCGGGACCGTCATTTTGTACAGACGGATGCGACTTGATAGCGGCTTGGGACTTCTCTTGAGTCTTTTAAGACCTTCCTTGAGGTGTTTGTACCCCAAGTCCACCTTTTGCACCCTGGGACTTAAGAAAAAACTCTTGTACACAAATATTAGTCCCATGGCATGTGTTGTCACTTCAACCACCTAAATCACATTAGGGAACTAAGCACAGGACTTAGAGCCCATTTTCCTTACAAGGGGGTCATTTATTCCACCATATATAGTTCAGGGGGTTATATATACTTTTTCCTTGTATAATAAAAGTGGCCCCTAATTTAAAGGCTTATCTTCATGGAAGGCGGACGTGTTTTATCTCGTTTCTCGAAGGCTAAAGACTCTTCTAGAGTCAATGATCAACGAAGTTGGAGGATCCTTGCATAGCTAGGGTTTACAGTTTTTTAGTGTCCGCACTATCAAGAGGAGTCCAAGTTGGTAGATTGATCTTGATATATGCCAAGTATGGATGCACACACAAGCCAAAAGACTCAAGAACTCCAAAGGTGTAAGAATGAAAGGCTCAAGGTCCAAACAAAACAAAGTTGGAATCAAAATATTTGAGAAAAAATCAAGAATCAGAAATGATTGATTGCACCGGACAGTCCAAACCTCAACAAAATCAATGGATCGGACAATCAAAGTGAGCAGAAGATTTTTTTCAGTGCAGCTTCATGCAAATCCTATGGACCGGACAGTCTGGTTTAGTGTATCCGAACAAAGCTTCAAGTAAATTTTCCCGAGCCCAGACACTTTGAAGAAACATGGAGTTACAACGGACCCTATGGTACAGTCTAACAGACCGTCGTATATATCATACCAATTTTCTCGAGAATGTGCACTTTGAGGAAAATTTTGTGAGCAACAGACTGTATGGTATGGTTTCACAGACCGTACAATTGATCGGACAAAGGTATGGCACAGTAATTACTAGTTTTGTCTAGAAATAAAACACTCAATGGACTGTGTGGTACGGTCTAACAAACCGAACAAAACTTTGGATGATGGTATAGTGATGGCTAGTTTTGTGAAAAATACATGGACCAGATTGTCCGAGCCCTAGAAAAAGCATAGACCGGACAATCCGAAGTACACTGCGTCAGCATCCCTCTTTCTCCAACGGCTACACCACTTGGAGGGCTATATATATGGGCTCCAAGGATCATTTTGTGCTCTTTGACACTCCAGCAACTACAACAACACTTAGAGCCACCTGAGCTTCACTCTTTGCAAATCAAACACTCATTTCACACCTTGAGAGGAAGAGAAGGTCTAAGAGGCTTTTGTGCATCCACTTTGGTGAGAATCAATATCAAGTGTAGACTGAAGGCTTGTTACTCTTGGTGTTTGGCAGCACCTAGGTGGACTTGGTGACTGCGGTGCATTCTCAGAGCTTGCCAAAGGATTGTGGAAGCCCAAAGAACATTAGTGTACAAGGCTAGAGCCCATATTGCCAGGATGGTGAACTGAGACTCCTAGAGAGCGTCCACAAGCATGGGACGCGACAAAACCCACAGGGTGTGCTGCAATGTGGACTAGGGGAGGGTGCCAAACCTCTGATGGCACGGAAAAAAATTTGGTTGTCTCTTGCCCTAGCTCCTCTACTTGATACTCTTGCTTTGTTGCTATCTTCATTGATGCGTCTTGTTGTCACTTTGCTTTAGCTACCTCTTGGTTAGCATTGCACTTGTTTTGGTCATGAGTGCAGCTTCCCTAGGTTGCCTTAGTTTCCTTTCTACTAGCATGTGTAGGGTTATTCTTGTTTAGTTTCCTAGTGTAGTTTGTGACTAGAGGGTGAAGTGGACTAATTGTAATTCATTAGGTTAAGGACTTGTGATTAGACTTTCAAATTAGTCCAATTTACCCCCCCCCCCTCTTAGGAATCCGATCCTTACAGAAGGCCGGTGCGGCCCAGCAAGCGGGCGAGCACGGCGCAGAGGTCATTGTGGTGGGCAGGCACGCGCGGGCAACCGTGGCGCACAGGCCGACATGGTGCGATAGGAGCGCGCAGGTAGGCATGGCGCGGTTGCCGCCTCAGCCAAGCAAGTGCGCTCAGGGACCATGGCACGGAGGTTGGTGCAGTAGGATGGCCGTGCACGAGCGTGGCGAAGCAAGGCGCCGACAACGGATAGCTTGGCACATGAATTGTCCACGTAGGCGAAATTAGCCCATGTGGCTCCATTTGGATGGCGACTTAGAAGGAGTAAAAGATGATGGACCTGGGTGGAAGGGCTTTATGGCCCGCACTATACCTAAAAGGCCAAGAATTTTTTTACACCCCCTGTATTTCATCCTAGCACAAGAAGCAAGGAAGGAAGCAGGCCAACAACGCACAAGGGCGTCCACCGTCGAGGTCGAACCCTAGCTATTCCCGTTGCCCCGTGCCCCCATCCATCGCTTGCAGCCGCGCGTCGCCCATCGTCTGCGCATCCTGGTGGCTCCACGCCCGTGTCCTGGCGTCCTCTGTGCCCGGCAGCCCGGCACACGTCGGGCTGGGTGGCCCGCACTCGCCCCCTCGTCGCCTCCTCGCCCGACAGGCGGTGGCCTAGCTTTGCTCGACAATGGACTCCAGCAGCAAGAAGGAAAAAGAAAGGCAGTAGGATATGGGAGAGGTACCAAATACCAATAAAGACATGAAGTACTCAAATAGATGTAGAACTTAAGGGGCTAATTTACTTCAAGGCAATCTCTTGTTTGCAGATCTGAAGATGATTTACTTTAGCCAAGGATCTAGTAGTACCCCAAGTACTCATGGAAGTGGAGTTGGTATTGAGGCATTGGATAGGGCGGATGTGGTGGTGCAAACTCGAGCACTGATGCTGTAGCAGTACCAATGCCGGTTGAAGAGGTTCAAGGTTGAGAAGATGAAGATGCAAATGATCAAGCTATAATAACCTAGTTTATTTCGGATCATGTCATCTCGGATCTGGGTCTTCGCATTCCAATAGATCAATTTTGGTCCTAATATTAGAGATGAAGTTAGGAGGGCTTTCAAACAAAGAGGTCCAACTCAACCTTCTGGTCATTATTTCCCTAAAGCACGAGATAATGTGAGCTTCGAAAAAGATTGGTTTAAGCAATATAATTGGTTGGAATATAGTTTGGAGAAGGATATGGCTTATTGCTTCTATTGTTATCTTTTTATAAATGTAAAGATGATAAAAAAAATTGTTTATGAGGCCTTTACAAGAATTGGATTCAAGCATGGAAGAATTCCTACTTGATATTACGTAAACATGTTGGTGGGTCTAATAGTGCTCATAATAGAGCAAGAACAGCACATGCTGATTTTGATAATCAAGAGGCAAATGTAAACACATAAAGTTGTAGTTCAAACCCAAGATTCATCAGCGAAGTATATATGAAACACGTTTGGATACATCTTTGGGTATTGTGAGTTATATTGCATTGCAAGGTGAACACGATGAATCAGAAATTCGTTGAACGAAGGCAATTTTTTTTGGAATTTCTTGATTGGTACAAACTAAGAAATGAGAAAGTGAGGCATGCTTTTGCAGGCTGTCCTAAAAGTGCAAAAATGACTTCTAGCACAATTCAAAAAGAACTTGCAGAGTGTTGTGCTAAAGCGGTTACCAAGGTAATAAAGGAAGACATGGATGATTGTCTATTCTCTATTCTAGTTGATGAATCTCGTGATATATCAATCAAAGAGCAATGTCCATCATAGCAAGGTAAATGGCTATGTTTATGATTCATAGATCATTGATCAATTTACCATTACGGAGTTTCTAAATAAATTATCATATCATTGCTCATAAGTACAGGTATGTGAACAAAAAAGGCCACGTGATTGAAAGATTTTTGGGAATCAAGCATGTCAAGGAAACTACATCAAAAGCATTAAAGAAAGCAGTGGTACAAGTTCTTAGTGCCCATGGTTTAACTATTGCACAATTAAGAGGGAAAGGGTACGATGGGGCTTCTAATCTGAGAGGTAAATTTAATGGTGTTGAGAAACTAATCCATGATGAAAACCCTTATGCTTTCTATATCCATTTTTTTTCTCAGCAATTGCAGTTGGTTGTTGTTTCGGTCTCAAGATGTTGTTCATCCATGGAGGATTTTTTTTATTTTGTCAACGTGATTGTGAGCAGCACTAGTGCATCTTGTAAGAGGAAGGATTTCTTGCTTGATAATCACCGTACAAATCTTTTGGATAGGTTGGGGAGTGGAGAAATTTCACCCAGTAGAGGACATCATCAAGAAACATCATTGACTAGGCCTAGAGATACAAGATGGGGATCTCATTACAAGACTTTGCTTCGTATCGAAACAATACGGGATTCAACATTAGAATTTCTATCGGTCATACATGATGATCAACGTAATCCATCAAGGGCGGGCGATTTGGTGCATACCATGGAGTCTTTTAGCTTTGCCTTTCTCATGAAGATGATGTTGCAAATCCTTCACATAACAAATGAACTATCTTCTCTCTTGCAAAGAAGGATCAAAATTTTGTTGAGGCTATGTCTTTGGTTATTGATGTGAAGACACGTTTGATCAACTTGAGAAGTGTATGCTATGACCTATTACTTGATGAAGCCAAAGCATTTTTCTTTGAGAACGACATCTCAATACCAAATATGGAAGATAATGTACCAAGATTTGGTCGATCAAGAAAAGAAGGGACAAACAATATCACACATGATCATTACTTCCGTGTTGATACCTTCTATGCTACAATAGATGCTATTACAATAGAGTTTGATCATCTATTATAGGCTTTACATGCCTTGATCCAAAGGACTTGTTTCTATGTTTGATGTGAATAAGCTTGCTTGCCTCACGGAGATATATTTAGATGACTTCGCTTTTGGTGATCGAAAAGGAATATAGGATCAGCTAAAAACCTTTCTTGTCTATGTATGGAGAATTGAGGAGTTCAGAGTTTGTCATTATCTTGCAAGCCTAGCACTAAAAATTTATGTTTTCTCTTTATTCGATAGCTTATTTTGGCCCAATTCTTGATTTGATATGGACTCTACATGTTTTTCTTCATTTGGGGTACTTCTGAACGATGTTCTTCTTGTAAGGCTGAATCCAACAGCTCCCCCATCTCTCTATCCCCTGTCGCTATTTTAACTACCCCTCTCTCTGTCTACAGTGCAGTACGACATTTAATTTTGGGGCTCCCATATGGGGGCACCCTTTGGATTCAGCCTGAACCTTTATTTCTATACAATATATAAATATGGTCTAGTAATTCACCGTCACACTTAAATTTTTGGGCGTCCTCTGCCACTCTGGATCTGAATGTGCATTTTAAAAGATCATAGATGTGGATAGAAATGCAGAATACGTTTAGCGATCCAACGTGCATTTCGCCTCTAAATGGGCGCCAATCCCATGCCATGCATTGTGTTCCCATACGCCAGTACCTTCAAACAGACGGAGGTAGCGTCGCACGCGTGATGACACGACAGTGAGCGTACGTACGTGGCGGGTGTGAAAGAGTTTAGTTAACGTGGTTTGCCTATCTTAGCACAGCCACGGTTTCGTTTTATATTTATAGGCCAAAACGCCCAACAAATTTACATCAAGGTTGTTGGATATTTCTACGTATCTATTAGCTGACAGCTGGCAGGTTGTTATTTATATACAACTCCGATCAGGCCACGCTAACTAAACCTATAGAGATTACATCGTGAGAGAGAGGTTTGTTACAACAGAAAATATCTTCTAATCTAACACTCTCCCTCAATCAAAACTTGTCACATTCTGCAAGTTGAGATTGTATTTAAAATCTTCAAACTTCTGGACTCCAATAGCTTCAATGAACCCATCTGCAATTTGGTCTTTAGATGGAATAAGCCGAATTTGCAGTTCTTTTCTAGCAGCCTTTTCTATGACAAAATGGAAGTCAATCTCTATATGTTTTGCACGGGAGTGAAATACAGGATTTGCAGATAAGTAGGTTGCTCCCAAATTGTCACACCAAAGATAGGGAGGTTCTTGTTGATGAACACCAAGTTCCGTTAACAAAGACTTGTTAACTGTACCCACATGATTTCTGCGGTAGCATTAGCCAATGATTTATATTCAGCTTCGGTACTTGATCAGGAAACGGTTGTCTGCTTACGAGCACTCCAGGATATCAAGTTTGAACCGAAGAATACTGCAAATCCTCCTGTGGACCTTCTATCATCTACACTCCCTGCCCAATCAGCATCTGAAAAGGCGCTTACTAGAGTGGAGTCTGACCTGTTGATTCTCAAACCAACATGCAGTGTATGCTTAACATACCTCAAAATTCATTTTACAGCTGTCCAATGACTAGTAGTAGGTGCATGCAAGAATTGGCAAACTTTGTTAACAAAGAATGCAAGATCTGGATGGGTAAGAGTCAAATACTGCAATGCTCCTACCACACTTCTGTATCGTGTACCATCCTCCATGCTCAGTTGTTTTCCTTCAAAACGTGACAACTTCTCTGTACTGGACAATGGTGTTGCACACGGCTTACACTTTACCATGCCTACTTTGGCCAAAATTTCAGATGCATATTTTCCTTGCGAAAGTAAGATGCTATCTTTATTCCTCTTCACTTCTATTCCAAGAAAGAAATTCAGATTCCCAAGATCTTTTAGAGCAAATTCTCCCTTGAGATCCATTAATAGTGCTGAGACTGCCTCCTTTGATGAACCAGTCACAATTATGTCATCAACATAAATAAGCATATAGATCATAGTGCTACCTTTATTATAGATAAATAGAGATACATCAGACTTCGATGCTTGAAAGCCTAGTTCAATTAGCTTTGAACTTAACCGAGAATACCATGCTCTCGGGGCCTGTTTCAGCCCATAGATAGCTTTGTCCAATTTGCACACATAATTAGGTGTATCTTTATTTTCAAACTCAGATGGTTGTTTCATATAAACCTCCTCTTCCAGAATACCATGAAGAAACGCATTTTGTACATCCAGTTGACGTAAACACCATCCTCTGGATATTGCAATAGACAAAACAAGTCTAACGGTGGCGATCTTAACCACAGGGCTAAAAGTATCTTCATAGTCTATTCCATATATTTGTTTAAAACCTTTGGCCACTAACCTGGCTTTGTATCTATCAACTGAGCCATCAGCCTTCTTCTTCACCTTGTAGACCCACTTGCAGTCGATTAAGTTTGTGTTCTCAGCATGAGGTACTAGGTGCCATGTCTTGTTGCGCATCAGGGCATCATATTCTTGCTGCATTGCATCTTTCCATTTTTTATCACAAAGAGCCTCTTCCAAACATCTAGGTTCTCCTATAACAGAAAAATTTCCCCAGCGCACAGTACCATCAGTGAAACGTTTTGGACAGGAAATACCACTTTGTAACCTTGTATGTGGCCGATAACTTGCAACAGGAGCTCCCTCAGATGTGGACGGATCAACCTCGGATATAGATGGATCGGCTGCTGCTGATGTTGGCATGGAGGATCCCCCGTCGGGCGACAAGCGCAGCTGATCAGGAGCACCATGTTGCACTGAGCTGCTGGCTCCAGCAATATTGGGCAAGGGACTAACTGAATCAGTTCCCACATCCGAATTTGGCAGATCGACATCAGCAACTTGAGGATCGACGTTGGCTATGTCGTTTCCTACATGTGACGGTGCATATTCTTTTGCTTCATGTATACCTGTTTCAGAAGCAAAAACAATATTCGTTTTCTCCTGGATTGCCCTGTACATCTGATGCCTGCATACTCGGTTGCACATCATGGTCAGAAGAGTTAGCAAAAATTGTATCATTGCAGTCTACATCCCCTTTTTTATGTTCGGGAAGAAGAAGGATTTGACGACGAAGAAGAGCACCTGCATTAGGGTGCAAGTTTGCAAAAGGAAAAATGGATTCGTCAAAGACCACATCTCGTGAGATATAGACACGGCCAGTGGAGGGCTCAAGACACTTAAAACCTTTATGAAGGGAACTATATCCAAGGAAGACACATTTGGTGGATCTAAAAGCCAATTTCCGAGCATTGTATGGTCTCAAATTGGGCCAGCATGCACACCCAAAAACACGAAGAGAGTCATAGGCTGGTTTATGTTGAAGCAATTTTTCTGTCGGGGAGCAGAAATTTATGACTCGGCTAGGAAGAATATTAATTAGGTAAGTGGCAGCCAAGAATGCTTCATCCCAGAATTTTAGGGGCATGGATGCATTTGCAAGAAGTGCTAATCCTACTTCCACAATGTGACGATGTTTGCGCTCGGCAGACCCATTTTGTTGATGAGCATGGGGGCAAGAGACATGATGAACAATGCCGACTTTTTGGAAGAAAGAATTTAGTTTCTCATATTCTCCACCCCAATCTGTTTGCATGGTGATAATCTTTCTATTAAATTTCCTTTCTACTAGGAAATTTTGGAAGGCGTGGAAAACATCAGATTTTTTCTTGAGTAGATAAATCCATGTATACTTACTAAATTCATCAATGAAGCTCACATAGTAAGTATGCCTGCCAACAGATATAGGCGCTGGACCCCAAACATCAGAAAAGATCAATTCAAGAGGTGTACTCGAAACACGAATTGATTTAGGATAAGGTAACTGATGGCTCTTGGCCAACTGACAAGAGTCACACACCTACTCAATGTTTTCATCACTAGAACAAGGAAGACTATTATTCCTAAGGACATGCTTAACAATCTGAAACGAAGGATGGCCTAAGCGACTATGCCATCTAGATGCAGATGGCTTATTAACTCCAAGGACTTGTTTAGAGTGACGACCTTCCCCTGGCAGCTCTAGGGGATAGAGCCCACCTTGACATCTACCTTGATGGAGAACTTTCTTCGTGGCCTGATCCTTTATAAGAAAGAAATTTGGATGAAATTCCATAAAGGCATTGTTATCAGATACTAGACGATGAACAGATGCAAGAATTTTTTGGGCAGTAGGAACATGAAGAATATTTTTAAGATGCCAATTTTCGAGTTGGGGTATGTAAAACTGAATGACCAATATTGCTAATTCTCATACCAGAACCACTTGCAGTGTGCACCTGATCACGGCCATTGTACTTGTCTCGAACTGTGAGCTTCTCCAATTCACCGGTAATGTGATCTGTGGCACCACTATCAGCGTACCAGTTTGTGTCGATTCCATACGCGGCTGCAGCTGATCCAGCAGTCTTACTCTGCTGCTGATACGTCATCATCAAATCTGTGCCAACAATCTACAGCAGAGTGATTTCCCTTGCCTGCAAATCTGACACCGAGGCCTATCATTAGATGGCCCTTGATTGTTCTGACGAGGAGAATTAAAACTCCCTGCGTCACGGCCTCCACGACCACGGCCATGGTTATTACCGCGTCTGCGACCATAACCACCACGACCTCGTGTTGCGGCATTGGCTGAGGACTGGAACTGACTGCTGCTGGAATTTTGATCTTGGAACATCTGCAGACGAGTTTCAAATGCAAGAATTTGTGAATACAACTCACTGAGCGTAATTGGTTCGATGCGGCTGAGGACGGAGGACACTGATTGGATTGTAGTCGAAGTCGAGCCCGGAGAGTATGAAGGAAACCATCTCGTCATCTCCCATGGGGTTTCCAGCTGCTGCAAGTTCATCACCAATTGCCTTCATCTTGGCGTAGTATGCCGCTACAGTCATGGTGCCCTTCTTCAAGGTGGACAGCTGCATGCGGAGGTTGGTGACGCGGGCGCGAGATCGCACGGAGTAGAGCGTCTCCAGCATTCCCCGTACCTCAGCGGCTGAGGTGAGGACGGCCACTTGCGCAAGCACCTCTTTGGAGAGAGAGTTGAGCAGGTAACCAAGGACCAGTTGGTCCTGGACGAGCCATTGCTCATAGTCAGGGTTGGAGACACTTGACGTAGTTTTGTCGGAGTTGGTCACCGTGTTGGTGACCGGCGGCGCCTTCGTGGATCCATTAAGAATCCCCATCAGCTTGGCGCTCTTGATTGCAGGAAGGATCTGCGCCTTCCATAGCAGATAGTTCTCTCGAGTAAGTTTCTCGGAGATGGGAGGTTCGAGCGATGGCGACGGGGAGTTGAAAGACTGATGACGCCATCGGTGTTTTTGCTGGATGTATCTAGGGCAAGAGGGGCTCTGATTACTATGAAAGAGTTTAGGTAACGTGGTTTGCCTATCTCAGCACAGCCACAGTTTCGTGTTATATTTATAGGTCAAAACGTCCCAACAGATTTATATCAAAGTTATTAGATATCTCTACAGTATCTATTAGCTGGCAGCTGGCAGGTTGTTATTTATATACAATTCCGATCAGACCACGCTAACTAAATCTATAGAAATTACATCGTAAGAGAGAAGTTCGTTACAACAGAAAATATCTTCTAATCTAGGTGAACCCGGCCGGCCGATACGACGGGAATCCGCGCGGCGAAATGACGGCGGGGCATCTTGCATGGATCAGCACCAAGTGCTCCTGCTGTTGTCGTCTCGCTCTCGAGTCTCGACGTACGCGGCCGGGTACATCGACGACGGATCGGAAGGCGCGTACTGTCGGGCAGGTGTTGCACACTGTGCGGGCGTACGCCGTAACTCGCAAGTAGGTGATGGCGAGGAGATGGACGACGAGACACGCGGATACGACCTCCGGCACGGCCCGATCGCGGTGCACTGGGCAAGGGGGACAGAGGCATCTTGTGGGTCTGCTGCCCGGCCTGTTTCGTGACGGGGACGTGTCCTAGTTTAATTTCCGCCGATCGGTTAGCGCCGGGGGTTGTTGCTACTTTGCTAGCTAGGCTTTGCATTAACAGGTCAAGCTCACATCGCAAGCCTTGGGATTCGTTATCCGAGGATGAGACCTCCACCAAGACGCGCTTTGGGGGTGTGTTCCGCCAGCATTTTTCTGTCTATATATGTTTATTATTTACCTTTTTGAAAGAAGTTTGTTATTTACTTGTTCTTTTGCACGATTTCTTGATCGAGGACACTCTCTGTCTCTCTTCGGGTCTACCGGTAAGGTTCAATCCGGCAGATCGTGCATGCGCTCGTCCATTTTGTATAGCCTACGCATTGTTTCCCCACGCTCTCAACTCTCACGGTGTGGGCACGCATGTATGATGGGCTGTCAAAACACACGTGCATAACTATTTGCACGAAATTCTGCACTCGGCTTTATAGAGCACAGGTTTTATCTAGTGCATCCAAGTTCAAGTCCTCAAGTCCGACGAGATTTTTAGAAGATGTCACCCTCCAATCCTTTTTCCAAATTTAAGCTATCAAACTGAAGATTTAGATTTCTGGCGGTGAAATCTGTTCATCAACCCCGATGGCGTTCGGTCGAAGTATTTCGCTAAAAGGAAAAAAAAATCCAGCAAAAGTTGGACGCAGCACACTCGTAGCTGAATTATCTGGGCACGCGGCCGGCAAGTGGAGAGTGGGGAGGTTGGTCCGTGGCCGCGGGCCCATGGGAGGGACACGCGGGCCCAACGGCGGCCCCGCCCAGTTCTCTTTGTAGATGCGAGCAACAGCAGCGGCTGTCTGTTTTCTGCCCGTTTCTTTACCACACCTGTCTTGGCGCCATCGGCGACGGAGTTAACAGCAACCGTCTTGTTCCTGTGCACCAGCCCTGCCATGCCCGGCCGGCCGGCCGGCCGGCCTAGCTCGGGCCTCCCTCCAGCTCGAGCTCGGGGCAGGGCCTACTCGTACCAGCCAACCAACTCGATCGATCGCCCCCATCCCCCTAGCTATAAATTAAGACCCTCCCCTCCCTTTCCGCTCCATTCCCATCTCGCCACACTCGAGGCCCCTAGCTACGACGGGATCAGCAGCGCCCACCAGCTCTGTCGCGATCGTCGATCGTCTCCACAGCCGGCCGGCCGCCGCGCGCTACCATCCCGGCCTGTCTTCGACCCGATCGCAGCATTATCTCCTCTAGCTCCAACGACGACGGCCATGTCGAGCCGGAGATCGTCCCGCGCGTCGGTCTCGGAGGAGGAGATCAACGAGCTCATCTCCAGACTGCAGACGCTGCTCCCCAGCGCGCGCCGCCGCGGCGGCAGCCAGGTACGCGTCGCGGTTCGCATGCACATCATCGATTCAGAGCTATAGCGAAGTGTACATCACCACTACCGATCCCAGGCGCACAGCACAGTGCCGTACCGAAAGAGCTAGCCCTGACACCGACACGCGCGCATAGAGCGAGCCTCCGAGTCAAGGTGGCCGTCGTCTGATTCTGATATGCATGTGTGATGTGTGTGTGTGAACGGTGCGTGTTGCATTGCAGGCGTCGGCGACGAAGCTGCTCAAGGAGACGTGCAGCTACATCAAGAGCCTGCACCGGGAGGTGGACGACCTGAGCGACCGCCTGTCGGACCTCATGGCCACCATGGACCACAACAGCCCCGGCGCCGAGATCATCCGCAGCCTCCTCCGCTAGCCGATCGATCGATGATGGTGTGTCCGTGACCTGGCCGACCGGGGTCAGTCAGGGCATGGTCGGCGATCGACCCTCTCTACTCTACGTCTCCATGGACGACGACGACCTCGGTCTATCTATCTAGGCTAGCTAGCGCTCAGCAGTACATACGTGCTGAGTGTTGTACCATATAGCAGCTGAGAATGCCCAAGGACGCCGACGACGAAGGCTGGATTTAGTTGGTAGTACTGCTTTAATTTGCTTTGCTTTGCTTTGCATTGGTAGGGCATTAGCCATGCATTAGCTAGGGCCGCCGCCTAATCGTGGGTTTCCCTTCTTCGATCCATTTCGCGCACCACTCCTTGTGTTGTTCGATCCTTGTTCATCTGTTAATTAGTACCCTCTTCCGTTGGAGATCACTTTACTAGCTGTGTCTTGAAACAACTTGCTGCTACCTGTCTAGCTTTGAGCAGTTGAGCTTTCAGCAGCAAAATCCATTACCATCTACGTACAGTACCACACATAAATTAAACGCACTGTCAAGATGTATCCCATTATTGTGGATTCATTCAGTTAGACTATATCGATGTTGTAGATAGATGTGCCGCCGGCGCATTCATTCTCCTACAAGCTCATGGTTACAGTTAACTAAAGAAGTTTACCTTAGACCAAAGACGGACAAGGACAACTTGCTGCTACCTGTCTAGCTTTGAGCAGTTGAGCTTTCAGCAGCAAAATCCATTACCATCTACGTACAGTACCACACATAAATTAAACGCACTGTCAAGATGTATCCCATTATTGTGGATTCATTCAGGCTGAGCTCGACGCCGAATCCGGGTAAGAACAGTACCCTAGGCTATCTAGGCCGTCAGATATGGACAGCGAAGGGTCCGAAGGGTCCAGAAGCTTTGCGTCTGCGTTTACGACGCCGCAGACGTTGAAACGAGCAGTCACTCAGTTAGACTATTTCGATGTTGTAGATAGATGTGCCGCCGGCGCATTCATTCTCCTACAAGCTCATGGTTACAGTTAACTAAAGAAGTTTACCTTAGACCAAAGACGGACAAGGACAAAGCACGTAATAATAACATAGGATTAGAAGTAGATGCTTGAGTCTGAGCAGCTCATTAATCCCGATCATTTGCTTGTACTACTGTACTACTCGTCGCGCCCTTTGTCTGTGTGCCAAATAAACCTGTCCGTGGTCCGGATCGAGCTGCTCCCCCCTGCAAAGACAACCGGCCGACCGCGAGCTACCGGCCGATCATCGATCGGTGATGCAACGTGCATGTACCGCTAATATATCTGCGTATCGTTTGTCCCGTCTGTCATCGCGCGCGCTTACTAATTAGGAGCAGCTTATTCTGCTGTTCCAGCACCAGCAGCACGTATGCAGCTCGATATATCGTTTAAGTCCAGCAGCAACAGTCCAATCCAATCGCTCGTCGCGACGTGCCGCGACGCCTAATTAACAGCATGACGCCACAGACTCCTAGTAGGAGTACTTTATTAGTTAGGACAGTAACAGCCAAACGGCGCGTCCCTCTCGCGGACCGGACGGAGCGTGCTGCACAGTGCACGCTGCATGCTCTGCTACCACCTCGGGATTGGGATGCCATGCCGTGGCGCGGCTCCACCGGCGGCTTGGCCGTATTCCGGGACGCCGACAGGTTTGGATGTGCGCATGAGTGGGAGAAGCAGGGGCGCAGAGCAGAGCAGACCTGACCGAGTGACCGGCCGGGGAAAAGGCACGCGACGACCGCCTCTGCCGCGAGCCCTCCGTCGGCAGTCCAGGGCGTCAGGCGGCAGGGCGCCTGCTTCATCGCAGGAACGTGTGGGCGGCAGGTGGATGTGGATGTGTGTGTCCGGCGACGTGGCCTGAATGCCCTGATACGCCGATGCCGAGCAATGGCTGATCGCAGTTCACAGATCACAGATCAGCCGTTCGAATTGTCTAATACTCTAATCTCATATCGCACTTTGCTCCGACTGGAGGGTTGAAGACAGGGATGCATCAACTGGTCTCTGCCGAGTTAGCTCATCCGTTTTTTTTTTTTTTTTGACGAAATAGCTCATCCGTTGTTGCCTTGATGAAGTTGAAGTTGCATGCTCTTGCTTAAGAAAATCCAACTACACCCATTTAGGCTGTCGGAAGGGAACACTGCCGAGCTGCAAAGCATCAAGGCTCCCCCACATATATAGCTCAATGGATCAAATCTGTTTAAAAGACGACGCAACTTGCAAAAAGAAAAAGAAAAAGAAAAGTTTGCACATTGAGGCTTTGCACAACTGGATTTTGGAAATGTTTCGAAACCCACAACTGGATTCTGAACATGTTTCGACAGTTGACACAAGTCCTTTGCACTTGCAGACCAGTGTTCTGAATCTCCTCATTGTTTCTACGTTCAACTCTGACTTGCCTCACACGATAAGGCCTGAAATCCGAGGGTATCACATTATCACTTCATCAGAGAGTGTAGGAGGCCACAATGTACCAAGGAGTCAGACTCTATAATGGCAGGACCTGCATGGCTATATCTGCATGGAGGAAGGGAACTCAAGAATTACCAGACACCGCACGAACATCTTGCGCACACTGCTAGTGCATCTTTTAAATTTGTACAGAGAGGGCGACGATGGAAGCCGTAACTAATTCATCAATCCGGAGCGCAGGGAGGAATTCAGTGAGCTCAATCCCCAGCAGACCAGCACACACCTCCCATTGCTGCAATGGATCTGCCCGGAATATACACATAACACATTCAGTATTTGCTCAAGGAAATATACTATTGCTCCAGTGGAAAAGAAGTCAATATGTGCACCAGTCAGTCTAAGACGGTATCCCCTTCTCTCAGATTGTTCTTGATGGGAAGATACTATCTCCAGTCAGAATACCTTATTATTGCCCTTGTAGGGTTGATCGGTGTTCGGCGCACCATAGTTCTGCTTATCGTCCAGAGAAACCTCTCTTGATGCAGGTCAGTGAAAACATTGATCAGAGTAGTCTAAGAAGGCACCATTTTTTGCAGTAGTAACATTTTTTTAGGGCATCTCTAGGACTCAGATGGAAGCCATATTCAACGGTATGAAGTAAAAGCAAAAAACATATATTCAAGTAGTAACAAGATAAAAAATATGTGTATTTTGTAAAGAACACCTGAATACATAAACGTTATATGAACAACAAAACAATTATTTCATTACAATAAACTAGTTCATCGATTCATGCTCCTATTTCCAACTTAAAATTAAGAACCTACAATTTCGAGTATGAATTATCTCTATCTCTGGTATCTCAGTTTTGTTTTTGAAAAACAAATTTGATAGGTCAGCATTATGTAGCAAACTTTATTCTTGATTTCATCGTACTTGTATGGCCTGTTTGGTAGCAAAAATTTTTCAATACTATAGTTTTAGAATACTATGGTTTATAGCTTGTACATAGCAAAAAATACTATAGTTTTTAAATACTCCAGTAAACCTGCAGTAGTTCGTAAAAACCATACACCGTATTGGTTGCACAGTATTTGACAGACTTCTCTCCCCTCTCTCTCTGCCGTCGACCTCCATGGCTCGCTCCCTCGTCGTGCGTGGGCTAGCAGTGGGCGGCCGGCGGGGCTGCAGATGGCGGCGCGGCCAGCAGTGGGTGGCCGGTGGGGCTGGTGCGGGGCTTAGGGGGCCCAACCGGACGTGGCCGGCGGCGGCGCGGGATGCAGGGAGACGGAGGCGCCGCGAGGGAGACCAGGCACGGGGGTGCGGCTGTCGGTGGCGCGCGAGGCAGGGCGATGGGGGCGCAGCGCCGCCGGCGCGGAACACGGGCGCGGGAGCGTGGCCGCTGGCGGTGCAGGAGGCAGGGCGACGGGGCGCAGCGAGGGAGACGGGGCGCGGGGGTGCGGCCGCCCGGTGGCACGCAAGTCAGGGCGACGGGGCGCGACGCCGCCGGCGTGGGAGACCAGGCGCGGGGGCGCGGCCGGTGGCAGCGTGGGAGGCAGGGCGCGGCGAGGGAGACCGGGCGCGGGCGTGCGGCCGGCGGCGGCGTGCGAGGCAGGGCGACGGGGGCGCGGCGCCGCCCGCGATGGTACGGGAGGCTGGGCGCGGGGGCGATGGCGGCGCAGCGCTGAGGCGGGGCGACGGACGCGAGAGACGAAGAACAGAGAAAACAGAAAAAAAAACTTTGGTCTGGACCTCCGTATCTAAAACTGCAAAAATACTACGGTTTTAGCAATACTCTGGTATTCAAAACAGAGTTTTGGATTAACTAACCAAACATCTTTGGGTTAGAAAAACCACGGTATTCTCCAATACCATGATTTTATTGTAATACTATAAAAATACTGTGATATCAAATATGGTTTAAGTTGTAAGTGCAAACTTTATTTGTAGCTTAGATATAGAGGTCCCTCGGCCCTCCGGGATCAAGACACATCGATATGTAGAGCTGGTAAAAGGCTTTTAAGTTTTGCCTAAAAACTTCCGGGATCAAGACACATCCATATGTAGAGCTGGTAAAAGGCTTTTAAGTTTTGCCTAAAAACTTTGAGGAACGGCTGAGAAAAGTTGAATCATATTTCTATTCATTTTTGAGCTAAAACATTAAGGGCTCGTTTAGATTGTGAAAAAATATTTATATCATGACCCAATTACATGAAGTGATGAGGAGTTGTGGAAGGAGGAACCCTCCCTCAGAGGGGGGCGGGAGATGTCGACAAAGTACTTGTCAACAGTATGTATATGTCAACCAATCTCTCTATTATTTTCTAAACTGCACCAAAGCTAGAGAAGTTTGCATTCAGATCCCTATCACCAAAGAGGTTGGTGACAAGTCGGTGTTGCCAAGTGATTTGGCAACAGGAGCTTAGATTTGCAAATCGTCTTATCATAGGTTCATTTTTGCAATTTATTTGTTTTTTTTTGTAATTTATATGTCTGAAAAATGAAAAAAAAAACGAAATTTGGGCTCATGCCTATTTGGAGACTCCAAGCCTAGCCTAAAACGATCTGAATAAAGGCCAGGACCACCTAGGATTGAACAACCCAGGCTATTCTCCAAATTGGGCCATGAGCTTAGCTAAGGTCTTGGAACCTGAGGAATAGTCGATAGAGACGCAGGTGATTGGTCTTTTCTAGCAACTAAACACGCCTTTAAAAACAATCCAAGAAGTCGACAACTCACGAACATTCACGAGCATGATGAAATTCTGTTATCGACTATATATACTGCAACGAAATGAAAACCGAAAAAATTCAGAGTCTGTATCTTCCTACAGGTTTTAGTATCATAGTAAGCGATGACGATATTACACCATCCAAAAGCTCACATACATCAAAACTAGCATCTACCTCCATTTACAATAGTCCACAATCGCTCTAGAGCTCATCGAGTTCAGTAGCAGCGGATGCAACAAGGTATGATAGTCGAGTCAGGAACACAGGGAGGTCGTCTTGAGGCTGTGCCACAACAAAAGCTGCATGAGGCGCATAGTGGCAGCTTGTCAAGGAAAATCTCACAGCTATAGCACAAACCCGTATACTGGAAAACTGCCTTCACATCATGATTGCACTGACCTGCTGAGTGGACTTTGAAGATTAGTGTCGGTAATTTTTGTCATAGAAAGGATTTTCACCCCATGATTCTCTTTCAGCCCTGGCTCTGTTTTCAGCCTCCGCCTCCTCCAAGATTGACCGCCTTGTGTTCCTTGATTTTGAAGACTTTGTAGACTGCAACACCAGAGTTGCAGATGGTTGTGGTGGTGATTAAAACAAGGATAGGACACAAATTATTGATACAAAGCATGCTAATGCATGAAAAGAAGCTCCATTCATATTCACTAGCAATGACATATACAGTAAGGGGGGAAATAGCATAAAGAAACCACAATACAAGCATTTGCAGATGAACATAACGAATTGACTGACTAAACATCCAATAAAATATGCTTCATATTTTTTGAACAACATACAGTTTGCATGAAAGCAAGTGGCATATTTATATTATACTAGTGACATCATGAACAGCAATGAGCAATCTTGCATTAGATAAGAAGAATGATGATATTGAAGAAAATACAACATTCTTTTAATTGCAATGCATTCAGTTCAGAACAGAGGTACCTTGCTGATGAGGTTCTCAAATGCTTCTGGACCATTTTGTTCAATATATCTCTCTGCAGCTGACAGTACATCATCAGGTTTGCTTAACTTCTCATTTCTTGGGACATACCATATGTTCACTATTTGGCGGTTCACAAACATTGGACGCACAAAATGGTCATAAACATAAGCAGCACCGTGGAACCAAGGTAAGACCAACCAGCAGTTAAAGAACAGCTTTGCATATGACCAAAATGGAAGCCTGCAAATAATAATCTCAAGTAAGCATATCTAGTTCTCTATTCACCAAATTGATGCACCAAACACAGCTATATCCAAGTATCACCAACAACCCTTGCAAATAATGAGAAAAGCCATAAAAAAACCCGTAAAAATCTAAACACATTGGATGATTGGGAGGACCAGAAGTGTTACTTACCACTCGATAATTGGAGCAAAAGTTAGTTCAAATAAAGTGATAAATGAGTACAGCACCCAGTAAGTGAGCCATTGCTGATCATCTATAGGATTTTTTGTCTCTATTGCTCTAACAGAAGCATATCTGCAAAGGTGCCAACACAGAAAGTGATTCAAAATGTAGCAATGGTACTCACATAGTACCAAGGTGAGGTGAAGGAAAAAGGTGATACTTACAGAGGATAAGCAAGTGATATTAGTGGCCTGAAAAGAAAAGAAAAACAGTGAAAAGGCAGTCAGCATCAAAGCACTCTCAGTACCAAAGGACTTCAAAGTTAATTTACATAGACTGGATTTGGCAATCTATCCCAGTCATTATCAGTAACAGGTGGCAGGCACATTTACATCCTTGAGTAAACTCTATATCCCAAATAATGCAGTATGCGACAATGCAGCAGTGCCACATACGAAAACAAATGATCTCCATTCAACAGAAGTCAGCTACATTCTCTATAGTCACTGAAAGGACCTAGATGTCGTCTAGAGGGGGGGTGAATAGGCGTAACTGAAAATTTACACCACTTAGAAGCACACCGTCAGCACTCACACCGGATAGTCCGATGGGTACAACCGGACAGTCCGGTATAACCGGATAGTCCGGTTCTCTACACCGGATAGTCCGGTGTCACACAGAAACCGAAACCCCCAAGGTAAATATACGAGAAAATACTTATCGAGCTATGTGGAGCTGTGTAATGTTTTTATATGTTGATTATGATCTCGGCAACACTTTATTCCTGCACTCACAAAGAGAACTTGCACACGAATAATAATAGCGGAAGCAATAATGAAATGCAAGCAAGTAAAACAACCACAAGCACCAAGCTTGGGTCTCCCAGCAGGGGCACAGCACACACAACAAATGATTTTTAGTCCCGAGGTTCGGGCACACCCGCAAGTGTCCGTACGTCCCCATTGAGACGCCCACCAAGAGCTTGAGTCTATTTCAACTCACGGCCTCTCCTTCACAACCACCAAGGCTATGAAGGTGCTCATTGCAAATGCTCCGAAGAGCGGGGTAATCACCTACAAGAGAAGTGGCACCCACAAGCCGGGTGCCCTTCGGGTTGCTCTCGCCGTCTAGGAGGAAACCTCCAAGAGTAACAAAAACGCTTCCCGGAAATGCTTGCCAACTGTGCTCAGAAGCTAGGTGCTCACAATGTAGCTCACACAATCTCACAAATCCTCTCCCAACTCAAGAATCTCACAAATTTAGCTCAATCTCACAAAGAGAGTGTTGGGAGGTGTTACTAAGAGCCTCTGGATGGATGTGGACGTGGAGGGAAGCAACAACTGCAACTGGAAGAGAGTGAGGGGTATAAATACCCACCCTCATAAAACTAGCCGTTGGCCTGTGCCAGACCATCATCGGACAGTCCGGTGCGTACCTACCGGATAGTCCGGTATAGGCGGACTAGCCATTGGAGCTCAAACCCCCTATACCGGACAGTCCGATATAGCTCACCGGATAGTCCGGTGAGGGGTTCCCTGATCAGAGGCTAAGGCACTGAGCCTGAGTCAACAGATGAGCAAAGTGTAGGTGTTGTCTCCATTAGAGATACACCTAACCAGGAGATGAGAGCACAAGGAAAAGATCAGAGAGATCACTCTCAATACTGGGCCGTTGGAGCTCAAACCCCCTATACCGGACAATCCGGTGAACCCACCCTCAGCACAATAACAACTCACGAGGAGTGTTTTGGCTCGACACTCTCTGAACTAGCTGTGAGCACATGTTGACTAGAGACTTCCGAGCTTCGCTTCCCTCTTGATAGTACGGCATACCTATGCTCAAGGTGAATATGAATCTAGATGAAATCCACTTGAGTCTTGTCTTGATGAATAATGCCGTCTCGAAATATATCCACAGAGGGAGATAGCGAAGCTGAGCTTCTTCCTTTGTGAGTAATCCTCTTTGAGCGAAATAGTTGGACTTCAATTTAGAAAACCTCTTCGATAGGTAGATGGAGCACATTTGCTCGTTATCCATTCATTCAATTTGTCTTGATCATTACTGGCTTTGATATGCAATAGAGTGTCTTCATGATCAGCCACTTATTATATATGAGAAATCCAAGTAAGTTAGTGACATCCAAATGAAAGAGATACAATTTAGAGTCACTTTTCTTAACATGAAAGTCAAGTGTCTCAAAGTGCATTAATAAAGCAACCCTAGTGATGTCCTTTGACAATATATACCTGTAAAAACCTGTCAAATGATCTTACAAAGAGATTAGATCTTTAATCGCATTATCACTCAAACACCAAAATCACTAAGGAGCCTTGTTGCACTTACAGTCACGAAGATGAAAATGAAGATGACTGTGATGTGATTGCACTAGGGCACATGAGAGCAGGCCAAATGGTTCTTCAATGCATCGGCTGTTTGGATGTACAAATGCTCCCCAGAAACAACAATTTATGGGCATGGCAGCAGAATATCTCTGTCTGCGTTATTTGCAAACTCATGTAGTGGAGTCAGGGAATGTACACCAGCAAACAAACCAGGGCCAAGCTACAGAGGGCGCAACATGGTCGGTTTCAGCGGGAAATGGGTGTGCTTTATGTTGGCGTCCTCACTTTGTTGATCAGGCCCAAAATCAGGTTTTGGGAATGGGTTTCAGGTACCGCTGGAGACGTTCTAAATTATTGCTTGCTGTATCATCGGCTACCAGTGGGGAAACGAACCTACTAGCTCGTAGTGGTAGCTTCGTCACGCAGCTGCCACCCCTCCAAGAATTTGCAGTGGTCCGGGTGTTAAGCTTACCAATCAATCGGCCGAGGCAGTAAACTCCCATCGCGACACCCGAAATCTACATGCACAGGTACCCACCGCACAGTTTCATCGCAGCACCGAGATCCCAGAGAGAACCCCAAACGTGCTCACCCACCTCGAACTACAGCAACACCCGAAGATTCCCCCGCGTCCCGCACACTTTCCCCACTCCCTCCGCCGCCACAGCAACCACCGGGACCAACCTCGCTCGCTCGCACAGAATCCACACCAAAGCATACCGAGAATCACTCACCGCGAGGAAACGACGCAGGAGCCAACGGATCCTTGGGGGCGCGAAGAGAAGAACGGGGAAAAAAGAATCATACCCCGCGAGAACGTCGAAGTTCTTGGCCAGCACCTTGAGGAAAGACCCGGACCCCATCTGGCGACCTCTCCCTCCCCGCCTCCGCCTCCGCCTCCCACCAATGGCTCTCCCTTCCCCCACCGTCGCTCTGCCCTGATGCGGCCGCAGCTAAAACCCGGAAGCGCGTGCAGAAAATAAAGGAAATGACCCCGATTCTCGAGAGCCAGCCGTTGGGCTTGGGCGGGCGCTGCCTGCCTGCCGGGCTGGTGGCGGTGGGTTCGAGAAGGCAGTCTCCCTCTCTCTCTCTCTCCTCCTTTCTCGTCTTTTTCTTCTCGACCCTCCTGTCCCAACGTTTCCCTCTCTGGCCGGCGCCGGGCCCCGCCGTCAACAAAGTTGGATGGATACGCGGCCGCCGACCGTCCCTGGAGTCGCGGCCGCCACTCCAGACTCCCAGGCTTCCAGCCATCCAGAGGGGGGTTGAGGACCCGCAGCCCACGGGAGCTAGAGCCCGGCCCGCCCACCAATTTGGGCCGCCGCGCGCCACTCCGCGGTCCGCTCGTGAGGACGTGAAATGAAATTGTCCCGTTGCCTGGGCCCAACATTGATTTTTGGCGTCCCCTCGTGAGCCAGGCCGTGCATTCTCCCGAGGTGCCTGCTGCGGTGCCGCTCGATGTCATCGTCGTCGCTCCCAGCCGCCCGGCGTCCGGCCTGCGTGTGCTGCGCGCATCAGGCTGCTGTGCCGCCGCACCCCGCCACAAATTCTAGAAGAAAAGCACGACAGATTACCAAAGACAAGCCTCGGGTCCAGTGATGGCATGGCGATAGGCCGATAGCCGATAGAGCCGCCCGAGCCCAAACAGGCAGGCAGGCAGGCTAGCCCCTGCTTTTCCAGGCTGGGCAAGCCGACGATCCGGCCGGCCGCGGCATCCAGTCCAACGCCTGACACGCAAACCGCCAATCCAATGCCCCCGCCGCGCGTGGTCCGCGTGACGATTTTTAATGGCGTCCACAGTGGCATGCTCCCCCGACGTGCGCGCGGTCACACGCCTGACGCCTCTGCATGCCGCGCGCGCATTCACGATACTGCTGTGGCGCAGGTGCCATCGTCAGAGGCCCGGACAGGACCGCCTGACCGGGCGCTACGCGCTCGCAGGGCGTACTCCTACGGATGGAATGGTCCAAACAGCACGTTGTGAGGTTGTCGTCGGGCGGGGCGGGGCCGGCACCCACCGGCGGCGGGCACCGTGCGTGCACATCGCGATCTCGACCCGGCGGCCGGCCGGCCGGCTCCACTCCAGCGCCCTCCCCTCCCAGGACACCTGGAGCAAAACGCAAGGCGGCGGGGGATCGGGCGGCCCGACACGGATGTGGATGATGACTCACCCGGCAGCGCGTGGGGCTGCCTGGCTCCTAGCTACACGCAGGGTCGCGTCCCTTTCCGTGGCCGTTGACGTCGCGAGCGAGCGAGCAAAATCGCCGGGGCCGCCCGCTGGGCCCAGCTACCCGCGCGATACCGGACCAGGAACAGGAATCCAGGAGGATAGGGGCGCGCGTCGTCGGCGTCCTGTGCGGCGACAGCGATGGGTCGATGGACAGGGGGGAGCGTGGATGGTGATTGCTGATTGGTGGTGAGGGCCGCGGCCGGATTGTGCGCTCCGTACGGAGTAGCAGCAGTATACGTGTGCGTGTGCAGTACAAAATACGCACGTACGGGTACGGATCCACATGGCAGGGACGAGGGAGGTACGCCAGGACTTGCGTAGATTTACTTGGCGCCGGAGTCTCGGCTGCGCCACTGCCCCCGGCAAACCTCCAAGGCCAGAAGATCGTCGTACAAATGTATGGTTGTGTATGCTGTACAGCGGCACTATACAGATAGGATAGAGTTTGAGTTTGAATATAGGCGATGGGACGGATGATTCGCTGGATTCAACCATGATCATTTCTTTTATTAAAAAGTGTAGATATTAAATTTTGTTACGATTTCGTTTACCATACATATTTTAAGTAGGGCTCCGGTGTTTGCCGCCACCGCAGGGTCTCCCCATGCCGCACCGCGCTCAGGCCACGTTTTAATTTTGAAAACGTAGGGATAAAATCACAGGCATGCCACGTAGCTTGACCTTGGAGCTAGGAAGGTCTGTTGCTGATTTGATCACGGCATGATGTCCTGCGAGTGGGCAACAGATGCGGTCATAGCTCATAGCCGATTGAGCGACTGGCTTCTCACTGTGCAGATCAGGTATTGCGCAATCGATGGCACGTGAATATGTGGTGTACACCTTGCGGTGACGTAGTATGAAACTCGCCCGCAAACAATCGACCAGACCCGCAAACGAGACACGAACCGATCCCCAGAACAGGAACGTCTGAGACGGGAACATTCATACCGACCAAACATGAATGTTCTGAGTGGAAGCCCAGAGCCATGCTCAGTCGATACACACAAAGAGCCCGCACACGCCCACCAAACAGAACTTCCGAGCGCGTCGGAGCCCAGAGCCATGCCCAGTCGATGCGCATGAGACATTGAGATGCACATCTAGGGATCCACATCGAGATCCACATGTATATATTAATAAATTTTGAATTTTAGAGATTAAATAAGATTTTATTGATTTTGGGGTTTCGTCTGATTGGGTTAGTTCATGGTACTGGTTATCGAACGAACCATGACAGTTTCCATGTTATAAAATGAACTTTTTCTTTATTAGAATAATAATACAAAACCCTTTTACTTTGTCTGCTGTGACTATAATTAGCACACTGTGCAACTTGCAGGTGGTTTAGGCCTTAAAATACGTTTTAATAGATTATGTTTCCTGACCGTAAAAGAGGGAGGCACGAGTCCCAGCCCCACGTCATCGATATCATGGAGTACATTCATTAGGACAAGTAGCGCTATTTAATCCTTGCACTCGATCAGGTACTTTTGTCAATTAAACAAATGGTGAATTTGTTGTGGTAGCAAACCTCAATCATTTGACTCAAGATGCTCACGGTTTATTTTATCGCCCCCATAAGGCGACGAATATTCTAGCTTGACATTTATGGAAATATAGGACATCTTGTTGTTTTATGCAGGGATTCTTTTCGTACAAATTATCTATATTTTAAAGTACATTATTAGGTCATATAATTCCAAATGTTGCCTACTGTATAATAGAAAGTATCTCTAAATGGCGCCCTTCTTTTGTATGCGCCGGCTAATGATCCTAGCTAATTCATGTACTTGCTGATCAGCCTTTTTCCTCTGGGATGTGTTGGCTAATTAGGTAGTGGTTGACTGGTTGTAGCAATGATGCTGTTCATACTTTGCTAGCTAGTAGTATGGCCGCAACCAGCAATGTGCTGTTAGGTGTCCCTTTGGTGTTGCTTTGAGAAAGATAGTTATAGTTATCCTATTCCTATACATCTGTTCAGGTCAAAGATGGTCCACCCACCAAAAAAAATGTGGTACAAACTAGTAGGTACTCCAGGTGTACAATTTCAAACCTAAGGTAATGTTGTACTCCAGCATATTAACCCTTCATGTGAACTTCCATTACTTGATTATCATTACCTCTCCCGTTAATACATGTCGTATTTTATTTCAAAACGTCATATGTTAATAGGAGGGAGTAATTTTTCTTGTAGAACTTTGAAAAATAACAGCTCATTTGTCAGCTTCTGAAGACACAGGACATATGGTCATGTGTTGCATGCAGCATTTTCCTAAATGGTAAATGGTGAATAGTCAGTGAAGCACCGTGTTGCGTTTAGACGGTATACACTGTGTATTACACGAATTAAATGGTTTCTATTTTATTAATAAAAATAAATACATTAGCAAACATTTATTCAAGCGAAAAACAAATGTTATACTAAGACATGTAGAGTTAACAGCTCCTATTCATATTTTATAATGCATACAAGTAGATTAAACGGACACATAAATGGATCAAATGACCGTGTAAACAGGTTGATCGTGTAATCACCTGTTTAGGCCATAAACTGCACGATAGGACACTGTAATTTTTACACACAGACTAAACGGCTATGGCGAACTGTGGTTGCATGTTAATGTGTTCCCAACAACACAAGCTAAACAGCCAACTGAGACGCAGGCGGGAGAGAGAAAAAAGTACTGATGTTTTATGTTATATTTTAGTTTTTACTAGGAGGTAGATGGGCCCATCTCTCCTCTCGTTTTCTTGGGCTTCAACTGTTTGTTCTCGTGGCTTTTGTTCTCATGGCTGTCATATTTTCTTTCTCTCTACCTAGCATTGGAGACACTCTAAGGCTAAGCTCACTGAACTCGCATATTCCACCGTTTATATTTCAAACTTATCTCTATCTATCGTGCGTGTTCAATATTTTGCACACCTACTTTTAGGTTCTGGTGAGCTCCTGACTAATGAGATGTGCGGTCATTTCAGCAAACAAACATGCAGACATGTTCACAGAAAATGGCAGGCAGAGAAGAAACTTTTTAAGAAGATTTTTTTCTCTCTACAACACTGGGGACATGATTATATACACCGCAGCAGTATAAGAAAAGTACTGTACATAGGAAGACCTGTTTGGGCAGTTGAAGTGAACTTTTATATCTAATTTCTAACTAAGCCTGGAAAGCTGGAACAATGTATTGTAAGTACGAAGCTATAACAATGTCCAACTGTTCAAATCCAATAAGATGACTTGGGATGAAACTTAAGCTGGTTGCTAGCTCCTTTTTCATCTTTTATTCTTCTTTTTCCACTCTTTCCTAGAAAACGACTTATAATTCGACCCCTTGAATCTTTAAACCTTTAGCATGTGGCAGCAATCCGCAGACATATATGCATGGATAATTGGATACAAAACTAGCTCGGAGCCAGACAATGTGCACACCTTAGGTTTGTGAATGTAAACCAGCCTAAACTTCTTAATGTAATGCTCTCCTGTGGTATTATGAAACGTACGGAAACAAATACTACTCTAGCTAGTACTCTTGTATAAGCTCGCTTTCACTTTATTGACAATGTTTTTGTATGTTATCTTACTATTACTAATTACACACCACAAAAGAAGCATTACTTATGAGATGTGCTAAAAAATAATAGAAATTCTCATAGGAAATGAAACGTCTAGCTGTTCGTCTAGTAGCCTTAAGAATAATGGACGTTGGATCTATTTTATTTTCTAAAAGTTACTCATCAGTGCTATTACGAAAGATGGGTAAAGTAACCTTCAAGATATGCTTACAAATACACATCGTCTCATCTTAATCTGCCATTATAAAATAACCAAATCTATCTTTATCCATTCTTTAGATATTCACGAGTAGAAAGCAAGACGGACACTCTCTATCCGCGATGAGTATTTTCGTTATCTACTATCTAGTCAAACTGCATGGATACTGAAGTATGACTATAAAAACTGTCATCCGTATGAAAACTATTTTAAATAGAAGTTCAATGCATGGGCAACATATACAATGGTTTCACTGAGGTTAACAACCTTTCAAATCGTACTTCTACCACCCTGAAAATGTTTTAAGTATGCCATTTAGCTTCACAACGGTTTGAGGGCAGCTCCTGGCCTACATGATTGTCAATGTGGTGTGCTAAGCTCAGCGTGGACCTGACATGTGGGAGCCGCATGTTAGTCTCATCGATATCCTTTGTCCTCTCCCTTGTTACGCCGCATCGGTCTTCGCCCTTTGCACCGCAAGACTGAGCTCCCCCTCAACTGGCAAACCATCTCAACCTCTGTCGACACTGCCACACACACTACGCTACCATCGCCCGCTGTAAGGATCGAATGCCCAAGAAGAAGGGGTTAATTGGGCACATTTAAATTTCTAAACAAAAATCCTTAGCCTAACGAACACTATCAGTTAGCCCACTTCAACCCTCTACACCCAAAAAGCAAGAAACATATACTTGCGGAAAAGCAATAACGCTACACATCTACACATCTAGGAAGCTACTGCTAGTGACCAACTAAGATGAAATAACTATCCAAGAAGCAAGCTAACTAGAGAAACCACAAGATGCATCATATGAAACTTTCATAATTGAAGAGCTTGAAGTAGAGAGGTAGACAAGAGACAACAATATGCTTTTCCATGGTACCAACTGGTTTGGCACCCTTCAATACAGTTGTGGTGCACACCAAGTGCAAGGCTACCTCCCATGTAACCAAGATGATGGGCGCTCTCTAGGAGTCTCCATTCATCATCTCGTCGAGGTGGAGCTCAAGCCTTGTACACGTATTTGTTCTTCGGGCTTCCACAATACCTTAGCAAGCTCTGAGAACACATCATGGTCACCAAGTCTGCCTAAGTGCTACCAATCATCAAGAGTAACAAGCCATTGGCCTTCACTTGATCAAGATCTTGACTAAGATGGATGCACACAAGCCTAGACCTTCACTTGATCTCAAAGTATTGAAGTACGAAGTGAGTGGCTAAAAGATTAACACTCAAGTGACTCTTGAAATGGATAAAGTTGCTAGTGTATCAAGAGTACTGCAATGAAGTCTAGGAACCCATATATATCCCCCAAACTCTTGGAGCCGTCGAAAAAGAAAAAAGTCCAGTGTATTCGGACAATATGACCAATTCATTTTTGGCAAGTACTGTCCGGTCTATGCACTTTCTGGCAGCCTTTTAGCCAACTCCTAGTTCATGTTTAGGGGGCTATATAAGCCACCCAACCTGGCCATTTTGAAAAAGTTGGAGCCACTGAAGATCAGAGCAAGTGTAGAAGAGTATTCCAAGCATATCATCTACTACAACCACCATATGTGAGCTTAATGCATGATCCAAGCTAGTTAGAGCTTAGAGAGAGTGAGCTTACGAGCTCTTCTTGAGTGTTGCTACTGCGTGAGCTAGAGAGAAGTCTTGGCTGCAGTCAAGCCACATTGTACTCGTTGCTAGATCCTCCTTCATTAGTGTGGAGTGGCTGCGACACCTTGTGCGGAGACGAGGAGAGCCCTACTGTGATACTCTTGTATCTAAGACCCTCAAAGTGCATTGCATACTTTCACAATTCTCTTTTAAAATTTAATTCAAATTCAAATTTGAGGCCTTTTAAAAAATTTGGAGTTTTCCTGGGGCAAAAATATGAAAGGGTAGTTTAAATTAAGCCATTTCACTTTTGTATTTGGACCCCTATCAAAAAAGGTCAAAATCCTAGGGTTAAAAATGAAAATGGTAAAAGTAAAAAAAAAGAGAAAGGGGAAATTCCCCGCGAGCCGGGTGGCAGCCCGTGGCCACACGCCCGCTGGGTGAAGCCCAACCGGCGGCGGCGGCCCGCGTGGCGGCCCGCCCACTCGCCACCCGCGCCACTGTCAGGCGGCGCTGACAGGTGGGACCCGCGGGGGGGCGGGTTCTTCTCCACCCGGCCGAGCGGAGGAAGGGGAGCACTCCCGCTACTCCGCTCCCACTCCGCGCCCCGCGTCGCCGCTGCCCCGCACCCTCCGCCGCCGTCGCCGTGTCCCCGCGCCCGCGCCGGTGAGCTACGTCCTCCCCGCTCCCTCCTTCCCCTTTTGCGCCGCGCTTAGGGCCGGCCCGAGCTCGCAAGAGCTCGGAGCCAAGCCACGGCGCCGCGGCCGTGTTGGTCGCCGCCGCCGCGTTCCCCGCGCGTGCGAACCCTTAGGGTTCCGGCGGATGCGCGCACCGAGTGCGCCGCGCCTGCGTGCACCACGCGCAGGAGGTGGTTGACCCCTACGGGCACCGATCGCCGCCTGCGAGGCCACCTCGCAGGCGCGTTGCGTCGGCAGGGCGCCATGGTGCGGCGGTCGGCGTGCACCAGCAGGGAAAGGAGAGGGGAAAGAGGGGGAAAGGGAGGGGAAAGAGAAGAGAAGCGCACGCCGCGCCCGAGGCCATCGCCGGCGAGGCCCTTCGGCCTCCGCCGCGCCTGATGGTCGCCGGCGTCGCCGGCGCTGCGGACGCGCAGAGCGCGTCGAGCCTGCGCGGCACGCCAGGCATCCGGGCGAGGCCGGTCCGCTGGGCCGCCAGCCCAGCTGGGCCGTCCGCCCAGCGGGCCTGCCAGCCCGCTCGGCCGATGGGCCGAGCCGAAAGAGAGGGGGAAATCAGGACTTTTGTTTTTTTTTATGGGCTGGACCGAAATCCATTTTCAATTTCTGTTTTATATTTCTTAATTCAATTTGGTTATTTAATTTAATCTGTTTATATAAATTAATAGAATTATTTATTAATTCATATAAATATTTTGTATTTCTAAAAAGAAATTAAATTAAAGTTTATATAATTTTAAAATGTTAGATTTTTTTTAAAAATACAGAAAAAATTCATAAAAGTGTATTAAAAATATAAAATTAATTCTAAAACACATTTGAATTATTCAAAAATTTCTAGAAAATTCATTTAAGCTTTTAAAAATAATATAAAATTCATTCGAGCCCTAGGACAGTCAGTTACGCCCCGAAAATCCAGTTGTTCAACCCCGACCACCCTTTTTCTTTAGAAAATTGTATACTTTACTTTTTCAACAGGTTGATCATCCTCATACTTTTAAACTCCTGCATGTCATCAACCTAGGCACGTTGGTCCCGCCAATTCCAGTTGAAGAGTCTTCCGCCGCAGCGAAAGCTCCGAAAACCGGTGTGGCCGAGACGTCCTTCGCACCAGCAGGAGGAGACTCCGAGTCACCGACGGAGACAGACCCCGTGACCCAAGGCAAGCCCCGGTGCATTTACCTATTTCTCTTTGGGTCCTTAAATTAAATTAGAATTATGCTTGTGCATTAGAGTTAGGAATTGATTGAAACCCTAGAGCATGGTTAATCGGGATCCAGCATGAAAATCCTATATGCAGTAGATGGCTTAGATGACATAGGCTTAGAACGGAAATCTTTTACTAAAATTAATTGGTTAAGAATGAGAAGGATGTAATAATTTGACAGGCATGCGGCGGGATTCAGTTTCGCTTTCGTACTTTGCGTGTTATGATTATTGTTATGGACCCTGATCCTGCCTGTGTCACATAAGGCCGTCCGATGTGTGGCCTGGTTGGGCCGAACGCGCCTCATTCACTTGCCGTCCTTAACGGGCTTCCGGTAAACCTCTCGTCCTGTTGTACCTAAGCGCGGAACTAGATGAGACCAACTAGAAGGAGGAGGTTGGGCAGGTGTTGAAGGACTGACACCCGGGTTCGGTGAGGATGGTTCCGGCTAGGTGGCATTGGATGTTGGGTTGTCATATATGGGGTCAGTGTACACACATATGACGGGTGTCTGAGTATCCCTCTCGAGAGGTGGAAAAAATCGATTCGAATCATCTATGGCTTGCCAGTTGTAAGCTGCCTGATCGCGATCAACATCGTATTAAAAAAGTTGATCCTGTTGATAAAGAATGATTTGGCAAAATGTTTGCTTTTATTTGCTAATAGAATAAGTATAACTTAGTCTGGTCAGGTAATAACTAAAAAATAATCAAATTCTAAAAGCTAAGGATTCACTATTAGGCCAGCTGCAGTGTGAGTTGACCTAATCACCCGGCTATAGGCTAGAGAGTCGGGTTTCGACCCAGTGGTCGGGTAAGTCTTGCTGAGTAATTAGTACTCAGGCTTCTTGCCTACTCTTTTTACAGGAGCAGAGTATACCTTGTTCGAATAGGATCCTTACCTTACTCCTCCCTTCTTCTGAAGCAAGCTTCCCTACGCCTTGGGCGGTATAACATGTCTTTTGGGGAAAAACTTGTGGTCTATGTTAACTTTTGCTAAAAAGGACTGAAGAACTTATCAGTCTGGATGTAATAAGTACCGAACCCTGTGTGTAATATTTTAACTCTATGTAATAAATGTGGCTGTGTATGTTGTAACATGTGGACTCCTTCGAGAGTCACCCCAAAAACCAAGCTCGATCCGAATGGAAAGGCTAAGTCAGGATACCTAAATCCTGAAGGACTACCGAGGTTAGTTCGGATCTGGTGGTTAAGCACTAAATTCGGATTAATCTGGGCAATTCTGCCACACCTACAAACTCTGTAGCGCATCCGACGCCTTGTGACCGAGAGAGACGGTGGTGGTGGCCAAGCTATGGTAGCTTGGTGGCACTTAGCCTTTGCTTAATAGGAGGCACTCGGTGGCGAGCCAAGACGGCGACCTGAAAGAGTCCTGTTGCTCAGGTTCGGATTTTGCCTTTGGTGGTGAGCCCGTGGACGTTAAATCGTCAGTGTCTCCTTAGGAGTTTGCATCTCCCTCCGTACTATCCTTACTTACCACATCTAATTTTTGTGTGCCTTAGCTTTTCTAGTTAGTTTTATTAGGATTTGGCTCTAGGTTGCAAGTCTTTTTGATAAGTTAGAGAGTGGATAGATAAACCTTAGACTTAACTAGTATGTGTATGACGCAATATATTTATATTATGCACTAGACAGTTCTAGATTTTAAAAGAGCGAATTAGCGACCCAATTCACCCCCTCCCCTCTAGGGTCGGATACCCCGGTACGGTCCTAGCAACAATAGTAAGATACGAGTGCATGAGAGGAATACAATCCCATGCATTATATGTTGTTAGCTTTATTGAGATAGATCATACGTGTGTAGGAATTTGAGTCGTTGGAATTTTTAAAATTGAACCATAATAAAACCATTTTAACTATTTTTTATTCTTTCTGTTACAAGTTAGAGATACTTTTAGATTTCAAATAGCTATAAATATGTTTTGTATATATATCTAGATTCATCAACATTTATTCTAAAGATGGACAAATAAAAGAGAATTAAAATAAGCTATAGTTAGAACTGAAGGAGTACCGTTTTAAGCTGAACATGTGGCCATCAATACGGAGAATTTTTCTGATGTCACTCTTCTTTTCTTGACAAAAGGGGGCCAGGGTTTGAGGGTTAAGTGTGTGCCTAATAATTTCCTCCAGCGTTAGCCTCATGATGAGTCCTCAACTTCTCGTGCCCCCCCCCCCCCCCCCCCCCCCCCCCCCCCCGCCCTTGCGTCACTTTAATGCGTCGTGATCTCTCTCCTCCAATCCCGACAAAGTACACCATCGCCTCCTGTCTTTGATGTTCTCCCCTCCATCTCTCCCCGCCTCCTATCATATGCTCCTCTCTTCTCCTTCCTCCGGTCATCGTCCTCCCTGCAACGCGCTAGATTAGTCGAGAAACCCTACCAAAACTTCATAAAATATTGTCGATCTCCACATGCACACTTCTTTCTCTGTCTGGAAAAAATTTGCGGGCAAACCACAGTGTTTTCCATAGCACATAGTCGGCTAGCCCTTGCTTGCTTGATCTCACTTGCTCTAACGCCGCCGCCGGCACTGCCGAGCCTCCACTGCCCCCACGATATCACACCAAATCAGCTCAGCAGCCCCACGAAAACAGTTCGTAGGTCACCAAATCCATTAGCATAGCACCCATACTACTCCAGCTGCGTCCCTGAACAAAAAACATCATCTTGTGCATATACCATGGTCTAATCCACCATGGACATCACCGGAGATGCCAGTGGAGGTCGCCGGCCCAACTTTCCCTTGCAGCTTCTGGAGAAGAAGGAGGAACAGCCTTGCTCCACGTACCCGGCAGCTGGCGTGGGCGCCGGAGCTGGGGCTAATGGGTCGGCGGGGCCGGGAGAGTTGCAGGTGAAGAAGGTGGCGCCGCCGAAGCGCTCGTCGACCAAGGACCGGCACACGAAGGTGGAGGGGCGCGGGCGGCGCATCCGGATGCCAGCGATTTGCGCGGCGCGGGTGTTCCAGCTGACCAGGGAGCTGGGGCACAAGACGGACGGAGAGACCATCGAGTGGCTGCTGCAGCAAGCGGAGCCCGCGGTGATCGCGGCCACGGGCACCGGCACCATACCGGCCAACTTCACCTCGCTCAACATCTCCCTCCGCTCCTCCGGCTCGTCCTTCTCCATCCCGGCGCACCTCCGCGCCGCCGGCTTGCCCGGCCCGCGCTTCGGCGGCGCGCGGGGAGACCCGTGGGACCGCGTCGTGAGCCTCGGGTTCAGCGGCGCCGAGGGCCCGCCGTCCGCTGCCTCCTCGGCGTCGTCCCCCCTGCTGCTGAGCTTCCACTCCGGCAGCGCCGGTCTCGACGTGTCACCGTCCTCGTCGTCTGCCGCCGCCAGCTCCGACCTGTCCAGGAAGCGGCGGTGGGAGCAAGAAATGCAGCAGCAGCACAGCAGCAATACCAGCAGCAGATGGCCGGGTACACGCAGAGCCAAATGCCGGGCGCCGTGTGGATGGTGCCGAGCAGCAACGCGCAGGCCGCAGCAGTGGCCGGCGGTGGCGGCGGCAGCGGCAGCGAATCGATCTGGACGTTCCCGCAAGCAGGCGCAGGCGGCGGCGGCGGCGGCCCCGGCGGCGCGGCGACCGTATACCGCGGCGTGCCGAGCGGGCTACATTTCATGAACTTCCCCGCGCCGATGGCGCTGCTCCCCTGCGCGCAGCAGCTCGGGCTCAGCCCCGTGAGCGGCGCCGACAATAACGGCGGCGCCAGCGCCGGAGGCGAGGGCCACATGGGGATCCTCACCGCGCTCAACGCGTACCGGGCACAGACCGCCTCGGACGCTGCTGCTGCTGCGGCGGCGGCGCAGAACGGAGCGGGAGGCGGCTCTAGTCAGCACCACCACCAGCCTCACGGCGGCGGCGAGCACGAGCAGCCGGAGAGCATGAGCCCCAGCAACGACTCGTAGGTCTTCGCGGCCGTGTGTCGGCCTGCACAGTTGGTCTGCTAAGGCGTCGTCGTCGTTCTTGTTTTTAATCTGTTCTATTACTTGACACTTCCTGTTTGCGGTTTTCGGTTTGCATTGCTATATGGCCGCCTTTGGCGCCTTCAAATTATTCTTGCAAGGATCATACGGTCGCATTTCACGGCATCTCGGGGACAATAATCATCTTCCGTTGTTCTTGTTTTTGGGTGCCATTGATCACACCAAGAGAAGACGAAGGGAGCAATCCATGGAGGAGGACCGCCGGAGAGGGTGTTCATTGTTAGGGTTTGGCGGTCATGCATGCTGGGGGTGGAAGAGATATTGGACCATGATCGCGCGCTCCTTCTTCCGGGATGAACATGAACTCCAGCCTCCAGGTGATTGCAGATGCCGAATCACCCTTGTTTCTTCTCTCGCATGCAGCAGCTCCCCCCATTTTCTTGGCTACTGATTCAGAGCCAGGGCAGATAATCGATCGAGTTCACCACCTTCCCCCTCAGCTTTTATCTAAATTGTGCGCTGATAAACTGGCGTACGGCAGTGTGGTAGCTTAGCGCTAGAGTTACCAGTAGTTCCTCCTCTCGGTGTCCCTAAATTTATATAAGTTGCCGATAGAAAACGAAGCATGCACAGCAACAGTGACACCCAACAGTAGCAACACACACCAGGCCATGTTGGCAATATTCTATTAGCCCATCGAGCCAGCGCGCAGACCTGACCAGCGACCAGTGATCGCCACCGGCCGGCCGGCAAGGCGCATAGCGCATTATTGCATCATTGCACGACACACTACGCCTGGCACCACCAACCATGACCCGTTCCAAGCAGCAGCACGTACGCACACGCGTTCAGTTACAGCCCTGCCGAGGCGCGGTACGGTGGCCGGCGCGGACCGGACGGGTCCGGTCTCTGGTGGAAGCGAGGCAGCTGATCGAGAGCACGGACGTCGCTAGTGCTCTAGAAGGCAGCGTTTGTGCGGCAGCCATGCATGGCCCCGTCCGGTCCGGCCATCCCAAACCCAAAGCTTCCAGCCCGGCCAACTGGCGCGCGGCGCGGACGACCGACGACGCGGCGGCGACAAGCGAATTCCGCGGGCGGGAAGCGAGAGCCGGGAGGAGGGAGGGAGAGGATCAGGAGAGGACCCGGCCGGCCGACCGGCCCACGCGGGGGCGCTCTGGCTGTACTGGCGACTCCTGCAGCGGGTGGCATGGCAGACTTGGCAGTGGCCCTAGCGTCTGCTTCCAGCTCCAGGGTTGCCCTTATTGTCTCCCGCGGCCGGGGCCCCGTGGCCCGGCGGATCCGTCGTCGCGTCGCGCGCGAGTCTCTCGTCGCCACCGACGCACGGTGCAACATAACAGCGCAGCACGCGTTCCATTTGCATGTATCCATGGCGGCATGGCCCAAGACTACTCCAAGGAGACCGGCCGGGCCGGGCGGCATATATGAATGATTCATGAGCTCGGATGTTGCCAAGAGTGGATGTGCCAGTAGGGCGCTCTCGTGATTCATGAGCTGGGATGTTGCAACTTGCAATTGCAAGGGCTGATCGGTCGAGAGACGATCGACCGACGAGGAGGTGTTCTGTTGTGAGGTTGCCGGCGGCTGGGATTGGAACTTAATTTTGGCATGCACGTCGACAATGCAAGTAGCACGGGTCGAAAAAGGGTGTGCGGGCAGGCGCATGCACGCATGTTCATTGTGCGGCCGGGCGCGGCTCGAACCTGGCCGGTTGTAGTGCATAACGCCATTCATAGCGGGTAGTTTAATTTTCCAGTTTCTAACAATGCCACGTCAACTTTTGTCTATGTGAAAGCATATATTTTTCTCGAAACTCTTTCTTTCTTCATTCATAACTATCAATGTCATGACACCATGCTGATGTCTTACAGCATTTAAGGAAAATGGAACTCAAATAAAATCTCCACTAGAAATGACCTAAGAAACATGAGAGGTGGTGTTTCTTGTTTGTTTCCGCAATATCTCACTTTTTGCCACAATAGACCCGTATTAATTCTGCTTTCATGTTATACGGGATAGCTGTTGACTACTTGAAAACTTTAGTCAAGTACTTGACTACAAGATAACTTTATATCAATGACTTCCATATATATTTTATTTATTCCATGTATGTTATTGAAGTCCTTTAACATATATGTATGTATCTCTATCAATGACTTCCAGATATATTTTCCATGTATGTTATTGAAGTGTTGGGTTGTTGTGGTGACCAAATGTGTTGTTAATCGGGCATCTATCCTGTTAATGGTCTATTAGGTCCGTTAAGCATCCATTAGCTCAAAAAACACTAAGCGGGTGTTTGGATACACCAAACTAATTTTTATCTAGCTAATTTTTAGCTAGTAGCTTGTAGCTAATTTACCAATTAGCTAGGGAGTATTTGGACAGTTTATAGTTAATTTTTAGCAGCTAAATTTTAGTTGGATGTATCCAAACACACCTCCCTAAACCTTGTTGTGGAGTAACAACTTGGTCATGTCTTTAGGACAAGTGATGGCACCGTGGTGTCCTTTTGAGGAAAAAACTAGTACAAGTTTCATTTTTCTTCTTATTTAAAATAAACTAATTATGAATTTTTAGATATTAAATAAGATTATATTATTTATAAAATAGAAAACCACCATTCGATTCCAATTTTAACAAGGCTAGGGTGGCGTTTAATTTGCCCAATTTGTTTACGTCAAGGGCCCTAGGTACCCGGTTTCGCAATTTAAGATTGAAAAACGGGCAGCAGTGATTGTTCAAGGTTGCGAAATGAACGTTCTCTTTCAATCTCCAAAATCGTGCCTTGCACAGTAGAGATATACAGGGCCTGGAGCATGTGTTGGCAACACAATTTAACTTGCCATAAATATAGTACTATTTGAAACCTCTAGAGTTTGAATTTGAATGGTCATTCTTATATAGGAAAATTTTCATTTTATTGTAGAGTTTGAATAATTGAATTTAACATGCTATATATAGTTTTTACAATGAGCCTGTGTGCATAAACATAGACGGCATAGGGTCAACACCCATACCGGTAGTTCGATCTCAGTTGAGCTACCATATACTCTTTGGCAGCGATTAGGACATCAATCCGAAAGGCATTTGTTTTTCCAAACAATACTAAATTACTAACACCGGTGGGCAACACATCCAACACACGCAGACGACTGGGCATGGCCACATGAGTAGCTGCAATGTGGCTGCAGTAGCAAGGATGATGAGAAGGCCGCCAATAACGTGCTGGAGGGGCACTTTTTTATATCTTTAACCATGGTATAAAACAAATTCTAAAAATAAACGCTCGGTGAAACATATTGCAAATCTGACTCTTTTGGCGGCGCTATTATTTATGGCGTTGTAATATAACTTTGCGGCACCACGTGCAAGAGTTGCCGCAAGAGTTGCCACATAGAAGGGTGCAGGAGTGGTCCTACCGGATCATTTTTCACGTGAAAATTTTACGGCGCCACTATTCAGTGCTCCACAGTACTATTTTGGGGTGCCACGCAGTTTGGAGTGGCGGGCTTTTTGTCTTAGAAAATCCATATCTCTTTCATACGACATCGGATTGAGATGATGTACATATGAAAATTGCAACGTTCGATGAGATCTAAAACTTTTATAGTTTTAGTTTTTTTCATTTGTTGTTCTTTATATACCCTAACAATTTTTTTAGTTTTGACTGTGTTACGTGGGTTCTATGTGGCGCTGTCAAAGAGGTCCGACCTGCAAAATCTTTTTTTGGGTTAAATTGTAAAAAAAAGTGTGCAGGAGGAGGAGGAGCTGTCGGTCGTGTTCTCTGCGCCGTCACATGCATGTCGAGCCGATTGGCATGCTCGCCCTGCGTCGGTCGCATCGATCGAGTGGTCCCGGCCGTGGCGGCATGCAGCAATTGCCGCTGCAGCGGCTGCTGCTCCCTAACCACATGCATGATGTAGTGTCATCCTCCTCCTCCTGGCCAACTGATGGATGCATGACCACACTTTGACCCTCCCATCGACACAGGACAAGACTACCTGTACCAGCCCACAGCCAGGTGAAGAACTTGTATTGTACTAGCCTAAGGCCCTGTTTGGTTAACCTTGATAATGACATATATTGTATGAGAGTTGAGTGCCTTTGCACACTATCCAAGATAAAACATCAGAAACCAAAAAACACAGTATTTTTTCTAGATCGTTGCTTACACTATCCAGAATATATCCATCGGTGAACCAAACAGTGCTTAAGGCTACGTTTGGTCTCTTCAGATTCTCAGTATTCAGTTTCACCACGTTATCCGATAAAATCCAGGCCAGGATCGATAACGAAGGATTCTCTCTAGCGACACTGTATCAAGGCAACAAAAAAAAAATCACCTACCGTGGATAGGAGTATCCAGATTATGAATATCCGGAGGAACAAACACGGCCATAGGTGACGGCGTATTAGTAGAGCACGTCAGTGTTAGTTCTTCTGCGTCTGCACACCACCAGTACAGTACGTACGTAGGAGCAGGAGTCGAGGAGTACTCACTCCTATACCGGAGCATTCTCCGAGGGAGGTGTAGGGGAACGGAGGACTGGAAGAGGGAGGGAGCTCTGAATTCTGAGCTTTGGGCCTCGGCTGGCGGGCGCATTCCCCTCTTTCCAAAAGATGGACAGCAGCGCAGGCAGGCAGGCGCATGTGTGCGTGGGCACCGAGGCAACAAGATTGCAGGAGGGGTCCTCATAGGGATCATGAGTGAGTGCAAAAGCAAGCAAGGCGCGCGCGGCAGCCAGCCAGCCACCGTTCGCCGCTGCCTCGCCCGCCCTCGCACAGAAACACACACACGGGATGAGGACGGGGCACGTACAGCAGCAGCGAGACGCGAGGCGACGCGGTGCATTTGGGCCGCCGTCGCGTCGCTTTCCTCCGCCCGCCTGCAGCTGCGTCCCGGAGGCCGGAGGCGGGAGCCAAGAAAGGGGTCCCGGGCGGGCGGCCACGGCCACGGCCACGCACGGTTGCAACGCAGCCGGGGTCGTCCGTCACAGTCACAGGCAGGGCACAGGACGCGCTACAGTCTGTCTACATCTACAGGCCGGCTTTGCGACCTTTACCGCTTTGTTGCGGCTCTCGGGATGCGTCACGGCGCCAAGCACAGCACACACTACTCGATCGCTAGCATATGCGCAGCGCAGGCTGCCGCCCGCCCGCAGGCTTTGGTACGGTGGGCAGCCGCAGCTTTATGCGGCCGGCCGGCCGGGCCGCCAGATTTTACGTGCGTGGCGTCGACGCGACGCGGGCACAGTGCGACGGACGAGCGCATGCCACGCCACGCGATGAGTCCCTCCCACCCCCCTGCCCTGGCGGCCTGGCGCCCCTGCGTGTGTTTGTGTGAGTTTTCCTTTTCAGAAAGGGCTCGATCAGCTTTCGCCGCTCTGAAACGCCTTTCTGCAGCCCCGGCGGGCGAGCAGAGGCCAAGGCCAAGGCCATGGCCATGGCCAGCCCATCCCCCGCGCCGCGCCATGATTTGCGCTTGGTGCGCCGATGATGGTGGTGCATATGCATGGCATGGCCGCCCAGCTCGGCTCTGCACAGCACAGACTGCGCTGCCGACGACGGAGCTGGCGAGCAGCGAGCTGCATCATAAACGTTCCTCATGGATGGATCAGGATCACCGAGAACCAACCAATCGGCTGCCTATCGTTGACCGCTGCAAATCCCTGGTAGCTAGGCCATTGTACTAGTACTACTACTACTAGTCTGGTACCACTCCTGCTGCCAAAAAATGACTAAAAATTCTTCTACTCCTACTATTGCCGTGGGTTTTGGTGCGTTTTTGGCTGCGTCTTGTCGTTGAGCGGGGAGCCGGGGACGGGGAGGGACTGAAGATGCAAATCAATAAAAATTAGGGATGTCCTGCCACACAATCCTTTGTCGTGGGCTCTGTGGGTATACCATATTTGACTAGCCTACTGGTGCTACTGCCGCCACTGATGGCATTTCTGCGCGCGTCTTCATTCGCAGTACTGTTAAATTGGATTACAAGGCCCCAGTGATTTTTTTTAAGAAAAACCATCTGTGCTGGCTGCTGGATGGTGCATTCCTCCGCTTTTGAGAGGTAGTCCACAGGTTTCTGCACTACTTCTGATTATTATATCGCCGGCGCATCTCCACCACAAGGAACCGCCGGCGACGATAGAGCGAGCTCTGGAACTGGGACCCTCCGTCCACGGCCACGGACGGGACGTGCCGGTCCACGCGCGCCGGGATCGCCCAGATCGGCTCGTACGTCCCCCAGTCACGTCGGGATCGCGGCGCGGGGCGTACGTACGCCGTCGACGACCGCCGGCGCCCGGCGTCGTTGATCGGCCACACGGACAGCAACCGGACGGGACAGCATCCTGCACGCCCACCTGCCGCCGGGCACGGTGCCGGGCCTGACCTACCGTACAGTTTCGCCGTACAGGTGGGTTCTCGTACCGTACGTCGTCTTGGAGATGGATTCCAAATTTCCATCTGAATCTCTGGTCAGATTTCACGAGTTTTTTTCAGGTTGCCCAGGCAGAGGGAGCTAGCTGCGCACAGTGTGGCCTCTGGCCATGGCCAAGGTTTAGACTGCACGGGCTAGAAAGTCTGAGTTGGGCCGCATGACTGAAGAATGCCGTGCCTCCCAGTACGGCCTCGTGGATTTCCACGCTGCTGGGCTGACACAGCATGGCCCGCCACGGGCTCCACGCGACGTCAACCGCGGCGGCCGGCGTCCACGCGGCGATGCAGAGAAACGCAAAAGGCCGCGCTCCGCTGGCAGTGGCCGAAAGACAGGAATTGGCAGCCTTGTCTCTGATTCTATGGCCAACTCCAACTGCCACCTTACTTTGAGGAACGTGATATTCTTTGACGCTGTTTTGAGTCTGTAATAGAGTGAAGTTTAAATGAGAAAGATGAAGATAGAGAAACGACTTGAGATAGCCTAGCATCCGTGGCTGGATCGGATCGTGGGTCACTCGACCCAGCCCGTCAAAAAATAACCAGATCTGAGAAACGCACTAAGTAGGCACGGGCCATATTCTTTGACCCACAACAATCGACGGACAGGACATGGACTATGATTTTCGACTCAAAAACCAACCCAAAGCCAAAAAACCTGACCTGTCTACACTAAGTGCGTGGCCAACCCTACCTGACCTAGCGTTTGGCGAGCGCGGGTTAGGTGCGTGCCATCCTAAACAACCCATGACCCAACATTGACTCGACCTGATGCTTGAACAGGTTAAATGGTGATTAGGATATCTTCCCGTACAGGGTGTTGTGAAGGTAAAACAATGTGGTGGCAACAAGAGCTAATGAGAAAACTAACTGAGAAACCATTTATCAAGAAACTAGATTGGTCATTGGTGCGAAAAGGAGGAAAGAAAGGGCACGCTTGATGATCAAAGTGGAAAAGCGTTGTCGTTGTATCTCATTTACTGCTTGCCTCATGGAAGACGACATGCAATAACTTTGTCGCTCAAGATAAAAACACACGTTTGACGTCACGCCTCTATTTTTTTCATTGCAGTAAGAAGAAAGGGGTTTAGATGAAAATTTATTTCGTAATAACCTTATGATGCTGAACTATCTAAAAAAATGAATTACAAGAGAATGAGGAGACCACCAGGTTAGTAGGTTAGGGCTTAAGGGTTTTCGGGGGCTGAGGATATCTTAAGGGTCTAGGGCTGGTGATCTGACGGCATAGCTAGGTAGCGAGGGCACTCCTAGTTCTACGAGAGGCAGGAGGGTAGTGGGCAGGAGTGTCATACACGATAGCCGAGGGTAGTGCAGCATAGAGGTGTGTCCGGGTGAACGGTGTGGCTAGGTGGCAAGAGTCACCGGTCGCTAGTGGAGGAAGGGGAGAAGGGGCCCTGGGGCAGAGTGGCCAAGTCATTAGGAGGAACTGAGGCTTATAGTGGGTATCGGTGTGTTAGTAGTAGTGGGAAAATGACGTGTGGCAATCCTTATTTAATTTCTAGAAACCGTCTATCAAGAACGTAGCTTATATACATATTGTCTAAACAACATAGCAACTTCCGATAGTTTTTAGGTTTGAATTGCCATTTGTACAGGATAACAACAACCTGAAGCGAGCTAAGGATAAAAAGTACTAATTAATGTAGAACACTACATAAGTGTCACTCCCTATATAAAAGGGAAACTCAACCCGTGGACATTAAGACTCCCACAACTTTTTTTATATCAAGAAGTCATGAATATTAGTTGAATAGAGAAAGGCCACGAACCCTAGTCACTTGATACACGGATCCTTCCATGGTTCAGGCCTCAAATGTCGTGCTCCGAAACTTCTATACGTTACATGAGAGCCCACCCAACATAGGTCATTTCATAACATGTTTTAACTAAGAGGTAGCAAATGACTTCTTTTAACTGCCCGGAAATTTGCTCCACAAGGATTTGAACTAGGATTTGAGGTGCTACTAAGTCTATATAAGAAATTTTGTCTATATTACGCAAGTACTATGTATTTTGCATATAGTCAAATTCAATATGTGTTTTTGCATATATTTAGATTTATCGATATACATATGAACATGGACAAAGGAAGGGAGGTCGTTAACCCCTATAATTAGGGATAGATGGAACATATCAATATCTATTCCCTCTATTTTAAATTGTAGTTTGTTTAGTATTTTTGCACAAACTTTAACCACTCAACTTATTAAAAGAATTTTAAAATATAAAAAGTTCAAGTCAGGCTTAATTATATTATATGGTAAACAAAACCATAGTAAAAATAAATAATAATTGTAAACAATTTTGAATAAAATAAATGGTCAAATTTAACATCAAAAAAATCAAATGGCCTACAGTTTAAAATGGAGGGAGTATTTAATATAATAATATTGATATATTATTTCTATGCTAGTTGTAGATCTATGTTTGAGCTGTTATTTCAATTTTATATAGATGGTTTCCGATCCTTTGGATATAAACCCACACGGATACAGACCATTCAGTGTGGAGTGAGACTTGACTCCACTTTCCTGTGGGCAATGCTGCTTGGAGCTGGAGCCCATACTCCAGCTCATGGTTTCCATATACCGGGCAGCAGCCAGAACCACGTTTTTTCAGGCTGGCACTATCCAACGGACAGCCTGGGCCATAAGCACAGCTCACTGATCCCTTTCAAATTCTAAAGCTGCAGAGCATCAACATGACTTTACTAGTTACAGATTACAATACAACAGAGACATCAGAGTGTGATGGCCACCTCACTGTTGCATTCACAGACAAATATCAGCTCTCCTTGTCAGGCACAACGACAGAGAAGAAACAGACATGAGTGGACCTTCATTAACAAAATATTTTATTTGCTATATCTTTGTTAACAAGATGGCGTCTGCCTAAAGGATTTTACTATATGCAGGAAAATACTTGTACAACAAAAATACAGTCAGAAAAAAAATATCAGGGCAAGTAGTAGATAACACGCGAGAAACCACACTGCTTAATCAGACTTGGTCTGCACTGCTTGGTTGAGCTTAACCGGACGTGCCTCAAACCCACCTTCCTTGCGGGTCTCCAGAGTGTAAGGCATGTATGTTCCGAGGATCTTGTCCCACATGACAAAGAAGGGCTGCGAGAAGTTGTACTTGTTGCCATAGAGCTGATGGTGGATGTCATGGTAAGCACTGTTGTTGCTGAAGAACACATGGAGGATGTTCCCAGGTAGCCACAGACCGCAGTGGTCATCAACGGTCTTGATTGTAGCGAACGAGAAGAAGAATATGCCAGTCCTTGGGGTCATGCCAGAGATGAGGAATGAGAGGGCACCACCGATGGTGTCCAGGATGAGTCCTTCCAGGGGGTGGTTGTAGAGAGCTCCAAAAGCGTAGGGGACGACAAGAGTGTGATGCTTAGAATGGACATGCTTGTACAAGAACTTGTTGATGTGCATGTATCTGTGCATGAAGTACTGCCATGTGTCCATGACAAACATCGCAATGATAAATTGCAACGCTATTACCAGAGCCGAAGGTTGCTTCCTAACAGTCCCAGTCTCATCAGCGAGAACCTGCAGTTCCAGGAGGTTTCATGATTGTAACTCCAGTTTTCACAGGTGAAATATTCAAAGTCTAACTCCAGAGGCAGCATCTAGAACCAATGTTGGTCAAAACTAGAAAGAGACTTCTACAATCATGTTACTCAGTGTACTAGTGTAGTACTACAAACTTTAATGGCTCCTAAATTCATATGCCATCAACTTTATTTACTTTTGCAAACACTGAAAGTAACAGTTCAGTTCCCACAGTGAAATTTTTTCTACGACGCAAATAGCAAAGCTACTTGTTTACTTAACAATAAAGCTTGAGATATGTTCAGTGTTCACCAGAACAAAAATAACAGTAAAAAAGTTCAGGTTGTTAGCTAATGCCAGAGATTTGCCCTGAACCTAACCCCACCTCCATCAGTTACTAAGGCATGAATACAAAAATCCTATTTTTTTAAGAAAATGATACAAATCAAAATGGCTCCAAATTTGCATACTTTACTACTGAATCGCATTGAAACCATCTAGAACAATGGTCTACTTACCAAGCTGAACATCTGGAAAAGAACTAACAAAAAATACTTGTACCAACACACATTTCAAGAGTGAAATCATAGACTTTATTGGTAATTAGATGCTGCAAAGATGAATTATTACCGTGAAGAGAAGAAGGGAGACGGCGATTTGGAACGCCTGCTGGACGAGGACGCCCCTGACCACCGTCCACTTGGAAACAATGTTCCTGACCTCCTCCCCCTTGGGGTGGAGCCTGTAGTCGTCCATCCCCAACCCGTCCAGCACGATGTACAGCCCCGAGTAGAGCCAGTACACCGCAATGGGCACGAAGGTGCCGAGCAGCTCGTCAGAGATCGCGAAAGCCATCCTCACTTGGGTGCAAATCTTCGCTTCAGCAGCTGCCACCACTGAACCCTGCGACCGTCAGCAAGCGAATAAGCAAAGAGACGTTAGGCGGCAGCTGATTGTGCGCTAGACGTATGCAAGAACAGCCAAATCTCGAACCCAAGCGGCCGCAATGTCCTGGCACTATCATGACCTAACAGATGAACACTTGCAGCGGGCGTCACCAAGATACGCTGCAAATGTGCGGTCCCCCAGAGGAAAGCAAGCATTGCCCAGAGGAGAACGCGGAGACTCAGGGCGGATCTTGTTCTTACCGAGGAAAACAAAGAAACCCCGACGGTTCCTTCTCCTGGCTCCGTTCCGAACAGGGAAAGAAGCGCCTTTTTGCTGGATTGCCCCTGCTCATGGATGAGATGAGTGGCCGGCGAGTACTTATAGCTGGGCGGGCAGGGCAAGGGCAACGCGGGTGGTCTGAGAAGGTCGGCGAGACCGGCGAGGCGGCGACTGGACAGGGCGGCGCTGGGGGACTTTTCTCAGTCCAGGCGTGCGTGAGGGGAGAAGGCTAGCCTCGCCGCGCACTCCTGTTCCTGTAGTCCAGTGCGCTCTCCTGTTTTGACTTTCTGGAGGCGTATTTCGGACGGCCAGGAGACGGATTCCTGGAACCGTTGGAGACTTGGAGGACTGGAGGTTGCTGACCGCCCACAGAGGTGGTTAATCGGCGACGTGGTCTAAGCCCTAGCAGTAAGCTGTCATGGCACACAGGATTGTAAGATGTGGGGACGGATTTTCTCTCCACAAGCGTCACTTCCTTAATCCCCAACATGTCGATGAAAATGTGTGATCTGTTCATGTACTCAGGAGGTTAATTAGGCCCGGTTTCATTAGCTAAAACTATAACTGTTAGCTACTTAGCCGTGAACAGTCTGTTGGCTAGTACTTAGGTGGATTGGGTAGCTTGTATTGACCAATCTACTGGATAGGTGTATTTAAAAACTCTACCATTATACTCCTTTTTTTAAAGAGAAAGCAAGGGCATGTCTACTGGATGAGGTGGGCGGATTCTCTCCATAGGTACTTTGATAATTTGCTAAGACCTGGGCACCCTTTTTTTTTTTCACAAAAATCGCAGTTTCAGCCTTTTAGGTACTTCAACATCCTTCTATCAAACCAGTAAAAATTCACCCCGCAACTACATGGATCCAATTGAAAGTGCACTTATTCTTTGAATTGAAAATACAACCATATTCATATTTATCACATGGTACAGTTGCCAATTGGATTTCCTCCCCTGAGATGCATATAACTAAGTAATCTAGTAGATCGGTGTTGATTCAGCACTGTGTATAACAGGCCAACTTTTTTACATGCTTAGAGACCTCAAGAGTCTGAAGAATAGTCAGTGGTCCGCATTTGTTTTACATCACACATTTGTTGGAAGTTGTTTGGTAGCTATGGAGGAAGAAACGGAGCACACGGAAAGGACAAAATGGCTATATATCCCTATGGGCTATGTGCCAGTAGAAACGGTTTTAATTGTACGGAACTCTCTCCGTTAGACAATGTTTGTCATTCCGACAAAAAATTCTTCACAAAATGAACTAATTGTTTACGTTTTAACGACAAATAAAAACAAATCGGTAGTAGTAAATTTAAAAAAAAGGGAACTTGGAAGGAAAAAAAGTTCGAGTCTCCGTGAGCCATCCATTCTGGACAGGTACGGTGACACGATTACACCAAAGGCTTGACCCTCATGGCGCTGTCACGTAAAGTACGTAGTACCTGCTCATGGTCAGCAATGGCGCCGTAAAATACTATTACGAGTAAAACAAGTCAAACAACAACGATTTGACGATTTCCATCTGGTGCAGGCGCAGCAACGTATGTTACGATTTCAGATTAAACGTCTTGACTCTTGTGCGTGGAATAGGCGCCCAGCCTGCTAAACACAGCTAATGAGTCGGGGTTTCAGAGCACAAAACCTCTACATGTGGCGACCTGCTCTTCGTTTTGTTCTAAGTCTAGAGGAGAGTTGAGAAAACAATAAGTAGTACCCTATCTATAGTTCTATACTATAAAAAAAATGAGTTTTTCCAATACCATTTTCCACAAAAAAAATTATACCACTCACATTGGTCCTGCTGGACAAGTTAAAAAGCATTGAAAAAGGTTGAAAATGTCCTAAAATTGATAAAAGAAAAATTATTTTTACCCTTTAGACTTTTATTTTCTTACTTCGTTTTGTACGCATACCCACCAAATAGTTTTTTTATTTTGAAATTACTGGAAAAAAAAGACATGAATCAAACGGGTCTCCTTTCTTTTATTTTCTTATTTCTCTTTCATTTTCCTCCTTTCTTAATTATAGATTGGTTCATTTCTTTTATTGATGTTTTAGATTTACCACGTGCATCTAGCACGTACCTCTATATATATGCTAGTCCAAACAAAATTTCCCGTGGATAAGAAAATATACAAGTATAATCAAATTACATGTGAAAAGATTTAGCAAACAGGATGGGTTGGTACATTTTATCATGCAACTGAGCCATTGAAGTCCACATTGACATTGGATCTGCGCCACAGCAGACGAAGAAGGTAACTACAGAGGCGACGACAGCCTTGGACTGCGGCTCAGTGCTAGTGGACATGGAATGCCTGGAGAGTAAAACTGAACACCATGAATCAGGTTAGAGTTCGTGCTGCTTACGAGTGCATGGACGAGGCAGGCCGGCACGAGGAGTTGACATTGTGTGGAGCGGGCAGAACTGAAGTATTTGGGTTATTTCACGAAGAAACACAGAACTTTTGTTGCATTTCGTCCTTCACAAGTTCTGAAATGGCTGTTGGTTTTCAAAAGAGATATTTGAACCGGCAGAGAAACTACAAGCTCCATTCCCTACTATAATAGACAATTTCGATGAACTCATGACCACAACATCGTCGACCTTGAGCCAACTTTCTCCCTATATATTCAAGGATCAATTCCACATTTCCAAATCATACGTTTCAGCAGATATTCAAATCCTCATAAACCTTTCGCAAAAAAAAAAAAAAAAAATCCTCATAAACCCGTCATAAGTAGCCTGTAGGCCTACTTGATTCTAGCAGCCAATCTGCAGGGGAGCACAACCCCATACTAGCACCGATATGGGCATATCCATTATCAATCCACCACAGAATAAAATGTGCTTCAAGCATGGCAACATGATATGCAACATAATTCAACAGCTTAGAACAACAAATCCCCTACAATGAATGTCATTCCAGTGAAGGATGTTCAAGCAAATATGGATGCAATGACAAGGTAAACAACAGTTGCAGTTACAGCGGCAAAACATCCTGACTTGTTATAGTTTGGTTTAGACTTTCAACAGAGCGCCAAGCACTCGTTAACGATATACTGGACCACCATTGAAGGAATAGAGTGACGAAACTGGCACACTGGGTCCACTAACCCTTGCAGAGGCAGGCCTTGTGCTCATTTCAGCATAGGTGGGGTCAGTCTCATACGCAGATGTACGGTAGGTTGAACGAGGCGGGTGATCCACAGCACGGGTAACAAGTCTGTCAGAACGGTAGAGCTCCTCCAAACGATCAGCTCGAGTGGCAATCCCCACACGATCAGCATGAGCAGCAATCTCCCCTGGATGGTACAGCTCCTCCACATGAGCACCACGGGCAGCAATTCCCCTGGTCCAGTAGAGATCCTCCAAGCGGTCTGCACGAGCAGATATCTCACCTGGCAGTGAGGTGTGATCCCTAGTAATTCCCTCCCTAGCAGTTATGTCAGCATATCTGAAAATTAAGGAACTTCAATTAGTCAAGAGCATATCAGATAGTTCTAGACTTCTAATAGACAGATGCAAGGTGTTGTCAAAACCATAACACCATGTAACTAAATTTTTTAAGTAGTACTCACTTCCAACATACCCAAAGTACAAGGATCATATAATCTCAATGATACATTGGCAGAAAAATGATAGAAGTCTAATGCTGCATGCAAACTGAAACGATAAGAGAGCCAAACGATTGGTAACTTACCGCTCAGGCACCACATTCTCTACAGACCGATAGTATGAATCACCAGATGGAGCCAAAGTGTGATAATATGCAGCTGGAACATGTCGAAGCTCTGGCACAGTAGACACATGGTGATGCTCTGGGGCCAGCGGAACATGGCGAGGCTCTATAGCAAGAGGAATGTGTCGAGGCTCTAGAGCAAGAGGAATGTGTCGAGGCTCAGGTGCATGTGCTGGTTGATAATATCTGTGGTAATCACCCTGAACATGAGGCTCAGGAAGCGGAGCAAAGCGTTGTGCCCTATATGGATCATCAACATGTATAACCACAGGGCGCCTTTCCTCATCAAACCATGGCTGACGCACTTCTTCAGCAGGCAAACCAAGCCGCCTTTCATCAAAACGATGTGGCTGCCTACGCTCTTCATAGTGATGCCTTCCTTTAATGTGATTATTCGGAGCAGACTGAGGTATACTAACAGGCTTAAACAGTGAAAGTAATCTACGAACCTGCATATATATTCATGGTATTAAAAATTCCTGAACTACTATTAAAATATATTTGTATGCAAATTCCAAAACACTCACTTGTCTCGCAGTGAGCTCTGGGTCAAATTTGCTCTTTGCACGATAATTTTCCTTAATGGCTTGCTTTAGACTACTCTCAGAGAGAGGAAGGCAATCTTTATCAATCTTAAATTTAACCTGCATTACACACAACATAGTTTTTTAACACAAGAAGATTGATGAATGTCAACAGCACCATCTCCTAAGGTGGCCTCTTTAGGGCAGCTTCCACTTTAGGCTCTTCATAAAAAAAAGGAAAGTCCTGCCGCGCGCTAAGCATCTTTCACCCGCGTATGGGGAATCAGAAGCTGGAGTTGAACTGAAAATCCTATATAAGCTTTTACAAAAGCTAAAGCCATGCCAAAACAGGGCAACATCATTACCATGGATTAGTGTTTGGCCATTGGAACTCTGAAAGGGAAAATTTGGGGAAGCCACTATAAACCATGCAATTCCACATCAGAAGTTTTATTCGGTCATGGTAATGAAGTCAACTAAATACCAATATAAGAGCATCGGGAAAGAACACTTGCAAGTGAGGCAAGTTTTTCAATAACCCACCTACATCTAAATTCCTTACAGTCTAGCAATTGCAAGCTTACTTTCCAAACGCCCCTGCTAATACCAATTAGTACACTACCCAACATGGTGGCATCGGTGCATCACTAGCCTTTGCCTCATTACTTTGACCCACCAAGACAAGCTAGCCAACAAGTTCCTCCAAATCTTCTGCAGCAACCACAAAGATTCACTCATTCTCCAAACCCAAACACACGACTCAGGGTCACACATTTGATCTTGCATGCATGAATGCTGAGGGATGAGCCGAGCCATGATCAACACCGCACGATAGCAATATGTCTCTCAATCAACAGGCAAGCAGGAAATATGAAAAAGCATGTTACTTGGACAACACCAATGGCATACCAAAAATTGGATACTCATATCTCCATTTGGATATATATACCTCCCTACCTATATTGCACGGTTTTGTTTTATCTGCCATTCCAGTATACTTGTTTGTTGTCATCAACAGTTGAACGCCCAAAATTGGATGACAAGGGCAATTGAAAAAAAAAAAAGAAGATTGTTTTTTTGTGGAAAGGTAGGAAAAAAGTAAATAGCGTTTTTGTGGAAAGGTAGGAAAAAAGTAAATAGGGGCTGTTGCCTGGGAGAGTGACTCGACCAATTGACCATGGAGGCCTTGGAATGCATAATTTACGAGTTATGGGATGGACTTCGCAAATTATATGGCTATGGATGAATAAGATTGAGAAAAACCATCCCTGAAAAGGCCTGGATATCCAAATCGAGCTACAAGTCCAGGCAATATTTGCCATTTCTGTTAATCACACAAGTGGGAAATGGCAGAAACACTTTATTTTGGACTGATCGATAGTTGTACGGTAGCTCCTAGACGGATTTAGTTCCAGCAGTGGTGGCGAGTGTACCCCCCAAAAGCATTACTAATACCAGGACAGTTGCACGATCCTTGGAATCTTTTGACCGCTTGTGTACCAATTTTGGCATGATATTTTGGCTCTTATTGGTCTATAAAGGGTGGTGCGAAGACGGAATGAGCTCAGTCTCGCAGACTGGTGGAGGAAGGCGAGTCGAAGGATTGACAAGGTTCAGGGAAGGGTTTTAAGGGTGTGTGATATTAGGAGCTCAGACCATTTATATACATCGAAATAAATGTGCCTTTGATGGTGACCTTCTCTCATGGATACTAAGCATTTTTTTTTCCTTGGCGAGTTGGGTGGGTGGTGTCCGGCAAGAGCCAGAAAGCTCCAAGGGCTAGGATTAGACCATACCATTAGGCTTCCTTAACCAGGCCAGGGCACATAGTTATTCCTCTTTGTAGCGGGAGATGGTCTCTTGAGTATTCCTGCAGCCTGTCCTTTCTCCTAGTAGAGCAAGGAAATTGCTTTGTATTATTTTTTCTCGCCGATAGAAGGGGAGCCTTTGTGCAGTGGTAAAGCTGCTACCTTGTGACGGGGAGTCACGGGTTCGAGTCGTGGGAACAGCCTCTTGCAGAAATGCAAGGAAAGGCTGTGTACTATAGACCCCAAGTGGGTCTCATTCTCCCCCAGACCTCGCACAAGAGGGAGCACATGCACTGGGCTGCCCTTCTGTAATATAAAGATGTGCCGCTCTCCTACACGTTCGAAAAAAAATCCTCTCTGACAGTACCAATCCCAAAACATATAGGCAGAAGAGAGATGAAGTGTAAGGATAAGTGTTCTAGAGGCTGGATATCCAAAATTGGTATTGTGATGGGTATCCAGCTGGAGCAAAAAGTGGGTACCCATATGCAAAAATACATATTCTGCTGCAGTTAGACCATAAAGAATTAAGATGTAGCTAGGCAATTGGTGAATTTCTGACTGGATTACACCTCATTTTCTAATAAGGCTACACCTCACCCTACCGCTTTTTCTAAAGCTTACCAGCACAAATTGAGAACTAAATTCACCACCATCTACAATCCATACATATCATAGCTAGTATGACACAGCAGAGCACTACATCTGCCCATGTCCACTATTCTCTAGCATACAGAAAGCACATGTGAACCCTGTTCTCACACACACTTCAGAACAATACATACACTGGTCAGAACAAAACAGTAAACCCGACTAATGCATTCACCGCAAACGAATCCACAAAAGGGAATAGCAGAATTACCTGTGCAGGGAACTTCCCATCAAATGCTTCCCGGACAAGGTTCAGCCCACCTTTTGATGCTGCCTTGTACACGCCATAAAGAAGCTTCAAGTCAAAATCATACAGGAACAGCTTCGTCCCTGGCCTAATCTTCTTGACCATTTCAATCTTCCCACTGGGCAGCCCAAACAATAAGTTCTGGTAGCACTCCTGCTTAGTCTTTGCATTGCACATGAATATGATCCCTGCTCCCTTTTTGTCACCCTTTTCTTCATTCTTGCCGACAGCCTTCTTCCCTTTTCCCTTACTTCCTCCATCCTCCTCAATGGCCTTCCCTTTGCCATCCCCAGCCCCATCCTCCACAATCACCTTGCCTTTGCCATTCCTAGCCCTTCTCTTTCGGTTCTTCACCCTGCTATTACCACCGCTATTATCAACACCCACGCCCTTGCCCTTGCTGGCAGAAGCTGCACCATCTACATCATCTGGTTTCGGCTTTGGCTTTGCCGCCGAAGCTGATGCGTCAGCAGTGTCTGGCATTGGTGCAGGCATCTATCCTTCAACATCAATGGTTGGATTTAGGGGGGCGGACCAATAAAAGGGCATGCGTGTACACATGTACACCGGATAATTTTGCAAAAAAAGATCGAATTCAGTAGGCAGGAATACATGCATACAGTTGTAATCAGATCAGATCCGAATACAATTACCCCATTAGCCAAATAGAAGTTACTAAGTTAGGGTTTGGGTACTCTGTTTCGCACGGCAGGAAAGGAAGACAGAGGGTGGCATACCTGCTGGGTACTCGTCGCCGGAGAAGGGACCGACTAAGACCTGGCGTAGGGCGGCGGCGGCGGCGGCGGTGGCGGCCGCGTCCACTCGTTGCCGGGAGAGAGCGAGAGAGATAGAGCGCACGCCGGGGGAGAGAACGAGAGATAGAGAAAGCGCACGGGGAGAACAATGCAGGGATTCGGGGGGAGGTGGGCCGGAGACCTCCTGGCCTGTCTAGTAGACGGTCCATCTCGGTATATAAGTCCGCCCCAAGTCGGTTTTTTTCTTTTTAATCAATATTTTGAAAATAACACAGATCAAGCCTTTTTAGTTGTGCCAACTTTTAAAAAAATTACATTGCCGCGCAACAAGTTGAGATTGTTGATCGGGATCCCTCTTACCATGTATGCATTGGCATTGTGCCAATTAGCATGGTACGCATGAAAAGCAGACTAAATGCCGGACTAATTTGTATCATATAAATAAATTAGCTAAGGGTATTCAAAATTTATGATTTTTGGCACGCGTAACATGTATTATGAGCGTCCATTTAAGTGAGATCGGTGGTTCCAAGTACCTTATGTCTTTTTTAAGTATCCAATTTTAAATAGGTTATTTGTTATGGTTGTGAACCCATGTTTTTTTTAATCAACATTCTATTTTGTGTCCTCTAAAAAATAAATTTGCAAGTGGACTTCAAAATATGTAAAACTTATTACGTATGATATATGTATCATAAATGTGAGATGCATGATTACAAGTGATGTATACTGATGGGTGTGTTTAGAAAAAGTCAAGCAACCAAGTCAACTAAGTGGTCTTAGGGAGAATACGAAACTATTTTTACATAACTTAGAAATAGCCAAGTAAGGCTATTCATAGCAGCGTATTTATCACACTCCATTTTCAAACTCCATGCATACTATAACAATGTTGCTATAATGTAATATGCATGCTTTGCTGCAGATAGCCTAACCGAAGTATAACCATAACAAATAGCTTACTTTAAAATTTAATATTTAAAATATATAGCACGTATAATTGGCCATCCGGCTAGAATGGAACATTTACGACACATACATTACACATGCGCCCTCATTTTTCTTAAGTCGGCGGTGACCACCACGCACCCAGAAGCCAAGAGACGTAACCATAATGAACATTAGACGCCACGCCAACACAGTGCTACAACACTAAAGTATTTAACCCTGTCATTAGTCATACACAATCGAGAACATACGCAAATACGAGCTAACATGGCAAAACCTCCAAATCAAATTGTTCATCATAACATATAAGGTAAGATGCCTTTTGATTTGATGTATCAAATATTAGTTTATTTATGATACCTTTTGGAGGGGGGTATTACCAAAACCTTAAAACTATAATTAAAGTTTGGATAGGGAGACTCTTGGTGCTTTGAGTTGCAACAGAGCTACTACAAGAGAAAAAGAATTAGGAAGAAATATATGTTTACAATATCTCCCTATATAAGAAAATGCGGGATTAAATTTGGAAAGGACTCTTGAGATGGTATATGACTGGATGTCAACATCTCACGTTAAGTTATTGGTACACCGTGAAATGGCTATGCTGAGTTGATATTATAGGATCTTCTCATTAGCATCTAGGAGAATAGTCTTCATTAAGAGTCATTCTATTTTATCTTATGTACCAATCAAAAACATGGAAAAATATAACAGGATGATCCCATCTACCTCGTCCCATCACCTAACCCAGTCTAGAAAGGAAGCCACTCAATTTTCCTTGATTGTGCTTAGATGGCAGGGTGAAGCTGAGAGGATGAAGACTAGTTTTTATTAATTTTATGGAATGCTAATATCAAATAGGTATTTTCTCTCCTCTTTCACACTTCGTCTTTCCCACCAAATCCCATAGCAAGATTGGTACCCTTTCATATAGTTCTAGCAGAGACACTAAGGGGTTTTTCGCTAACAGGAATCCTACGTGGCCAAGATGAATCTATCAAATTTAAGCAATATAGATGAACATGAGGTGAGGCATGGGGCAATGAGGTGGTGAGGATGCCACTGCAACTGGCCACAAGTAGTAGCATACAATTAATTTATAAAAGGCAGGTGGAGGCAAGACGTACAAAAATTGTTTGTCGTAACCATTGATGATGGTATTGGACATGATATTGAAGATATTGGAGACAAAAGATGGAGATAACCATGCAACTGATGGCAGTGAGTGTTCACGAGACCTAGATTATCAACACAAAGCAAGATAATTATAAGCAGTTTGGACAATGATTTGTCACACAAGCCAAATTGTTTACTAGACTCATTGCAATGGAATTGTCTTACGCCATCTCTCCTTCATGTGAAATCCCTCACCATGTGAGCATCTAGGCCCCATGATAAGTTGGATTCAGTGATCAATAACAACATTTAATGTGACTAATGAGGTTGTATATGCTAGCAATCAAATAGGTTATCAACTCATTGGTTATCAATAGATGGAGACCCCTAATATCTATTCCAAAATGCGATGATAGGTTTCTACTTCTGAAACAATGACATTTCTAATTCTAAGTATCACAAGGTGGAAAGGAATTTGAAGCAACTAGGTTTTTCTAATTTATAGACAAACTGTGCCAGTAAGAGGGGGAGGGGTTAGGGGGCTGGTACCTTGAACCATACCTTAGTGGATGGACTCTTAACTATTCTAGTCACAAAAAAAGTTTGTTGAATCAAGGAAAAAGATAAAAAGGATGATCAAATGCCTTATGACCGGTACGTGTCATACTATTAGGAAGGTCCAGTGTATTGCTATGAACAAATGGATGGTCCAATGATACACTATGTGGCCAAGGACTTGAAGACTCAAGACTCAATCCGATTTACATGTATCATCCAATGATACACTAGATCGTTGTGGTCCAGGACTTGAAGACTCAATCTGATTTACATGTACTAGATGGTTCGGTGATGAACACAGGACGATTTGGTGAATATACACAGATGTTGTAACGGTCAACTCTGACAGCTAGTTGAAAAAGCAATCACTAGATGGTCTAGTGATTTTATGAGCAATAGCCTTTTCCCAGCAGCTAGTTCGATGGTTTGGGCTATAAATACTCCTTTCCCTCACCATCCCAATATGCTTGGAGCCCCATGACTTCAGTTTAGTGTTGAGACATATATTTGAGAGCTCTAGGTTCACAAAGTGTTTTAGTGCATATTTAGGAATAACTTGGTGCTTGCGAGTGCTTGTTTAGGCCTCTTATTGCATTTATCATGGTTGCGATCAAGGTTGGTAGCAAGGTTTGCGCACCTCTTTTGGTCGGTGCGTGTGCGCACCATCTTTATTGTAAGTGGGTGGCTTGTAAGTATTGCGAGACCCTCTAGAGTGTGAAGTGGCCACCACTTCAGTAAGAGGGAGTGAGGCTCTCGACGTTTTGTCCAAAGCTCACCATAGTAAAGACTAAAGACGACAGAGAGCATTCGAGAGAGGTTCGCTGGACTCCTCACTTGTGCATGGTGGAGAGTTGGGTTGCTTACCATATCATGTTTCCACATTGTGCATCTTTATGTTTCCAAATGTATATTGATAAGCTAATTAATATAGCTGGCTATAGGGTGAAAAACTCTTTGGGAAAGATATTTCAAATGGACACAATTCCTTTATTGACCTCACGTGGTGTTTGAATCCAAAAAGCCATTTGTATGGAAAGGCTCCCTTCCTCCATGGCGCATGAAAGACAAAGCCGGCCTAAGACAAGTGAGCAAAGATATTAAGTACGAAGGGTTATCTCCATTTATTTAAATTCTTTATTGATAAAATTTTTACGTTTTTACCCTTTAAGCAAGAAGGCAACCTGTAAGTGCAACAAGGCTCCTTAGTGATTTTGGTGTATTGAGTGACAATACAATTAAATGTCTAACTTCTATGTGAAGTAGCTTGATAGGGTTTCACAGGTTTATGAATTGAGATCTAATGTGAAAGAATGGTTTTCATGTATATATCTAATGGTCAAGTATCAATATTCTCATGTGTTGAGATTAAGGGATTTCGTTGTAAACTATTTTATTGTTGATACTAATGGATCTTTATTGAATATCTAATGCTAAAGAAGGATGTTTGGTCATAGATCATTTTGTATTGGATCCACTCTTTGGATCATCTCATTAATATGGATTTAGTCTCTATGGCATGAACATTTATATTGTTGGTTATCTTCTATATGTCACTGGTAAAAATGGGTGTCTAAATCAAGTACATCACCTCAAGTACTGGTTATCATTGGTTCTCTATTCTTGATGCACATCGAGGCTGTTGGAGTATATACTCACGGGTACTCTATGATGACGGATTGTAACTACTCTGCCAGGTGGGCCGAGTGGTTTGCCCTGAAGCCCACGGCACAAGACGGCGTGGACTTCTAATTGTAATCCAACTAGGACTTTTTTACTACTACCCAAGCTCTTCGGCCTATATAAGGGGAGCTGGGAACGCTAGTTCGATATCTCTAGATATATCATCAACCCAACGCCACCAGACCCTAGGTCACAATGACCTAGATTTGGCTCGTACGCTCAAGCAATACCATCCACACACCACCATATAGGACGTAGGGTTCAGCGATTTGGCTGCTCGAACCTGTCTAAATCGTTGTGTTATTCGTTTTGTAACCATCGCGATCTTCTTGCCAACCCTCTACCGATCTAAAAACCCCCTACGTGATCTGTCCCGTGGTGGACTGTTGGGATCAAACTCTAACAGCTGGCGCGCCAGGGTGGTGAGCAGATCATGAGGTTACGATGGGAGTCATCTTCGACTTTGCGCTGGAGGTCACGTTCATCTCCAGCACCCCTGGTTCTTCATCGCCGATCCGAGTCACAAACTTCAGGGACAGTCCATGTTGCGATCAACTGCATGGCCGCCGCAGAGTTTGATCGGGGAGCCAAGTTCCGCTCAGATAGATCTGATCTGTGTTTCGCCTCAGCTCTCTTCGTACGCTCGACGTCAAGCAAGTTCGGTGGCTAAAATTACCGTCGGCGCCGCCTTCAGCGGGGCTGAATTTCTTGGTTCAAGATACAAGACTCCATCCGCTGCGATCAGCCAAGACACATGTTGGACAAATTCGTTCAATGCGTGGACTGCTCTACCTGTTCACCTCGGATTGGTGCAGATCAGACGTGCATGCAGTGAATCCGACCGACCAACTGCATCTATTGAATAAAGCGTACCAAGTCTTAGCGGAGCCATGCAGCAGGGCGGCGACGTCTATCGATCTTTACCAGCGCCCGGTCGTAAGGCTAATAATTTCTCCAATGAGGATAACAGATCAAGAATATATCATGTTCGCTACCTCGGTTAAATTATGGTGGTGGATCCGGGAAGCGCATTGCTGAATTGGACAGATGCATGCAGCGTCGAGACTTCTATATCCACGCGGCATCTATTGCACTTTTGGCTAATTTTCTCCCTGCTACTGCTGCTGCTCCGCGCGGCAATCAGGCATTACAAGATCCAAACTATCTGGAAGATTGAGATAAATGGCGATTTCTGTTATTTTCACCGACTCCGGTTCTGGCCCAGTCGATTTATTCTCAATCTCAGCTGACTGTACACGATATACACTCGAGGGCCGTTCATTGTTACTCGGGCTTACTCCATACCTCAAAGTCGTTTCGATATTTAGATTACGCATTCAAATATGCTGGCTAATTCTTCGCTTATCCGACTGGCTCCAATATTGTTTATATTTGAGTATCTTGTTGCAAAAGATATTACTCGTATTATTCTCTGATTATTATTTTAGAAAAATACTATTTGCACCAGCACAACCAATTACGACACTTCTACGGCTAAACAGAGTGGTCACAGATGCTCGGCTCTCCAAACCGAGTAATCTCAAGCACTCGGCTCTCCAAACCGAGTGACTTGAATAAACGCAATGATCAGCTGTGAAAGGGGTCAACCAGCACGCTTGCATTCGGCGGCACCCAAGCTGCATTATCTAAGCCAGCGACAATCGACAGTCCTTGTGTAAGCCTCTCTGCAAAGCGTCAAGGATAGTCGCATTATGTAAGCTGGCGACAACCAAACCGCATTATGTAAGCCAACGACAACCAAGACGCATTATATAAGCTAGCGTGCATAGCCTGATCGCTCCCAGGAACTCGGCTCTCCTAACCGAACAACCTTGAATGAGCCGTGCGGTTCCAAGAACTCGGCTCTCCTAACCAAGCACCCCTAAATAAGCAACGCGGTTCTAAGAACTCGGCTCTTCTAACCGAGCACCCCTGAATGTATCCGGCTAGCGACGTGCTTCCGCTAGCTGGCAACGTGCATCAGATGTTCTGCTCGGAATCCAAACGAAATCAGTCGGCTACATGCTGGGTTATCCTTGTCAGCTAAGTTATTTCAATATTTACTTATGCATGCACATAAGCTGTTTATCCAACTGGTTTGCTCTGTCACTTCGATATTATTTGAGTATATTTTCTCTCCGAACAGTATTACTCGGGTTGTCTTCTGATTATTGTTTCAGGAAAATACTTTTTATGCCAGCTGTCATTAATTATCTTCGGCTCCAGATTTCAGCCAGAAATACAACAAATCTTCTGTGGTGAAGGGCTGCGAGCCGTCGGCTGACTACAGTATGTCATCCAATCCAAGTGCTTGGCTTAAATTGCTTATGTTGATTATCCGGGCTCATCCGGTTATTGGATCACAATTGATTTATTTCTAGACTATCCGAGTTTTTAGATCAATTGGATTATTTATGGATCACTCGGATTATTTTATTTATAGATCACCCGAATTATTTCTGGATCACTCGGATTATTTATATACCACTTGGATTATCATTGACCACTCGGAATTATTCAACATACTACGCACTCGCAATGTGCTTCTATTGTTTCCACCAGATCGACTAGTGGATGCTATTCCTGCTAGCCGGGCATCTCGCTGACTGCTTCTTTGACTTGGGGGCTGCGCCGCCGACTAGTGGATGATGTTCCCACTAGCCGGACACTTCACCGCCTCGCCGACTACTACATCGACTCGGGGGCTCCGGCGCTCGACCAGTGGATGCTATTCCCACTAGCCGACCACCTTGTCGACTGCTACATCGACTCGACTCGGGTAGTGATGTATTTCCGCTAGCTAGGCACTTCGGATGACTTCATCGTTGCCAGCCGAGCACTCAGGAGTTCCTGAAGACCACTCGGATTGCTGAGCTCCTTGATCCTCAACCTGTTTATGCTAATCACCTTAGGCTCGGAGGCTATAGGGTGGATACCAGTGAAATTTTTTAAAGACTTTGACAAGCAAGATCAGATGTTCAGATGGTTCGGTCATTACGTATCGATTCAAACCTTCAAGTTGATTGCTACTCAAGTCAACCTGAAACTTGGGGCTACTCCATATGGAGTCTATCTTGCAATGGCCTCCATACTGCGATGTGAAGATTTTTCTGAAGACAGCATACTCCATGAAGACCTTCAAGACGATTTCTTCCAAATCCTCGTGAAGCTCGGGGGCTTGTGGGAGTCATATACTCACGGGTACCCTACGATGACGGATTGTAACTACTCTGCCAGGTGGGACGAGTGGTTTGCCTTGAAGCCCACGGCGCAAGACGGCATGGACTCTTAATTGTAATCCAACTAGGACTCTTTTACTTGTACCCTAAGCTCCTCGGCCTATATGAGGGGAGCTGGGAATCCTAGTTCGGCATCTCTAGGCATTTGGTTATCATTGATTGAAAAGTGACATGAAATATATCTCTTTTATTTGGACGTCACTGTATTGATTGAATTCTTCACAAATGATAAGTGGCTGAACTTGGAGCATCACCTTTGCATATCACAAGCCACATTTAATGAAGATAAAGTATATTGAATGGTTAATGAGCAGATGTGCTCCATCCACTTGTTGAAGATGTTTTCAAATTGAAGTCCAACTTATTCAGCTCAGAGAGGATTGCTCCCTAGAAGAAGCTCAGCTTGGTTATCCCTCTCTTTTGGAATTGGTTAAGACGACATTGTTCATTAAGCTCAAGACTCAAGTGGATTTCAATTAGAGTTATTTTAATCTTGAGTTTAGGTATGCCATACTATCAAGAGAGAAATTAAGCTTAGAAAGTCACTAGTCAACATGTGCTCTAGCTAGTTCAGAGAGTGTTGAGCCAAAACACTTCTTGTGAGTGATTTTGTGCTGAGTGTGGGCATACCGGATTGTCCGGTGGGCTTCACCAGACTATCTGGTGTGGCTAGTGTCTTGAGCCTAAGTGAGAAGTCTCTAATCCAGCTAGGTGTATCTCTTATTAGGACAAACACCTCATCTTTCTTACCTAGCGACCGAGGCTCTGTGCCTCAGCCCTTTGGCTTTGGCTAGGGAACCTCTCACCAGACGGTAGGCTCTACCGGACCATTCGGTAGAGGGGGGTTTGAACTTCAACTGGCTAGTTGCCCTCTACCGGACTATCCGGTAGAGACCAATGGACTGTCCGGTGGTGGCCTGACAGAAGGCCAACGACTAGTTTTGGGGAGGTGAGTATTTATACCCATCATCCACCACTTGTTGGGTTTGTTGTTTCCCTTCGATGTCTATACACATTCAGAGGCCAGAGAAACTCTCCCCAACACTCTCTTGTGAGATTGAGCCAATAGTGTGAGATTCTTGAGTTGGGAGAGAACTTGTGAGGTTGTGTGAGTATTTGTGAGCAACCTAGCTTCTGAGCATCCCGACATAGGCTTTTTGTTACTCTTGGAGGTTTCCTCCTAGACGGCTAGAGTGTCCCGAAGGTCACCCGACTCGTGGGTGGCACTCTTCAAGTTTGTAATCACCCCTCTCTCCGGAGCACTGCTAGTGAGCAGGCTCATCGTACCTTGGTGGTTGGTGAGGGGAGGCCGTGAGTTGAAAAAGACTCGAGCTCTTGGTGGGCGCCTCAACGAGGATTTACGAACAGTTGCGGGTGTGCCCAAATCTCGAGAAATAAATCTTGTATCCTGTGTGATGTGCTCCTACTGGGAGCTTGACTCAAGCTTTGTGCTTGTTTTAGTTATTGCATTATTTTTGTGCTTCTGCTACTACTCTTGTGCAAACTCCTTTTGTGAGTGCAGGTGTGCAGGAAAGCTCAACATCACCGGAGAGATCTTTGTGACTACACTCCATAGCTCAATGAGTATCTTAGTGCATATTTATATTCTTGAGCTTATTCTCTGTGTGACACCAAACTCTCCGGTGTGATGCACCGGACGATCTGGTGATACCAGACTGTCCGATAGATAGCATCAGACTATCCGGTGTTGGCTGACAGTGGTGTTTTTAAGTTATAATTTTTCAGATTAGCCTATTCACCCCCCATTAGGCGATATCAAGATCCTTTCACATCCCACAAATGAGTTTGGGTTATTTCAACACATTTAGTTAGTTTTATTTGGTATTATTTTTTTCTTTAACTTCTACTGCTATATATAAATTTATGTGTTTCCTATTCTACATTCCAAACATCATTTCCTATAATATCCCTGTATTTTTTATTTCTCTATTTTGCCAATTTCTTTGCACTTATTATGTTTCCTGTCATTCCTCTATTTTGTATTCCTCCTTTACAAACAAGCCCTAGGTTAACAGAGGAAACTAGAAAATGTTAGTTGCACTATATAGGTTAGTTCGCTCTAGATTTTGTTGTGGAAATGTTTAGAGCCCTAGGTTAGTGGAATGATTAGTCCTAATTCGCGCCCCCTCTCTCTCTTAGGACAAACCCCCAATCCCTACATCATTGGACCAACTACCGGTCTTCCAAAGCAACCTGAGGATATAGATGAAAATGGTATTTGAAGGTGCTAATAATGATTTTGTGTGTGCGTGTGGGGGGGGGAGGGGGGGGGTAGAATGAGGAGGAAGGTAACATGGTGGGAAGGTAGGGGCGGTGGAGGAAGTGGGTGTCCTTTCTCGCTTCTTTTTTCAGTTTTAGGTTGTGTGTTTCTTGCCAAACAGAGGTTGGAAGTCTCTTTCAAGATCTTTGTCACCTCGATATATTGCTTCGTGAAAGTTTTAATAAAGCTTCCTTATCCATGAAAAAATGAGTTAAATGTTTGAGATATGCTAGTACTTAAATAGAAGAATGAGGGGGAGGGGGATGTTCCAAACTTTTCACCGGCTGCCTAGAAAATAAGTTGTAAAACATGCTAAGGTGCTTGTCGGGAAAGCTTTGCCTTAGGGGCATTGTGGTTCTAGACCCACGTGTCAATGGTTATAGAGGAACTTGTTACTTGTCAATACCAATGGTTGTTTTGCTCTGGCTGAAGGGGTGTAGAGCCATGTGCGACATCTCCTAGATGGCACGGTGACATGGAGAGTTTGGTTTGGCCGTGTGGAGAATGGCAACAAAGGATGGCAGAAGATAAACTGCCCTTGCCTGGCAGTGGCGGTGCAGGCCTGTTTGACGGTGGTGGCAGAGGTGGAGGTGAGGTCGAGGGCAGCGGCAAATGGGAACTCAAATGTAATGGCAGGAGCCGGTGACCCGAGCTTGAATGTGCGACAGATTTGAGCTTAAAAACATCTATGGATTGGAGCTCTGCGGCGGCGAAGTCAAGGGCATGATCGAGGTCGACGGTGGAGGCCTGGAGGGGCAATGTGCAAACTACAAAGGTAGAGGGGAGCTTGACAGCAACCACGCTGGGGTGGAGGTCGAGCAAGGGACTGGAGAGATAGAATGTGAAAAGCTGGTACGAACGGTACAGATCGTCACATCCATTTACTGTCATGTGTAGAGAACTTTAAAATACTGCGTCCTATATTACAAGTGAACAATCTTGGTGGAGTGGCGTTGGACAAATGGTTGACAAACTTATTATCCATCCTCTATCACTGCATTTTTATTCATCAGCATCGTACCTCCAAGACTCAAACCAGTAGTACTTGCAAAAGACATCATGCACAAGGGAACGGAAACACCGGCGAAATAAAGTGCCAATTTGAACCTAATATCTTTTCTTTTTTCCTTATAGATACAATGGAGATATGCATGTTATTCAATAATACAGAATTTTCATCTACAATTTCCTCCCAGTGGATTACTCATTCTCTATGCCAAAATAATCCAGTAAATTTTAGGTGAGAAAATAAAGACTATCACAAACAAGCTACAAAATCTACAAGAATATTGTCCTGATCACAGATGTTTACTTCCTACAAAGCAGCAGCTTTGCTACAGAAATATGGGTACCACTTGAGCAGCACTCTAGGCCCTTTTGTCCTGAGAAATGTAACACTTTGTCAGTGGTTTCCTTATTCTCAGAAGCTCTTGAGTCCCTTCAAAGACCAAAGTTACATAGTGTTAGGAACTCCATTTCAGTGTCCACATACTTTGTCCACAGGGCCTTGTATTGGTTCAAGGCGACATCAAGCCAGGGCTTCATGTTCCCATCGAAGTGTATCACTGCAGCATGATGGGTTGTCTCAGGGCTGATGCTTGGATTATAGCCAAGACCCATTACATGCCATGACTTGTCCAGTGGCTTGGTATTGCCATAAAATGACATCAGCCCAGCTGTTAGGACGGATGTTGGATCCCACAGCTCGCCGTCCTCATTCTGCCAAGAGAAACAGAAACCTCAGTCCTTTGGGGCAAAATCAGATGCATTTTATTCCGATAATAACAGGCAATTACGGGCATCATTTGCATGATTGCATACAAATAGTATACAGCAGACGCCACTGCACACATATTATTAAGTTAGAGCATGAAGTAAAAATGCTTAGATTTCAGAACAAAGCATGAATCCTACCCTCACTTAGGAACTCTTGCTGGAAAGATATCAACCATGTCATGTACTAACCCACTAACTATATACTAAAAGCTGGTATGGCATGTTAGGCATTCAACATTCTCAACGAAAAGGAGAAAACATGACATTTGGATACCAAGGTTCAGCTGAACCTAGAAAATAAAACTGACGATGCCTGGTTTACATATTCTCAAAAGCAGGGAAAAATGTCTATAATTCCTGATAAAAACAAATGGAAAACATCACCCCCTCAATTTGGTGACCCTAATCACACTTGAACCTCAACAGTTAGATCTCATCTGCAACCAAATTGAACCAAGAGGAAGTAAACATCGTAACACTGCTAAATTTAGTGACCCTAATTAGATTTGAACCCCAGAAGTTAAATGTTATCTGATGCAACAAAACTGATCTAACAGAAGTTAAAGTAACATCATTACAATATAAAACCACCCTCAATAACATAGGACGACTAATGATTTAAAATTAATAGTCACCAGAAAACCTACTCATACTCAAAAGAAGAGAAAATACTCTAATTATCAAAGCAAGCCTTACCAAGATACAATTAGTTGTATAATTGTTTGGTCATTTCATCTAGTTGATTAATATTTACATTTCTGCACAAATGATTGGTATCCAAATATTTTTTTGCAGCCATGAACATTATGACTGGGATAATTAGCCAAAAGACAAGAATTTCTTGTTGCAAAACAGTTCACCCGATACAGTATGTTACAGGCCGAAATATCCTATACTTCAGTCTGACACATGAATATTGGCAGCGAGGAAAAAACATTAAACAGAATCAGCATCAAGCTAGTAAAAAGGAAGCACACGTGACCAACACTACATATGCAGGCATTATCAATCCCAATGCACCACAATACTAATTATAAGTTACGAATCAAGATCAAAGCAGCTCACCATTTCCATGTACTGATGGAACAGTTCTGTGCATCCATCCCGACGCCATATCTCAAGATCGAACACATTTACCCCATATGCCCATGCACAGGCATTGGGATTAAACCGATCCCGAACAATGGGCTGCGTGAAGTTGAGATACTTCCTATACCTCCTGAAGCCCCCGAAGCACATCTCCACGGCGCCATTCACCTTGCCGTCCAAGTCGACCTGCCAAAGCGCTGCCAAATCCTTCTGCACGACCACATCGTCCTCCAACAGCACCACCCTCCGCAGCGCTGGAAACATATCTGGGAGGTAGAACCTCAGGTAATCCAGCAAGGCGACGTCCCTGTTACCGGCGTCGATCTGCCTGATGACCGGCGAGTTGGTGGCGTTGAGGAATGGGAAGTCGGAGTAGGCAAGGAGCTGGACGTGCACGCCGAGCGGCGGCGGGCGCCGCGCGAACCAGACGCGGAACGCCGGCAGGTACATGGGCGCGGTGACGACGTGGAAGACGTGGCGCGAGGGGTCAGCGGCGGCGCGCGCGGCCGAGGCCACCACGACGGAGACGGCGAGCACATTGTCGGAGAAGACGGCGTAGTGGTACAGCGCGGGGTCGTCGAACTCGGGGGCCGGGTCGGGGTCGTCGGCGAACGCCTCGGGGTTGGCGAGGCGGGCCTCGAGGAGGCGCATGGCGAGGCAGTGGAGCGACTTGGGGGTGGAGCCCGCGGCGATGCGGGACGACATGCGGCCGGCGCGGCGCGCGCGCGCGAGCTGCTCGCTGACGGCGAAGACGGTGTCGGAGAGCTTCTGGATCTTGGACTGCGTGTCGAAGCCCTCCTTGGCGTCGGCGGCGAGCGCGCGCGCGAACTTGATGCGCTCGCGGGCCTCCTTCTCGAGGGGCCTGAGCGCGTCCTCGGGGAGCGAGGAGGAGGAGAGGTGGGCGGCGAGGCGGGCGGAGAGCGCGGAGAGGTCGGAGGAGAGGGACGAGAAGGAGAGCGACTGCGCCGCGGACGCCTCCTTGAGCCTCCGCGCGTGCGCGGCGTACGCGGCCAGGACCGCCGCGTGGTCGGCCGCGTGGCGGCGGACGGCGGCCAGGCGCGCGGACGGCGGCGGCGAGGCCGAGGAGGCGGCGGGAGCGGAGGAGAGGAGGAAGGAGAGGGCCGCGAGGAGGAGCAGCGTGAGGAGCGCCGCAAATGCCGCGCGGCGCGGCGCGGACGGCCGGAACGCGCGGCCGCCGGCCATCGGGGGCGGGGAGGTGGCCGAGTGGGAGTGGAGTGGGGAAGCGCGTCGGCGCGTCGCGGATCTGGCGGCGGGGCGGAAAGAGGATGGTGGGCCTCAGCGTAACTGCGTAAGGGATCCAGTAGGCCCAATAGGTCAGTGACTGCTGGACCTGGTATCCGGATTTTTTTTTTGAGGGGAACCTGGTATCCGGATTTAACCGTGGGCATCCATGTCGGTGAGGTTGATTTGGGGTGGGCCGTGCAGCAGGCCGCAGCCAGCAGAATTTTTTTTATTTTTATATTTATTTAAATTCTTTTTTACGAAAATAATTAGATGTTTCAAAAAATTGCGGATTTATACTCGTACCGCCGTTTGGGTCGGCGTTATTTAAATACAACCAGACCACACGGCGGTTTATCTACGTGGCACATTAGAACTTGCCTGGCAGGTGGTGGCAGGTGGTGCCGCCAGCTAAATGCCAAGCCAAATAGCGTTGTTATAAAATGCCGTCCAGGCCGGCATTATTTAAAAACCGTCGCACAGGCCGGCGATATTTAAAAACCGTCGTGTAGTACTGCGTTTTTTTAAAAATGCCAGACCGCGCGGCGGTTTTTAAAAAATGCCGGTTGGGCCGGCATTTTTTTAATAGCCCGGTTTTTTTGTTTTTTTTATCTTAGATTATTTGTACTACAATTGGATATAGAAGATTATTTTAAGAACTATTGACATAAAATTTTGAAAACATATGATTGCTTTGCAAAATTTTAAATTGAGTTTGACACATTTGAAATATAGGATGCATGAGTGTACGAAACAGAGAAATTTTGTTTCCGTGAAAACACGTAGATGAGACATGAAATATAAATCTCGGTGGTACATTGAATACAACACAACATGCACAAGTAGACCACATTCGTAAAATCTAACGATGACTCAACTAAATCCCGGCGGAACATTGAATACAACATAACATCTACTACAAATAAGCTACATTTGAAAAATGGAACGATGACTCTACTAAGTGGAAGAATGACGTAAACAAATTCGGACACAATTGCAATGGCACTCAACGTGGTGCCTTAGGTAATTTAAAAAGCCGGGAAGCTAATAACAGCAACCGATTCATCTACGTGAATTGGTTGGAATAGTACTGCGATGGGCCTCTAGGATCGTAGTAGCCGGCACCTCCAGAGAGCGGGGAACTGGGAGGCCAACTTGGCTTCGGGTAATATGGGCACTTGCAGAATGGGTCCGGGCATATGGGATCATCTTCGAGGCCAACCACCGATGCGTTTGCCTCTGCCTCATTTTCCAGATCCCGGACCTTGCACTCGAGGTCGTGGATCTTGTTCTTGAGGTGGCTGATATACTCTTCGACGTGGTCGTGGTTCAGAGGATCTATCCACTTCGTGAAGCTGGCAGTTTTCCATGTCATGTGAGTTCTGCAAGGAGAAATAGGTTTAGACAAAGTTGATTCTTTTTGTAAAAAATTGAGTAGTGAGGTACATGAGCACTGACATAGCCAAAAGGGCATTTGAAGAAACGACGGCCACCATCGATGAACTCATCGAACACCTGCACAACACAATCCTCACCACATCGGCACTTAGGCCACGGCTCAGTCCGTTCATCGTAAGGCCTAAGCTTGTGCCCTCCAACAAAGTCATCTTTTCCCTCTACCGGAAACTCCTCTAGTGGATGGTCATAGAAGTCTGGGCCTACTGGACCACCGAAGAGAAAGTCCTGGCTAGGACGGCCTCCACCCCTCCCTCCTCGGCCTCGGCCTCGGCCACGACCACGGCCCCTTTCTCCCGGCTGCGCCATTGTTCTTTAGCTGAGGTGAGATGTGTATGAGTTGTGTGTATGAGTTCAATAGGTGGTGTGAAGCTGTATTTGTAGGTGGCCGGGAGGGTAAGGCATTGAGGGTCATCTCGAACTGAAAAGCCTGTAAAGCAGTTGTCGCGTCGAACTGAAAAGGTTGTATAGGTGTAGTCACATCGAACTGAAAAGGCTATAAAGTCACGCCAAACTAAATAGCCTGTACAGGTTATGTCACCTCGAACTGAAAATGCTATGAGCCATCAATAGCATCTAACCATTCACGTCAAACTGAAAAGGCTACAGAGTATTAATAGGTATAAAAACCACCCTAGGCAATGTAGGGTAAGAGTCACACAAAAGCAGTGGTAGCAGTTACGAACAACACACTAGATACGCCCCCTACGCGCAGCTCTCTAGGGCGGCATGGGTGTGCCGAGACCCGTGACTGAAGGGCTCAGGTCGTCGTCGCCTACGTCTGTCAGGGATGGTCTGGTCCGCTGCAGGATCCTATGAAGGGTGAGTGGCCTGGAGTGGTGTGTCTGGGAGCTGAGACGAACCAATTTCGTCGGGTGTCGGCTCATGGAAGAAGTAGTTGGCCAGCCGCTCAGCTTCGCCTAGTGGACTATGTGGAGCATGGCCAGGAACCTCGGCTGCCTGAAGCCTCCGGGGTGAAGCCAGCGTCAAGTCCTGCAAGATGTCGCACGGATTAGAATTTAAATGTAACAATTTGCAAATGCATAGCTACGTGGAAGGCACTTACCCTAGTGAACCGCTGTCCCTGATGGCCCCGCAACATCCTGGTAGTACGGTGGCCTACGAAATGAGGACCCAACATGGGTCCCGTACTGTGTACCTACAGTACGAAACATGCATAACATTGTCCAAGCTAGTGTATACCTAATATTACAGCAGCGGCACATACCTGGCGGCGGGTAGCTGGGTGGAGTCTGTGCGTACACCGGACACCTGACGTGGTCGGGGCTGAGGGGGGGCAGGTGTACTGGAAAGCAGGTGCTGTGGTGGAAGGGCAACGTCGTCATTACGGCATGACAACGACCTCAACACTCATGTACACAACTCAGCTATGTTGCCGTACACCAGTCATGTGATCCTGTGGTGACATGGTGATGCAACGATGACTGTACGAGACAACATCAGCATGGATTTGCCGGACAACGTCGTGTTGTATCAAATAGAGTGCATTAGATGTCAATGAAATAGAAACTAAAAAGTGTTTAAATGTGTAAACTATAATTGAGGTACAAACTTGCAGCTAGAGCCGCCCCCCGGTCTCTCGCAACAGGGTACATGTTTGTGAGTTGCGGTGTGTGTCGTGGCAAATCCTGTAACGTAGGCAACACATGAACCCGTGTGCGTGGAAGGTACCAACGGATGTACTGACCCCAGGCTGCATCGTCGTGTGGCCTGCCCTCCATGACGACGTCATCCAAGGCCTGGGCCCACTGCGCCATGAATTCGGCAAGACGTGGTGCCCAAAGCTGACCAATGGTCTGGCCTTGCCTAGTGAACCCGAAACAACAAATAGTTATATTGATGGAATGATGATCGAAAATATTAGAAACAATCACACTTAAGTACAAATTGATGGACTGACCGGTGCACGTGCGGCGGCAGCAGGCTCTAAGGCACCACACGCTCCTGGTACAAGTCAAACTGACGGAGCACGGGGTGCACCGAGTGCTCCTCGACGTAGACATCGAACGCAATTGGCTTGCGGGTCCTCCAGTACTCAGAGTCGCGCTCACACAAAGGCGACAGTCCGTGCGGTGCGCGACTCGCCACCGCCTCCTGAGAGTACGGTGTCCAACACACATCATCGTCACGGAGGACGTCGAACTGTCCTACGAAGTCAGGGTATGACTTCTTAGTCTGGACGTGTGATGCCCCTGGCATCTCAAAAGCCTTAACACGCGATTAGATTAGCGATAATCAGGGATTTGGCTTAATCATGCTTAGAGAAGAGCAACAACTAGGCTAGTAAACCACTAAGTCAAAAATTTTCAAGTTGGATATGCCAAACTCCTCGTAGTTTGGTTGAGTAGTTGAACGCTTACACATTTTCGTGCAAGACATCCAATACGAAAGTTTTAGTTCAAGATGTTGCCGTCAAATGTGCTATTTTGACCGTTTTCAAAATCAGATGTTAAGGGGCTCAAAAGTTCGAACCCAGCCCAGTTAACCTACACTCAGAAAATTTTGCTAAATTTAGGGTCGACACTCTTTCCCAAATTTCATTCTGAAATTACTTTGGATTTGACCATACAACTTCAAAATATTCCTTTCTATGAAATGAAATTGAACTCATAACCTTTCAGATGCACTAGACCTTGATATGATTGGACTCCATTTGATACTCCAAAAGTTGAAAATAAGAAAGACTCTACAAAAGGGGAAAGTGCTGTTTTACTAAAATTCGGAGTATGTTTGAAATGGTATTTCAAAATATGTGGTGAATTAGACAGAACTTAATAGTACCAAACTTGTAGACAACTTCATGATTAATAACTTTGGTATTTTGTGTGTTGACATGCATAAAGGTTTGCAAGCTGTTTTAGCTCATTTTCTGTCTTCTAGTGAATTCTGTCCAAATAGACCTGAATGGAAAATTCAAATTTTGAGCCAACAAAATACATGATCATGCAATACTTTGTATATGAAAGTTGTATAAAATGAAATTGTGAACAACATTGGTATAGAAAAGTTTTCATGAAAATGCACCTAAAATAGACTTTTATAATTTCTAAACTGACGGGTTCAGTTGGTCAAACCTTGTGTCAGATATTTGAATTCAAAATTTCACTCAAATTAAAATGGAAAATCACCACAAAGTTTATAAGGAAGTTGTAGAGCACAAAGTTTAGAATATTTATTGTAATTTGAGTTCAACTTGATTCTGCACCTAAGTAGTTCAAATTGACGAATTTCAAACATGTCTCCAGCTGGTCAAACCTCCTTCTTTCCATTTTCGAGATTATTCCATTCTTCTGTGTCAATGACGAGCGGGCCCCACCTGTAAGGCCATTGGATTCCTGCTTCACGCGGTTGGGACACTGTCGCACCGGTGGGTCCCGCCTTCGTCCTGTCTCCCCGAATTCTGTCCAATGCACCGTAATCCTTTTTCCCCCCGCCCGGTCCCACCTGTCGGTGTCATCCAGTCTACAGACCACGTCCACCGCGCCCCTCTCCTTCTCCTTCCCCGCTCCACCTCGCCCACGCGGCGCCGACCTGCTGCCCGAGAGCACCATGGACGCCGGTAGAGGCCGCGCGGCGCCTGCCCTGTCCCGCCCGGCTTCAAGTGGAAGCTCCAGCTCCCGTATCTCGCCCCTGCACTCCGCGCGCTCCTCCAGTGGTCCTCCGTTCTCCCTGCCTCTGCCGTCATCCTCCGTGGACAGAGCGCTACCGAGGCGGCAACTGCCATGGCCGCCCGAGTTTGAGCTCAGTCGCGCCCAGCCTCCTCAGGCCCTCTCTCTCCAAGCCAGCACACCCACCGTGACCGCGTCGCTCCGCTCCATCGTTTCCCCAACTCCCGGCCATCTCCATTGCCCCTTCCACACCTCTTCACGAAGCGACGACGAACGGACGCCACCGCGCACAGCACCCCGGTTCACCGCCATCGCGCACCCTCTCGAGCGCCTTCCCCTCCTCGGGGACGCCTCTGCGGGGTTCGCCTAGCCCCAGCGCAGCCCGCGCGGTAGAGCTTGGCCACCGCCTCCGCCGGTGCCGCGAGATCGAGCCCCGGCCACCGAGCTCTGCGCGTCGTGCCGCCTCGGGTTCGCAACGCGTTCTCCGTGTGTCCCGTCCTCCCCGAACGTCCAGATCTTAGGGAAAAGGGTCCCCTTGGTCGGGAACACATCCTCCGGCCATTCTACGCCGTCTCCAGTGCCCCCAAGCCGCAGGCGCAGCCCCGCGATTTCCCCCTGCACGCGAGCTCCCTGGCCGGCCCAAGGTAGAAGAAAGAGGCGCCACTTTTGCGAAAACCCCCTGTGTTTTGCCTTATTTTGTTTCCATTCGAGTCACTATGTACTGAGTCGTGGAAATATTGCATGCAGGCCCCTGAAGTCCATGTTTAACTGTGTTAGGGTCCCTGGTCATTAGGATTTTCGATTTAATGCATTTTATTAAGATTGAGAACTTTGAAAATTCATAGTAAATCAAATAAAAATCAGAAAAATACAAACTAAGTTGCATTTTTATCCTTGTTAAGAGATCTATTTGCTGAGTATGATGGTTGAATAGGAAAAGACATTTTTGCCCCTGATATTGTGCATGTATGAAAAACCTTAATAAATAGGAAATGTGGGCTAAATGAGCTTCAAAAATTATGAAATTTGGGCAGAGGACCTTTTAGCATGTGTAGGCTCTGTATAAATTTTGGTAGCCCTAGCATTGACTGTTTAATTACTATTTTGCCCTTGTCTTGTATTTAAGCATATATTTAACTTAAGAAAAGGTTGATATGGTGAAAAATGCTCTAGGTGACTTCATGGGCTTGATATGAGCTCTAGGTTATGAACATGACTCACTGCTAGAGTAGGAGGTGGTGCATGTAAGGTTTTGGACTCTGATTTGAAAATGGTAGAAATAATGCATATTTACGTAAATAATAGAAAATGTGAGACTAGTATATCTAATAAATGCCACAATAGATCATGTTTGAAACATAAGAATATGTAAGTCTTAACCACTGATTCTGGAATGCAATATAGGTCTTCACTAGATGTTTGAGAAATGCACGCTAGGAATGCTAAGTTAGCTATGTGAAAAAAAATGGATGTTTAAGTAAGCTTCGGTCGCTTCACATGAAGCGATGCTACCTCGCCACACACCCCCACGTTGTTATATGTGATAAGCTAAGTTACCGTAGGCGATGACTTGTACGATTTCTTAATGCTAAACAAGTTTCACCACGAAAATGCATAACTTTAGTCCCTAAATCATGATTCCTTGCATCGCACTCGCATCATGAAGCAAGCATTTCAGTAATACATGCTCCAATTGCACCATGTCATGCATATAGATCCCACGAGCGAAGGACACCCGCCGGACCAACCGATCGTAGAGGAGCCCAAGGAGGAGCTGCACCAGGAGCAGGAAGACCAGCAGTAGAGGCCCGACTTCGCTCAGGAGGCAGCTACTAACACTAGTGACGAAGGTAGGCAGGACCATGAATTTCCCAGCTAATATAATAATTGATTGTTTGATTACGCATCCGCATTAGGAGTTGATTGAAAAACCTTGCATTAGATTCCCTGGCCGCCCTGGCTCTAGCACCTATATCTAGAGTTCGTAGGACGAGTTGCCTAGAATTGCTAGGTGCGAGTAGACACGAGTGAAAGGAGTCACTCATCGCGTAATTAATTTCAAAATTTCAGAAATCTTACTATTATGACAGTTATTATTATGCTCATAATTTAATTGGAGACCGGGCGGAGAATAATTTTATTTGGTGGTGTGCGTTGTTGTATCATTTGGCTCCGCCCGAGTTGTTTAAGGCTCGTCCGCTGTTCGTCTGTTGTTCGGCATAACATTGCTAGAGTGCTTAACCGGGAAACGGGACCGGTAAAGTCTTTCCTGGGCTCGTCCGAAGTACAGAGACACGTTCCTACTCGCTGGTACTCATGGCGGGGAGACCGAGATGTCGGCAGGCTCGTCATGGGGGCACAACCCGGGGGCTAGGCGGGAGTGAATCGAACTTGGGACGAGGCAGGTTAAGATTGGGGCTATATGTGGGAACGCGATGGCTAGTAAGCATATACCACTGGCATGATAGTTATTCCCAGGAATTAAAAATCGATTCGAATCGCTGATGCCCACCAGGTGTGGGAATGCCAATAACACTATCGGGCAACGTAGTAACTACTTAAATATATCATATTTATTACTCATGTTTTCAAAAACCACGTGCTTGTATTATTGTGTTGCTTACATTTCTGCAAGTTATTATTATGGAGTTATATGCAAAAGATGAATCTTGATACTCTGTGTTGATATACCTCTGTTTAAAATCAATGGCTAAGGATCCACGTGCTAGTAAGCAAGCTTTGCGTCAGCCGTAAGCCAATCTATTAAGTCCTACTGAGTAATTAGTACTCAGGGTTTGCCCCCACCTTTTGAGAACAGGTACCGGCGACATCTGGACAAGTGCTTGGAGGAGAGTAGTTCCGGTGGGCTCGGTGCTGCTCGCCTCTATCGTCGTTGCATGAAGACTACTAAAGTATTTTGTTTCCGCGGTGAGATGTTTCCGAATTCGCTTCCGCTATCTGATTCAAACTTGCCTATTGTATGGCATTATGTTGAAACCTGTATCTTTATTTCGAACTGGTTTGTAAAAATAAGTTTATATATGCTGTATTAAACGGCCTGAGATGATGTAACTGTTGTGGCTCCATCGTGGGCTAGATGTGTATGATGTCAGTTTCCTCTGGGAAAAGGTAATATCGGGAGCCAAATGACTCTCGACGGATGACCGGGTTTAGTTCGGTCTAATTGCACTGCAAGCCAGAGGTGGTAGGTGTGCTTAGCCCGGATTAAATCAGCGGTTCCTGCTACAGGACGTCAGCGTAAGAAGGCTGCAAAAGTATGTAAATGAGTATGTTACTTGTGAGAAGTAATGAAACACGCAAAAAAGTATGGAAAGATCAAGTTACATACTCGATGAAGGCACCACAAAGATCCCGTTGTTGGCCCGTCTACGTCATCTAGGGGGATGCCGTAGTACGGCTCTAGGGGGACAGCTGGCCACCCTATCATGGAACCTCTCATGAGCCCAAAGCTGCAGAAGCAGCGGGCATCCCCCGAAGATGGGCTCCACTGAGCCACTCTTGAAGCAAGTCGTGCAGAGACCACGGTACGTGGCCGCCTAGAACTGCGGACCCCCAGCTAAACTGTGGGATCGCCTCCAGTGGGGCGTCGGCCACGTGACGTGCGAACTTGCAGTAAGTGTTTGGGCACAAAGTTGCCCGCGGAGCTGCAGAAGAGGACGTACCCCATCAAACAAATCACGTAGGCCTCTAAGCGGCGCTGAACCTCGTACTGCGTCGCACCCGGTCGAATCTGGTCCTCCTCTAAACAATTACAGAAAATTGTAAACTACATGATATGAAAGTTCGTGCTACACTACGCCTATATGTGATACTCACCGTGAACTGGAGAATCCAGCACTTGGGTGGCCCACCCTTATGAGTCTCTGCGAACTCCCTTGTACTGGGGTGCGGTGTCTCTACGCTGGACAACAGCGATCCGAGCAAGCAAGTCGTCACGCCAGTCTGCGCCGACGTCTGTGGGCCCCATGGCATCACCATGCAACGGGAACCCCTGCAAGTAGGAGACGTCTTGCAACCTAGGGGCCATCTCGCCCACGGTAAGGTGGAAAGTGTGTGTCTCTGGTCCTCACCTATCCACCAGTGCTGCAAGAAGAGAGTAGTCGTAGTTGAAACGTGGCCCTTTTCCCTCAACCAACCGAGCAATAGGGAGTAGTCCTGCGGCACGAAGCCTAGAAACAAACGAATTAGTGCATACCATTTAACATCTAGTTAAGACACAGATAACGTCGAAGCATACCTCAGTAGCCAATGATGGTCCAATGCCATCGTCTCTATCGGGACACGCGCGTGAATCTGTCCAAGCGGCACCCCCAAAACTGCACTGTAGTAGGACCGGTGCTTCTTGTCCGTCGTGGTATCAAGAAGCAATGGAGTGACGTAACCGTCTACAGCAGCCATCGCTGCAAATGGTTTAAATCATTAATCCACAATATAATTGATGATACGGAAACACATTATTGAAACATAAAAGTGCATTCAATTAAATTTAATACAAGAGTTACACAACCAGAGTTCAATCGTTCACAATAGGTTCGCAACATCATACGATTACAACCCTTACAAGGTATGACTGAACTAAAAATAATGCACAACTTACATAACCATAGTTGATAATAATATTACAGACCATCGTACAGACTAAGTACCATTAGATAATACCACCATGATTGCTGTCGGCCATAACTAGATGGTCCTAGCTTCCGGTATGTTGGACACAGTTCCTTGAGGTGTATTAGTGCACTTTTTGTACGTGTGTCCTGAAGTCGTTGCATTTGGAGCAAATGACAACTCTTGGCCTAGCTTCGGCCTCGTCCATGTTGTTGCGAATGCGACGAGTTTTGCACCGCCCTATCTTCTATTTCATGTCAGGGTAATGATTGGGTATGAAATCAGGGGCATCCTCTGGAGTACTGGTGAAAGTCCCCGCAATGGCGTAGCCATATATCTCATGCCTACAGGTGTGATAGAGTGCTTCCTTCATGTAATAGGGCGACACGAACATACGTACATGCAGACCTCCAGCTTCCTGACATGCAGCTATGACATGTGTACATGGCCTGTGGTATAATCTCGGCTTGTGACAGCTACACACACAATGGTTAGTTGTACAGCACACATTCTTGCATGTGCCTCTCATGATTGCCTCCTTGTCGGCCTCTGTCACGACAAAGGACCTCGAATCGATGATAAGCCACACCCATGTTCATTACACGATGTCATGCGGCTTTCTTCTTTGCTTTCTCCATATACTCAAAGAATTTCTGCCCATATATATGGCGGTTGTTGACAAACACCTTCTCTGCTGCATCATGACGTTCCTGAAAGTATTGGGTTGTGCGGTACCACGATCCCAACAAGTGGCATGCTTCTACTGCCACGTAGAACCCAGTTGTACACCTCCGTGAGGTTAGTAGTCATAATACCATAACGAGCACCTCCTTCATCAAGCAACAAAGACCACTTCTCCTTTGGCTCATGCTCAATCCACTCTGAAAATGACTTTATCGAATGACAGGCCTCCGGCGCACATTAGGACCATCAATGTGGCGGAACCGCCGATTTAATCCGGGCTAAGTACACCTGCCACCTCCTGGCTTGCAGTGTATTTAGACCGAATCAAATCCGGTTGTCCGTCGAGCTACCCAAAAGGGCACTCGATGTAACCATCACCCAGGGATGCCGACATCACACACGTTAAGCCCTCGAAAGAGCCACAACAATTACAACAACCCATCATTTCATACAAACATAGATTGATTTGTTTAAAAACATTTACTCAAAATGAGATACAATCATACTGAAATAGATTTCCAAAATAACCTCGCAGCGGAAATCGTAACGTAATACCGATATACTCTTGCAGCGGAAATAAAACATCGAGCCATGACATTGAGCCCACCATTGTCATTCTCGATCATGAAGTTCCTGAAATAAAAATATCAACAACGTAGGGGTGAGTACGTGAGGTACTCGTAGGACTTACCCGTGGGCGGTTTCAACCCGACACATTTGAGAGTATGCAAGACTTTTTGTGGACTGGACTCTAACCCGCACAAGCTTACTAGAAGTGAGTCCTTACTTTCAAGTATCATTTATTTTTAAAGTATAAGCCTCATTTGATCCATTATAGTTATTATCATCATCCAAAGCTCATATATATCATCATCCCAACACATATGTCATCATAAAGGAGCTTGCGGAAATGTAAACATACAAGTACAAACATGTAATATAAAAAGCATGATTAAATGAACAAGATATTAAAGTTATTACTACGTTGCCCGTATGCGATATTGGCATTCTCACACCTGGTGAGCATCAGCGATTCGAATCGATTTTTAATTCCCGGGAATAACTATCATGCCAGGGGTATATGCTTACTAGCCATCGCGTTTCCACATATAGGTCCCATCTCCACTCGTCCCATCCCAAGTTCGATTCAATCCCGCCATTCCCTCGGGTTTTGCCCCCTCAGGAGCGATACCACGGCCGCACCGGGTCAGCCCTCCCTCAGGAGCGATACCACGGCCGCACCGGGTCAGCCCTCCCTCGAGTACAAGCTCCCCCAGGCCTAACTCCCTCCAACAAGAATGGTAGGAACCTGTCTCTGTTCTTCGGATGGCACGAGTAAGACTTTCACCGGTCCATTATCCCGGATAAGCACTCTAGCAATATTATGCCGATCAGCAGGCGAACAGCGAATCGGGCCTTAAACGACTCGGGCGGAGTCCACCAAACCATCCTCATCATTTTTCATCGTAATATGCCCATATCTCCGCCTGGTCTCATCTTTTCATCACATCATATCATATATCTCTCGTATTAAATTTTTGTAAAACATTTTGAGTCCTATCATCTCGCGAGTGAATATCTCCACTCGACTTCTACCGTCTAAGCATGGCTAAGCATAGACTTCGACCTATCCATTCTAACTAGGATATCAGGTATTTATGCAGGTGGGGTTTCAAACAGCTCCTGAACGTAAATGCACAATCAAATAAGGGATGGTGAGATTCCCTAGGTAGGTGTATATGCCTAAGAGGCCTACCTTTGTTGTTGATAACTTGAACAAACTAAACTAAAGTTAGTTTGCCGGGTTGTGAGGCTTTGCCCCAGGCAACCCCTTGATCACTTGGACAGCTCCTCCTTCCAAATACCACTTCAGGGGCCTCCAGGTGGTATTTGGGTCTTAGTTGGTCTTCTGGACCACCGTGGCTTGAAGTAGCTTAACGCACTTGCTTCCCGATTACGTATCTGCAGTGAGCGTCGCTATATGAATGATATGCATGATGCAGCGAATGAGATGCCTGAATGTCAAGCACACGTATGAACAACCATTTTTCACATAGCTAACTTAGAATTCCTAGCGTGCATTTTTCAACAGTAGTGAAGACCTATATTACATTCCAGAAACAGTGGCTAAGACTTACACATTCTTATGTTTCAAATATGGTTCATTGTGGCATTTATTGGATATACTAGTCTCACATTTTCTATTATTTACGTAACTATGCACTATTTCTACCATTTTCAAATCAGAGCCAAAACCTTACATGCACCACCTCCTACTCTAGCAGTGAGTCATGTTCATTACCTAGAGCTCATATCAAGCCCCTAAAGTCACTTGGAGCATTTTTTTCACCATAGCAAACTTTTCTTAAATTAAATATATGCTTAAATATAAGACAAGGGCAAAATAGTAATTAAACAGTCAATGCTAGGGCTACCAAAATTTATACAGAGCCTACACATGTTAATAAGGCCTCTGCCCAAATTTCATAATTTTTGAAGCTCATTTTACCCACATTTCCTATTTATTAAGGTTTTTCATGCATGTACATTAACAGGGGCAAAAAGGTCTTTTCATACCCAACCATCATATCCATTCTGTAGATCTACTTAATAGGAGTACACTGCAACAAAGTTTGTATTTTTCTGATTTTTATTTGATTTATTACGAATTTCCAAAGTTTCAGCCGAATTACCAAAGTTAAATCGAAAAAAAAACTAGGTCCAGGACTAATCCGTGAATAGCCCTAGCTTTCAACGGCTAGAACGCAAGATCCGCAAGACTCAATGCACAGTAATCAAACAGGGCGCATTAAAATGAAATATGACAGGGGGATTTTTGTAAAACAACCATCTTCTTCAGCCTTCTTCTTCCTCGTTCGACCGACGCGCAGGGAGGGGGAGACGGCGGTTGCGCCGCATCGTGGGGGCCGGGATGGGCGTCGCGGCAGTCTGGGAACGCGTTCCCGGTGGAGAGGATTCGTTCCCCCCAGGTCTTGATCGGTGGGGAGGCACGCAGAAGCGGGGAACGGCGGGTGAACTGGCGATGAACCGGGTGTAGAGCTTGGGGGCGGCGGTGACTCGATCCGACGTCACCGGTGGCGGGAAGAGCCGTGAAAGGGCACTCGAGCTGCGCCGGAAGGTGACGCATAGGGAGAACGGGTTCTGGAGGCAGGGGGAACGCCGGAAGGTGGTTCTTCACGGTGGCCGTCGGTAGCCATGGGGGTGGCGAGCAGCGCTGCGTGTGGGGTGGCGCTCAGAGCGGCAACGGGTCTTGGCCCCTTGGGAAACTGAAGGGAAGGGAGCGGCGCGGCGGGTGCTCGAGCTATCGCGACCGGGGAAGGCTCGGGGCGGCAGTTCCGTGAGCTCGCCGCCGGAGCTCGACTGGCAGCCATGGCGGGCGACGAGCTCGCAGCTCGGGGCGGCGGAGAGGAGTGGCATGGAGATGAGCAGGGAATGAGAGGGAGGTGGCTTCGACCTCAAGGAAGCCGGGGCGAGGGGCAGGGCAGGCCGGGCGGGGCAAGCGGCGCGTGGCCGGCGGTGGCAGGCGGCCATGGCCGCGTGTGCGAGCCGGAGCGAGGAAAGAGAAAGGGATGCAGCGCGTGGAGTAGGTCCGTGGACCGTGGGACGCTGACAGGTGGGACCGGGCGGGGAAAAATATTACGGTGCATTGGACCGAGTCTGCGGAGGCGTGGGATGGTGGGGCCCACCGGTGCGACGTGTCCCAACCGCGTGAGCAGGAATCCGATGACCTTACAGGTGGGGCCCACTCGTCAGCGACTCATGGAGAAAACAAAATTCGAAAAATAGGAAAACCCCTGTTGACTGCAGGAAGACCTGTTTGAAACTTGAGTTTTTGGGTATTCTAGAATCCGAATTTGAAAAGGACCCAATTGAATGAAACGTTGTACCTTTTAGGATCTACAACTTTGTCAAAAGGAGTAATATCATATTCCCAGTTTAAATATTATTAAATTTGAATTTAACCAGCTGACTCCAGTTTGACCAAGGTTTAATGCAAACTTAGAAATTCCTAAAGTCTATTTTATGCTCATTTTCAGAGAAAGAGTATTATACAAATGTTGTGTAGTTTTTAATTATCTACAACTTTCATATATGATGTTTTACATGATCATGCCTTTTGGTTGCTCAAAATTTGAATTTTTCATTCAGGTCTATTTGGACAGAATTCACTAGAAGATAGAAAATGAGCTAAAACACCTTGCAAACCTTTATGCATGTCAACACACATAATACCAAAGTTTTTCATCATGAAATTTTATACAAGTTTGTTATAGAGAGTTTGGTCCAAAACACATTATATTTTGAACTATAGTCACAAGTGCACTCAGGGGTTTTGCATATTCCACTAGAAAATTTTTGACTTCGTGATTTACTAGCCTAGTTGTTGCTCTTCTCTAAACATTATTAAGCCAAATCCTTGACTACCGCAAATCTAATCGCGTGTTAAGACTTTCGAGATGCCGGGGGCATCACAATCAAGGCCCACATTTTCCATAGCAATTTGCTCTTCATGTTCTGAATTTTCACCCCTCTGACATAGTTCTGCGGTCTGCTTCTTCGTGTGTTCATCAAGATTTTTCCATAATACATTGAATTTCCTTTCTTGATTCTGGCTACACAATCTCTTAAAAATTTTGTCAGTTTTTTGTTCTTGAACTGCTTCTGAAAGTTTGCTCCCACGTGTCTCATGCACCACCGACTTTTAGATCGACCCACTTTGGTGTTCTTCGACGCTCTGCAGATCCTTCCTGTAAATCTTGTACTGCTTGCGTAATGCCTCCATGGTGGTCATGAATGGCACAAACATCCGGCCGATCCTGAACAATACATGTTTTGATCTTCTCTAAAAACCAATACCAGCTGTCCCCATTCTCACTTTCAATAAACAAAAAGCAATTGGGAGCACCTGATTGTTTCCATCTGCCGCAATGGCAGTCAGCATTGTGCCCTTGTACCTCCCTGTTAGAAAGGTCCCGTCGATGCATATCATTGGGCGGCAATACTTGAATGCCTCGATACACGCCCCCAAAGCAAAGAAAGCACGCTGAAGAACACGTTTTGTTTGGTCTTGAGACAAAGTATAGTGCTTAATCTCAAATTAACTGCCCGGGTTCCGCTGACACAATTTGTTCAACATATGTGGGAGGTTGTGGTACGATGCTTCGTAGGTTCTCCATCGCATTTCCAACGCCTTCTGTTTTGCCCTAAAAGCTTTGCTGTAGCTTATTTAATATTGGAAGTCGTACTCTATACTATTGATTATTGCCTTCGGCTCATATGCACGATTATTTACTATCTTCGAGTACATATGTTGAGTCACAAAATCGGCTGTCAAGTTACGGTGCTGACTCCCAAGCTCTTCAAGGATGCATGTATGGTGTTCGATTCTTGAAACTGTCCAGAAAGTATTATACTTTCCCAAGTATGCATGCGCCCTAAAATGGCAATCATCTCGTATACACTTCACATCACACACTTGTAGACTAATCTTCTGAACCCTATACTCCTTCTTCAGACACTTAGCCGACCATCTTTGCACGGTCTCTTTCAGTTCAATCTTTCTATGGTATATAGCTCCCACAGATAATTGATTTTCACTATATTCCCATGGTACCGTTTCACCCTCGTTCACTACAAGTTACGAGTGATCATAGTTAGCCCATTGATTTGGAACCCGGTTTAATGTATCATCTTCATTATCTAAATCTTCATCCACAGCGACATCAGCCTCGGTATCCTCCCGCTGCATCTGTTCAACCAAACCTAGAATTTTTTCACCCTCGTCTATCTCACCCCTTACCTCCCGCACAATTTCACTACCTTCACCTTGCTCATCAGTATCTACGCCCATCTCATTATGGTTATTCATATTGTTTTCCACCACTTCTTCAACTACTCTGTTCTCATCAGAGCTCCTATGGTTTCTTGTTTCAGCATTCACCTTCTGGTATGTTTGCACGAACAGAATCAGAGGTAAACCACATTGTGTGCTTACCTCAACAAATCTCTTCCGTAAGGTGTTACTTTCTATTGGAATTAATTCCCAATATACAATGGAATCTCTTCTGGTAGTCACTGCTGAGATGCTTAATTGAAATTGATCAGGATCCAACTGAAAACATTTCATGAACCAATTATACACTGAATGGAATGACCTCTCACTTGGTCTATCAATTCCTTTTGTTACTGATGGAAACCCATTCACATCTACCCCAAACTGACCATAATGTATCTCCACTTGACCAAAGTATATCTGAAAATATGTTTTCTTTGATATGCGTGACCAAATGCGTCAATAAAAACAATATTTAGCACATATATGACTACCTTCTGAAACTACGATTGTTTTATATATTCTAAATTATAAACTATATTTAAACCTCCATCTATCAATCGGTGTATAATCGAAAATTTGTACTACTTATAATACATACAATTAAACTAATATTACAAAATCTAATATTAATACTATGTGAATAACTACTAATGTTACCTAAACTAGTCCTATTCCTACATAAAATACTACATATCTAAACTAAAATCCTACATAAAATACTAACTAAACGTAAACTAACATTATCTAAACAAACATTACCTAAACTACTACAATTATCTAAACAATTATCATCACCTAAACTACTAACAAATCAAGTTTTGAGAAAAAATTATACCTGACAGCTTCCTCCTTCTCTCCCTCTCTTTCCTTCCTCCCTCCCGTGCCGCGTCCCCTGCCTCCTCCTCCGCGTGCCCCGAGCCACCTCCGCGCCCCGCACCCCACGCCCCCCTGCCTCCTCCTCCGCTCCTCCCTCCCTCTCCGCGCGCCCAGCCTCTCTCTGCACCGGCGGCGGCGGCGCCTGCTCACGTGAGGAAGAAGAGAAGAGAGAGAGGAAAGGAAAGAGAAGGAGGCGGGGGCGGCGGTATTTAAATACCGCCGGCGGGAGAGGTGTTTTTTGCTGGCGGGGCCCGCGCCCGGGGAGCTGCGGCCGCACTGCCATCGTAACGCCCAATGGTAAGGTGATTTTTAAATAACGCCGTACGAAATGGCATTTTTTAAAAACCGCAATTTCCTACGGCGGTACAAGTATAGATCTGCAATTTTTTTCGAAAAACTAATTATTTTTGCAAAAACGAATTAAAATAAATATAAAAATAAAAAAATCCCGCAGCCAGCAGCGCCTTCTCCATCCCCTAAAAAAATAGCTACTTCGCCCAACCTTGGTTTTGGATTGTTGGGGCTTAAATAATGGCGTGGACTATGCACAATTGCACATGCTCAGTGACTGCGAGCGACGGGGAATGGCCGTGACGTGGACAGTCTAACAAAGTAACAAGTGATGACACTGAGGATTAAGGAACAAGATCATGTGGCGTATCCGCTAGTCGTCTGGTGGAGGTTGGGTGTCACTGGACTCAGCCAGTCCACACGCGGTCCGTCCGTCAAGGAGGTTGAAATGTTGAATGAAACGAGAGTGGTCGACCTCGTGAGAACTGGGAAGAGTTGCCGAGTCGGACCAATGCCTGCCAACCTGGCTTTATTGTGATCGAGACTCGAGGAAGGCACATGGTGACGTGGGAGTAGACGACACACGACAAGAGACATTCCGATCTCGATTTTATAATAGCTAGGCTATGTTCAATATAATGTATTATATTTGAAAATCTAAAGGGTGCGATATCAGATAAGATGTTTAGTACTACCCTGACCATCCTAATTTATCTATTTTATAGTTCGTTTAATTTATTTTAATGAGAGAAATTGCGAGAAATCTAAAATTCCAATATTTTTTCTTATTTTTATTTTTCGAAAGAGATAGGAATAGGTTCGGTGAAACAGAAACAATTTCAATTTTATAGAAAAATTGAACTATAAATTTTAAATAAAATTGTGGAACATACATATGAATATGCCTGGTAATACCTCTTCTCCCACTTCCAATTATTATGTCAATGGGATTTGGACTTTTTCTTATTTTGACAGCAATAAAAAAATATTCATCGCATATATGGCTTAAAATACTTTAACTAAGAATTGATTTTTCTATATTTTGGTAAATATTATGATAAGATATCAAAAAACTCAAACAATATATAAATTAGAATGGAAGGGGTATTAGAAACCAGATGATATCCACAAAACTTAGTGTAGTATTAATGTAATGTTATGTATATAAAGTGGAACCCAAGACGTTAAGACTTTATGGCAATACCAAACATTTGTTCTAAAATAAATCAACACGGATAGCTTATCCATCCTTTGCCACACCTCCCCTGGCTATCCTCGAACGCTACCCTCAATATGTCAAATCCTCGTCCACACTCATCAATCATATTGTCGCTCTGTTCTAGTGTTAATTGTTATTGACAAAACAAGACCTCTCAAACCTATTGGTATTGAATTTGGATTGACCAACCATGGGTTCAATTATCTATCTTGAAGACTAAGGACGTACCATTTAGCTCTAAGCGTCTTAAAGTCAAAAGAAGGGCACTTCTAGTTTCATTTCCTAGTTTTTAATGGCTATATCACTGGGCCATCCTACGTATATACACATGACCATCGAATGCATAAAACAAAGAGCTAAGTCATGTCATATCTAAGTGCTCAAAGCCTCAAATACTTGTGAGTTGTGAGCAGCAAAACATCCAGCGAGTGCACCAAATGGAATTATAAAAGTGAAAGAAAAAGGATACACTTGGGATGTCTAATGCATCCAGCATAGGTGGGGTTAGTTGAGGCCCAACAAATTAAGGTTGCCCGAATCCTAATAGTTCTTTAATCCCACCCGCTGGAGGAGAGGCCCAATCATCCCGAAAGGCTAGTCCAACAGAGGAAGGGTGGCTCTCCCCTGTAAGATAGCTTTCTTCTCCCAAGTTAAGCGAGGTGTGTCTTGTGTTTTTGTTTTGTCCCCCATGATTTCCTTTTCTTCTATTTTTCTCTTTCCTTATAGGTCATTTTTGTTGCATTTCCTTCCCTTTCATTCATTTTTTTGTTTTGTTTTCTCCCATGTTTTCTTTTCCCTTTTATTTCTTCATTCCATTTTTGCCAAGGTTCTATGGAGCTATAATAAATTGCTCAAGTAGTGTAATTTTTATTCTACTGTTATACTTTTTTGTTTCACGGGCCAATTGACACCACTGATCATTATATTAAGCCAAGCTGTATGTATGTTCTAGGTGTAGAAAACTTTTGTTGTTATTGTATATTAAGCTGATCTATTGAATAAAATTTTCTTGCTCCACCAATAACCACTAGATTTGTAAGATTTGTTTAAGGTGTAGAAACTTGTATTCTCAATTTTTTGTTCCATCTGAATTACATAATTTGCTCAAACAATATATTTTTTGTTCACCGGTGTATCTTTTCAAGACATATGTTATTTGGTGAACCCGGAATATTTGTTCTCTTTCAGCTTAGTTTTGTTTCTATTAACCTTAAATATTAATCTTGTGGGGCTAGAACATTGTTCTGAAATCGCATGAAGTATAAAACTTTCTCACTTCAATTCCTCCCGGATTCAATTATTCCATGAAGATCGGAACAAATTGCTAATCCTCCACACGGCAGAGATGAAACAAATTGCGCGGCCCAATAACACAGGCCGTCGTGTGAGAACGAAAAAACGCGCCCTGGCCAAGGTTTGTGAAGAGAAATTTTTGCACGTGCGCCAAGTGCCACTGCACGGTGTCAGTCAGGTTAATCCTAATAACCCTACCTGCCCGTGGTGTGGCAAGCCGATCTTCCGATCTGGTGAGTGGTCAGTTGGTCACTGCACTATGAGTAAGGTTAATCACCCCTTTGAGTCTCTTTTCCAGCAGCAGTAGTTCCATTTGCCTTCTGGGTTCTTCCACTAATCGTCTATTTGTCGAACAAGAACAGGCCCACCTGCTGCAAGCAAAGCCCTGCAACATTTGACAAGTTACATCCACGTAGTATGCCAAGAGATTAGAAAACACAACCCTCTTAATCTTCTTGATGCGCAAGAATGAAGCTTATCTTTTGACAGCAAGAAAACAAACGTGTCTCGTATGTATATAGAATGACAAAGTGGATAAATTCATTTTCATTCCGCTACTTACTAATTTGCAGTTTTTCCATAAGCTCACGCTTCCAAAGAAAATCAGTAGCCTGCTAGTATTAATACGGGTAGCAGTAGATCACTGACTAAGCCAGCAGGCACACTACGCATCAACACTCAGGCTGACAGGCTCACAGCTGATAGCATGGCCGCGGTATCGGAGGAGGGAGGTGAAGCTGTACGGCGCCTGGGACAGCGCCCACGCCGCCATGGCCCGGAACGCGCTGGCGCTCAAGGGCGTGCGGTACGAGTACGTGGAGGAGGACCTGGACAACAAGAGCGAGACGCTTCGGCACCTGAACCCAGTCCACGGCGGGAAGGTGCCCGTGCTCGTCGTCGACGGCCGGCCGCTCGTCATCATCGAGTACGTCGGCCCTGCCAGGTTGTGGGCGCGGTTCATCCGCGACGAGGTGTCGCCGCTGTCGCGCCGCTCGCGGTGGTGGTCGCGGACGAGGAGGCGCGGCGGAGCGGGCGGGGCTGGCGAGGGAGGTGAGGGCGCAGGTGGCCGTGATGGAGGCCGGGATACAGGAGGACCTCCCCGGCCGCGGCGAGGGCCCGTTCGTGCACGGACGGAGCCCCCGGGCTGCTCGACGTCGTACTGAGGTCGCGCGCCGCGGGGACCCGCGTGCTCTCCGCCGTCTCCCGGGAGGAGATCGTGGAGCCCGGGGCGACGCAGCGAGTGCACGCCAGCGTGGCCGCGTTCGACGAGCTCACCGCCAGGTTCGGGACCTCTGTGCCGCATGACCGCCTCCTCGACCGGCTCCTTGAGAGCAAGGCCAAGTCTCGCGCCGCGGCAGCGCGGCGCGTGCACACTTGATTTCTTGTCCATAGGCTGGAGACAATTCTACATTTGACCCATTTGATAGATATTTTCTAAGGCTGAAATCACACCGTTCTTATCCAGGCATCTTATTTACTATTTTGTAAACGACCGCTCTTTCCTTGCTGGTGGTTCTGAATCACAAGCAAGCCTAATAAGAGTTCCAGTGCCTCCACCTAGGTGGACGGCGCACCCATCCACCCACCCCTACCTCTTATTCCTCCTCTTGTTATTGGGGCGAATCCCATCATGGCCCACTCCCTCTCGCCTTCTTCTTCCTCCACTAACCGCCGTCGCTGCCGTGCTTCGTCCCCCGCGCGCCGGCGCCACCACGCCCCTGCCACCCAGAGGCCACTGGCGTATCGGCACCCTCGCCGCGGCCTCCCCGCCAGCCGGCCGCCGCCCCTCTTCCGCGCCGACCCTCCCCGCCGACCGCCCTCGCCGTCTTCCCGTGGAGCTCCCCCGCCCGACCTTGGCCCAACCGTTGTCCTGCCCTGCCCGCCCGACGGTGCCCTCGCCGCCGGCCTCGGCCGCCCGCCACCACACCGGGCCGGCCTACCTCCCCGGCCCTCCCTCTAAGGCCGGAGAGGAGATGGAGACCTCACCGGCGACGGCGAACCCGACCCCAAACCCCAACCCCGAACCCGAAGGCCATGGCGGCGGCGGCGCGTGGACAAGGACGCGGCGGCAGAGGAGGAAGGCGGCGGCGGCGGGCGACACGACGGAGTAGGATGGTGAGGAGGGGAGAAGAAGAATGGGCCAATTTGGGCTAAAATAAGGTAAGAAAATGTGAAGAGGAGGGGAGTGGGTGGACGGCGGCTCTGGTCCACCTAGGTGGACCGAAAGAGTTTCGGTTGGAGACCGCTCCTCATCGGATTCTGTGTGTGTGTCTTGTTGATCTTGCTTACGGTTGACTAGTTGCTCTATATATAACGGATGGGTACTACATCAATCGGTTCACAAATGTATAACTTCGAAGATCTGTTTTATTTAAATAATGTGTTTAAATATGTAAAAGTACAACTCATACTCAAACTATCATTTGCGACAAAACAAATGACAACAAAATAAATGCTAATTTATGAAATTCTTTAAATAAAACGAAGGATTAAAGTTTAAAAAAAAAATCCACCGTGTCATAACGGTGTGGGTATGCATATACGTGTTCCTTGGTCCATGCAAAGCGGTTGTCTGCTTACATATAGAATTTGCCTCGTCAAAATCTTCTTCGTAATATGCAATGTGGATCTCTGTAATGTTTTAGAAACATGGAATCTTAGGGGCTCAGGCAGGTGAAATGCGTATGGTGGAAGTGTTGTTCAGTACTTCAGTTGATATACATTTCCAGGGAGAGGGAGTACCCATCTTTGCAGAAGCCCCGAAAGGAAAAAAAAAAAAGATTCAAGGAAGAAAGAGAAGAATGGGCGGCCCAAAAACAAAAAAACAGAGCCCAACAGCTACCGCGTACACGAATTGTGGGCTTGTAGCGACACGGGCTTTTTCCTGGTACCTGAGCTGCCAAGTGCGTCTGGCAGATTAACACGGGCCGCGCGATGGTCAATGACAAAACAACAAATTGGGGCCCCAATGTGGTGCATAGCGTATACCTTAGGGGAGCTGATCTGGCTGTGTCCCGGTTTCGGTGTTGGCACAAAATCCAAATATGTTGCAGATTTTTCAGTGGAGCAAAAACACTGAAGTGCATGCGTGTAGAATTGATAGCAGAAAATGCTTGTCGATGTCAGGCCTCGCGGGGCTACATGCAATGCAATTCCAGAATGAGACGGCAGTCCATTCCGATGTGAAAGGAGTGGGCTACGGAGCTTTTGAGGTGATTTGGTGAATTAATTACTTGGCTCAGCTTGCAGTGATGTGTGACTGGCCGGTCTGGTCGTGTAATAAAGAGGATCGAATCATGCACGCAAATCTTTCGAGGCAAAGATGTGTGACTGGTCTGGTCGTGCACTCAACCAAAACGAGTAAACTATATTATCTATGGCTCGAATCTAAATGTTCATTGTTTCCTCTTAATTAGGAGTATTAAAAACCTACCTGTTGCTCTTCTTGATCGGTCTTATTTTACTTCTCGATTCATGATCTAGGTGGGCATATATATTGTGTTGCTGCTGGAGGCTTCTTCGGAGTTTAAAGGACGCAAGCCACATGCAGACATCACACACACCACACACGTGTCTGCGGTTAACTACACATATATCCGAATATTTTTTCCCAGGGACCCACCAAAGTGCACGTAGTTTTATTTAGTAGTAGTGCGGTTTGACTACAGACTACAATCCTTAACGTTTTATTTCTAGTACAATGCATGCTTTGGAAAACCATCGCATGATTTCCAAGAAGCAAAACTTCATTCGGTAGCCTCTATGTTGCAATTTAAAAAGATAAAAAAAAGGTGAACGGGTAACTCTCAAACGCCTAATCTAAATTTGCATAGAACATACATATATACAGTACTAGAGGAGATTTTATTTTTACTATCAACTTATTAGAGGCAAGGCAAATAATCAATATACCTCTGAACTGTTCAAAATCTCATACTTTTATTTCCAGAAAACACAAATCATTCCAGGGCCCTGCTCCCACAAAAGCTGATGACGACGATCCAGGAATATTTCGCTCAAAATGATCCTTTTCCCCCAGCAGAGCCGTGAGCTAGACAAAATGGCAAAGCAGAGGTCCAAACTCCCCCACGCCGTTTTCACCAATCACACACAAAAGCTCGACGCACTAACCCCAACAGCTAGCAGAGCAGCCTCCGATCCCCAAATCGTGCAGAATCGATCACACGGGGCCTGCAGCCAACACCTTGCACGAGCTCAACTCGATCGATCGCGGCCACATTTTCCATCCATCCATCTAGATTCATGAAGTGGTGACAGAAAACGACCCGGCAGGCCCCAGCAGCTTGCTTTTCTACTACTACTGCCACTTACCAGCAAGCTAGAGCCCCGTACACCGACCCGTCATGGAAGTTTTTCTGAAGATTCCAGACACCACCTTCTAATAAGTTCCTGTCAGCAGAACCACACCCACTACCGTCGTAACGTACACCTCACAAAGGCCATCTTTTGAGAAAGCAATGCACGCATCATATAGAATCATCCATGCATTTTAATATGACCCGAGACCTAAAAAAGCTTAGATTTTCCTTGCCCTGCCCTTTGAAAAGCATTTTAAAAAATGACCTAACAGGCTTTGTGATCCCTGCGTCAATCAATCATTGCAGACGACTACAGTACTGTCCACACTGAGCGGTTCATCAGAGAAAAGCTTATTACTACGTAACTATGATCAAAGCGGCATTACTACCTATAGCTTAATAATCATTATTATTAGGCGACCGGAACCGTCCTTGTCTCACTGACACTCTGACAGGCGAGTCCAATCTATCGACAACTCCCTTCGGATCCGATCGGATCAACCAGACTGACTGATCATTGACAGTTTCATGAATTATATCGTTCGATAAGATGGGCATCGTCAATCCTAAAGTGGAGTGTGTGCAATTGTGTACGGGGCTATGCATGGGCCAGTGATCTAGCCGGGGCCGGGCACCTTCGTTCTGGCGGCCTTCGATTCCCCGTGCAGACGCAGACGCGGACACACGCACACACCTGAATCATGGAGCTCGGTCAGGACCCCCCAAATCCCAACGCTCCTGCCACCCCCAGCTGATCGCTACACGCATTAGCATGCGGTGGCTCGTCAGTGCGCTGCTGGGACGTACACATGTCACTCAGCAGTGACTTGCCGGCGGCCGGACCGACCCGATACGGTGCTCCATCATCGATGCGTCGCCGTCGCCGTCGATCGTAGCTAGCAAGCCTGTGCGCGCGCGTGTGTGCTTGCCAGGGCCGTCGACGAGGGAGTGCGAGGTGAGCGATGGAACAGGGCCCCAAATCGGTGGGGCCCCCAAAATTGTTAAGGTTCATGGCTATTAGACCATTAATTAATCACTTCCGTGGCTGCATCATGATCCAAATTGGTGAGCGAACGTCAGCGCCACTGGTCTGCTTGTGACAAACTACACCCGGTAGTAAGTAATGCATTGATGTAATTCATCAATTATTTGATTAGCTCTGTAATTGTTTATGTAGCTCATCTAGTTATAATCGATAATGTCTATTATCAATACTATTTTAATTAGTTTAAACTATTTTTTATTTTAAGTATATATTTGATTCAAAGTATACCTCATTAGTGAGGTGTTTGGTTTAAGAACCTACCTATAAGAAACGGAATGATGATAGATCAATTCATTCCACAAAATTTGGTGAGATGAATTCATTCCCATATTTATATTAATTGTTAACTTGTGAGGAATGAAGTGATGATTAATCAACTCATTCCATTGTACAAACCAAACAAAAAATGAAGAATGAAAAGATAATGGGCCACCACATTTCTCAAACCAAACACTCTCTGGTTGTCTTAGATACATACATTTATTAATTTTTAGAACTTATATGTATTTCGCTCACGGGCCTCGTATTTCTGGAGACGGCCCTGGTGCTTGCTTGCTTTAGCGGACGACGACGACGGAGAGGACAACGATACGGCGGTGTGTGGCCTTCATCGGCTGCTTGCTAATTGCTGCGGGCGTGCGCCCTGGTGGCCTGTGCCTTTCGCTGCGGACTAGCGCGCGGCCGGCGCTCGTGGTGGCGCCGGCCGGCCGGGAAATGCGTACGCACGTATCTTTCAAGCACGCGAGCAATGTGTGCTTGCTTTGCTTTGCTACTGAGGGTGCTGAGTTAGCATAATTGAGGTTATACCGGACATGCATTATGGAGCTCTATCTATATGCACGTTTGTGGGCGAATATTTCGGCGTGGAGGGCACCGGCCTTGTAGTGGTAGTAGGCTGCAGGCTGGTACCTTCTTCCAAAACTAGTTAAGCAGTTGGAAAGGAGCTGGAGCGGTGCCTAACCGGTCTCATGAGCCTTTTAGAATGCATCATCAATGCATGCTGAGAGCCTGAGACGATGAAAGGAGATCGGCTTTGCAGGCACAATCCAGTGGTACTGTGTAGTCCAAATATATCACCCATGATAGATGTTTCTATGACCTGGACTGAACATGGCCACAGCCCACATGGTTTCACATCTTCCACACAGTGCAATTCGAAATATATAACCAGTTCATCGACCTGTACCCTCCCTCGCATGGGTTGGAGTCCTAGAAAGACATGTGTAAGTTGATAGTTGGTAGTTTAGAACCACCACTACGTAGATGCATGTGCTGCATGCACGCTTTGAACCATTAATGGGTCTATGCGCGGGTGAAGAGCGGAAGGTGTAGAGGGAAATGGAAAAGCTGACCCGCCAGGCAATCAAAGAAGGAGGGAATGGAAAAAGAAAGAATTAATTAAAAGAAAAGAGACTCGATTGATATCCTTCCTTTCTTATTAATTCAAGACAACGAAAGTATCCGGTGAGTATGTCTATAAGACAAGCGAGAAAATAAAAGATTAAAGGGTGAACACATTTTTTATTGTTTTTTACCCTTTCCAACCATTTTTTATCCTTTTCAATCTGGCAGTGGAGCCAATGTGACGATATTGATGTTTTTGGTGGATAAAAAATTGTATTACGAAAACTCGATATTTTATTTAAAACCATATATAGGTGCACTTTGGTTATTTGATTTTTTACATACTATCAAATATTGATAATTTATATATAGGTTTTTCTGCTTATTTTATCTTCCAGAATAGGGGTGGGTAATATAGATATAAAATTTAATGTGTTATTTTAGATTATCTATCACAATAGCAAATGCAAGTAATTTATATGTAAATTTAGGAGGTTCATTTGAGATTATCCATCATAATAGAAATAATATCTAATTTGGGTACAAATTTAGGTGGTTATTTTATATGATACTAGCGTAGGTGTACGTGCAACATGCACGTGGTGGATGCAAAACATCGAAAGAAAGAAAAGAACTGGTCGGCCAGCAATCAAGGAAGTGAAAAAGGGAAGAGAAATAAGAAATTTAATTTCGAGACATGGAAATTACCTGGTGGGTATGGGTACAAAATGTAGTGAGAAAATAAAGGACCAAAGGGCAGAAATATTTTTTTTCTATCAGTTTTAGGCTCTTTCCATCCCTTTCCAACCTTCTCCAATCTGCGCAGTGGGACCAGTGTGAGGAGTATAGGTTGACTTTCGTAGGTAAAAAAGGTTATCGAAAACTCGCTCTTTTATAGTGTAGATTTTGTAATAGCATATGTGGGTAATTAAGGTGGAGACTCAGGGTTCATATATTAGTTTATAATGATAGAGCTAGGTAATCATTTGAAAAATAATATTGATCTAACGATGCCTAGATATTTCTGATTATTTTGATACTTTTTTTAGAATTTATCTTTTTTCTAGCAATTATTTTGATCTAACGATGACATGAGAACTAACGGGTTCAAAAGGAGTATGCAATTATAGACATGTTTATACTTGTGTCCTACAATACAAGGTGTCTCAAGCATGAACGCAATGGACAAGTTCAGTTATTTCGGTTAGCATATCTCACAGGACAACCGGCAAGGCAGTATTTGGACCTAAGGCTACGGTGTATTCAATCCTGCGGTGAGATAGATAGGTAGCTCAACTGGGTTTGGTGGCATGAGGTTGGTCTCTCAAACCAGCTTGTAGGACATGATGAACCAGTCACCCAGAAGTTTGTGATAAATCTCCGTGGGTCGCATCTGAAACCAAATCTGATCTTGTACCAACTCTCAAGGACGACCAGTTTGATCCAATACCAGCAAGTTGCTCTGAATGTCGTTGGCTGTAAGCAACGAGCTGCCGCGCCTAGAAAAAGTGCAGTCTCTCTATTTACTCCTTGCCTAGGACGGAGGATCACAAAACTTATATACACTAGCCAATCAACCCGTGCAGTTGCACGGGTTTGTAGAATATGTATTTTTAGTTTAGGGCCACAATGTAGGACATGAATGCAATATGAGTAGTCTGTATAATCATAGTTGATTTTGAGTTGAGAGATGCACGTGTGCAGAGTTTAGGCTGGTTAGGTTAAAAGGGATTTTGGTTGATTCTTTTCTTCTCTTTCTCCATTCATATCCGGCATTTGAGACTATTCTATTTTGGAATTGAACTGTGTAGACAATGACATTGAAGTTAGCAATTATTGCCGGTTAACTTGCAAATGAATTTTCCTTATTTGATCAAATATGGGTTATTTAGATAAGTAGCTTCAATGAAATTTCCACAGAGCTGATTGATAATCGTATATTACATTATGTAGTCTAAACAGGACATGTATTCTACATTTGGTGTCCAAACACGCCGTGTAGATACTTGTTGTAGGCCTCAATTTCAGCATCTAGATGATATGGATGTACAATTAGAAAATATTAGACTATTTAGATTATTTAGAACATGATTAATCAACATAAGTTGCTAGTAATAGGGGTGCCCGTCATCTGCGAAGGTAAAGATTGAATCAGTTGAATCCTTGACGCTTGGTAAAATTCTCAAGACGGTGTTTTGGCATGCATACATGATTTGATAATTATAATATTTATTCATTACTCATATGGCAGCCCTCGCCAAATACAGTTTTGCTTTAAAATTTAAATAAGAAGAAAGTTAAAAATAGATTATGTGATAAGGAGACTTACACAGGGCTGTGTACCTACATCCATTAAACGAACCAAGTTGATGGGCCATAGTGAAGTGTTTGGATTTACTGATTTGACCCCTTCCGTGGTTGGCCGTTCTCATCTATTTATTTTTATTTGTTTTCCTTCCTTTTTGTTTAATTATGAGTTACCTTTCCCTTTGTTGATAATTTGCAACTTGTTATAGCTCTGCATTTTGGTCATCAGATGCTTTCTAAACAAAGGTATTGTGTTAACTTATTTTCCTTAGTACAACAAAATAAACTATTAAAAAAATAAAGATTATCTAGTATTACCTTTTTGTGTCTCTCTCCCTCTCATCCTGTCTCTCGGTGTGCTTTGTTCTGAGGCATCTCTATACATTGATCACTACTCTCATCACTGCATAATCTTGCATTATTGTGAATGTCTAGAAAGAGAATAGAAGTGTCGCATGGTTACCTTTTTGCTCGATGCCATAGGTACGCCACCCTTGAATCTAGATATTTCAACAAATGGCCTACACCATTTGTTATTAGTCAATATCACATATGATTTCATAGCCCATGTTGTAGTTCAATTGAGTACATTCCTCATGGTATAATTTAAAATGATTCAACTCTGTATATTTATTGGTGGATACATCCTCAAGAAAGATTTAGTGTTACTTCTTTTCCATAGCTTTTATGGACATTCAAATAAAAGAACAAATTCAAATAAAAGAATAAAAGTGTTGCATGGTTACCTTTTCGTTTGGTGCCGCAGGTATGTCTCGCCTGGACTAGGATATTTCAGCAAATGGCCAAGAGCATCTGTTATTGAATATAAGTACGTTAGTATTTTGTAGTATACTGACAAATCCATACTTTAAAACCAAGGCGTTATGACGTTCCATTATTATGGTGTTGGGTGTTTTGTTTCACATCATTACTATCTAGCAGGTATTTGTTATTTTTATTTTCATATAAAATTTATTTCCTCTTTATTCGAGCCTTTTAGATCTTTGGCTTTGCAAATGATCTCCCGAGGTGCCAGTACACACTTTGACAGATTACTTATATTAGAAAGGTGATTGAGAAGCAAAATTTGGTTCGAATATTTATGCCTTCCTCCTGATTTCCTTTTCCCCCTGAAAATTTGAGTTAACGTATTGTGAGTAATCAAATTTAATATATTGCAGTTCGAGCTACTAATTAGAAAAGTAGAATGCATAAGTTATTACCTTGCTTGTTTTTGCAATAACATTTCTCTTCTCTTTGATCGTTTGTCTTCAGGTTTGCAAAATTGATGCTCCGATCCATATATACGCTTCTTTTATTCCTCAACGATCAAAATCTTGTATGCAGAAGAAGAAAGTGGACAGACAGATATGATCTAGAAATCAGTCCAAGTTGCTGTTGTGACTGAAAAACTCATCAGAACCACAAAATTTATTCTGAAGCAATTGTTAATTGCACAATCAGCACCAACATATTTTTCTTTCTTTTATTTCCTACCGATCAAACTCTGGGGTTTGCAGGATGACACGTCTAAATGACTAAAGGTTGAACTGAATGACAACACACATTAGGTGGAAGAACTATAGAAATTCTTTTGGCGCAAGATGATTAATTTACAGCAGCCATTAAACTTTACCTGCATAATTGTTGACCCACGTGACCATGTAAGCCAGTGCTCACGGCTAGAGAGACACAACATCGTGACGTGAGGCTGATGGAGAACCACATGACGGACTCGTGTGCAACGGCGTGCGCATGCTGGAGACGCACCATGTGAACCTGCTGGAGAGGTATAGCACGGCAACTATGGAGAGGCAGCTTCGGAGATGCAGCGACCTGCTGGGGGAGAGCTAGGGCATTGCAAAAATAGAATGTTTTGTCGTGGTTTAGATGGTATAGGTGGGTAATTTTGATGTAACTATTGAGAGTTACTTTAGCCTACTCATCCAATGGCTATTATCTCTTATGATAATTATAGACCACCGAATTGATGGACCGATGTTTCTGATTTTTGTGAGAATTTCTAGAATTTATCTTTTTTTCTAGAATGAAACAATATTGACCGGATGTTTTCGTCGGTTTTTAACAAATAAATGTGAAAATAACTAAAGAAGGTACGATATAAATAAAATGTCATCCCGGTGCAACGCACCGCACTTTTCCTAATATATCCAATAAGACTATAACCCGCGTGATAGCACAGGTTGGTAACTTGTTTTTTTTTATACCTTTCTTTCCAGTTCAATCAATTGTCTTGAGCTTACATAATTGACGTTGTGCACTATAATAACACGTAATTTAATGCATGATGATGTATGAAATAATTAAACAAATTTAACGGTAATGCGAAATCAAACAGCGATGCTAATTGATGTTAGAAGTACACTATTATGTTGACGTAAGACACTTACTCTTGGCTAGTGATTAGCATATTTGTCTTTGTTAAGTGGGCAGCCATCAGCCATAGTAGATGTCAAAAGACTCAAAACTACATTCTTTTAAGCAAGAATCTTACTCTTAGTTATTGATTAAAGGTCCTTACCTTTGTTAATTGGGCAGCCAACAACAACATTCGTGTATGTTCTTTTGCCGTTTGAGTGGGAAACAACAAAAAACGATGGCGCTCAAATTACCTGATAGAAAAGAGATGAGCCAGGTTATGAATCCAGATGCTCCCGTCACTCTAGGAGTCTAGGAGTGACCATATTGGGTGCCAGCTGAAGAAGCCCAATGGACATAGTGCATGTCCATGGACACTGTGCCTTGACCAGGGACAGGAGACGTTTAACTGACTCTTCTTTTTCGTCTAGTTTGTTTGTTCTGCAAATTAGTACAGAACAAACATGTAGAATGAGCATATATATAGAGATATTATATATATTATTAGTATACCTCAACTAAACCTACACATACATTTGATCAAAAGAAAACTATCTGAGAAGATCACACGGTATACAAACAGTTGATCAGGCAAGGCAACCAAACCTCTCGATCTTGACAAACCACTGATCCCCTGTACATCCTAACACGGTAACACCTAACCACACAATGCAAACTGATCTAGCTAGGAAAAACAACATCGAAAGCAGTGTGCTTTTGGGCTGAGATTGTAGAAGCCATAGGTCAATCTTATATTCTGGAACCTTCTCGTGCTAGCTGGGTTGTGCCCACGCCCTGCTCACCGTGGTCGTGCCACGCTGTTCAGGTTCATTGCTGCTATGATCAAGGGGAAATATTACCAAGGGCTACAGGTGGTGTATCATCGTCTCACTATGCCGTCCAGTTTCTCGTCCTCCTCGGTGACCTGCATGTGCTCGAGCCGCTGGCCTGCTGGCCGTCGAAGCTGTACCCGGTCTCCAGCGGGGCTTGTCGTGTACTCGATGCCGACATGCCGCCAGCGAGAAGTTGTGGTAGGGACGGACGTTGGTGCTGGGGCGGCCAAGACGCACGCGGCGGCCGGGGGAAAATTTAGGGTAGAAAGATGCGGAGAGGCAGGGAGGCGCATGTAGGCGCCGCGATTCCGTAGAGGCCGAAAACGGAGATGCACATAGGTGTAGGAGACGCAGGAAAATGGGAAAAAATTGTAAAGAAAAAGGAAATTTGCTTTCTTTGATAGTTGAGTTCAAAACCTTTCATAATAGCAGAGGTGGATAATTATTTAGAAAACAGATCTAATGGCTACTAATATTCGAATCAAACAATTGATGGTCGGATGTTTCTGATTATTGTGAGAATTTCTAGGATTTTATCTTTTTTCTTAGTGCGTCTCGTGAGAATTAACGTCCAATTGGTAATATTAAGATAGATTGCTTGGACAGAGTGAGATCAGCATCAAAATGAATAATCACTGAGAATAATTGCATGGGTTATGGGTTACCTTCAATACAAGACAATGCTCACTATATTGAGCCAGCTAAATGCGTAAATTTGAATTCTGTGGTAGAAAACTTACCTACACAATAAAGAGAATATTGAACTTCAATTCTCCAAACCGACCGCAATCTCTTGGGAAAATTTTGCACTAGAATTTTTTTTTGGTAAATATTTGGTTTAAGGTCCAAATCACCCTTATCAGTGGGTGATTATGAACCTGGTTGATATAGATCCAACTTTTTGACACATCCAGGATTTGGAGTTTATAAACTAAAATTAAGTGGTTTAAACATACTTCATTTGTGAGGATTTCTGGGTTCATCCTAAATCAATCACTATTGAGTTAATTTAATACTTCCATTTTGCTTAGAGCTCGAGCTCCAAGAATTTCTAAAACTAGGTATCGAGCTAGAGTTATGCCGAACAAATCCTATATGTAACTCACATTCTATTGTGGAGCATACATGTCTCCAAACTCTACTACATGCGTCTGGTGGACGGTCCTATCACATTCCATACATACTAGGCGCCACATGTTGGAATGCCATGCATCCATTTTTTAAATACAAGTTGTGATACTATTTTTATAAGGAGTTTTCACTAATAAAACATTTAAGTACAGAGTACAGAAATGGGATAAAAAAAAATCCCAAACCATATACTGGAGTGTTTCCAGAACACGACATGTCTCACTTATGCATCATGTTTGTACAAGAGAAACTAGCAAGTTCTGTACCAGCATGGTGTCTAGCTTGAGTGGAAAGAAGATGTGCTTCTCTATGTGCTTCTCTTTTGATTTTAACCACCTGCATTTTTTTTTTTTGCCTTCATGTAAACTCCTAAAATGCACCAGCATTGATTTGAGCATCCAGGGGTTGTCCATGCGCATAGTTCTTGTACAAATAGCGGCTAGTTCTTGGCAATCGATATTATAGATTATGTTCTACATGTTCAATTTATTTGTTATTTTTGCAGCCAACCTGCCTCCGCTTCTGTTTCTAGGACCGAGGTGACACCTCGGCGTCTTGCTCTTATGAAGATGGACACCTGCTGGTCCTGCAAAAGCAGTAAGACATCCATGCCTGTGTGTTGTTGTCTTGTAGGTACGCTGTCTGGTAGAGTCAAAGCATCAGTGTAGCAGAGGTTCTGGGTGTGATCTGGTCCTTGATACTGCATCTGTTGGGGACGGTTATGGGGCAGTTGTGTTGAAAGTTACAATTTTCTGTACAGATGAAGGCTGATGTATTGATGCAACCTCTTGGTCATGTGTTGTTTGTATTCTGTATTCTGCATAGACTTTAAATGAATGGAATAGAATAATTATAACAAGTTTAGAGGATTCATATGTGCATCTTCTGTACATAAATAACTGGCCCGGCCATTACCATATTTCGCTGCAATTTCATGAAGCAACATCACCTCAAGAGCTCAATAAGTCACAAGCCACGCCACCATGCACTGAGACTCTCTCTATTGATTTTCTATAGCTAATAACACTCATACATGTAAAGTAATAGTATTCGTGAGTAAATGTTACAAAATTCCTTCAGCAAGCTAGCAACGTTGCCCATGGAGTATCATCTAGTTTTAGAAATTTATGGAGATAATAAAACACGTTTGAAGGACCCTAGTGCACTTTATTTTTTTAGTACAGATTTTGTCCGTTATATGTGGCAAACATCGCCTATATAGTTTGACCGCACATGTGGCAGCTACCCTCAAACACCCAGCAAATGGTAAAGTAAATGCACACGTGGTTGATCATGAGTGCGTTCTTTACACGCATCATAGCTTGCTCAGGCCGCCATCACAAAAAAAGACTAAATAACCACACGTACAAGCACTACGAGGAGATGAGGATCAGAAGCACTGCTAATTATTCCAAAGTATACTTGGCTAGCATTATTGGCATTGACATATATCTCTACACACACAAAACCAACAAGGCAACAACCACACCACAACGTGGACATTGCATTCATACGCCCTACCCTACTTATATATTATATACACGATGATCTCGTTGTCACGGCCACTGTTGGCGTTTGATTCGTAGGTCATACGGGGCCAGGAGGCCCGCATGGTGGTACGTGGTGGTGGCAGCGCCGTTTCCTACAGCTGCAGCACTAACCTGAAATCTGAGGGCGACGCCGACGAAATATGAGATCGAAACGCCTCGTCTGCAGTTTGGTTGGCAGGCTTTAATTTGATGGACAGGCATGACCTTCGATCTCCATGTGTGTGCTTGTCCATAAGACCATAACTGTCCTTTTTTCTTCCATTTTGGAAATATGCATGCATGCAGCTATATATGTACGTATGGTCAGGCAGGCTTAGGACGTGTGTAAGTTGCTTTGCACCCTTTCAGAGTACGGTAGTGCAGTGATTGCCCCCTCGCTAGCCTAATCCAGACATCCCAAGGCATCATAAAACCAATGTAAAAGTCTTTGTGTTTGGTTAGTATGAGTGGTGGACCCAGAACTTAAACGGAGCCTGGGCAAAATCAAAGTAGCTCTCTCATCTCAACTCTAGCTAATTGAACAAAATTACACTATGGATTGAGATTATAAACAACAAATGAACAGCTGGCCCCTTAGATCCCAGCGCCGGAGCACGAGGTCGCCGGGCGCTGGGTCCGCCCCTGGTAGTCGCCTGCTTATTTTTGTGGTGAGAGCGAAATATATCTCCTCCTTTCTACCTCTATTTCATCAACTGAGCAGCGAGTCCATGGCTGCTTCCCTCTCAATGACGAGGCTCAAATAATCTAGGACATAATCCTTCATCTTGGTTCACCGAAACAAAGCAACATGCAATACAACATATTATTATCTTATACAATCTACTCTGCATAACAATGTATTTAGTGCAGCCGATCAGAACCATAGGCTCCTATATGCGGGCGACCAAGCACAACCACAGTGGTCTTGGCTTGGCCTCTTTCTATATGATGTGTTCGATGTGGGCATGTGGCTTAGCGGGCTTCGTCATGGTCCGAAAGGAGGTATATGTATATATGCTGAGTGTAGTGGACTCATCGGCATGGCATGGACCGGGAACCTCACGATCAATCGATGCATTCTTCGGCGGCGGCAACGTAACCGGTGACGCCGCTGCCAACCGGCATGGGCGGGCACCCGGCCCCTCGCCCGCCCGTGCGTGCGCGGCTTTGGCGTGGGGACGTCGCTGCGCCTGCACATTGCTCTGCAGGGGACAGGAGCGGCCGAGCGGGTGATCGATGAATGGGGCAGGCAGGTGTGCCGCTGGTCGGGCCCGCGGTCCGCCAGGCGCGCGGCATCAGTGGAAGCGAGATTTCCTGGCCCTGTTGTGGAGATGTGGGTGTAGGGCTAACATTACCTGGTGAGTATATATGCTGTACATCGTCTCTGGTCAACTGGAGAACAGAAGTGTGGCCTCACTCTGACCTGCCCATCGTCATTTGTTTTACGCTTTTGTCTTACCAACCAGATTAGTGCGCCGGCAACGGCCGTGGGATTGCTGGTTTAATTAAGCTCTGCTCCAGCATAATATAATGTCAGTGTTGACCGCAACTTTCAAAAAAAAAAAAAAAAAATCAACCGACGGATCGGTACCTACAGTGTTCATTATTTTCTCTATGAACATCACTATTTTTTTTTAAAAAAGTTAAAAGATCTGGAAATAAGGTTAAAATGGGCATACCGCTACACTAAGTATCCATACACCTATTTGTCGTTGATGGCCATTGCGTTTTGACAATATTTGGAACCGGTTCACCAGTCAACAAAGCTAATATATGGGATGCAGGGTTACCTTTTCGTTTTTATTGTTCTGAAAACCGCTTTGACAAAAAAATTGACCTTTGTATTTTTGAATTTTGAATCGGAATACGCTAAAAACCGGATCGGATAGTGCATCCCGTACTGGAACCAAAAATGGGAATTTTTCCCAGTTTCCGGTACTTTCCGGCCGGAAACGTTTACCCTGATGGGATGAAGGCTCATCAGGGTAGAGTTGGCAGCAGGGTCACCAAAGGTCGTGGACAAACAAACCACCTGTAGGCTATTGCTAAGGTGGGGATACAGGGTACTTTCAAAACTAAGAGATTGGCATAGATGGTAGATACATCGTTTGAGATGGCCAGAGGCAGGCAAAGAGGTGAGGGAGCAAGGTGACATCATGAGGAAGGAGGAAGAGAGTAATCTGGTATGCTATTTAAAATGACATCCTGAGTATGTGAGAAATTTAGAGGTATATTTAGGTTGTAAAGGAAGAGCTAGGTAATTGTAATTCAAAAACAAATTTAGGACATTATTGTATCCTTCTTTATAATGCCCTATGTAGGAAATTTAAATGAAGATTATGAGGTACCTTACTATGTCATTTTTTATAGTGATAGAGGTGGGTAATTTTGTTTGAAAAAATGGAATAGGTTAAATGTCTATTATTGTCAACGATTATTAAGAGACTAGCAAATGAATAGCATGATGTTTATAGTTTTTACGATACTCTATATGGTCCATTTTCTCTAGTGCATTGCAGGCTTTTTTAGAAGTCTCTAATATTATTAATAGTAATTAGTAAAACTATGAATGCATGCACGCACACACACTACCTACCCCTATGAGCACCTCCGAGAGACTGAGTCGATAGATCTCGAGATTGACAAAGTCACCACAATTGTCTCGCCGTTGACGGTAACGTCGTCTATCACTGAAAAAACATGCCGTTAAATATGTAAGCACCCACGCGGATGCGAGAGTGAAGGGACATGAGAGAAGGGAAGTGATACTGGACAAATTTTAGGTAATCTTTTGCAGTTGTCGTCCTCTCTTCTATGTTGAACTAGTTGTAGAGAATCTCTCGTAACGATGTTTTAGGAGATCTGGCGAAGTTATTCTAAGTGTTGTGAAACATGTAGTTTTAGATGATCTCATCCAAGAGGCAACCGATCAAGCAAAGAGATACCTCTTCACATAGAGGGACACCGACATACAAACATAACCGCCGGCGTACGGATGCGACCATTAAGACTAGTATTAGGATGCAGTTTTCTCTACATCTCTCCCTTTGTAACTTCCAATCAAACGAACGGACACTAATCACGTCCGTTCACCATGTATATATGTATATATATGTATGTGTATGAACATCAATGGAATACCACCACTGGGTTCATTCTCAGTTTCTCCAATCAGTTTTACTTTATATCCTAACATGTTATCATGCACTGCCTCTACAACCCTGAGTAGAAGGAACAAAGACGAACAGAGGGCGAAACAAAGGTGAGTTCAACATGGCCATACTTACTGTTCATCGAGTTCTTCCGGCCATATTCCGCGCTGTCCTCCGTGAGTTCAACCACGCCATCAACAATGGCGTCTTGGACCACCACCGCCATTCGCACCGCCATCCTGCACTTGAACGGCACGGGGATACGTCTTCCCCGAGGCCGTGGCTTGCTGCACCGTGGCCTTCCTCGCCGTGGCCCTTCTCGCCGTGGATCTCTTCGTCGCCGTGTCGTCCCCACCGCATTGGTAGTCATCAACGAACCCGTGCTAGTGCCCATGCCGCAGGCCCCGGTCCCGGCACAAACACCAGTGCAAGCAAGGGCACCAGTGCCGGCACCAGGAGCAGGAGCGGCGACAGCATTCCCTCGGGCTACTGCCCCTTCCACGGTTTCGGTCATGCTCTCTCCACGATGCCGGTCTCCTCGAGGTGGCCATCGACGCAGGTGCCATCCACATCTCCACGGAGGAGATGCTCAACACCCGCACCACCTCCAACCTCCCGGCTCGACAGAGGAGACTGCCCCTTCGCGCTGGAGGCCTCCTACCCCGGCACCACCAGGTTTCGGTCCACCTCCCACCATGGCGGCATGCAGCGGCGCCGTCCCCTTCTACAACGATGACATAGTCGACACGCCGCCTACTGATGTGCTACCTCCCCCACCTCCGGTGCTTCTCACCCCACACTGACACGCCGGAGCAGTGGCAGCTCGTCGCCCCAGGCTTCGTCTCGCACCAAGGGATGCGGAGTCCTCAAGCAACGGTGGCGGCCGCGAGCTCCCCAACGGCGTTGGCGACCGCGGGCTCTCCAACAGCGTCGCCGGAGACGCCGGCGGCCCCGGCATTGGCTCTCCGGTGTCTTCCTCCTCTAAGCGACGGCGGATGCGGGGAAAGGGGGGAGCAAGAGGCCACAGACGCACAGGAGATCATGGAGGTGCTGGATCTGGCTCTGGAAGGGCTGGATCAACGGCGACGGTGGTGGATCGATACACGGCGGCGGAGCATGCGAGGAGCGGTGCGGTGGCTGGGAGGCAAGACGGTTAGGGTTCAAACCCTAACCGCCGGCGCAACCTATTTTTATACTGCGCTCGGCCGAGCTGTCGCCATGGGCTGGCTAGATGGCCCAAACCGCCTCCCCCTCGCTGGGTCGCCCTAGGCCGAAAATTGGTCGAGGTTTAGTCCCTGTACAAAGCCCGTAGAAGCTTCCTCCAACTATTGCAAAGGCCTAAAAACCCCCGACCCATTTTATGTGTTATTAAATATTAGTTTAAATAATTTCTGCAGCATTTGGACAATGTATTAATATGCCGTAGATCATCATAAACCCATTGTTGATTCTAATGTAATATTTGACTTGATAATATATGTGATGTATATAGTGTTTTATATATATCATTGTGTGCATTTTTTTGGGTATGTTATTTATCCTACATTACATACTTGCTATTTTATTCTTACAATTTTATCCTTGCAATTCAATATTTTATATACCCTTGAAATTATTAAACTTAGTTATCTTAGAGTTATTTTATACTTTTAAAACTCACATGATTAAGTCAAAAAAGGGTAGAAAAATGCACATATAACTTGCATTATTTTAAAGAATAAACAAAGGGTGATGGAGACTAGGGCATTGGCTGCGTTTATTCAATTATTTGAATATTTCTGCCCAGAGACCATGCCTTTTGAGCTGCAATTCAATTGTCCATCACTGAGAGGTTTACATCATGCAAAAATGAAGATTACCTACAGGTGTTTATCTTAAAATAATGCATTTGGATGCTTGGTCTACTTCATTTTATGAAGATTACCTCAATTATAAATTATTCTTGATAAAGGAAACTTATAATTTTTGGAGGACATATCATCTTCAAACATCCAATTAAAATATATGTGCAGTAAAAGAACATATTACAACACTTCCATTAAGTTTTACAATTTAACAAATTAGTAAATTAATAAATCGATGGATATAACTTGGAGGAGACATGCAAGGCGTAAAAGAATTCGAAGAACTCACCCAAATCAGGACTAGCTACGCGGACTGGGCTTCTGATATCAAGATTGTCTTTGCATCTCATGAACTTTTAAGTACAATTAATCCATCTGTTAAAAATGGTCCTGCAATCACTGATGTAATAAAGTACACTGCTTTATTCTTGTTGCGAACCTCTATTCATAAAAATCTCAAAAGGGAGTATCTTTTGGAAGAGAATCTTAAAAATTTATGGCTTGCACTTAAAGAACGTTATGCACAGCAAAAGGAGATAATTTATCTTGATGTCCAGTATGAATGGAATCACCTAATACTACAAGATTTCAAATCAGTAGAAGATTACAATCATACAGTTCATAACATTTGCACACGGATGAAATTTTGTGAAAAAAAAGCCATCGGATGCAGAAAAGATACAAAAAACATTAGCAACTATGCATCCGGCGGATAGGGTATTGTGTAACCAATACCACAAAGAACAGCACCAATTATATTCTCAATTTATTCACTCTTTGACTCAGTCAGAGAGACACGATGAACTTCAATTAAAAAATCATCACTTGCGCCCTATTGGTTCAGCACCTTTACTTGAAGTTCATAATGTCCAAAATAATATTGGAAATAAAAGAAAGTCAAATGGACCCTCACAAGGTTACCAAAAAATTGCACTGATCGCAATGGTCGAAATTTCACAAAAAACCGTAGACACAAAACAAACATGACAGCACATGGGAATGTCCAATCTCCCTGTGGAAAAGCAAGAATGTGCCATAAATATAGTTGTAACACTCATTTTACTGCAACATGTCGTATTCCTAAATATCTAGTTGATTTGTACTTAAAGTCCATTAAAGGATAGCAAGCAGAAGGACACAAGATTTGAAGCTCACTTTAACCAGTCTACCGCAAATGCATAACATGCTAGTTCGTCCAAGGTTCTCATAGAATCGCCGAACAACAAAGACCTTGCATATGCAACAGATGACATGCTCATCCAATACAATTCGGGTGACATGTTTGTAGATTTAATTTAGATCTTCACAACAAGATCTTTGATATCAGACATAATGTTAAAAACTAATTTGTAAGATAATAATGTTAAAAACTCATTTGTAATAAATAAGAATTAGTATAATTCATTGGTGATGTAACATTGTGTTATAAATACAAATTTATTATACGTATGTGACTCTATATGTGATGAATAAAGATACTTATTAAAATCAATGCTTACTATAGATGCCCTAGTGATGCCAATCCATCCAATGAGGAATTATGCCTTGTGGACAGTTATACCACTAATAGTATACGTACAGAAATAAAATATTTTCAAACTCTTAGAAAAAGAAAAGAAAATGTTTTAACTATTGCTAAAAGAGATGTTTTGATTGTTGATTCTGAAAAAGCTATAATCGCCCTTCCAATGGGTACTCAAATTGTAATAGAGGATGCTTTATTGTATCATGATTCAACTCGTACCTTATTGAGTTATAGAGATGTTCGTAAGAATGGTATTCTTGTGGAAACATATGAAAAAAATAATAAAGAATATTTTCTCTTTACCAAACTTACCGGAAATAGCAAACAAATTTGTGAAAAAATTCCATTTCTCAAATCTGGATCATTCTGTACATACATTAAATCCAATAATTATGTTGTATATAAGATAATTTTTTAGAATGTTAATGCATTCCAAATTTAGCATGACAGACTTGGGCACCCCGGTATCGGGATGATTAGAAAAAATAATCACCAGTTCTATTGGTCATGACTTGACTACTGTAAAATTTTCCCAAAAATTAGATTGTGTTTACACTGCATGTGCTATAAAGAAATTAATTTTAAAACTATCACATGTGAAAATTAGAGCAGCACCATTACAATTTTTTAAAAAGAATTCAAGGTAACAAATGTGGTCACATTGAACCAGCTTCTGGACCATTCGTGTATTTTATGATTTTAATTGACGCATCTACTGGATGGTCACATGTATGCTTATTGTCTACTCGAAACCATGTTTTTGCTAAAATAATGTCTCAACTCATTAAGCTAAAAGCATATTACCCTGAACATCGAATTAAATCAATTCAAATGGACAATGCTGCTGAATTTTCTTCTTATGCTTTTAATGATTATTGCATGGCTTTAGAAATTGAAGTGCAACATTCTGTCCCATATGTCCATACTCAAAATGGTTTAGCAGAATCTTTAATTAAAAGAATCAAGCTTGTTGCAAAATCATTATTAATGAACTGCTCTTTGCCTACATCGTGTTGGCGTCATGCAGTATTATACGCTGCTGATCTTATATAACTACGACCAACTGCATATCATGACTCATCCCCTATGCAATTAGTACGAGAAAATCCATCAAGAATTTTCCACTAGCGTAAATTTAGATGTGTTATATACATACCGATTTCACCACTCCGGCGAACCGCTATGGGCCCCCCAGAAAATTAGAGATCTATGTGGGGTATCAAACACCGTCTATTATTAATTATTAAGTATTTAGAACCTTTAACAGGGGATCTATGATGACCATTTCCCAGTATTAGGGAAAGATTTTGAGTACCAGAGAAGAGAATGCCGAAAAATTGATTGGGATGCTAAGAGTATCTCCTACTCTAATCCACATACTATATAAATTGAACTACATGTTCGGAAAATAATAGATTTGCAAAATATTGCAAATAACTTGCCAGACGCATTCACTAATTACAAGGACGTAATGAAGTCTTTTATTCCAGCTAAAAATACACCTGAAAGAGTGGAGGTACCAAACAAAACCACTCATGCTCCCACCACTAGAAAAAGGGGAAGAAAGAAGGCATCTCAGCAGGATCAATCTGCTTCAAAACAGAGAAAGACAGTGAATGCAAATCAATCTGAGATTAATAAGTCTCCAGGTGGACCTGACCCACAACCCTCTTCGAATGTGCACATGGTCGAAACAGGGTTATCGGAAAACTCAAGGATCATGGATAAGGGAAATCTTAATGAATCCTTAAGGCGAACGAATTTGCTACAAACTATATTGAAACTGGAATATGTTATGACCGAAAAGCTACCATTGTCGACACTTAACTGATCTAGATCCTAGATCAATGGCGAAGTGTAGAAAACGCTCGGATTGGAATAAATGGAAATAAGTAATTGAAACAGAAATAGCCTCGCTTTATAAAAGAGAAGTATTCTCGAAAGTTACGCTTACACCTCGTGGCACCTTCTCTGTAGGATACAAATGGGTTTTCGTTCGAAAACGAAATAAAAATAATGAAGTGATGAGATACAAAGCAAGGTTGGTAGCACAAGGCTTTACGCAAAAGCCCGGTATTTATTATAATGAAACTTGCTCTCCAGTAATGAGTGGTATAGCCTTCCAATATTTAATATCAGTGGCAGTACAAAATTGTCTATCTTTGCAGTTTATGGACGTAGTGACTGCATATTTATATGGGTCACTAGATTCATAAATTTATTCCAGATGGAATCAATGTACCGAATCCTATGGCAAATCACAACAAGTATTGTGTAAAATTGCAATAGTCACTATATGGCTTAAAGCAATCAGGACGGATGTGGTACAATCGTTTAAGTGAATTTTTATCATTAAAAAGATACACATTCCTATTATTAAAAGGATACACTAAGAATGATGATTACCCATGTGTCTTCGTTAAGAAAATCTCATGTAGTTTTTGTATCATTCCGGTGCACGTTGATGATCTCAATGTCATTGGAAATGAAACTAATATTAATAAAGCACGTCATCATTTAAAGACGAAATTTCAGATGAAGGACTTAGGTCAAACTAAGTTTTGCTTAGGTTTACAATTAGATCATTTACCTTCAGAAATTTTTTATACCAATCAGCTTATATCCAGAAAGTTTTAAAGAAATTCAACATAGATAAATCATATCCAGCTAAAACTCCTATGGTAGTGAGATCTATAGATATAAACAAAGATCTTTTTCATCCAAAAGAAGAAAGAGAAGAAATTCTGGGTTCAGAATTTCCATAATTGCAATTGGAGCACTAATGTATCTAGCAAATAGTACCCGGTCGAACATTGCATTTGCAGTGAATTACTTGCAAGATACACAGTGTATCTCCTACTAAACGCCATTGGAATGGAGTAAAGAATGTCTTTAGATACCTAAATGGTACACGAGACCTTGGTCTTTTCTATGGAAAAAATAAAGAACAAACTTTAATTGAATATACAGATGCTGGCTATTTATCTGATCTACATAATGTCAGGTTTCAAACTGGTTTTGTATAGAGTAAAATGCACATCGGTCCTTAAACTTTCACCGAGGTATTATTTGGGTCCATAAACTTCTAATTTGCACGTTTGAGTCCATAATCTTTCGTTGGTTGCCTACCTGCCATCCAAACCCAGCCAGGCAAGCCTCGCCTGCCTACGTGGCATGCCACCAGGGCCACGACGACATGCATGGCCAGAACTCACCGTCGCTTCCTCCTGGTCCGGGCACGCTTGCTCTCCTCGTCGTACCTATGCCTGCGCGCTGCCGCACCCGGTCAGCCTCCCACGGCCTCATTCGGCTGGCCCCGCTGCCGCGCCTGTGCGGCTCTGCGAAGACGCCGGCGCCGAGGGACATAGCTGGGGCGAGGCCGAGCCGGAGCCAGTCCCCGGCGCCGCTGTTCGCGCTGCTGGTGCCCGCAGCCTCTGCGGATGGCTGCCGGCGGGCCACAGCTGCCCCATGCTCGTCCTGGACCCCTGGGCCTGCTGCGGCGCGGCCTGGATGGCGGCTCTGTGGCCATGGCCGTGGCCGTCGACCTGCTGCCCTTGCTGGACCCGCTACCCTTGCTGTGCTGGTGCTGCTGCACCCCGTCACGCTGGCACGTGTTCGCGGAGCTCCAAGTCGCGGCACGTGTTCGCGGCGGCCCCCGCGGTGGCCGCGGTGTGGAGGAGGCGGCAGAGGAGTGCGGCTGGCAAGGGAGCGTCGGTGGTGGGCGGGAGCGGTGCGGCCCACAGCGTCGGGGCTCCTGCCGCTCCTCGTCACCCTCCCCCTCCTCGTCGGCCTCCTGCCGCTCCTCGTCGCCCGTGTAGGCGCCTGCGCGCACGATGCGGAGCTGCGTGGCGATGTTCGTCCGGTGACCGCGGCGGCGAGCCAGCCATCGAGGAAGAGGCACATGAGCGGGCCGCTGACGGACACGGTGTACAGGAAGAGTGGGTCCACCAGGAGCCCAGGTGCGCAGGCGAGCAGGTAGGCGCGGTTCCACTCCCGCACCCACCCGGCGGCGCAGCGCCGCGGCCACCCGGCGGAACGATGCGGGCACAAGAGCGGCCAGCTCGGCCGCCGCGGCCCCGGCGCAGCAGAGCCCAGCGCGACGGCATCGGCGGCACGGCGCGCCACGCTGAGCTCCTCGGCCGCCGGGAGCAGCGCCTCGCAGGCACGCAGCACGGCGACGGCGCCGGACAGCGTGCGTAGCGCCAACCACGCGAGGAACTCCTCGGTGCGGCACGCCAGGTCCGACGCGCCGTGGAACGCTAGGGCGCAGCGGAGCGCCGCCGCATCGCGCGCCGTGGGCTCGAAGCCGGCGGCACCGTAGCAGCATCGTCGCCGCTGTGGGGCATCGAACAAGGGAGAGCCGGCAACGCCATGCATGTCGTCGTGGCCACGGTGGCACCCGGGTGGCATGCCACGTAGGCGGGCGAGGCTTGCCTGGCGGAGTTTGGACGGCGGGTAGACAACCAACCGAAGATCATGGATCTAAATGTGCAAATCAGAAGTTCATGGACCCATATGGTACCTCGGTGAAAGTTTAAGGACCTAGGGTGTATTTTACTCTTTTGTATATTTACGATTAGGAACTGCTATCTCTCGTAAATCTTCCAAACAAACTTTGGTAGCTACCTCAACCAATCATTCTGAAATAATTGCATTATATGAAGCTTCAAAAAAATGTGTTTGGTTTCGCAGAATGATTAACCACATACTTCAGTCATGTGGTCTTGGTTCTATTGAATCACCGACAATTATCTATCAAGATAATACTGCTTGTGTTGTTCAAATGGAAATAGGTTATATCAAGAGCAACATCACTAAGCATACTAAGCATATTGCTCCAAAATTGTTTTATCCTCATGAATTATAAAAGAAAGGAGAGGTAAACATCTTGCAAACAAAATCATGTGATAATCTTGCAGATTTATTCACTAAGTCTTTACCTTAGTCTACCTTTTCCAAATGTGTTAAAGGAATGGGTATGAGCCGACTTAGAGATTTGTAGGAATCAGGGGGAGTAAATCTCACTGAGATATAATCTAATTAACATCGTATTGCACTCTTTTCTTTATATGAGTTTTTCTCTATTATTGAGGTTTTATCTCATATAAAGTTTTTAATGACACAATATCAACATAAATACATATCGTATCATCTATTTTTTCCACTGGGTTTTTCAAGAATGATATAAGACATAGGTAATTAATAATTAATTGATTGTGTTTCCAAAAAGTGATATAAGAAGATGGATTCGATCAAGCGGGAGTGTTGTGAAACATGCAGTTTTAGATGATCTCATCCAAGAGACAACCGTTCAAGCAAAGAGATACCTCTTCACATAGAGGGACACCGGCGTACGGACGACGCGACCATTCAAGACTAGTATTATTAGGATGCGGTTTTCTCTACTTGTCTTCCTTTGTAACTTCCAATCAAATGAATGGACACTAATCGCGTCCGTTCACTAGGAAGAGTTTTATCTACATACGCATGTAGCTACACTCACCTTCAGTAAACCAATAAGGGTATGTTCGTATACTCATTTATCAGTTTTAGTATGTTCACATACTTATTTCAAGATACCTCAAATGTCAAAACACGAAAAAATTATAAAACATCCCCTGATTTTTTTTTTATGATAATACCTTTATATTAATACATATAATTAGGTATGTTTTCATACCTCAAGTATGCTCGCATACCTCACGTATATATCACCACAGATAGTCTAGTATTATCACATACTTCGTGTACATACCTTTCGTTCGACCAGATACCCCCAAAATCTTAAGATACACGGGTGAGTGTAGCTACATGCGCATGTAGAAAGGAATTTTCCATATATATATATATATGTATATATGTATGTATATATATATGTATGTATATATATGTATGTATATATATATGTAATCAATGGAATACAATCACTGAGTTCATTCTTAGTTTCTCCAATCAGTTTTACTTTCTATCCTAACACTAAGAACATGTGGGGAAGGGTGAGGTGGAGGCGCACACACACGCACAGTGTAGATGTATGCAACAAGGGCTGGCAGCTAGTTGACATGTACTGTATGCCAGATTTCCACGTCTTGCAAAGTTGCTATAAAAAAAAAATATCGTGGGCCTTCTTATATTACGACTCTTCTCTTATTTTAGTGGATTGCCCCTACGGTCAACAAAGCATGCTATATTATTAGTCCACGGACATGGTTAATGCGTGATGATATCATCACTCGTTCATCACCACTGCATGTCTAGCAGGTAGACTGGAACTGCTACAGTTTTTAAACGAGCTCGAGCTGGAACTGGAACTACTACATATGGGCAACAAAAGGCCATCCGAATATGATATATAAAGGAAAAGAAGGATCAAGTAGTAGACAAAAAGGTGAAAAGGTGAAATCCTTGTGTAGTTTAGTTCTTCTAATAACAACATGCAGGCATCGATCTTTTAATTTTGCAAATTAAACAAGCAAAGCCCCATCAGGCATCCAGCTGCATCAATCACCTTTAACTTTGCAACTCCGACGCAATACAAAGCCGAAGGATAGATAACATACTGTAGAAACACACTGCTCCGTGTTCCGATGCTCAACGACGTACGACGCGTACGTGCGTGCGTACGTACATACGTACGTAGGCTTGCAAGTAGGCCAGACAGGGGAGAAAAATACAAACACGCGTAGGTACGTACGTACGTAGTACCGGTACACACGCACACCACACACGGCAGCTCAAGCTCTCTCCCACCTCTAAGGTCTTGAACAGAGCTGAGCGCGAGCACACACAGCAGCTGCTAGTACACGTACGTGTAGTGGCACATACTCTCATACATCGTGAGCACGCACACGAACAGTTAGGGTTTGCGGCGCACTGCTCTCGCACGCATGCATATGGACGACGACGACCTGCTGCCGCGCGCCGGTGTCCGGTCCCCGGCGCTATATTGATCAGACGTTGTCGAACTCGTCGGCGGCGAGGGCGGACTGGCTCTGCATGCGGCGGAGCTTGAAGGAGGAGAGCTTCTGCGGCCCGGCGGCGGAGGGCGGCTCCTCGAAGCGGATGTAGGTGTAGACCCAGGCACCGGAGAGCGTGCCGATGACGGGGCCGAGGAAGTAGATCCAGAGGCCCGTGTAGACGTTGCTGGCCACCGCCGGCGCCAGCGTCCTCGCCGGGTTCATCGATCCGCCTGACACAGGCCTGCAAATGCCACTCGCGTTTCCCCGCGTCTTAATTAATCAGCTTAATGGCATGCGTGGTGTTTTTTTATATTTGTGTCAGTCGTTGCTCCTAGCTACTAATTATTATTCACGTTACATTCTCGGCCTATATACACAGACTGCCAGAGAAGAGTTTATTTATGATGAACAGTTCCAAATTAATTAGAGTCAGAGGGGACAAAAAAAGATCGATCGTTTGGCTGCCTAAGTCAGTGAAAGGGGAGGTTCCAATCCTGCAGTGTCCTGTATATACGTACGTACATCAACATAATTAAGCTAGCTAGTACCTGAAGGAAATTAAAACGGATTATGGCTGAGCTGACGACAGGGGTTCACCGAACCTAGCTAGAGTTCACATCAGGTTGTACAACAACAGTACGTTGCTCTGAAATCTTTGAAGAAGAAGAAGCAAAGAAATGCGGCTGGATTGAACGGTGTCAGCTCGGAAAACTGCATGCATATGCACGGTTAATTAATTTCCTAAACGGGCCTAGTCCAGCGTCACCTAGTGCTACCGCCTATGCCTAGCTCTTGGTCGATAGTCTAGCGTGTTTTAACTCCTCGTGAGAGTACATGTCCTTGCTGGCTAATACTAGTACGTAGCTAGGGTTAGTGGTGTGGCCATTGCTGCTAGGTAGCCGCTAGGTCACATCGATATGATGGGTCAGTGGTGATTGGTTTTCGTTCATATTTACCCTGCGAAGATGGACGTAATGCAAACCGCGGAACCGACAGCTAACCCGGCCAACTCACCCACCTGCAATGCAACCAACAAACTCAGAGGATCAGTCAGGGGGCATCATAGGATCGAAGATGAACAGGGAATCATATATATCAAATTCAGTACTAGCTAGCTATACTCACCGCCCTGGAGTCGGTCGCGACGGCGCAGGTGACGAACATCATGTTGAAGGTGACGACGATCTCGATGACGAGCGCGTGCCAGTGCGGCCCCGTCGGCGTGGTGGTGCCGATCACGGCGATGGGGTGCAGCACCGCCTTGAGCACGAACGCCGCGCACATCGCCCCCGTGAACTGCGCCGCCCAGTAGAACGGCACCTGCGATGCGAGCGCACACAATTAAACACGTACGTGAGCCCCACGCGCTGCACCTGCGCCCCATCGGATCGGCTGCGGACTTTTTAAGCGTGCCACGCTAGCCGCTGGTTCTTCGACGAAGCAATTCGATGGGGATTTGGCACGGCATGCCGAGGTTCGTTCCAGTCGAATCGTCCGCCCCGGATCATATTCTCCTACAATAGTCCCATGACATGCCGTGCGCGCCTTTCTATCTCGGGCGCGGCACCTTGCATGGCCACGCCGCGCCGGCCGTTCCCGGCCGAATAATCCACCACCCATATCCATATGCGTATGCGTATGCGCCCACCTCTCACTCTCGCTCGGCGCGCGGATCCGGTGGACGGGCCGGCCGGCCGGCCGGCCGGTGCCACCAGGCCAGCACGTGAACAAGCAACCTTCACCAAGCTACCAATAAGTGCCGTCGCCATCCCCTTGACGACGACGACTCATGGCGTGAACACACACTTGCTGCAGAATCCACATTAAAAAGGCCGCGCGCGCGAGAGAATGTCAACCCGTCCCGGCCGGCCGCCGGCTGGTACGACGACGCGCGCGGTGGTTGCCATGAGCGACGAACGAACGCGCGGCCTAATCAGTTCTACGCCAAGTTGTGCAATTAATCGTCAGCACTGCGTTAATTGCGTACGTCTCACCTGCTCATCATCCTTTTTTTCTATATACTACTAATCCTACCAATAACACTAGACTAGTATTATTCTTTTTTTTTTTATGTACTCGAGATCATGCCTCTCATTCTCGCTCTCCTATAGTATATCTGAGGTTGTTCTATATTGCCTCACATGCATGCTGCGCGCCAATAATGCCAGTTTTGTGTTGGGTTTGAGATGCTGATGTTGCCTAGCTACCGACCTGACACCCTAACTAGGAAAATTAAATTACTACACCATGGAGCTAGAGAGCAGATAATAACAAGCTGTCCACAAAGTGGATGTACGTGTCAACTTGTGCTAATACAGACTATAGTAAGATACACGGGTATACATACTGTTTGATAATATTGGCCACTTCTCGCTTCCAGTTGGCAGATTATAATCGATCAGTGCGATTAGTAGATTAGTAGTAGGACGCACATACGGAGTAAGCGTTTTCTTTTTCTTTTTTCTTTTTGCTGGGAAAAAACACAGGCCATCGAATTTGCTAGCAATAGCAGCATGCGTTCGTTCGTCGTGTAGGCCACAGAATTTCTAAATATCTTCCGACAGATTTCTCACCGTCTCATCTTTCACTTTTTCATCTCCGTTTGTATTTCTTTAGAGATGGAGGAAATAATCAAATATTGGGGCTTGGTGAGAAAAAAGATGAAGGAAAGTGGAAGATATAGGTAGAGAAAAAAATGTTCCAGAAGATGAGTAGTCACTCTGAGTTAGCCTAAAAGTTTTTCTCCCCGTAGTGTCAGAATTATAAATAACTACTCTAAAGATATATAAAGTTTTATTTAGTTTCCTACAGCAACTTTTCGTGCTTTTAATTTCTACTAGTCTGTTTTTATCTTATGAAGAATCTCTGATTATGCCGGCGGGTTGTAAAATTTTGAACATTGAGTACTTATTAATTTCTTCATATATAGAATACTGTGTAACAGATATCTCTCGTGTGTGTCAGTTCTGGTAGAAAGGTAAATAATCGTAGCCCAACCAGGGCATGACCTGACGTGGCTAGCCAGTACTACACGGCCATGACGGCATGTTGACAAGCAAGTCCTACTGAACTCCTATTAACAATAAACGGATTCAAATAATAGCGGACGGCCCAACGAATGAGCTGTGCCGCGAAAAGAAAGACGATAGTATATCATCCCAACACGCTAAATGCTGCGGCTTCGGTACCAGGACGAGCACGAAAAATCAAGAGCTGCTTTTTTTTAAAAAAAAAAAGAGAAACAAATTAATTAAACCCAAGATGCATGGGGGTTATATATGTATGTATGTACCTGGATCCAGGGGAAATGCCGGAAGCATGCGAAGGAGAGCGTGACGGCGGGGTTCATGTGCGCGCCGGAGATGTGTCCGGTGGCGTAGATCATGACGGTGACGATGAGGCCCCCGGCCACGGACTGCCCCAGCTGCGAGATGCGCTTGAGGTCCTCGCCGTAGATGGACGCCGCGCCGCAGGTCACGAAGACCAGCAGGAACGTCGCCACCACCTCCGAGATCACCTGCGCGGCCGGACATATATATATACATACACCGATCATCAGTTCGCCGTTCATGTCCGTCTCGCCGCTTGTTCCCACGACGGCCAGCCAGTCAGCTCGCCGCCGGCGGCGGCGGAGCTTTGTTGATCAGAACAGTCGCGCGGGCGCGGGCAGGTAGCCAGAGAGATCGAGGAGAGCCCAGCCGTCGTTAATTATTATTACCTTCTTGCCGAGGTGCGGCGGGAAGATGTCGGCGAGGGACTTCTCCGGGTAGTACAGGGTGGGGACGACGGAGCCGCCGCTCTGCACGGTGGAGAGGTCGTGGATCTCGTTCGAGTAGTTCACCCGCGAGTTGGTCCTGGACGTGGTGGAGGGGGGCGCGGCAGCCATGACCGACCGGTCGCTCTGCTGCTGCTTGCTAGTGTGGCAGAAGCAAGCAAGGATGCTGGCTGGAGCTCAAGATGCGCTAGCTGCCGCCGCTTGCCCTGCTCTCAGCTCCGCCGCGGGCAGGCGCGTATTTATAGATGGGTGGAGACGGGAGAAGGGCCACGAGCGGATGGAGCCGGGGCGGGGCGGGGGGACGACGGATGGGGACGGCAGGTCGTGGGCACCGACCGTGGGAGCCAGCGGCGCTGTGCGCTGCCTTTGCGTTTGTGGCCGTGGGGCGAGAGCGAGCCTGCCGCCTGTCGTCCGTGGGAAGCTAGCCGGGAGGGAGCCTGGAGGTGGACATGGACGGGAACCGGCCGGGTCGTGGGAGTGGAACGCGGGCGGGCAGGCCGGGGTTGCGTTGCGCGCCGGTGAAAAGCAGACCAGGACACGGGAGTACGACACGCAGTGAACTCGTAGTACTGGCTCGATACTTAATTAGATGCTGCTTAATGGGAGTCGGATCCGTACTGGTGCAGAGAAACTTGGCTTAAATTTTACTCCCGCCGTCCAAAGTTACAGGCCGTTTCACTTATTTTAACTTTATTAAAAAAATTTAGATTGATCGTTCATTTTCACCGCCGGATTGATATTTGTATTAAAAGTTGACATATGAATTTTATAGTACGACGTATACTTAAATATATGTATATGTTTATTTTTATTATTCAATTTTTTATAACTATGTCGGTTTATAATTTAGATGTTAGTTTATTTAATCTTTATTAGTACTATTAGAGGTCACTATTTTGTTCATCTTTTACAATGGTATGGCGGATAATTTATATGCAAATTTAGATATTATTTTATTTACCATACATAATGACATGATGGGTAATTTATATGTGAATTTAGAGGTTATTTTAAATTGTTTTATATAATGGCATAGTGGGTAATTTAAATGCAAATTTAGGTGTTATTTTAATTTATATTTTCTAATGTCACGATAGTTAATTTATATGCAAATTTAGCGTGTTATTATAATTTATAGATTTTATTGGTGGGTGTTTTAAAGAAAAATCAAGGGAATATTTGAATTCATATTTCATAATGGTATGGTGAGTAATTTACGTAGGGGATTATTTTAATGTATATTTTATAATGGCATCGTGGGTAATTTATATGTAGATTTAGAAAGTTATTTAATTCATCTCTTATAATGATATGATAAGTAATTTTTTTTATAAAATATAAGAGATCTAATGGCTATAATTATTAGAGCACTACCTGATAAACGCCTAGATATTTTTTATTTTTGTGATAATTTCTAGAATTTAACTTGTTTTATAGCGCGTTTGGTGAGAACGTGGAGGCCCCAAAAAAGTCTCCAGTTAGTAATAATAAGATTTTTATTTAGTTTAGCGTACAATATACTTTTAATTTTTTATATTTGCAAATTTGTTTGTAAGACAAACCAGTCAAATTTGACTAAAAAAAGGTCAAACTGAGGGAGTACTGCCATGCCATGGCAGACAGCTAGAGCTGGCCTGTTGCCACTGTTTAGGCTGAACTCAATGGTACTTCTCATCCATTTTACTCAAATTCCACTCCATCCTATACGCCGTATCATCTACGGTGCATAACAGTATGAAGTAATGCCGAAACAGTATCTACTTTCTCATTTTGAGGCACAACGTTGGAGTGAGCCTTAGATTTACAACCGACTGACGGCGGTGTAATTTTTTGTCCAAGGGACTGCGTGTTTCTTTTTTTTTCGTTTTTGAACTTTCACAAGAGCTACGCGCCATTGTAATAAAAATCAGAAATTCCGAACTAAGTACATGCTGAATCCACGTGTTTTAGTCCCTCCAGCCCTGTTGTCGGGCGGCCATTGGATCCCGTGAAAGTGGTGCTTCTGATTGGCCATCGTCGTCGTTCAAAAACCTCTGTCAAGCAAGCAGGCTGGCAGGCTGCAGGCAGCATGAACTAGAGCACTATGGGGTTACATACTCCCATCCAAATCAGCTAGTAACTAGTATACATACAAAACTATGCACAATCTGGAGTAGTTCGCCGTCGACACGGACATGGGTCAATGCGAACACGAATCTACATATAAAATTTCAGCAGCTTTAAAGACGGGATCCGACGAACGATCGCGTGTCCGACCACAGTACCGGAGATAAAAACAACACCCGAGGCTACTGTTCGAGCTGCATTATCAATTTATCATATCGGTGCAAGTAGCGAGGGAGGAGAGCTCACGGAGCCGACGACGTACGACGTCCCCGACGATCGACGTCGACTTCTCATCAGCCTCAGGACGCCGGCGGTACGACGGCGCCGCCGCCGACAGGAGCGAGAAATGTTTTCGTTCTCAAAGCTCGGATATTCCGGGGCGGATTTTGGGTGTCGTCAGAGCAGACGGCGACCTCGACAGGGAGAAAAACGACGGTGTATTTTTTTTTCCTCGTAGTTGCACAGGAGGCGATACCGATAATCGGTACCCCCAGCCTCTTCGGCGTGTACGTATACGGCAGGTACGGCTGCTCTGCGACACAGCCAACAAGTCTCCACGGCCCCTGTCACTGCACCAAGTGCAAGCGGCCGGGAGAGACGAGAACAGGAAGCGGCGCGGGTGTCCACGAGGGGCGGCGTGCGTGGAGCCTGGAGGTGTGTGAACCCGATGCGTTAATTTGTCATCCCCAGCAATTACTCGATCGGGGCTCCATCCACGACCACGATCGACCGATCGATCGCAATGAGTGGCTTGCATTGCAACGACGCAAGCAAAGCAAGGCTAAGGCGCTAAGCTAGCGTTTTTTCTTCCGCGCGTCCTTCAATTCAGAAAAGGATCGAGTGGGCTGATCTGATTATTAGGCTCGTGATCGATCCTGGTGTTAATTAATCGTGGCGATCTCGACCACTGAGGATGCCGCAGCCAACCACTCCGCATCTCTCCCTCCCTAGCTAGCTAATAGTAACCGCCGGGGCCTCATCTCATTGCCGCGCGCTTTTTTCTCCGCCCCGGTCCGTAGCCGCTGCAGGTACAAAAAAGCTCTAGTTGATGTCAGGATGGCTGGCCGAGAGACAGAGATGGTAATAAAACCAAGCTGGGCCGCCCAAGCATCTTTAGAGTTGAGTAAAGAAGCCGTGTCCATCTGTTTCCCTCTTTAACTTCAACACTACTGCTGCCTCTGCTGTCTGCTCTGTGAGAGTCTTGGCTTCGGTCTTCGTCAGAGGCAGGTTCAGAATTCCAGCTTGAATAATGCGGCTAACCTTTGACGACTGCACTGGTGCAAGTGAGAGGCTGAGGTCGAGCACTATGTACAGCAGTTCTACTAGCACGTCCTTTTTCCCCCCCTCTGTTCCACTCCGGCAGCTGCCCTGTACGCGTACGTACGGACGTACCACTCTGCATGGAGTGCAGTGACAGCGTGAAGAAGAAGGCCGGCCGGCTTTTCTTCAGTCTTTGGCTGTACAGTAGTAGCATGTATGGCCATGGCCCAGACTACATTTCTTTTTCCAGGGAGGACAAACTACGTGCCTGCCCTCTACGAACGACCTCGCTACTCTCGGTAAACATAAGGAGAGGGACGGCGGAGGACATGAACGTCCTGCAGGTTCATGCATCCCGTTCCTAAGCAGCAGCAGCAGCAGCTGGCTACGTCCGATCGATCGATATATCCACTTGGTGGCCGGCCGGCCGGTGGCCATGCCCCTTGGTGACGGCAGGCAAAGGGAGGGCAGGCACCTAAGCTGCCTCTCGTGGCGTAACTCCGGTGCAACCCGCCATAAAGGATCATCTATCACCACTGCAGTTTCTGCACGTCTACGATGAGTACCGGGTAGCGTGCTACTGTTCTTGACCTGTGTCTGCATTCTTCGTATTCATTGCTTGCGCTGGATCCCATGAACCCTAGAACAGCTTGGTAGGCCGGTGTCAGTGTGCCACAGCCCTACGGGAAGACGGATCTGCTGCTGCTGTCCTCAGCGGCCGTACCGAATCTTATCTGGTGGTTGGGGGAGGAAGGCGCAGCCCTTTGGTCAAGGGGGAAATTAATTAAATGGGGAATTACTTGTACCATCGATAATGAAGTTGCAAAAATTTCTTCGATGAGTAGGCAGCAGCATCTGTGTGTTTTTTGTTATTCGTGATCTTCCCTTTCTGATTTGTTTTCCCAATTAGTCACCGATCGATTTCCTTTTTGGGGTCAAGGGACGGCTCCGTTCCATGGACATGTTGGTGTTGTTGCTTGATGTCATATGGCACCAGCAGCAAACAACTGAATAGAATATATAAGCACTGTATTTTTTACAATGTGTATATATGCTCCCATCCAAGCTGATAGGGACGAAGGTGGCCTATAAAAAGGGGACGGATGGCATGTGATAAATTTCGCCAAAACCGATAAGATAACACTTCTCTTGAAGTTGTTGGTTACTCCTATAGGAGTAAAAAAAAGACCTGCCGCTGAGTTCATCTTATAGGTGCAATAGGATCACGAAAATTACACGGGCAACAAGCCTAAGCAATGCGAAAGCATGAACATAATTTTCTCATGGAGGTTGGAGGAACGTAGTACGTGGCAAATCTTTCCCTTTGTCCAGAAGCAAGCATGCATAAAAGGTCGTGGTCAACATATAAATGACACTAAGATTTTAGAACCACATGTTTATATCGAGTATTAGTTTGATTTTATCTTTGACATTTTCCTCTTGAAAATGATAAGACAGTTTCCCCTAAAGATGTAAAGACGCATTATGGCAGGACACCACCATAGAAGAGGTGTCCCTTTCTTTCTCTTCCATTATTATTGATAGTTGACACAAAGGAATGTCGAGCCCAATAAGAGAATGAGGTGGGCCTAGAATTTATGCATTGGATATTTAAAAATATAATGAAGATTCAAAATTCAAAGAATACTTACCCTTACAAATATATACATTGTATTATTGAATATCCATGATCCCCTAGGTCCGCCCGAAAAGATGACCATGGGTAGATGGATCTTGAAAGCTTCTTTGTTCGGTAGTGTCTTCTTAATTTTGTTACTTGTTAGTATATACTTCATCTGTATTTAAATATAAGTAGCGGTTGACTTTTTCTAAAACTTCAATCGTTTGTCCTTTTCAAAAAATTATAATTTATAATTTATTTATTGTTATTTGTTTTATCATTGCAGAGAGTTTCAGCATGAATTATTTCCTTATATGTTTACACAATTTTTTTGAATAAGACGAACAATTGAATTTTTAGAAAAAAAAGTCAACCATTACTTATATTTAAATACGGAAGGATTACATTATTGTTGGTGTCAAACTATCTCTTATACAAAATTAAGTCATAGACTAGCGATTGTCTAGTCGATTATAGGACTAATTGCTTAAAATGGAATCCTGATATGGACATAGTATCAGTTGGTTTGTTTTTAATTTCGGCAGCTCCATCAGCTTGAAGAGGTGGGCTATGTTTAAAGACCAAACCACAAATGATATGACTGATCACTAGCATAACAAATTGTGTTATTCTTCCACAGTTATATATGGGTTAACAATTGTAAACACATCGCATAAAAAGATGTTGCTGTCAGTTGCTTATTGTAATTTTTTTCCAATAATCCGTCATGGCAATTAGCATATATGAAAAAAAAAGTTTTCATGTTGTTGCCTCCGATCACAATCAGTGCCAGTTAGGTGCATATAATACAATGCATGGTTGTTGGTTGTTGCTGCTACTACCTCTAAACATCTTCAATACTTCATGCCATCTAGAGATACTGCTACTGGTGTGCAGTCTTGTGTGCCGTTCCACTCTCGGACCAATAAGTTTCAGAACAAGGTTAGAGTTTTGGTTCTAGTAACTGAAAATCCAAGGTTCAGATCTTTAACCAGTACAGTAGCTAATAATCCCTCCCATGTAGGAGTATATATGCAAAAGGCGAGGTAAAAGAATGAACACCTAGTAGAATTTGATTCAATTCATTTTAATTTGTTCCAGTAAACTGTAAACTGCAGCAGCATAGCTAATTAAAGCAGGCATACGCAGCAGCTTATATCCAGTGGTACACACTATACGCGTCTAGCTACGCCCACCAACCAACTAGGAACAGAATCCAAGCTAACACCTGAGTGAACTAGACTCCGGGTTTCAAATCAAACCCAACTCGATCTGAAAACACTTGAGGCCTTCACCTGACGAAGCAGATCCAGGCCCCTACCGGCCTACTGTCGTCACTCGCGGACTCGCCACAGACCCGATCGCTGTTCCTTGCCCCCGCGCCCAACCGCCGTGGCTCACTTTGTCTGCCTCCAAACGTATCGGCAGTTCGGCACTGCACGCTGCGCTCCTCTACAGTGACCGTGCTTCGCTGTCACTACTGTTTGTAAAAGCATGCATGCTATTTCAGAGAATCATCAGGCCGGCCGGGGTAGGAGTAGAGCGAGCGTGGTCCTGATGGCCGTATGGCTGGGCGAAGTCGCGCCCTTGGCCACGCAATTACCGCGGCTGGCCGGGTTTAGATTTCTATGGCTGTAAGACCTGCAAAAGTTTCAGAGCGCTACGTTTACTGCTACGTATACAGTGCCTCCAGAAACACTGCTGTCCGTTCCAAGTGCACATCAAATCGCTGATCCCATGACCCATCTCTATATACTATGTACTAGTATGTACTGTCTGATCGACAGTCGTCGTCTACGCTGTGGGTGCGAGACGTGTAATAACGTACTAATGAGCCATGTCGACATGCATAATGAACCGACCGGCCGGAGGGGAAGACGACGTCATCATGAGCTTATAGGTCGATCATCGGCGAGGAAATAAAGCCATTAGGCAACGCTGACCTACGCTGGCGGGGCCCCTGTCAACTTTGCAGCCGCGCGCGCCATCGACGATGGTTGGGCACGTTGGCGTGGCGACGGTGGCGTGTAACTGTGACCGTCCAGCGCCTGCTTTGGAAGAGACGAACGTGCGCAGGAGCATCACACGGTGAAAGTGAAACGATCGTCGTCGGAGCCTCGGATCCGGCCGGAGCCCAGCAGCTGAAGTGACGGTTGCCGTCGACGACCGACCGTACCTCACGCGGACTCGCCGCGGAAGCCAGCCAGGCCCAGACCGGCGCGTGGCGCATCTGCGTCCTCGTTCGCCAGGTGGTCCGGCGATCGATACATCCAGTGCGCGCGCGCGCGTGTTCTCGTCGGGAGATGGTATCGCGACGCGACGGAGCATTATTCCCGGGGTTTGCTGTGGAGGAAAACAACGGGTCGCCTTTCTGCGGTCAGATTACTGTCGTTTCTGAGTCTTGTCCCGGTCCCCGTCCGACCGAGAAATCCAAGTGTATGTATGTAGTGAGTGCCCCGTGGTCCGGTATTCTTTACCGGGGTTCGCCATACATGTACATCAAAGAGGAATTTTCAGTCCAAGAATGAACCCGTGTCCTACGAATCCCAGAACTAAATGTGGGATGAAGTAGAGTCACTCCATAGTCTCATCTAAAGATGATAATGGTTTAGGCTAAAATTAGTTGTGAGTTTCTCAAAGCTTTCGAGGAACTTCCACTTGTTGTGTCAGCGCACAGGACACCTACGGCACATACGTTCCAACCTTTGGTGCTTTGTATCCGTCATGCCTTAAAGGGACCCAGCTTGGCAAAGTACCGATTTGCTCAAAGAATCGGCTGCATCCATGCATTCAAAGATTGAGAAGTATTGCGATCCTAGTGAAGATAAACCTTACAATGAAAGCAACCATTGGAGAAAGAAGAAAGAGATTGCATTTAACATTGCACTAGTTATTGACACTTTCTTGGATCGAAGGAAACTAGCTTGGCTATCTAAAGTTCTTCTATAAGAAAGTGTGGAATGATACAAACATGGCTGATTTGCTTGTCAAGTATGCCTTAGAGTGTGTTGGGGGAAGCAGGCCTAGCTCCTCGAAAACCGGTCTTAAGAAGTGGCCGACCCATGCATGGCAGAGACTTATTTGTAATTCTAGAGTTTTTCAAAATGAAATATGTAAATATCCGTCCCTATAAATATGACCCTGAGGGCTAGTGTTTTGGGTAAGCTGTAATGACTCAGGTGAATGGAAATTACACTTTCGACCTTCGTTTATGATTTAGGCTTCGTCTATACTTCACAACTCATTAGGAGTTATGTGCAAATACAAGTTGTGTGGTCATGAACTCATGATGCTAGTGGCTAATGAAGTCTCCAGCAATGCGGAGTTACCGTGTCTTGGAAAAAGAAAGATTTAATAAGAGTTTGCTGAGTATATGTCGCAACAAAGATTTGAAAAGCTCACAAATCTAAAATTGATGCCTATTTAGAAGAAAAAGTGTAGACAAAGGAAGCGATGATTGGGAGATTCTAGCATGGTGGAAGTGAAAATCCGACAAGTGTCCTGTACTCTCAACCATAGCGTATGACTTTCTTGCAATCCTCTTAATACCGTGTCGTTTGAATATGCTTACAGGCGTGGTGAAAGGATTCTCGGTGACCATAGGAGCTTATTAACTCTAGGAATGCTTTTGTGCAAAAGATTGTCTTTTCATAACGAAAGATCTTAATGTTGAAGGTATAAATTTTTTTATGGTCATGTTAACTGTTATGTGATTTTTAACCTATAGTCTAACTTGTCTTTTGTTTAATTTCAGAAGGCCATGATGTGGAACTTGAGCCCTAATAGGAACATGACATCTTATTGGTTATTTTGTGAGCATCTATTGGTTCTGATTTTGGGTGATTGTGTTGTGCTTTAAGGCTAATCACTTGTCCTTGTTACGTGTTGTGCAGGTGTTTGGCAAACAGAAGGTGGATTGTGGTGAAGTGTGGGATGCCGAAGGTCATGAAGCGGTTGGCAATCTGAGTCTTGTTACATGGATTTAAGAAGAATATGTAATTTATCAGCTTAAATATAAATCTTGCCACCTGTATTTAAGAAATTTATCAGTTTAACTTGGTATTCTATCCTAAGCTAATGACTCTTGATGGCTTGTGTCACTTCTAAAGAAGGTAATAAATGGCTACTTAGTATATCTCTGTTTGTTGCACTTTGTTCCTTTAAGGAGTGTTGTCGGTGTCTGCTCTGTTTATATATGTGCTGCCTTATATATCTTGCCATGTGCTGGCTTAATCATAGACCTGATTTTTTTTTTACTTGCGCCGAGATGTTGTTTGAATGGACATGTTAGTTACTCGAATTATTATTTATCTATGCGGTTCTAGAGGAATCATAATTTGTTGACCATACAGGTTATGCCTATAACATTAGGATGACATGGACTCAGGGAGCTGATATGATAAGACTGCTGTTATTTCTGATTTTTTTGATAATATTGTGAATTTTTATGTATTTTTTAAATTTATATTATTTTGATTTCATATTTATTTCACCTATTTTGATTCTTTATTAGGTAATGAAGAGGCTCTCTAATACTAAACTCGCACGCGTGCCACAGCATCGGCGAGAGACGGATTTGTGTCCTAGAGTCCTAGCGGCGCTCGGACAGCTTGGACCTGGCGCTCTGCTGCTTCCACTATGGAGTTTGCCCGATAAACCCGTTAATTTGGTTTGGCGTGGATTGAGCTGAAGTCTCGGTTGTGGTCTGATTGCTACTAGCGAATGGATGGTCTGGGGTGATTTGAATAATATAGCACGTAACACGTTGATGAGTGTGGTTTCGGTGCGGATGCTAGACCACTGCCAGGTTTAGTAAATTTCAGTAGCGGCTCTCGAACTTGTATCGAGTTTTCATCTAGGTCCCATTCCTTGCAAACTGTACTTTCGCATACATGAGCTTGTACCAAGTTCTCGTCTAGGTCCCGGTACTTGCAAACTGCACTATCGTGTACATGAAATTGTATTTGGCTCACACATCTGTCCTCACCCTTCCCCATCCGCGCCTAGACACCGATGCTCGGGCACCACGGGCCGCATCCACGGCAGAGGCGTGGCGGAGGCCATCGGCAGGGTCTGTGTGGGTGGAGGCATGGCAGAGACTGCCAATGTGGCTCCGCGCGGGCGGAGGCAGTTGACGGTGCAGGCCAAGGCCGCCGGCGTAACTCCGTGCGAGCGAAGGCGGGTGGCGCGGCCCCACGCGGGTAGGTACAGGCCGCCCCGGCCAATGCTGGAGGCAGAGGCTGTGGGAGGGAGTGCAGGGCATGAGCCACCGGCACCGCCTCAGGGGGTTGTGTGCTCGGCTCCGCTAGCGCCCCGAGCAAGTGCACTGCCGACGTCGTGTCTGCAATGGGCCATGGCGGCGGTTCGACGGCGCCACGGGGGAGCTAGCATGACGGGCCTAGGCTGTGGCTCAACGGGCACCACTGGCCGCGGCGGCCTCAGGCGGCAGTGGTGCCATGGGCCATGGCGGTGGCTCGACGGGCCCTTGCTCCAGCGACGTGACGAGCCATGGCGTCGGCTTGACAGGGGCCTCGGCAGGAGCCAGCGCGGCGAGTGGCACAGGCCGCGGCTGTGCCTCGGGCGCAGTGGCGCGGCCACGTCCACAGCGGAGACCGGTGGCAGGCCCCCTCACGTGCGGAGGCTCGGGCTGAGGCGGGCAGCGTGACCCTGCTTGAGCAAAGGCCGCCGACGATACAGGCTGAGGCTACCGGCACAGCTCCGTGCAGGCGGAGGTAGGCGGGGAGGGTGAGGACCGATGTGTGAGCCAAATACAAGTTCATGTACGCGATACCGCAGTTTGTAAGTAGCGGAACTTAGATGAGAACTCGGTACAAATTCATGTATGCGATAGTACAGTTTGCGAATACTGGAATTTAGATGAGAACTCGGTACAATTTTAAGAACTGCCACTGAAATTTAGATTTAAATTTTCCCACGTCACTTTGTCGTCTGACCAGTCAAATAGCAGGAGTATATATATGCTTAGTGTCAAAAGGGATTAGAAATCCGCGCGTATTTTTATTTGGACCGGAGTACTGGACTTGCTAGCAGCAGCATGGTTCTTCTCAGCTGTTCTCAGTTGGTTATACGTACGATTTTACCATTATGCTTTTAGCACAACCAAGTGCTAGTATTACGATCCTACGACTCGCTATATCGTCCAACGTCTTCGGATCCGATCTATTAGAACGTGTGATTTTGACAACCTTGCTTCTTCGTTCCCAGTACAATCCTACCTGCTAGTATAAGATATGCATTTTCCACATCGTTATGGTCGATCGAGGAATGATATGCTTTTCCATGGGCTTAGGAAATCTTTCTAAGCCGTATCAGCGTAGAATTTTCGGGATCGTGGCGTGGTCCTCGCGAATGATCTGACGTCGCGTATTCAGGACGAGGTGCTACATTGCGCTCCCCTCTCTGTCCCGGACATGCCATGGACAGGTATGCTAATGCTTGCTCTTGCTCGATCCCTCGATTCCTCGTTCATGAGCTAGCGCAGCTGAGATCGTTATCCAAAAAGAATCCAATCAAGTCAACTCACACAACCACATGTCACATGTGTGTGCAGCCACTGTTTGCTGGCTGGCTGCTCCGACTCGTTGCACTTTCCCAAATGAGCCTGCATATGCACCGACGGCCGGCAGCATGAGTAGGCTAGCACTAGGCATGATGCGTGATAGTTGCAGTTCATCTTCGAGAGAGGGAAACAAGACGGGTTAATGTAATGAATAATGATCTCAAAAAAGATGCATCGATTTCTTAGTTTATTCTTCTTTTCTTTTGATCTTTTTTTTTCCATCGGCATGACGTCGAGCTATGCGGAGGCATTGCGAGTGGGAGTGAGGGCCTGAGGGGAGAGGGAGCAGCGGCAAGTGGGCGAGCGCCGACCGAGGCGTCCATCCACGGCCGCCGTCTCTCTCCCAGTCCCAGCAGTCCCCCTCCGACGAGAATATTTGGGTTGGCGGCGAGAGCGACGGGAGGGCAGACGCACGCATTCGCATTGGCGGACATGACCCCGCGGGAGACCTCGCGATCGGCGCCAGCACCGGCCTCGTCGTCATCGTGCGCGCGGGCGTGCCGTCGCGAGTGCGGCCGCCTGCCTGCCTGCCTGATGGGCTTTGACCGCCCCGGCCAGCCGCGCGCTGCGGAGTTGGGGTTCGGCATACGCCGCTGTACGTCCGTGTCGCGACGGCGATCGTCCGTCCGTGGGCAACTGGGCATGGCCGCGATCGATAGCTAGGCAAGCTAGCCGATGATAGGTCTAGGTCAACGATGTGGAAGGCTGCGGCGCTAGCATTTCATCTCTAGCTCTCCGCTGCTGGTCGCGGCCGCTCTCGAGTGACACGAGGACAGAGAGACGCTCTGCCGTCGTTGCACACGCCCGACCCGTCGGCCGCTGCGCCACTGTGCAGCTAGCTAGGCTTTGTGGTATTTAGCTATATAAGCTAGGACACGCGCGCGCTCAGATGGACGGAAGGGGAAACCTGGGTGGAGTTGAAATTGAACTGTACATGGGAAGGGTGGTGGTGAGCCCGGAGGACGACGGAGAGGAAGGGTTTCATCGAGACGTCACAGGCGCGTCGTGTTTGGCTGAGCTTGAATCGGGAGGAGATTAGTTAGGATGGTCCGAGAGCTTGGTGCGTCCAATTGAACAAGACTTTGTTGTGGAGTACGTATAGACAACAGTGTCAGCACGAATAAGTACGTCACCCTCGATTGTACTGTATGGCTGGGTACCTGCAACTGCAGCTGCAACAAGCAGTCAGTTGACCTGCTACAGGGAGCACAGGCGTACAGCCTCCGGGGGCCGGGGAGCGTGTGTTTTTCCCGTGCACAACACCATGGCCACTGTGCAGGAGGACGAGGAAAAGACGGATCAGATGCATGTACATCTCTGAATGATCATCCAGAGCAGAGGCATCCGTGTACATTGCTCGTCTTGATCGGCCCTTCTTCTCCTTCTATTCCTTTCTGAAGCAGTGGCAGGCACTAGGCAAACACTAACACAGATTGCGATGCATGCATGATGCTGCGTGTCTCTCTGCTATGCTACGCAGTGCAGAGTGCTGCACCTATGCGCGCATTATTGGCCTAAAATACTGGCTTTGCACAGCGCAGGAGGTTCCCTCTGTCCCGCTTCCATCTCCACCTTGCCTGTTGTATGGTGTGGACGGTATGGGCTCTGCTCTTCTTTCGGCCCGGTCAGCTCACTCAACTGTGCGTGACTGCGTGTTTCATCTGCAGTCGCCGGCCGGTCCGGCATGGCTTCGCGCTGGTAGATAAGAAGATGAGCTGTGGAAGGAATGATGGCAATATAATGGGGCCCACTCTCCGATTCTGCGCAGGGACGTTAGGGGATTGGACTGGAGAGTTTCTTCCCTACGGGATATAAATGGAAAAAATTCTCCCTCTGCCGGTAAACGGGTACGGAGAGATATCCCTCGCGAAAACATATTAAACTTGCACGTGATGATGTTTTCGTATAATAGTTAATGACAAAAATAAATAATGCATTATTAAGTAATCACTTATTGTATAAATGTAGTTCATTTTAATGTACATATAATAGTTTTTTACCTCTGACCATACGTGTAAGTGACAATATTTTATACTAATAATAAGGATATAAATATTAATTATAATTTAAGCGGAACAGAGATCCCGTCGGAAATTTATTCTCCCACAGGGGATGAAGATAGGGAAAGAAATGTCTCTCGTAAGCGTTTCTGGGATCCCTGCAGGAAAAATTTTCCGTTGTGAGGACAGAGATGAGGAGCTTTTCCCCAACGAGAAATTCTCCATTGCCGTCTTTAGGAAGGATTATGGTCTTAATGGATATGGGTGACGAGTGTTTTTTTCCGCCTAGTCTGACAAGACATGCCAGTGTCTCGTGTCATTTGTAAATGGACCTGTTTGTGTGGGCTGTGGCCTGTGGGCTAGGAAAAATCCCTGGCGGACCCAGGCCTTTGCCTGTATTGGACCGAGGCAGCTGCACAACTTAGCCCAGCACAAAATAAAAAAAAAGCTGCACGGGTTAGCCCGTTGGCGTTGGCCCTTGTCAAGCCTGTCCGACGTGGGCATGTGGTTGCCACGTGCTGGGGGGAACTGCCACCCACCTAGGGATGCCAATGGATAAAAACCCATCAGGTATTACAATTCTATATCCGCACCCGCGAACAAAAATCGTATCCGCTACAATATCCATACCCGCTCACGGGTATGAACTTTTACCCATACCTGTACCCGCGTGGGTAAAAAAAACCCGTCGGTTAACCCATACCCGATTAAATATCCACTAAGAACATGTTTAAATAGCACAAATATAATAATTACTAAATATGAGGAAATAAATTGAAGACAATAATAAATAATATTGAAACATGCAAGTTGATCATATTTTTGTCCAACATACACTTATGTTTGCTTAGTTACGTAGAATAAATGTATAGATGAGACGGAGTATAAATTACCCATGGGTACGCGGGTATGGGTAGTCTGCACCCGTACCCGCACCCGCATACCCAACGGGTATAAGATTGCGCCCATTAACGTACCCGCGGGTGGAGAAGTCATCCCATACCCGCTTTTATATCGGGTAAAACCCGTCGGGTACCCGGGTTTCGGGTACCCATTGCCATCTCTACACCCACCCCACCCTTTCCCCATTTTGATTTTTTATATGGGGCTAAGGCTACCTTTTTTAATAAAAAAAAGCGTTATTTTAGATTAAATAATGTTCCAGTCTCTGTAGATTAAAAGTGCACTCAATCAAGAAAAAAAAGATAAAAATCTAGAAAGCTCTAAGCAATCTAGAATTTCAAACTGAACATACAACTCACACCACCTACTAACACCAAAGACCTTGATGCAACCGCATATATTCTCGTATACAACGAAGTGAGATGATCAAAGTCTATGAAAACTCATTTGTCCTTTTCAAAAGAAGTTGACGAATCTCACGAATTTTCGAAAACCACCTTCTACACTGAGCATCCACCAGATCGATAACAACAAACAATGATCAATACAGAAGATTAGATGGCCAACAAACCATTGATTATATTGAGTTGCAAGAAATTGATCATCTTATTTCCGCTTTGCTCCCACAAACAGAAATCTCCTTCTCCTCCGAAACACATAGCCAAACCACTATCTCAGGAGCGACGCCTGCAGGCAGGGACGCGACGCCAAGGGCGACACCGTGTGTTGTGGTACAGGTGGGGTGGGGTTTACAATGACGCCTCTAGGGAGTAAATGACGGCCATGACTGCCATCATCATCATCACCGACAAGAAGTCATGCCCAGCTTTCGCCAAGACCTACCCACGCTCGCATTACCACAAGCCACCATCCATAACCAGCAACATGAGTCCATTGCTTGAAAGAGCCGACAGAATCTACACCATGATGCTTGAGCCCTCAGCGCCTTGCGCGAGAAGGGTGCGACCTAGCCTATGTCCACCACGGTATGCGTCCAATGGCAACTGAGGAGGTAGCGTAGCCCCAACACTGCGTCGGCGCGAGGGTTGGGAGGCCTAGATCAGGGACACCCGACGGTGGATCCGGCTATCAATGACGAGGTTGGCCGTCGGCCTAATGGCACGGCAGCAACCAGACCCCCTAGCACAACAGTAGCCAGAAGCCACCACCACCACAACACACGGTAAGGAATAGCAAAGCTGGCAAGACGCGAGACCCCGCCACCTCAGCAGCTAGTGGCGCCCATGATACCCTCGGTGTCTGCCTTCTGAGGCGTCCTACGGCACCCTCTGCATCTGTCGCCCTGGCGGCTACCTGATGCCGTGCAGTGGTGGCAGCACGCGGAGCCTAGCGGTGGCAGATCGTGCGGATCCAAGCGACACCCTCGGCTGGGGACTGTAGTGAAGGCGCAAAGGGAGAGAGGGGAAGAAAGAGATGAGAAGGGGGAGGAAGAGAAGACGCGGGGAGCACCTTGAGGCACCACCGATGGTGGCAGAGGGTGGAGAAGCCGGCGACAGCGGGGGGGAGCTAGGGTTAGGTTCTCTCGGATGCATTCTGTTCCTCCAAATTTCTTTACGAAAAAGAATATTTCAGCCCAGTCAGCAAGATTCTTTTCTCTAAATCAACTTCTTCCACACCCCTGTTTCCTGTATATTTCCTCCACACCCTACTACCCAATATTTTATTCATCCGCCTCCAACTACCATCTACTTTACCTTTACACAAAATTAGTATGTATAATACTAATAAATCATATTAAAGCATCGGAAAATATTATGAGCATGAGAAAATATTAACATAACGCAAATAATTACAAATCATTTTAATAAAAAAAATAAAAAACCCAAATCCTGTGACAGCCCATTAGGCACACCCAGACATGCCCTCTTCCCTCCCACAGTCCTGCCTCTTCCTCCCTTCCTCCCATAGTACTCCGCTCTCCGCCTCTTGTCCCTCCCACTGCTGCCTGCCTCTGCTACCCTGCCTCCGCTGCCGCGGCGCCGCCCATCGGCCTCTTCCTCAATCTCCGATGGATCTAGGCATCTAGCTACCACCTAGTCACCTGACAACCATCGAAGCTCTAACATCCGCCTCCTCCATAGCTGATGGGCGGATCCACTTCCTCCTACAGCCAACAGACAACGAGAGCGGCGTGCGGCGGCCGTAGGCAACCCGCGCCATGGCGGGCGATATCCGTGTGCGTCGGCAAGGCACCGTGTCTGGCGTGGCACCGACGGCGGTGAGTCCAATGGCAACTGGCTGGCAACAACAATGCATGCCTCGTCCTGCCACTTACATCCCCAGTGCGCGAATAACTTCAGTTGAAGATTGACGTGAAGAGAGAATTTTCTAGGAGCCTCCGTGCTTCCGCTAGTCCAGGCAGAACGCTTGGTTTACAGTTGGGTTGAAGGATAGTGTGGAGGAACCGGCTGCAAGAGTTTTTAGGCCCAAAAATTTACGCTACCTGGGTGCCAAAACGAGTGCAGATGGTCTAAATCTTGTGAGTGCCTACTCATCTCCCGGAAGATTTCTATCTTTTTCTTCCTCTTTTTGTTCTTCGCAGTGAGATATAGAGGGAAATGGAAAAGTGGAAGATGAACGGGTGAAAAATCTTGCACTTTTCATATTCAAGGTGAGAGAATGATGTGAGATGAAAAAGTGGAAGATGAAGGGACTAAAAATCTGTCGGGGGATATCCTATATATCTGTATGGATGGAGGCCACTTAAATCTAAAGCTGCACCCATATTGCGCCACATCATCATCCACCAACATCAACTTAAAGTATTTGTATGGAACTGCTCCCTTCATTAGAAACCCATCGGTCCATTCTGATCCTATGGCAAGTCGTACACCACTAGAACATTAAAGCTGAGGCCACTAGGCATCGCATCTGCTACTTCTCCCATGGGCATTAAGTTGTACTCCCGTGCAAATGTTAACCGTCAATTAATGCCTCAACCACTACATAATTCCTATCAATGTCCCCCATGTACTCTTGCATATTTACCTTCAACCTCTAGAGCTCTTCCTGTTAACGACACACAATGCAACAGGTATTAATCCCATCGAAGTTTTATTTTTTTCAATTCACCGCAATACTGATTGATGCTTCTTATGTTTTCCTACTATATTCATCCTCTCATACATGCACTCCATGTGGGCATTAAGTTGGGCTCCAATGCAAATTGTAACCGTCAATTAATGCCTCCACACATGTCCTCTTGCATATTTTCCTCCAACCTTTGGAGCTCTTCCTGTTAACGACACAAAATGCAGCAGGTATTAATCCCATCGATGTTTTATTTTTCAATTCACTGCAATACTGATCGATGCTTTTTATGTTTTCCTACTATATTTATCCTCTCATACATGCACTACGTGTAATGGAGTGCCCTTGTGGCTCATGCATATTCTGTTCTTCAGTTTACTCCAACAAAAAGCATCTCTGTAGGTGATTTCATTCCCTTGGCCCAAAGAAACAGGCCTTCATCCGCAACAACTTTTTTCATGCAATAGACTGAATTTTGCTGCGTTATACAATTACTAGATTCACAGATTCAGTTAATGAAAGACCGGGCCATGCGAGGTTACCGAGTCTTCCGATTCCAATGCGCGTACATGATGCACAACCGTTGTCACGAACATTACTCGTGATAATTGTGGATCACAATGTGTAATCTTTGATATAAATAGAAGAGGATCACAAGCTGATCCGGTGCAATTGCCAAACCCATTTACCATGTTCTTCTCTTTCATGGTATCAGAGCCCCGACCGGTTCTTTCACCATGTCTGCCAACTCGCAATCTGCCTCCTTGAGCTCCATAGCATCCATGCCGATGCTATCTCCCATTGCACCACTCAGCCACATGGTCCATGTGAAGCTCACCCAAGAGAATTATCTCCTATGGCATACCCAAATGCTTCCCTATCTGAAGAGCTAATGCTTCCTCGAATATGTCGATGGGTCAATCCCACAACTGCTACAAACAATCATTGTGCAGCCCAATGAAGAGATCGGCGAGCACCGGCACATCGCTGTCAACCTTGAGTACACCACCTGGTACCACTGGGATCAAATGGTGCTCAACACGATCATCTCCTCGATGTCCGAGGATGCCCTCGGCCATCTCGTCTGCATCACGACAGTGTTCGATGCATGGCGTATACTAGAGCGCACGTTCATAGTGACCTCACGCGCAAGGATCATGTAGATCCGTATGCAGCTGATGACAACCAAGAAAGGCGACATGTCGATCGCGGCATACTACCGCAAGATGAAGGGCTATGGCGACACGCTTGCTGCCATAGGCAAGCGCCTTGAAGATGAAGAATTAATCGCCTACATGCTCCAAGGCCTGGGCGGAGAATATGAGTCTCTCGTCACAAGCATCACCACGCAATTGGGCTCCTACACTCTCAGCGACGTCTATGCTCACATGCTGAGCTCTGAGATGCGCATTGAGCGCAACACCTTTGAAGGTCAGATATCTGCTAACTCTGCCAACTGGGGTGGCCGTGGCGGCGGCTGGAATTTTCGTGGGTGCGGACGTGGTCCAGGGTGAGCTCCAGGACGTGGTGGCCGTCAAGATCGCCAAAGCAACAGGTAGGACGGAGCCGTCTGTCAGATCTGCGGCAAGGCCAATCACGAGGCTGCCTGGTGCTAGCACCGCTTTGATCAGAACTATCAACTGGAGGAGGTGACCAAGGTGGCAGCTGCTGCTTCAGGTGGATATGCTGTTGATCTAGACTGGTATGTGGATACAGGAGCAACCGACCACATTACCCATGATCTGGAACGCCTGACTACGAAGGAACGGTACACTGGTGCCGATCAAGTTCACGTGGCAAGCGGTTCAGGTTTGTCCATTGCTCATGTTGGCAATTCTTTTGTTAGGCTTAGATCGTCCCCTTCATTTGAACGTGCTTTACATGTTCCTCAAATCAACAAGCATCTCTTATCGGTTCGCAAATTAGCTTTGGATAACAATACCTTTGTCGAGTTTCACCCACATTCTTTCTCTGTCAAGGATCTCAACAAGGGCTTTGTGAAGATGTCTGCAAGTTGATCGTGTGATGAGATGAGCCTAACCTGTAAAGCCTTGCGTGCCACCAGCTCATCAGCCGTTTTATTTTTCATACTCAATGATTATATTTGATTCTCTTCAATTTTCAAGTTAACTCAATCTTTTTTCATTATACAATTTACTCATCGGCTTTATTTCAACTTTTTTCATGCAATAGACTGAATTTTGCTACATTATACAATTTACAGTAGTTGCTCATCAGCTGTTTTTTTATTTCTTGCATACTCAATGATTATAGTTGATTCTCTTCGATTTTCAAGTTAACTCAATCTTTTTTTATTATACAATTTACTCATCGACTTTATTTCTGCATAGTCCACGCCAGTCTAACATCTTTGCCACATGTTTTGTTCTGGTAAAGTTGATTTTTTTTTGTCATTGAGCCCCCTTTAGTTGTGTTGATCAGTTCCACATATTACTAACTGGAGTTAAGTTATGTAATTTTGTGAACGCTCAAGGTTTTTATTTTTATTTTGAGAAGTTCAGATTTCATATATTCATGTAAGATTCTGCTGCAAGTTATGTAATTTTGTGAACACTCAAGGTTTTTATTTTTATTTTGAGAAGCGTTAATTCCTCTCCGTTTTCATGCCAATTCCACGGTACTGTTATTTTGGTGTTTTCATTTCCTTCTTTTTCTTTTTCTTTTGCCCATTCTTGGATGTTTGTGCTTAGATATGTAGTTGCGAACATGTTAAACAATCATACAGCCAAATGACACCATATATAGATTATTTAGAATTATTCAGTGTGCACACAGGCTAAACTGCTAAAGGCTAGGTTTACAGATACTCTGGGCAGCTAAAGTTAGATTCGTTGTCGAACGTGCATGTTACTAGGTTGACTAATTTAACATATTTGCTAATTTTTTCCTTCCTATACTTCAATTAGATTATACGGATCAAGAATTATATCTCAAATTTCTTTCAACTCTCATACTGTTCTCTAATCCCTTACTGGCCTTCCACCCATGTGGTCATCCACTTGCACAAGCCCCAAGCATCATGTATTTTGTTAACTTGCATCAAATTTTGTTTTAAGAAAAATAGCCAAGGTATTAAGCCATGCCGTCTTAATAGACAGAACAATCTAAATCATAAACATATCCCCTGTTATCTATGACCAATATTTTGCATACACACACATAACCTTGCACTTAATGTCTACTTAATTGCATGCTTCTCTATTGTTTATCAAAATCTTTTCCTAAATCCCCACAACAACGCGGGGAAATCACATAGTTTAAAAATTATGTAAATCTCTGGTTTGAGACCCATATGGCCATATCTACTTTGCAATCGCCTCAATTATTTTTCATAAAAGGTAATATTTTTGTCTAAAAAGGATAATATTTTGTATTTATAAAAAATATTTTAAGCTTGTACTACCGATGTTCTACGTGCACACAAAAATATCTAACTTGACTATCGAAATATTGTAACTTTACATAAGAAATATTCTGTCTTCACATGAAAAGATTCTATGTTCAGAGATATAATATTCTATCTTTGAAAAAATTATTCTTAATTAATATGGGAAAATAAAAAATATTCTACCTTGGTGGATGTACCTTCACAAAAAGAATAATCTAGTAAAAATTAATCGTATAATATTCTACCTTCACAACAAAAAAATATTCTAGTTTCACGAATTAAATATTCCACATTCGCAATGAGGATATTCTATGTTCATAACAATAATATTAATAGAATTAAATATAATAAATAAATAATTTATCTCAAACATAAAAAACCATAAGTAAAAAAGAAGAAAAAACTGAAGTGAAGTAATAAGATGTGAGCCAAATTATGCCAAACAACATAGTTTAAAATAAGAGAGAGGGTGGAAAATTTCGGCATCGTGGAGGACTGACGTGGGCTCAAGCTTGCGGCACAGGTACGAGTGGCATCTGTGGGGTTGGTGGCGCCATTGTCAACGGGCCTTCGAGCGTCGCTTACATTCTCTGTATCACGGAGATTTTTTCGATTCTCGCTTTTCAATACTGGTAATCGCCTAATCGGGCAGACTAGGTATCATCACAGATGGGCTGAAGGCCCAGTAACAATTCTCTAAGCCATGGTAATTCGACGATTCGGCATGGTAACGAGTCTCATCTTCTTCCTCTGAATCGCGTGGCGATTCGGCGAGGAGCCATGGTAGACGCTGGACAGGACGGATGACCGGCGATTCCCACGGGATATCCGTGGCCAAAATTGGCAAGCGCCATGCCGGGTCCTCCTCCCCTGGCTGGAGGTCCTGCGGCGGTTTGGGTTATGCGATTAGCCGATTTATTTATTTTAACGGCCAATTTTGTCCGCCCTATATCTCTGGAATGTTGCTGCGTAGAGTCTCTTTGTATTACAACTCCTGTCATACAGTGAAGATCGTCGATTGGTGTCCAGGATTTTTTTTCCGCAAGAATTTTTCCCGTGAATTTTTTTTTTATCTCACGTTCCATGTTGGGCCTAATCGGATCAGCTCATTTTGCCAGGCTGCTGCAGCCCGAGCAGTAGACAATGCAAAATGCTTCAATGAGTACTGCAGCTAAAAACTGTCGAGGAACTATGTTCCCGCGGATTACTAGATGCGTTTTCTTTTCCTCCCGCAGCAGATTAGACGTGGAGAAGACGTAGTCTGTCTTTCATCTCAAGTGCATGGCAGATAGAACACACGAGAGACAGATGCAGGTGAAGTTCTGGTCTCTTCTCTTATTCATTATTTTATGATTAAAAAACTAAAACAACTTTATAAGCCGCAGCTTAAGGGGAGCCAACCAGGCCCATTCTTTAGTAGCATAAACCAAACATATTTTTTACATTTTTTGCAGGCCAGTCTTTCTGAACTGTCTGCGGGTTGCGGTTTGCCAACCAAACAGGTGATACTGGTCACACGCTCGCAGCGCAGCGTATGTTGGTAATGGTGGCCTTTTTGTCGGTTACAAACACATATCCTGCTGCGGCTTCTCCTGCTGGCTGCTGCGTTGCATCTTCTTTTAATTGATTCAGTGCTGATTTGGTGGCACATTTAACTTTTGGTTCATGATTGCCAAGAACTCTGCTTAGTATGATCTCCATTATATTATTGTGACCCCAAAGAGTAAACTAGACAGTATTCAGATCGTTCCAACTCAAGAAAAACCGGGGAACAAAACCGCAAATGTGGCTTTTAAAAGTTATCTTATCGACGTCTCTCGTTGGAGACGGAGTTGCCTGCAACCTTCGAATCATCTCATGTTTGAGCATTTTTGGACAGTGGATAATTGGGTTGTAGACATTGATTTTTTTTAACGAACCAATAAGAGAGCTGCCGATTAGATTGATATAGAAAAAAAAAATCCAGACTAGATAACAAACGAACACACCACACAGACTCAACGAACCATTCAACTCAACTGGTGGATTGCATTGGGACTTCAACACGGTACAATACTCACCGCCAACATAAACACAAACCCAACTTAAACAATACGAGAGCTTTCAAAGTGACGCCTCCAACGTGGAGCGTGACGCCATAGGCGCCGTCGCCGCCCGACCCTATGGTCAGGGTTTTCACCCGGAACATGATGCACATAGGGAATAGAGGTGGAACGATGAAGCTTCCAAGGAATTAAATGTCGTCCGGAGGCGTCGCCAACGTTAGCCCGGAGAACTGCAAGGCTTTCGCCGCCACCACCAAACCCACTGCACACCGAAAGCTGTGATGATGAAGGCCCTGCTGCATCTCAAACTGCCAATGAAAACAAGAGGCGCAGACCGCACTACACCAATAAGGCCATGCCATGCTAGACCTCCACCCGTAGAGCCGTTGCTGCCTAGCACCTCAACCAACAGAGTAAACACACCAGATCCCAGGTCCTGTGAGGCCACCTTACCAAACGTAGGGGCCTCGCCGCATCTGCTGCTGTACTCCACACTCTCATGTGAGCCTCGTCACATCCGTCTCTGGCCACCAAGATGAGGATCTGTTTCTCGAATTGCTATCAGAAAGAAGAGCATGGTAGCCCTGCCGTCATGAACACCGCACAACCAATCCGCAACCAGAACTCTGAACCACCACAGCGCAGCTACCTGAAGGTCACCCAAGCATGGCCGCCAACATCAATGCCGCCTGTGCCATCTTACGATGATGTACTACACTGAATAGCCACTGCTAAGTAGGGCTAATTGCCATAGTCCACTGCAAGCAAAGCTGCCACACTTTTCGCCACTACAAGCGCCGTCTTCCGTTGCAGTCCCTCACCGCACTCGCAATTGCCAAGCAGGGCAAGTTACCGATGTCTGCTGCGAGCGGTCACCGCGACGAGCATGCAACGACCTTGATGCCAACCACCAATGCCACCACCCTGTCGCAACCAGCCACGCCTTGCCTCAACCAGATCCGGCCTCCGGCCACCACTCCCGGTGAGACGCAAGTCCACCCGAGGGGAGTCGCACCCTGGCCACCACGACGGCGATGCTACTCTAGGGCCGCAGCCTGAAGGAGGGTGACCCCATGGCACCACCATGGCTACCCAAACAATCGTCATAGAGTCGTCGTCCCATCGCCGCCGCACGAGGCCATCCCTATGCAAGGCGCACCCATCGCCGAAGAGATGCCATTGCCATGACGTGCCGCCCTGTCGACCAAGGCCATCCCCATGCCGCGTCGCCACTGCGCAAGCTCGCCGCCACCCCGCGTCATAGACGAGTCCGGCACCGCGCCGCGGGGAGGGGCACCCTGGCGTCATGCCACGGGGAGGGGCACCCTGCACCGCGGGGAAAGGCACCCCGACGCCACACGCCATAGAGCCTGTCGCACCGAAGCTCGCCCACTAAGCGGGGAGAAAGAGCCACGTTGCTGCCCGCCAAGCACCTCCGCGGCATCCCCCAACCACCTCCCGCTCGGGTGGCTCGGGCGCATGCGAACCGTCCCTGAGGTCCATGCTAGCCTCCGGCGGGCCCCTCTGGCGATGGCGAGGGGAGGGGGAGGATCTGCGGCAGCGGCAGCTAGGTTTCTGAGGGCCGCCCGAGCTGCCCGAGCGGGGGCGTCGCGGGGGCTGTGAGTGGACTCGGACGAATACACGTTCACGTTCGTTAGTCCTTTTTTTGGCCCCCTTGTGGTAGACATTGATGAAGATCAGGGATTATGCTATGTGACTGGAGAATGGCTGGAGCAAAGTTAGGTGCTGACTGCTGAGCCAACAAAAGAGAACAATCTTGTATCTACGCTAGAAAGTTTTTTTAAAGACTCGTCGCTTGAACCGCCCCTAGGGTAGTCAAAAGATTGGTAGGACTACTGCTATCTCTAGCTTAACCTGACACGTTCAAATTCTTGTTTAGAGTTGAGCTTGTTAAGATTCATAAAAAATTTACCTCAAATTCAGTACATATCTTCTCAAATGGTCGATATAAAAATTGGATATAAAATTCTGATTTTTCTAAAAAATGTCTTCTCTATGGGCACCAAATAAGGCGTAAATTTTAGTCAGGGTTTTACACCTACAGTGCACCACGGCGTGCTTTTGAAGGTAGTTCAATGGTTCGTGCCATGCACGATGGAACACAGAGTTTATATAGGTTCAAGTTGCCGCGGAGGTGTAAAACCCTACGTCCTGTTTAGATTACTCGGAGCTCGAGAGTACAAGAGTGCGCGTCTAGCCTACGGAATGGTGTGCTGCTTCTGAATCGTAGGGTCCCTAACCCACCTTATATAGACTGACGGGTTCTATGGTTACAAGTCGGTTCCTTTTCTAACCACTAATCCCACCATCTCCGGCGAACTGCTCTCCCCGGATCGCATGCAAATCTCCACGTAATCCTTATCTGAGCACTTCGCCAGCTTTCACCTTGACCTCCAAGCCATCTCGCCTTTCCTTGGGCCTAAACCCTCCAGCCGACCCATGGAACAGGCCGTCTGATGGGCTTGGCCATCGGCTTTGTCCTGAACCTCAAGTTGCCACGCCGTTGCTCGGGCCTAAACCCTCCAGCCGACCCTTGGAATGGGTCGTCTGGCGAGCTTGGCCCCTCCAATGGCCCAAGTAAGGAATCCTTGCCGTGAGGCCTCAGAGGATATCTATCCCCCACAATACTCAAGCTTTGTTGTAATGCCCCGAAAATCGACCATAAAAATTTCCTCTAATTCTTTCCTTAAATCAAAAATCAATTTTTGAAATTTGTCTTTTATAAGGTTGTTGCTTTGAGCTCAACAAAAATCCTTACAAATTCTCCCGATGTTCCTTCTCACCAATCCCAAATATTTCCTCAACTTTCTCCACTCAAATACCTCTCCAGAAACCCCTCTAAGTCCCTCCAAAAATTCAAAATCTAAATCATAAAAGATAAAAATAAAAATCCCCCATTCCCCCCTTCCCGGCCCAACACCGCCTCCAGCCCATCTCCAACTGGGGCCTACTCCCCGCCTCCCACCTTTCCCCAAACATGCAGCCCACCTTCCTCCTCCCCATGGGCTAGCTCTGCCTGGCCCACTCCCTCCCACACGGCCATCTTGCTCTTCTCTCCCTCTGGCTCCGTAGGCCCACCAATCAGCCTCCCGCCCACTCCCGCGCGTCCTCTCTCAAGCCCGCCCATCAATCCCTCCTCCCACCGGTACACTCGCCATCTCATGTCGCATCGCGTGACCGCATGCACACACCACCCCAGCGCCACCCCGCTTTGAGCATACGATGACCACCTCTGTCTCGCCTCCCCATGCTCATGCCACCACGCCTCGGGACTCCTCCGCTAGTCCACACCGCCACTGTGCATCATGACAAGGTCACAACGCCATTGCCATCCACTACTCCGGCCTGCCACTCGCGGACCACACCATCAATATCATCGGCCACCTACTCACGGGCTCGCCGTACAATGCCACCTATGTTCCCTCACCTCGCCTATATATAAATAACAGTCGGGTGTTGATTCCCCTTCCCACACAAGTCCTCTTGAGCACACCTCCTCCCTCTCTTTCCATCGGGCTTGCCACCACGATTCCCCCCTCCTCGGTCCTCCCCGCTCAAGTCGATGTGAGTGCTAGCTCCACCCTGAGTTCCTCTCCCTCCCAGCGACTAAACCGCCCCCTCTCCCTCTCTCATAGCCTCACCACTGTGCACTCTCCCTCACCGTCGGTGCGCCCCTTGCCACCCCACTGTCGCCAGCCCCTTCTGGCCACCAATCCCTATCCACAGAACCTCCCCATGTTCGCTACCCCATCCTCGTGCTTGCACTGCTGGTTTTGCCGATGGAGCTAGCTCGCCGCTAGCAACAGACGGTGAACCATCAGCGAACGCGCCGCCGTTCTAGACCGGCCCGATCCAGTTCAAAGCGACATCATCCCCTCCCCCTCCCCCACCCGGCACCATCCCCTCCTAGTTCTCTCCTGAATGTCGTCACCACTAAAGTACTTCATGAAGCTAGAGCTCTAAAATGTCTCAACAGTAGGGTGAAGTTCCATGGCTCTAAAAACATTCAAATGACCAACTGAGGTGACTTATATAGCCTATAAGAACCAACTAGCCATTTAGACCAAGGTTGTCAAAACTCCCAAAGACCGGACAGTCTATTAGTAGTAAATTGATACACATCGGACAATCTGGTCCATGTACTTTTCACACTAGCCATTGAATTTAGTCGTTAGACTAGCCATTGGTTCATTTGGTCCTTTTCATTTCTATATACTGGGAGAAGGATCAGACTATCTGGTCAGTCCAACTGACTTAGACCTCAATCTTAAAACTTCGTCCACTGACTCGATGGTGACTATTGGGTTCATATTCAACTTGCAGGGCATTGAACTGTCAGGTCCTTAAATTTTGACTTCAACTTGATTTTCAAGCATCTTAATTGACCAGACAGTGTCATTGTCCAGTCCATGCAATTGCCAAGAGACCAATGTTATTGCGTAGCCCTTCGGGCCTTGCTTCGCTTAATGTCTTGGGTCTTCTAAACGATCTTCATAGTTGTCTCTTTTTTCTCCTTATGACTCTTTTGAGGTATTTTTAACCATCATAAGTCCAGAGCTTACATCCTTTGGAATGAAACAAATATTCTACCAAAAACATTAGTCCTACATGGTCAGTGTTGTCACACAACCACACTAAAATCACACTAAGCATAATGCTTAGGGTCCATTTTTCCTTATAGTAAGTTTTGTACATGCATTTGGTTTTACTTTATCATATGCATGGGTTTCTTTGCGTAACGTGTACACAAGCTTAAGAGCTTTTTTTGGGTAAGGCTCTTGCTCATACTATAATAGCGCCGACTTAAGTATCTGGTGAAACCGTTTTTTATGACAGTAATGAAGCCTTTTGGAAAAATGTTTGACAAAACATCTCCATGGGAAATGTAATAAATTTAGAGGAACTAATTCCCGAGATAGGAGAAGACATGTGAAATAGCTTTTTATTTCTCATCCTATGTTGTTTTTTCTATTTTTAAAGGTATTTTTAGGCTAACCTATTTATTTATTTTACTTGTTTGGCGGTGTTTCACCAAAAATCAATGGAGATGTTGTATCAAAGAGAACCTTACTTGTACTTTCTTGCGGGTATTTTTCAGAAGAACGTACTGGCTTCGACTATGAGGCCAGGTTACAACGAAGTGAAGAATGTAAGCATAGATTACTCCAAACGTGCCGTAAGCTGAAAACAGTGGCGATAGAGTTATTCTCTTCGTTTAGGTGGCCTAATATGGTTAGAATTTCCTTTCCTGTATGATAGACAGACCATTTTTATTAAACATGATGTAAGAAGTTTGTAATAATTAGGGTTTGATAGATTTATCCGGAATCTTTTTTCCATTATTAAAAAACCAAAGAGAACCTTAGGTTTTGCGTGGATTCAATATCGATTCTGCCATGATATATTTTTTGTCTAACGCGATACAAGTCGCATCTTTGCATTAAGAAGATAGCAAATTACAACTACAAGGAGTAAGCCGCGGCTTATGAACCATGGCAAAGGAAAAAAACAAAGGGAGAAACCTCTCGCCACTCCAATGCTCATCACAACCAAAAAACCTACTACAATTTGATGGATAAAAGGTCCTAGGACTACTTCGACAAACCAAACTCAACTACGGAGAGAACACAAAGTGGCACCTTCAAGAAAAGGAACAGCGCTCGATGCGCTTTCACCACTAGGCCAACGGCCAAAGCTTTCGCAAAAACAAAAGTTTGGGTGACAAAGATAGCACCCTCAACATGGTTAACTATGTCTAAGACGAAGTCGCTACCAGCAGAGTGCTTTCGCTCACTAAATCCAGAACCTCTAACCCCCCGCGGCCGAGCAGTACATCGAGCAGCCAGACGATCAAAGAAGCACACACCAGGACTGTAATGGAAATGGGGTCACAGTTCAAGTTCTGCTGTTTGGATGACCATTGATCTTTCTTTTGGAATTTCAAGTCGACACAATATAGAGGAACAGACCTTGGTATTGAGGGCAAGCAGGTGCAAGTAGGCTGAATTCCATATCGGGATGTATTTCGAATCTAGTGGCATCCAAACAGCAGTATTCACAGCTGGCCGATACCTATTTTAAATTCTGAGGATGAACATCTACATCTAAACAAGTTGCTACTATATATATTGCCTTCAAAGCAATGGAGTGCTGTACAGTTGAGCCACTGGTAACAGGTAAGCCATCTCATGTTCTTGCTGCTAAGCTACTGTGGACTTATTAACATGGACATGACTTCTGATTTTCTTTACGTGTGCAATTTGTTATTAGCATGATTAATTTTTGAAACTGGGCATTCATATGCACTTTTTCTGCTTGCAATTCCTTTGTCATAGTTCACAAAGAAGCTTCGACTTATTTGTAGTCTCGAATGTGATTTGATGGCGATTCGGGTAGCAAGAGTTCATCTAATAGCAATTGCCTCTTATAGTCTTATTTATGTAGGTTCTATATTTTTCCCCATACAGCGAGTTGCACACAAGAAAAACAAGGATGAAATAATGTCTGCTTACCGTTGCATGCTGGTGGGTCAAATTCAACAATCAACACCACTTATCTGTTAGCTTTTATGCAGAACCAAAATGCTTGCTTTAGGTTTGATCAGAAATGATACAAAGAGGAAAAGGACTGAAACTTTAAAAGTATCTTACGGCCAGATCCTGTGCACCTAGATAAATGGAAATGGTAGGCGTTGCTCTTTTCAGTTTCTTGGATGATATGGTGCGGGCCACTCTCGGAATCTCTGGTGGATAGACAAGAAGATACTCTACGGAACATTACCTAGTGTGTTGTGTTACCTCATTGAGTTGCTTTAAATCTATCGACTTCAAACATATCAGTGTAAAGCTATACATATTTAGCTGATATTGCACCCTTTCTTTCTGTAAGGTCACTGTATTGGATCAGAAGTTTATGAGAGAATTGCTTTGTGTGGCACGTCAGTTACAGTGGAAAGTGATGTCAGATTGGATAGCAGTATAGCAGGGGCCATGGTATAGCGCCAACTGCCAACTGAGCCCATGAGAACACAATTTCTGTCTTTTTTTTAACCTGAGACTCCCTGCAGGATTGCACGCCTGTGCTTTTTCTATGTTTTTTCTTTCTGTTTCATTTTTTTGGGGGGCATGAATCTTCTAACTTTAGGTAAAGAAACGACATGGCGTAATTCTTTGAAGTGCTTCCGTCTGAAATCTTCCAATATAATGTTGTCTTTGCATTGTCTTTATTAATTTGGATGGTCTTATTTGTGTGGTTTCAGCTCCATAGAAGAAAGTGGGTTGATTTTCATCCTCTTACCTGAACGATGCACTTGCTCCTCATTATTGAAATGATGCCACTAGATGGGCAATAGATATAGTTTAATCTCTTAATAAAAATGGGCATGACTTTGTTCTGCAATGGTGCTACACTTATTTATAATGGATCATACAGTGTGCTTTAAGCCGTCTAGGTCTCATTTGTAATTTGTACAGCACGTCTTTCTTCTTTTGCCACCAGAAAAGGAGACATCACCTAGTGGAAGGTCTTGTCCAAATATTTAATATCTTGAGAGTTGGTGGCCATATAGTGATATACCACCTTCTGTTAGGATGGTTTCAATGTCAATAACGCTCATAGTGCCTTCACGATTATATTGATATATCAACCAATGCTTTTGCGCGAGCTTATAGTGTTGTTATAATAAATTATATAAATAGGCACATGACTAATCAAAATTTCTAACTTGTTTCTCCATACCATAATAGAATGATTATATAAATATATTTTTAATCTTAATCCGCCTACAATGGTGTCCTTGACATTTATGATTTTGAGTTACATTTCTATAAAGTATGAGTTTATTTTGGATTTATCCCATTTTCTATAATAAGATATGTTGGCAATTTGAGCATGGGTTTGGGAGGATGTTTGTTTATTTTAAATGATGATAAAGGTGTATAGTTTATATGCAAACTTAAAGTGTTATATTGATTAACTGTTATATTGTGATTGGATAACTATAAACATGTAAATACATATCTTGTATTTACATAATTTTTTATAATATTATATATCGGTAATTTAGATGTAGATTTCCAGGGACATTTCATTTATTATTAATAATGATGGAAGTGGGTAATTTTCATGCAACCTTAAGTGGTTACATAGATTCAGTATTATAATGACAAATGTTGGTAATGCCGATTTAAATTTAAGGCATTGTTTCAAACTAAGTTCCATGACGTGGGTAATTTATACGAAAATTTAGTGGTTTATTTTTAGTCATCTTTCATAATAGCGTTATAGGTCATTTATATGTATGTACACAATGGTATGAATAGGTGCAAGTTATATACGAATTTAAGATTATTTTAAGTCATGTTTCATAGTAATATAATGGATAATTTATATGCAGATTTAGATAGTTATTTTAAACTATCTTTAATAATGGTATAATGGGCAGTTTGTTTAAAATGAAATAAATCAAATTGTCATTATGCTTAGGGCTACCGATTGTGTTACCAAATGTTTAAGGGACTTTCTATACAAAATCTAGCACATCTCTTAAAAGCTTGTTTGGTCTTGTAGCTAATAGTTAGCTGCTAAAAATAGGAAACAAAAAAACTAAGAGAAGCTAGCTAATAGATCAGCACAGTTATCTCATTAGCTAGCTCAGCACAACTAATATCAGCTAATGGCTACTAATAGCACATAAAAAAGACTCTTATACTCTCAAACTTATCAACTAATATGTTGTCTTTTACATTGTGTGTAGAGAGCATATTAGTAATATATTAGCTATTTTAACATAACATCATCCAGTTAATACATTGCCAACTAGCAATTATCTAGCAAATTTAGCTATTACCTAGGTAGTCATTAACCACTAACAGAACCAAACAAGACCTTGGTGCCTCCTTTGAGCCTTCAACTATAGCAAGATTACGCCCTAAAATTTTCAATCTTTTTTTTACAAATAGTTGTTGCGCTCTCCATTGCAAATTTTTTTTAAGATAATGGAACGTTTCGCGTACACTTTTATTCTCTTGTTACTTTACACGTTTTAGGTACATCATTATTTTTCACGTTTGCTGCTGGTTGTGAAAATTGGATCAAACAATAAAGAGTGAATTGCACGCTGGGTCTTTAAATTTTTTCCTGCTATACCATCTGGGTTTATGAACTTTTAAAGTATATAATTAGGTCTACTGAACTTTTTCCGCTATACCATCTGGGTTTATGAACTTTCAAAAAGCACAATTAGATCCATAATTTTTCCTTCTATAACGTCTAGGTCCAACAGAAATCAACCGGGCAAAGTCTACCTACGTGGACACGCCCGCGCATACGCCACCGTGGCTATCGTGATCACGAGAGTCGCTCGTCGTGCAGCCACTGAGCCTTCATTGCGGGACGTGGACGCTCGCGCTTCGCACCCGCGCTCCTCTCCAGCCACGACTGTTCACGTACGCGCTCGTCTTCAGCCTACCACTACGTTCTCATCCTCGCTCGTCTCCAGGCCGCCGTTGCGTGCACTACGTTTCCGCACTCTAGCGCCGCCCGCACTTGGTACACGGGTCGACGATAGGAGTAATACAGGTGTGGAGGTGGTCACACCGCTCTGCCGCCTCCAGGCACGCCCTCCCCGCGCGGTGCTCTGCGAGCGACTCACAGTGACGCCGGCAACCACTGTGACACACGTGGGCGTGTCCATAAGGGCAGAGTTCGTCCGGCTGGCCTGGCCTTGTTGGACCCGGATGATATAGCGAAAAAACTTCATAAATCCTAATTGTGCACTTTGAAAGTGTATGAACCCAGATGGTACAACGGAAAAACTTTACGGATCTAATTGTGCACTTTGAAAGTTCATAGAACATAGATTGTATAGCGGAAAAAGTTTAAGAATTTGGTGTGCGATTCACTCAACAATAAAATAAAGATCACTCCACGGCGTACTGATATGAGCTTCCTTCACGTATGTAAATCACATGTTCATTTTTTGATTATGTAAGAGTTCGATATTATGAAGCGAACTAATTTGGATTGTAGTAAAAAATCATAAGAGCATGGAGAGGTACTAATGTTTGTTATAGGATATATATCTTGATTAGACTACTTATTTGTACAGTTAGGCAATGTACATTTAATTTTTCGACCCTTTCACGCTGCCAAATGGTTCATTTTCACATCCTTAACACTGAAATCCTCAGATTTCCATCACTGGCCAAAACTACCATGCCGTTGTTGGTTGGCAACCGGCCTTCATTGCAGGCATCGGACAGGCGGCCTGCAGCCTCATCGCTGCTGCCAGCAAATAAAATTTGGCCGCACCAAAAATCATTGCACCCAAGAATCACAAGTAACAAATCACGTGTTCAAATTAAATACCTGCCCGTGCGTTTCCAAGAATTCAAACTCGAGACCTAAGCCTTATGTGACCCCTCTTCGCCTGACATCATCAGTCCGTCTATCACAGTAATTTATATTTCAAACTCTGCTACAGTATCTTGATTGTCAATATGTGCACTCTAGGGGACCTAGGTTTAGTGACCCAAGCCTCACCACCACGTAACAGAGGTATCCATGATTAGAGGAATCTTGTATTAAATATTTGGTTCTCTAAATAGTGTTAGCTGAAAATATAATCAACCTGCAAAGTTTTAGATTCGCTGAGCACTAAAACTTTGGTGGTGTAGAATGTAACTCCATCCAAAATCATTTAAAATTTCAACTATAAATTTTTAGATCTCGATGTGCTTTGCAATTTTGATATAAAGTTTTTCTTCACCCAACTTCAAATCAAAAAATTATGAATTTATTTAGACATCAATTATTTTTACATGCAGTTATAACCACAAACTGGCAATGATGTATCTCCTTACTGCCGTTTGTGGATTGAATTTGCAATGATATACGATTGTGACTTCCAAGCACCAACCAACAGAGTGTTTTCACTACTAGTTCTTTTGCACCCATTCATCTTTTGGTCGTTAGGCTTCTGAACTGGAGCTAGTAAGTTCTACTTCTGGTTTCTATTGAGCTGCTAGTCACTGTCATTAATGCATCTTTGAAAACTGCCCCCCCCCCCCATTTTAAATTATAGATCATTTGATTTTTTTTATATTAAGTTCGACACTCTCATCTTATTCAAAATTAGTGAAAATATGTAACAATTGAAGTCATGCTTAGAGTATATTATATGGTAAATTAAATTATAGTAAAAATAAATTATAATTATAACTTTTTTTTAGTAAGACGAGCGAGTTAAAGCTGGTGTTCAGAAAGTCAAATGACCTATAATTTGAAATGCAGGGAGTAATACATACATATGCTTTAAGGTTGTTCCTGTGCTGATGCCATTTATCATTGAAAACCATTGTGTTTTAGGACTTGCATTGGGCTTTAGATTGTTTTGAGTCAAAGGTTGTCATGTGGGTGGTTCACAAACAATTTAGATTTAACTACTCCATCAACCCGTGCTCTCGCACGGGTTAGAAGTTTTATTATAAGATATATATTTAATCATTAGTAATATTAGAGGTGGTTATTTTAATTCATCTTTCGTAATGGCATTGTGAGTGATTTACGTGTAAATTTAGAAATCATTTTAATTTATCTTCATGATAGCATGTTGGGTAACTTATATGCAGATTTATGGCTTATTTTAATTTATATTTTATAATAACATAATGAGTAATTCATATGCAAATTTAGAGGGTTAATAATCCATATTGTATAATGGAATGGTGGATAATTTTTGTGCAAATTTAGGAGGGTAATTTTAATTCGTATTTTATAATGGCATGGAGGGTAATTTTTATATAAATTTAGAGGGTTATTTTATTCCATCTTTCATAATGGCATGGTGAGTAATTTTTATATAAATTTAGAGAGTTATTTTATTCTATATTTCATAAAGGCATGGTGGATAATTTTTTTAGAAAATATAATCGATCCAATGGCTACTATTATTAGAGCTACACGATGAACGACCAGATGTTTCTGATTTTTGTGAGAATTTCTAGGATTTAGTTTTTTTCCTAACGCATCTAGTAAGGATTAACAGTGGAGGCTCAATTAGTAATATTAAGATTTATATTCTTTCTATTTGTCTACTTGTCCATGCATGGTTTGGAAATCGATCTAACTGGTCAAAAATTCACTTGGGAGAATTCTCTACCTAGTCGAATCCAACCTATGAAAAGCTAGATAGGGTATTTATTACACCAGAGACAGTGGTGTTTCAAATCACACATCTTTATTACTTCACATTAGACCATGGACCTTCGTAGTGACCGGAAAACAATTCAAACTTTAACATGGTTAGTTTGCCCATCAAGATTTTTATGACTGAGTTGTAGAAATCTGGAATAAGCAGGTGAAGGTGGAATCCTGTAGTGGAATATTCATTTGAGCCGCTCTGCGTAGGTATATCTGTGTCTAGGTATCATAATCCAAGGGTGAATACAAAAGGAAATGGATTGAATTGCAACACACTATCAATAGTTTAGACATATATCTGAAACTCACAGTCTAACTGTGATGGGGAGAGCATATATTAGCTTGCCCAATCGTAGGACATTTGACTAAACTTCAGAGTGAAGAGGAAACACAATATCATTAGGTGTGCAAAAGTAACTGATGCCTTGTTGGGGGCTAAGGCTAACGATACTATTTTTCCAAATCATTGCAAGGCAACACATAGAAAAAAAGATCTTTTTCCTCCCATAATCATATGAATGAAACAAATAGATGGACAAGCAAAATTTAAATTTATCCATATGTTCCCAAGCAAGTCCTTAAATAATATAGGGGAGTACATCCCTAGATTATTAAAGGATTTGTTTGGGAATGTACTGAGAACTCCTTTGATCTAGATCAGAGCCTGGTGATATCTTATAGATTACCAAGACAAAAGAATTTACTCGTGGCTTATGATGGGATCTTTGGAATAGAACATAATAAGGTACTATAACCTGATGGTTTCCTAGCTGATTTAAATCAGAAATTTTTTATATTGTCAAAGGAGACCTGCTCCAATTGTTCAAACACCTACATGCCTGTTATCTACCGTTCATTATCTTAAAGTTTCGTATCATTATGCTGATTCCTAAAGTTCAAGATGCAAAACTTATTACAGAAATGCATACCAATTTGTTTGATCAATATCTCTTTTAAAATTTTCAAGAGTGTAGCAACCAACAAAACTATTTTAGTGTCTAACCACATTATTGTTGCAACTCAAAAGTCTTACTAGTGTCTAACCGCATTATTAGCGCAACTCAAATGGCTTTCATGCAAGGATAAAACATCCCAGAGGGTATTATGTGACTATTCATGAGCTACATTGGACAAAATAGAATGAATTAACATTTAAAATAAAGTCATAAAATAGTATGTGATGGGGACCAGGAGTTCCTAATCTTCCGTCAGGTGAAGGATAATTCGATTAGGCGGCGCGAAACACTCACGATCTGACTCCTTGATCAACACGACCAAGACCCCTACAATTCGCAGCACTACGCGTCCTCTGGTTATCAACCGTGCACTTGCCCGGTTGACCTCGCCACTGAAGGCTAATTCCTACCAGTGAATCGAGAACACAAGCAAGAACGAAAAAGATGCAATGAAAATTGCGGATGAATGATTAAGTTCACGAGTGGGGTCTCACAAACCTGTATGACGGCGACTGTTCAACTGACAGATTGTATCTAAGCAAAATCCAAAACCCAAACTTGTGCGGCGGCTAAGGTTTTATAGACCTTAGGGTCGACCAAGGACTCCTAGATGTGGACTCAATAGTCTCTCACAAGATACATGGCCCAATGGCCCAAAGTGGGGGGGGGGGGCGCAACACTCTGGACAGATTCTGTCCGTCGACCTTCCAACGCGATTTCCCGTCGACTCTTAACTTCAATAGGCCTGAAACTGGTGTCATTGGAAAGCTTATAGTTTTTATCTTTCGAGGTATATATGGATCGCCAGAAACAGAGCCTTGTTTGTGGCCTGAAGCGACTGATTTTGGAGCAGACTATTCCTGGAGGCCGAGGTGGCCGACACCGAGATGAATTGGGCCTCCAACTTGACTTGGATGCCATCCATGCTTCCCTCCTCACCTTTGCTGGTTCCCAAGGCCTTCTTGTTCCTCTTCCAAGTTCCTAAGTACAATTAAATCAACAGCACCATTAAATAGTATACTATCCTCACACATATACGCACTAGAACATAAGAACGAGCTCACCTGTTGATTTAGATGTCGTGCTCTTGCTCTCACGAGAGGACCATGCATCACAACTGGAGGAGTGTCAGGTCATATGCATATGAGAAATGTCCTCATCAGTATGACAGGCACAATGTCCTTTCTTATTCTAAACTTTGTGAATGAAAGGTTTCTCTCCAAAATAGATATCTTTGATTAAGTCATTTATTAGTAGGAAAACGGATGTATGAATTTAAATGATGAAATCAAGAAATTTTATCAAACAAAAAAAGGCCCTCTATGGGGACACTTGTTATCTCCATCACCTTTAGACGTCAGTGGCTGATATGCTATCAACTCAAAAAATAGAACAAAAAACAAGGTCAACTTAGTGGAACAATGCCACATTTGGTTAATAGGGGTTTGTCTATCTTATAGTATGTTGGTGAAAATTCTTTTTGGGGATCAGTGACCTAAAAGCTACTCTTTTGTCCTTTAAGCAAGTATCTTGTTTAAAAATTAATATACATAAGAGTGAATTAACACTAAGGATCATTATAACTCACTATAAAGCTAGAGACTTTCCTCTGAGGTATTTAGGCATTCTTATTCATTATAAGAAACTAAGAAATATTGACTAGAGAAATGTGGGGAAATGTTTTTGACAAAACGACTAAGCAATTGAAAGGGTAAGCACTTGTCACTAGAAGGATGCCATACGTTGATAAACTCAATGTTTATCAATTTTCTAATGTATACGATATACTTCTTCGCCATCCCAAAGGTTGTGCTTAAGAAGCTAGAATATTTGCTCTAGATTTTATTGGCAGAGTTATGATTGAAAGATGAAATATCGCGTTGCCAAAAGACTGGGGAAGAGTGTTGGGAATTCGTGAACTAAACATAAGCACTGTTTGGAAAAAGGCCCTTTAAACTTCTCATGACGGAATACAATCTAGCACTTATCCATGTCGACATAACCAACTTAACAAACCTTTGTGGAAGTTGAGCCCCCCGCCCCCACCCCCCCCCCCCACACACACACAAACATACACCATACACCACACCTTTCTTATGGTACCTATGAAATAGAGTTGTGTTTAATAATATGGATAATGTTGCAAAAGTGCAACTGGCAGAGTAACAAAGAATGCTGCGTTTGCCATGAAAATGAGTTATTAACCATTTTTTTTCCTTTGATTGCCGTATGGCTCTTGCTGTTGGGCTATAATCAGTCGGTCCGCATCACGATTTTTTTTTCTATTCAAATTTGACTAGCAAGAGATTAAATCTCTCCAAAATTAAAGCAACCGAAAAGACCAATACTGTTCTCACCTGTTCTAGGGTTGGTTACAAGCTATAAGCAGGGATTTCAGCTCGCTTTCCTTTGCTAGGAGTGAGGCAACATGTTGGTCAATCTGGCTACAGAAATGATACTGTATTTGGAAAGAAAAAGGTTTTTTTTTCTCTTGCACGAGTTATCTACTCAGTGTTGGAATTGATCTCGGGCTCGGACTGGAGACTGTCCTATCCGAGCTTGGACCTTGGACTAGGCCTTGATTCGAAGGCCAAAACCCTCTGAGGTTGTGGCCCCCTTCCACACTGCGCCACCATAAATAGAGGACCGTAGAGACACGCGAACAAACGTTCGCTTGTCTCCTCGGACCCCAGAGAAACCCTAGGCACGATCACCTAGGTGCGGGAGTGGAGGGTCACGCCACCGCCGCCGTCCCTGTTCCTGTTCGCGCCGTCACCATGGACATAGCCATAGTGGAAACCCCGTTGCCTACGCGCACCGGTCAAGCCATCTTGATCATCCCCGAAAATACCCCCCTCTCCTTGCTCTCTGTCACCCTGAGATCGACGAACTATCACGAACTCCACTCAAGAACCCTAGTGGTTAGGGTCTCGGGCACTAGATCCATGACCTACAGATCTAACACTCAGACATTCACTTGACTCTGCACCTATGCTGTCCTTCAGAAGTTAGTATCTCAGGAACTTGGTTGTGCTGGCATTGCGGTATTTAGCACAGGTGGTCAGAGCGTTTTCTCTCAAGTAGCTAGATGGGTGTCATGTAATCTTTGGATTAATAGTCACTGGAGTACGTGTTCAGCTTGCTATTTTAGACTGTATATATCCCACAATGCAGGGGTGAGGACTTAGGAGTGTTTTGTTCAAAACGCTTTATCATCTTGACATAGTGTTCTTGATATCAATAGAGCTTCTTCTACCAAAATTTGGCTAGTTTTTTATCATTACCACTGCTTTTCATTATGGCTAGATTGGAATTTCCTTGAAGTTTCACTTGACTGTCCTGGAGATTGCAGCCCTTTTCCCAGTTGTTTCTGTTCTGTGTAATGGTTTAATTTCTGGCTAGACTTTTAAGCCTGATTCCAGTGAACTGCACATGTGGATATATTCTGCAGTATGGTGCGCCGTGACATCACATCATATGATGCGTGTGATTAAGAAGGCTACTTTTAATGGTCTTTGCACTACTGTATAAAGTTTTAGTATGATCTACTATTGTATAATCTTTTCCAACACAAAGGGAGACACACTACAGAAAGACAGACGTTAGTTTTTTTTTTTTGTCTTAGTTACTTAATTATGCAAGCAACCTTCTGGAATTATCAAGGATGCAGGAACCACATGCAACATTATTTTCTTTCTTGCTTTGTTTTTTGGGGTCGGCTGCATGCATTTTGCATGGGCGTCTTCTCTGCTTTTCCTTCCCTATGGGATACACCTATTATTAGGTCCTCAATCTACGATACCCATCTGTTCGACAGTGCATTTCACGACTCAACTTTGCCCTTCCGTGTAATTCCACTCAGTTCCTTTTTCCTCTCTCTTTATTTTCATCTCTGATGGGAATAGACATCCATTCGGTTTTCAATTTTTCACAGTCATATGGCACTACCGCGGTGGTGGTATGCAGTGGGTCTGCATGTCCTACCCTGATGCACCACACCCCTTTAAAACCCAGAGCCAATAGGCACCCTCTATCTAGCTAGTCCAATACCACTTGGAGTTTCTGATGGAGAACAACGCCCCTCCAAAGTCTGGGACAGGCTTCTTCAAAACTTGCTTCAATGGAGTTAATGCTCTCTCAGGTTTGTTTCTAGCTTCTTCCATCCTGCCTGTACTGTCTTTGGCAAGCTTGAGATGATAAGAGATGATGCTATATCAGTTTTACATATGGCTGCCCATATGTTTCCTTATTAATTAGATAGCTTATTAATTGCCCTCTGTCTATATTTTCTTTGTCTGCAGGCGTTGGAATATTATCCATTCCATATGCATTGTCTCAAGGAGGATGGCTGAGCTTGCTTATCTTCTTAGCCATCTCAATCATCTGTTTCTACACTGGTATTCTCCTGCAGAGATGCATAGACTCGAGCTCGCTTGTGAAGACCTACCCTGACATCGGTGAGCTAGCCTTTGGCCGGAAAGGCAAGATCATAGTGGCGATATTCCTGTACCTGGAGCTCTATCTTGTCGCCATCGATTTCTTGATACTAGAAGGCGACAACCTGGAGAAACTGTTTCCAAACGCCAAGCTCCACGTCGCCGGGCTCAAGATTGGGAGCAAGCAAGGGTTTGTGCTCATCTTCAGCCTGCTCGTCTTGCCGACGACATGGCTCCGGAGCTTGAACATGCTCGCCTACGTCGCTCTCGGCGGCGTCATGGCGTCCGTGATCCTCATCGCTTCTGTTCTGTGGGTTGGCGCGTTTGATGGGGTTGGCTTTCACGAGAAAGGTGTGCCTGTGAACTGGTCTGGTATGCCAACTGCCATGAGCCTGTATGCCTTCTGCTTCAGTGGCCATGCTGTTTTCCCAATGATATACACTAGGCATGAGGAACAGAAAAACCTTCCCCACAGTAAGTAAATTTTCACCAGCAGGAGTATATATTTCTGTTCATTTGCCCATGAATCCCAGATAAATACATAAAGTTACTGTAGTAGGTGGTGACATCATCGTACGTGCCCCTCGATCTCTCTCACCGTCTCGTCATCAGGTGCTGCTCATCTGCTTCATTATCTGCACCCTCAGCTACGGCCTGACTGGGTGTCATGGGCTACCTGATGTACGGGGGATCGCTGAGGTCCCAGGTGACGCTGAACCTCCCCTCAAACCGCATCGCCTCCAACGTGGCCATCTACACGACGCTGATCAACCCGTTCACCAAGTTCGCGCTGCTGGTCACCCCCATAGCGGAGGCCATCGAGGAGAGCGTCCGCGTGGGCAAGAACAGGACGGTGAGCGTGTTCGTCCGGACCGCCCTGGTCGTCAGCGCCACCATCGTGGCCCTCGCCGTGCCCTTCTTCGCCTACGTCGTCGCGCTCACCGGCGCGTTCCTCAGCAGCACGGTGACCATGCTGCTGCCCTGCGCCTGCTACCTCAAGATCAGCTCGAGGACCTCCTCCGGGAAGAAGACGAAGAGGCTGGAGCTGGCGGCTTGCCTGGGTATCATCGCGATCGGGGCGGGGGTCATTGTGGTCGGCACGTACAGCTCGCTGAAACAGATTGTTCGTAGCTTTTGATTGATTTTTTTTTTTCTGAATGTTGTGTGTGCACCTCGATCAAGTGGGTGGTGTGCAACAATGCAAGCACTGATCTGATCGTTTGTGTACCTACTACCTAGTAAGTTACTGTAGCAAATGGATTAGTGATTTGACGTGGCATGCATGTTGGAGCAGATTTTTTTCTGGGTTGTTTCCTGCTCGATTTTGAAGCAGAGATCGCTTTCTGTGGGTCAAACTGAGCCGCCGACAGCCGAGGCCTTGGCACCTGGGCCCGTTGCTGTTTGCAATGCGAAAATGCGATCAAGAGTCAAGACAGCGCAGTTGAGCCCTTGGAGGCACCGCGGATTATTCTTCCCGCCGGCTTTTGGCGTGGAATATATAAAGAGCAGCACCGCCGAGCCGGCGGCTCCACCTGCCTAGCAGGAGAGGCTGCGGCCCCGCCAGGCCTCCGCCGCCGTGCCCTCCGCAGGTTCGGTGGTGGCCGGCACCAATGGGGTCACTGTGCTCCCGTACCAACAACTGGGCCATTTCTCCACGCAACTCTTCCTATGGCGGAATCGTAGTGGCGAAATGGCGAATGAGCTCCGAACTGGCATGCACATCTCGCGCTGGCACCGGCAAGTGGTGAGCTAGGGTCCTCCTGGAATTTTGGTCACTCAGAATTCGTGCTCCTCCGGCTTCGTTTCCTCTCTGTTCTTGTTCGCCTATAATATTTCCTTTTGCTAATCTGGTAGCTCACGCATGCAGCTTTTGGGTTATAATATTTCGCCAGGCAACTCTACACTCTATATTTCGTTTCATCACCATCCATCGCGCCATGGTTGTGCCACCCGGTGAGCTAAATATACCAGACAGTATTGGCTACTCCCTACTACTTACTAAGCACCGGCATCATTCTACTCCCCTCAACGAAACTGTGGGCGATCCCTTACATTAAAGAATGGCCCTACTATTTGGGCAGGGTACCATGTTAGTGGTGTTATTGGAGTATCTAGCAAGCTTTGGATATTCGGTGGAATGAAATAAATGGCAATTTGGCTTTTGTTGGCAATACCGGATTAGGTTCTTGAATCGACACAGCAACTAGATTATGTCCCTCGAGTTGTCAAGGAAAAAGAGAGAAGGATCGTACTGTCCTTAATGAAAAAGGAAAGAACAGGGGGAGTTAGTGCTACATTATATAATGCTGGGATCCTTGCACCTAAAAATTCTTGACTGGTCTAGCAAGAATTCCAGAACAGGACAGAAGTGGTGGGACTGAAGCCAAAAGGTTTCATACAGCATTTTTTTACTTGCCAATGCTTGCTGAGTATGTGTGCATCAACCCTGAAAGTCTGCTGCAGCTCATAGCCCAAGGCTCCTTACACACTTCAAATATTGTACTCCTATTTTGGTCATCTGCATATTTAGATTAGAGATTGGTAAGTCTAATGGTTTTTTTATGAACTTTAGTCTATTGATGTTTATCCTGTATTCTCTTCCATTCACACATGGTACTGCCGTACTGGATTATGTTTGATTCGACTAGTTTTATAAAGAGAAGAGATCGTGTTTCCTTTAAAAGGGAAAATACAGATGGTATGTGCTGGACTGTGCGATGACCTAGCAAGAATCTTAAGGCAGCAGCGAGTCAAGGATAGCGGCATTAGTGAATCCAAATGCATGGTGAGTATGTGCGCATCGATGTTTCTGTTCCATTGGCATTGGCTCTCTCTTTCTTTTTCTTTTTCTTTTTTGTTTAATACAAGGGGCATTGCCTCTTGAGATGTCATCCAAATTAAAGTGTGTTGGGCTTTTGTTGACCAGTCAAGTTCATGATATTTCTGAATTCCATTGTTAAATTCAAAATGAATAACTGATGTGCATAATGTGTGTACAAATTTATTTATGGGAATTACCACTTTTTAGTTAGTCATTGCCCCACCTGCCACCCATGGTTATATCATTATATCGCCCTATCAGTGGTGTTTTCTTTTGTGGACAGAGTTTGGATCAGCTATCGGTGGTTTTCTTCATTATCATCACAGTGAGTGTTGGATTTGGCTCAAGCTCAGTTGCCATGCATACATTTTCCAATGCATCAAGACTTATGTTTTAGTTGTATTTTTAAAAAATCTTTTTCTTTAAGTTTAATTATTGGGATGCACCATTTTGTGTAGTTTGTACCATTTTAGAGCCTTTAGAGACTTAGCCAGGGTGGTGTTCAGGTATTGGGATAAGGAATGTGGGATAGAAACATCCCTATTCTGTGCCCTCACATGTCCCACCCTTTATCCATATTCATATTCCTATCCCGCCCTCTTACCTAATATCCAAACACCACAATGTACCCATCATGCGACAAGCGATCTTCTCCCAAACCCTAATTGCGTCGTTCATCTGCTCCTGGTTGTCTCCAATCGCACGATGTTTCATGTTCGCCCATTCTAACCAGGGGCGGATCCACCACTGGGTCGGCTAGGGCTCGAGCCTCAGCTACCCCGATGCGGACAATTGAGCCTCAATCCCTCCTAGATTTTTTCAAGACATGAATAAAGAAGAGAGAATGAAATTCTAGATCCGCACTGGTTTATGGACTTAGTCGTGATTCTCTCAGCAAGTCGGCATTCGCCACCGGCACACTGCTACTATGGGCAACCTGTCACATATTTGCGTCGTTGTTCGCCTGTTTGTGTTGCGTGAATGTCACCAGTGCCCAACTGCTCATCAGGCTCATAGGGTATCGTGGACTCGATCAGCTAACCCCGCGAAGCAACTGTCTGGTTTCGCTGCTGTCTGCTTAAAACATTTCAATAGATACATTGTTTTTTTTTTAAGAATTAGGCCTCATCTTAGAATTTAGCACAACGCCACGGATTTTGCTGGTTCGGCCCTGATTTACCTGAACTCACTCAAGCTCTGAGAATACTTTGAGCTAAAGCTTCTTTTTTGTGTGCACCTCTATTATTAAATAATGCTCCGAATTGATTTTATTTATGGAAACAAAGAGTGCCAATTGGCAAGTAATTTCTCCGATATAAAAGCAGAAGTAAGGGAGGTCCTATGTGTCTTCTAGAAGTTCGTTAAGCTACCAATCTAAAAGGCGCAGCAGCCCATTTAGACTCTTTTGAACTAAAAGCCAACCTCATTCATTCAGTCCAGATTCGTAGGAAGCAAAATTTAGATAGTCGGATTTGCAGGGCAGAGCGCGAGCTGGATGTTTCTACGCCCAGGAACGGCACATTTCATTTTTCTTCTTGTTTTTCCACGTACTACAAAAATTAGTTTGACTTTTTCAGGGAGAGTGGTTCTAAGAGGGAAAGTAATGGGTGGGACTCATATAACTTACAATTCAAAGTTTGAACCACAGGCAAAACATATTGCCTATTTATATATGAAACAAAATATAATCACATAGATGTTGAAGTTTTCATATATGAATGTTGAACCAAAGTTTCAGAAATTGTTGAATCAATAATTTCACAATTTGATTCAGTTTGGAAAAATATTGAACATAGTGTTTGATACTATTTAACATTTCAAATACCTTATTCAACATGTTATCTAACTGACCTCAACATTATAAAATAACTAATTCAACAATTTGCATAGAAAATGTTGAAATAGTGTAAATGAGATGTTGAAATAATACAATTGAAATGTTGGAATCGAAACGTTGATTGCATCTTTTGCAATCCACCAGTGCATACTGCATAACAAAAACATCCGATCTAATTCCTTCCGAAATTAGGAATCAATCCAATATATCACTGGCATTTGCTCATTGCCCGCCCTACTAAATCTGAAGAACAAACAACATAACATAAGAGAATATAAGAAGCAAAATAAAAAATAAACAAACACGAGCGTAAAATCAAAAGGCATTCATCTAGCTTGCGTACTTCCTGTCACACATGAATCTAAGCGACTACATGCGTAGCTGGGAGCCTGGGCTGGGAATGCATCGCCGGTCTCCTTTTGCCTTGACTCGCCGCGGAGGTGCGAATCTGTGCCGGTGGCCGGTGGCACCGCTGGGAGAGCCGGAGGAGGAGTCAAGGAGAGGCACGGTTGCACGAACGAGAGGGAAGGGAGGGAGCAGCGCCACAACAAGGAACGAGGTGTGCGCGGCGCATGACGGTGCTGGCGGGGTCGTCTTGAAGACAGCCGAAGAGCGATGCTGAAAAAACGGACGGCCTGTAATGGCTGCACGAATCTTAAACATTGGAAAGAAGGTTGAATTTGAATTTTTTTTATTTTTATATTTATTTATTATTATTATTGCAGAAATAATTTTCGGTCTCAAAAATTTGTAAATCTATACCTATAACGCTATTTTGGACGGCGTTATTTAAAAAACGCCGCGGCACAGTGCGTTTTTTTAAAAACGCTGGAGCACGTAGCGTTATTTAAAATACGCTAGCGGATCAGGCGCTATGCTGGCAGGGGTGGCAGGCCGGGGCAAGCTTTGGGCCATGCACCCAAAAAACGCCGTCGTTGGAAGCGTCATTTAAATAACGCTCGTTGAGGCAGCGTTTTTTGAAAAACGCTATTCGAGGCGGCGTTTTTTGGACATATAGGGCACGGGTCGTCCTCTTCTCTTTCATTTCTCCTTACTCCAAGTTACTGCGCCGCGCCGCCACCGTGGAGGGCAAGGCTACCTCGCCGCCGCAGAGGAGAGGGAAAGGGAGAGGGAGAGGGAGCGAAAGAGGAGGAGGTGAGGGCGCGGCGCCGTAGAGGGAGAGGAAGCAGGGAGAGGTGAGGGCACGAGAGAGGGAGAGAAGATAGGAGAAGAAGAGGAAGAGAAGTATTTTTCCTAAAATTTCAGGTATGTTTTCTCAAAATGTATTAGTTTACATTGTGAAGTTTTGGTATTCTTAACAGTAGTTTACATAGTATTAGTATTAGTTAATAATAGATGTGCCGCATAGTGGTAGTATTAGTACTAGTATTAGATAATATTAGTATTAGTTTTTAGTATTAGTTCCTCGTAGATCGGCATTTCTAGTATTAGTATTAGATAATATTAGTATTAGTTTTGATATAGTGCTAGCTTATACGCTTATTTACATGCATATTTAGATATTTTTAGTTGAATAATAGGAGGTTTAAATAATATTGTTAATAGTCATACATTTTGAATAGTTTAATGATTATTGAGCGCAAAATAGTTTAATAGTAGTACCATAACCAATTATTTTGAATAGTACTAAATATTGTTTTGGATGTCGCATTTGGTTAGGCATGTCAGATAAAACATATTTTCAGATATTCTATGGTGAAGGGGAGATACGATATGGTCAGTTTGGGGCAGATGTCACTGGGTTTCCGTCGGTAACAAAAGGGGTTGATGGATCGAGTGAGAGGTCATTCCGTTCATTGTATAATTGGTTGATGAAGTATTTATTGTTGAATCACGATGAATGGGAATTAACCATCTCAGCGGTGAGCAGTAGAACGGACTCCCCGGTATATTGGGAATTAGTTCTAGTACTAAGTATCAGAGTATGGAAGCCATTTGTTGAGACTGCCACGCAGCGGCGTGGTTTACCTCTGATTATGTTTGTGCAAGCACAGAGGAAGGTGAATGCTGAAACAAGAAACCCACAGGGCTCGGATGAGGCCACAATTGTTGAAGAAGTTGTGGAAAATAATGAGAATAACGATAACGAAGCCGGCGCAGATATTGATGAGCAAGATGGAAGAAGTAAAGCGGTGCGGGAGCCAAGGGGTGGGGTAGACGAGGGGGAAGAAATTCTAGGTTTGGTTGAACAGATGCAGCGGGAGGATACTGAGACCGATGTCCCTGTCGACGAAGATTCAGATCATGAAGATGATACAGTTGAACTAGATTCCAAGTCAATGGGCCAACTATGATAACTCGCAACTTACAGTGAACGAAGGTGAAACGGTGATATGAAAGTACAGTGAGAATGAAGTATCCGTGTGAGCTTATTTACCACAGCAAGATTGAACTGAAAGATGCCATTCAAAGATGGACGGCTATGTGCCTGAAGAAGGAGTATAAGGTTGTGAAGAGCAGTACAAAAGTGTATGATGTGAAGTGCATACGAGATGACTGTCCTTTTAGGGTGCATGCATATTTGGGAAAATATAATACTTTCTGGACAGTTTCAAAAATTGATCACCATACATGCATACTTGAAGAGCTTGAGAGTCACCACCGTAACTTTACAGCTGATTTTGTGGCTCGGCATATATACTCGAAGATAGTAAACAATCCTGGATTTGAGCCGAAGCAAATAATCAATAGCATAGAGGATGACTTCCAGTATAAAATAAGTTACAGCAAACCTTTTAGGACAAAACAGAATGCCTTAGAAATGAGATGGGGAACATATGAGGCATCGTACCATAACCTCCCACAGCTGTTGAGCACACTCTGTCGCCGAAACCCAAGCAGTTGCTTTGAGATTAAGCACTACACTTTGCCTCAGGACCCAACAAAGCGTGTTCTTCAGCGTGCTTTCTTTGCATTGGAGGCGTGTATCAATGCATTCCAGTACTGTCGCCCGGTGATATGCATCGACGGCACCTTTCTAACAAGGAGGTACAATGGCACAATGCTGACAGCCATTGCGGCTGATGAAAACAATCAAGTGCTCCCAATTGCGTTTGCGTTTCTAGAGAGTGAGAATGGGGATAGCTGGTATTGGTTTTTAGACAGGATCAAGGCAATGTGTTGTTTAGAATCGGCAGGATGTGTGTGTCATCCATGATCGCCATAAAGGCATTATGCAAGCGGTGCAAGATTTACAGAAAGGAATCTGTAGAGCGTGGAAGAGCACCAAAGTGGGTTGATTTGAAGAGTCGGTAGGTGCATAAGACATATGGGAGCTAACTTTCAGAAGCAGTTCAAGAACAAAAAATTAACAAAACTTTTTAAGAGGTTGTGTAGCCAGAATGAAGAGAGGAAGTTCAATGCATTGTGGAAGAAACTTGATGAGTTCAAAAAAAGCAATCTGCCGAACTACGTAGGAGGGGTGTCAACTTAGAACAGGAAGAGCCCATCGTCCCTGAATGATGTGGGGCTGGATGGTCCTAATGTGCGACGAAGGCCTGGTCGTTCGGTAAAGTTATTTTCTGAGTGTATTGAGAATGAGCCAACGGAGAAGTGGTCTTTGTTGCATGATGAAGGAGGTGCGCGTTATGGTATTATGACCACGAACCTCGCCGAGGTGTACAACTGGGTCATACGTGGACAGCAGAAGCATGCCACTTGTTGGGATTGTGGAGTTTTACCTATACCGCACAACCCAATACTTTCGGGACCGTTATGAATTAGCAGAGAAGGTGTTTTTGGACCACCGCGAAACATACTGGGCGGAAATTCGCAGATATTATAGCCAAAGCAAACCAAAAAGCCGTAGGACATCGTGTGAGGAACATGGGTGTCGCTAAGCGTCGATTCGAGGTTCTTTGTCGGGACAAAGGTCGACTGGGGGGCAATCATGAGAGGCACATCCAAGAATGTGTCTTGTACAATGACCATTGTGTGTGTAGCTGTCAGAAACCGAGATTATACCACAAGCCATGCACACATGTCATAGCTGCATGTCAAGAAGTTGGAGGTTTATCTGCCAGTATGTTCGTGTCGCCGTATTACATGAAGGATGCAATCTACCACACCTGGAGGCATGAGGTATATGGCTTTGCTATTGCGGGTAGTTTCACTACTACTCCTGAGGGTCCTCCAGATTTCATACCCAATCCTCACCCTGACGCGAAACATAAGATAGGGCGTTGCAAAACGCGTCGTATTCGCAACGACATGGACGCCTCTGAGGCTGGGCCAAGTATTGCCATTTGCTCCAAATGCAACGAGTTCGGGCACAACTACAAAAAATGCAGCAATACACCTCAAGAAACCGTGTCGAACATATTCGAGGCTGGGCCATCGAGTTATGGTCGAAACAACCAGGGTGGTGTTATCTAGGGGTACTTAATAGTATTATAAACTCTGGTTATGTACTAATATTATGAACTTTGGTAATGTACTAGTACTATGCACTCTGGTTATGTAATAATATTATGAACTCTGTTTATGTACTATTGTTATGAACTCTGTTTATGTACTGCTGTTATGAACTCTGTTTATGTACTACTGTTATGAACCCTGGTTATGTAATAGTATTACGAACTCTGGTTATGTAATAATGTTATCAACTCTGTTTAAATGCGGACTAATGATACCAAACGTTGTGCAGCGATGGCTGCTCCAGAGGTGTACGTGACTCCTGAGCTTCTTGATCCCACGACGGACAAGAAGCATCGATCGTACTTCAATGCGGTTTTGGGGACCGAGCTTGGCTAGGTTCGCGCACGTGTCCCGATGGAGACGATGGCCTTGGACCATCGTTGGTTACCTAGGTTAGTTTGTATCTCATCTATGTCTTCCATTGATGTTAAATGGTATGCAACTAATTTGTGTGCTTTTAGGCTATCCGCCGCAGGACTGCTACCAGTTGCTCGGTTGGTAGAGGGAGAAGGGCCGCGTTTCAACTACGACTACTCCCTCCTTGGAGCACTGGTGGATAGGTGGAGACCAGAGACACACACTTTCCACTTTACGGTGGGCGAGATGGCGCCTATGCTCCAGGACGTCTCCTACTTGCTGGGGCTACCGTTGAGGGGTGAGGCCATGGGCCCCACGGATGTTGGTGCAAACTGGCGTGACGACCTGCTTGCTCGGTTCGCTGTTGTCCAGCGTCGGGAGACGGCACCCCCTACAGGGACTTCCCACAGACGCAGAAAGGTGGTCCACCCAAGTGGTGGATTCTCCAATTCATGGTTAGTATCATATATCGGTGTATAGTACGCATGTTTTGTGTATCGTGTAGTTAACATTTATTGAACAAATGTTTACAGGCGGCGGAGATCCGAGATGGTGCGACGGGGTACGAGATCGCACGACACTTAGAGGCCTACGTGTTGTGGTTGATGGGGTACGTGCTGTTCTGCAGCTCCGCCGGCAACGTAGTGCCCAAGCACTATTTGGCGTACGCACGTCACGTTGTCGACGCACCACTGGAGCAGGTCCCACGATTTAGCTAGGGATCAGCAATCCGTGCGGCCACCTACGTGGGCTCTGCACGACTTGCATGAAGAGTGCCGTAGCGGAGCCTCTGTTCATGGGTTGCCCGCTACTCCTGCAGCTCTGGGCTCACGAGAGGTTTCAGATTGGACGCCCCTCGATTGACCCGGAGCCGTACCACAGCTACCCCCAAGACGACATAGACCCCCCAACAATGGGGTCTTTGTGGTGCCACCGCCGAGTACGTCACTAAGTTCCTTAAAACCTTTTTGGTGTGCTTAACTAGTTTTTGACATAACGCCCTCCTTTCATAACTTGTGCAGCCTTCTTACGCTCATATCCAGACGAGGAGGTCATACCCTGACTTCAGTAGGATAGTTCGACGTCCTACGTGATGATGAGGTACGTTGGACGCCGTACTCTCAAGATGCTTTGGCGGCTCGCGCACCCGAGGGGCTCTCAACATTGTGTGAGCGCGACACGGCGTATTGGAGGACCCGCAGACCACTAGTGTTCGACATCTACGTCGAGGAGCACGCTGTGCACCGCGTGCTTCGTCAGTTTGACTTGTACCAGGAGCGTGTGTTGCCTCAGTGCTTGCTGCCGCCGCACGTCCACCGGTGAGTCCATAACTTGGTCTTTCACGTCATTGACATGCACATATACCCGAACATCATAGTATGAATGGAACAACATCTTCTTACAGGTTCACTGGACAAGGTCAGACCATTGGCCAAGTTTGGGCACCACGCCTTTAGGAGTTCGTGGCGATGTGGGCCACAGCCTTAGATGACATCGTCATGGAGGGCAGGCCACACAATGATGCGGCTTGGGGTCAGTACCTCCGTTGGTACCTTCCCCGCACACGGGTTCATGTCTTGTCTACTTACACAGAGTTGCCACGACGCACACCAGCGATCACGGATAGGTACCCTGCTACGAGGGACCAGGGGGCGTCTTTAGCCGTAAGTTTCTAACTTCTGTCGTATACGCATTTGAACTCTTTCAAGATTGTACTTTATTGTCATCTAATGCAGTATTTTTTTATTCAGCACGACGCCATCAGGCAGATCCACGCAGACGTTGTCTCCTACCGCCAGCGTTCGAGTGCCATGACGACACACTGAGCACAACGCGGTGTACGACAAGATAGCTGCGCTGTGTACACGGGTGATGAGGTCGATGTCGTGCCGTAACGACGACGTTGCCCTACCACCACAGCAGCCAAATGCACCACATCAGCCAATGTTCAGTGCACCTGCCCCCACCGCACCTCGACCACGTCCTATGCCGGTGTACGAACATACACTGCTGTGCAACTACCAAGGGCTAGGTATACGTCCCTCCTTTAAAATTCGCTAAAAACTTAAACGAATGTTTATTAATGTAGGTATACAGTATGGGACCCATGTTGGGTCCTCCTCTTGTACGCCACAGTACTACCAGGACGTCACGGCCCTATCAGGCCACGACAGTTGCTGGGGTAAGTGCCTTTCCCCTACCAAATCCTTTACGTAATGTTATATTTAAATTCTAATATGTGCGCCTTCATGCAGGAGTAGACTCTACCTGGACCCTGGAAGCTTCAAGCAGTCGAGGTTTTGGCGAGGCTCCACATAGTCCTGGAGGCGAAGCAGAGGCGATGGCACACATGTACTTCATGAACAGGTCGACGCCTGATGTGATGGGTTCCTTGCAGCTACTGGACGCGCCACTCCACGCCACTCAGCCGTCACAGGAGCCGGTAGGCAACCAGACCCTCCCACAGGACAGACGTCCGATTCGAGCACCTGACCACTTTAGTCACGGGTCTCGACACACGCATGCGGACGCGAGAGCTGCGCGTAGGGGCAAGAGGCGTCGTTGATAGCTGGTAGCACTGCTTTTGTGTGACTTTTACCATGCATGTCGTACTATGCCTTCCCTGAGATGTTTTTCTCTGACGCAAATGCTGCATCCCTATTGATGGCTCATAGCCTTTTTAGTTCGACGTGAATGCTTAGCTGTCTACTGCCTCATAGCCTTTTCAGTTCGACAAGACCACACCAATAGACGCTAAGTACGTTCCTCAGTTCGACATGATGACACCTTCACAGGATACCTGTCCATAACATGGCTTCGTAGCCTTTTCAGTTCAATATGACTACACTGCTGCAACATTTTCAGTTCGCCATGACACCAACTTTACAGGCTTTTCATTTTTACAAGACCATTCAATTCCTTGACCTCACGGCCACCTACAAATACATAAACTTCACGGCTCTCATTCAACTCACACACACGACACATATCCTCCCACTGAGCAATGGCGGAGCCGGGAGAAAGGGGCCGTGACCGAGGCCGAGCCCGAGGCCGAGGAAGGAGTGGTGGACGGCGTCGTAGCCACGACTTCCTGTGGGGTGGTTCGGAAGGCCCCGACTGGTATGATCATCCACTTGAGGAGTTCCCGCTAGAGGGAATAGACACATTTGTTGGACGACGTAAGCTTAGACCTTACGACGATCGGACTGAGCCCTGGCCTACGTGCCGATGTGGTGAGTATTGTGTCGTCCAGGTCTTTGATGAGTTCCTCGATGGTGGGCGTCGGTTCTACAGGTGCCCTTTTGGCTATGTGAGTGCTATCGTCCCTCACTCCGCAATTAGTTACTTGAAAAAGTCCAACTTTGTTTAAAACTATTTCTACTTGCAGAACTCTCATGACATGGGAAAGTGCCGCTTCACCAAGTGGGTGGATCCCCCGAACTACGACCACGTCGATGAGTATATCAGCCACCTCAAGAACAAGATCCACGACCTCGAGTGCCAGGTCAAGTCTTTGGAGGACGAGGCTGACCAAAACGCACTGGTGGTTGGACTCGAAGATGATCCCAAATGCCCTGACCCGTTCTGCAAGTGCCCATACCACCCGAGACCAAGTTGGCCTCCCAAATCCCCGCCCTCTGGAGGTGCAGGGTACTACGATATTAGAGACCCGTCGCAGTACTATTCTAACATGTTCGCCTAGATTAGTCGTCTGCGGTTATTAGGTTCCCGGCGTTTTAAATTACCTAAGGCACACCGTTGATGTGCCATCGCATTTGTATCTGAACTTGTTCATATTGTTCTTGCATGTAGCGTACTTAGTGTTGTATTCAATGTATCTGCCGCCGTGATTCTTATTATCATCTATGTGGTTCGAATATTATAATTTTCTCTATTTCCTACACTCGTGCATGCTATATTTTCAAATATATTTCACTATATTTCAAATTTAATTATTTTCTACACTCGTGCATGCAAATTTACAAATATAGCAAACTCTACGTGAAAATTAGAACTACAACCATGTCTTCATTAAAAAATGCTCAGTGTTTCTTCAAATACCATTTGATTAAAAAAATAATAAAAAAATTCATAACTCTTCTTAAAAATAGCCATGCCAATTGAAAAAAGCTTCCTCAACAGGTGTTTTTTAAATAACGCTCACTCAACTAGAGTTATTTAAATAACGCTCTCTCAACGGGTGTTTTTTAAATAACGCTCACTCAACTAGAGTTATTTAAATAACGCTCTCTCAACGGGAGTTTTTTAAACAACGCTTTTTCAAAAGTCGTTTTGCTGTCAGCGCCGCAAAGCCGGCCATACGATAGCTGCCACGTCGGTATAACGCCAGTTGCGCGGGTGTTTTTTAAAAAACGCCGTTCTAAATAGGTATAGATTTGCAAATTTTTGAAACCGTAATTTATTTCTGCAAAAAATAAATAAAAAAATAAAAAAATTTCGTTGAATTTTCCACTTTACGGAAGATAGATAGGATTTGCGAAGTCCATCAAAGAATAAATCAATTTCAGCCTACAAAACATGTTGGGCTAGAAGAAGAAACATGCAGCCCACGAATGAAAAAAAAAACAGCGTACCGAGAGAAGCTAGTCGGCGGCCACTTCGCGCAGAACCGCTGCCTGGCCCATCCCTGATGCGAAGATGGCCGCCCCGGATCCCGGCGACCTCCGCCCACCGCCGCGCCGGCGCCCCTGTCGTCCCGAGCGTAGACGTGGCCGCGGACCACGCCGACAGCCTCGTCCGCCGAAACAACCGCTCTCTTGCGGAGCTCCTCCGCCGCGGCCGCTTCGATGCCGCCCGTCGCCTCTTCGACGCGCTCCCAGCCCGCTCCGTGGTCACCTGGAACACCGTCCTCGCGGCGTTCTCCCGCCACGGCGACGTGCGCGCTGCGCGCTCCTTCTTCCACGCCATGCCAGTGCGAGACACCGTCTCGTGGAACACGCTCCTCGCCGTGTATGCCCGGTCGACGCGACCCGACCACCTCGCGGCCGCGCGCCGCCTGTTCGACGAAATGCCTCGGCGCGATGTCCTGACGTGGAACACACTACTCGGCGCCTACGCGCGCCGTGGGATCATGGACGAAGCCCAGAGGCTGTTTGATCATATGCCAGAGAAGAACACAGCATCTTGGAACACCATGATCACCGGGTTCTTTGCTGTCGGCCAAGTAGAGAAGGCGCTCGATGTGTTCGAGGCAATGTGTGTTAAGGACTCCGCGTCACTGTCTGCTATGGTCTCTGGTTTTATCAGGAATGGCTGTTTGCAAGAGGCTGATGAGCTGTTGACAAAGCGCTTGAGGATGAGGGACATGGCCAAGGCTGTTGATGCTTACAACACCCTGATTGCTGCTTACGGGCAAAGCGGGAGGGTAACTGATGCAAGAAGGTTGTTTGATATGATTCCAAAATCACAGGACCGGCACAAAGAGCCTAAGACGGCAGGGTTTGAGAGGAACGTTGTGTCATGGAACTCGATGATGATGTGCTATATCAGAACTGGAGATGTAAGCTCAGCTAGGGAACTGTTTGATGAAATGCTAGACAAGGACTTGGTGTCATGGAACACTATGATTGCAGGGTACACTCAAGCCTCAGACATGGAGGAGGCAGAGAAGCTGTTTTGGGATGTGCCAGACCCTGATACAGTGACCTGGAATTTGATGATACAAGGGTTTACACAGAAAGGTGATGTGGAACATGCTCGAGTATTGTTCGATAGGATGCCAGAGCGTAGAACTATCACATGGAATACAATGATATCAGGCTATGAGCAAAATGGGGATTATGGTGGTGCACTCAAGCTATTTCAAAGGATGCTAGGAGCTGGTGAGAGGCCTGATCAATACACTTTCTCTTCAGTTCTAGCAGCATGTGCGTCACTTGCTATGTTGCGCCTGGGGGCTCAGCTCCACCAACTTATAGAAAAGTCATTTCTGCCAGATACCCCAATCATCAATGCACTTATAACAATGTACTCCAGATGTAGTGAACTAACCAGTGCCAAAGCCATCTTCAGCCAGATGCGTACACAAAAAAATGTAGTTTCTTGGAATGCACTGATAGGAGGTTATCAGCACCGTGGTGATGTCACAGAAGCCTTGCGGCTGTTTGAGGAAATGAGAAATGCCAAGGTTATGCCGACTCACATAACTTTTATTTCGCTCCTGAGTGCATGTGGAAATGCTGGCCGTGTCTCTGAAGGACGGGTGGTTTTTCATACCATGGTTCATGAATACGGCCTTGCTGCTAGGGCTGAGCACTATGCTGCACTTGTCGATCTCATAGGACGATATGGCCAACTTGAGGATGCGTTGGAGGTGATCAAGAGCATGCCAATTGCTCCAGATCGATCTGTGTGGGGGGCATTCCTGGGAGCCTGCATTGCTAAAAGGAATCCACTGTTTGCTCAGATGGCCGCCAAGGCATTATCCTCGGAAGATCCTGAGAGTTCTGCTCCGTACGTTTTGATGCATAACTTACATGTCTATGAGGGGAGGTGGGGAAATGCATCTGCGGTTAGAGAAGACATGGAACGGCAAGGGATTCACAAGCATCCAGGGTGCAGTTGGATTGATCTGCACGACAAGGTGCATGTCTTCATCTCAGGGGATACCTGGCATCCTCAGACCCATGAAATTTTTTCAGTGCTAGAATGTTTCTATAATTCATGTAGAGATTGGAGCTAGACGGTGCCGCAAAGTTGTTGTATTGTAGCTTTGAAAAGGTTTTGCAGTGTACAAGGTAGAAACAAGCTTTGTCTTTCTTCCGTTCTTCTTGACCTGTGCTGTGCATTCCCCTCATGTAATGTTTGTACCTTCTCTGGTAATGAAAACACAACATATTTTAGGACTGTTTTATGAGGGCGCTACTGATTTTGTGAAGAGCAAAGCAGACTCCTAATACATATTTATGTATTTATTTACTACAACTTGAACAATTGAAGATCCAAATGCTAAAATTACACCAAGACGAGCGAACTCTACACCCCAAACACCCCCACTCCTCTGCCTCTTAAATGTGTACATAATTTGCTGGGCATGGTAATAATTGCCATTATTGTCAGTTGATAAGAAAACATTTTTATGATAAGTAAAAACCTTAGCCTAAAGCCTTAAACCCAAAATTATGTCATGAACATCCAAGAGTTGAGAAGCACTAGTCCAGTCATAGGTGTAAAAGAAAAAGAAAAAGTATATATGTCAGCTCATGTAAATAGAATCTATAGAATAAAATTTCTCCCAAAAGGTCTTAGTAATTCCCCAAGAATCATAGTTCTACTTCCCATAGAAACAAAAAATGCCATGGACAAAGGGCGAAAGCCCAGTAGCACTCCACATCCCTGCCTGCAGGTAGAACAAAATCTTCAACCGAATCTAGCCGGAAGGCTTTGATTGACCACTATGCATGCTCTCTAATGCACGAACCCCAAAGGCATGCTCTGCAATTACCAATAACTAATTATCTGTGTAAACTCCCGATCCATTAGCCGCCCTTTACATTAATTCCTTGCGTGGTATTAAATAGCCGTTTCCATTTGCCCAATGATCTCAGGGTTAAAAGGCCGCATGTGCCATCCATCTTCCCATATATATTGCCGGCCAGAGCTCCGTTCCAGCATCTCTGGAGAGAAGAGAATGGAGGCCAACCATGAAGACAGGTAAACCGTCAATCCTCGTACTGCTCAATTTGTTGTTAGGCTGTAGTATAGAATGTCAGTGTGCTGATAGCTCTTTTTGCCCCCTTTGCAGCAGCTTGTGGCCTTACTGGACAGGCACTTGGCCTGATAGCTACCTGGTTGAAGACGACGCTTTCCTATCCAACCTCTCCTTCCCAAGCTTGCACTTCCAGCCATCGTGCTCGGCCATTGCGTCGAGCAACATCCTGCAAGGTATGCCTCTTCCTTTTTTTTCCTGGAATTCAGATTCATAAGCACGATGAGATCGTAGAGCTCAGTGTCATGTTATCTGACACGCAGATGAGCTCGACGCCATCTTTGATGATGATGTGCTGAGGCATTGGGATGACATGGAGCAGTCATACACCAAGATAGAGGAAGGCAACAAGTGGTTGCCGCCGCTTTGCTACGGCGACGAGAAGGAGGTGTCCTCCAACGCCGAGATCGCCGTCAGAGCAGAGCAGCATGCGAGGCCAGAGGAGACTGCCCTGACGTTCGAGCTCGTGTCGCAGTACTTCTACATGCCGATCATGCAGGCGGCGCGGGAGCTCAACGTCGGCCTCACCCTCCTCAAGAAGAGGTGCAGGGAGCTGGGCATCCCCAGGTGGCCGCACCGCAAGATGAAGAGCCTGCAGTCCCTCATCAACAATGTCCAGGTTCCCTGTGTCTTGTATTCACTCAGCTTCACATTCAGAATGCTCCGCATCATATTGAATTTTGCAAAGTTTTCAATCGGTACGTGATATCGGTGAGACCCGTCGGCTGCGGTGCAGGTCCTGCAGGAGGCGGGCAAGGCGGCCGGGGACGAGCAGCTGAGGGCGATGGTGGAGAAGCTGCAGCAGGAGAAGCAGCTCCTGGAGCAGAGGCCGTACGTGCAGCTGGATGGGAAGACCAAGAGGCTCAGGCAGGCCTGCTTCAAGGCCAACTACAAGAAGAGACGGCTCATGGCTCTTGAAGCAGAGGAGGCATCAAAGTACTGATCCAAATCAAAACTTTATAAAGTCCTTTTACAAGACAAGCATCATGACGGGATTTTCAGTTTATCATATATTTCCTGTCCTTTTATTATGAATGTAACCTTAGGTCCCTTTGGAACGCCGAATAGATTCCCGTGAAATTCATGTGTTTCGAAGGAGTCATTAACAGCATTCGGATTGAGTTCTTGTCGCACGAAAACAGTTTGCCATGTGTCCTTGTAACAGGTGTCTTTAGTTATCAGGTGTCTTAAGTATTGTACAGTAGAGAGTAATCACAATGCATATTCACACACTAGGCTATGGCTATGGGCTGTGCTACTGCTATGTTTCTGCCCTACGGTACACTTGTCAAGCTTCAAGCGGTGACCAGCTCTGTCCGGGCCGCCGTCTCCCTCTGCTCCTTGCCAATGTCCACGTGCTCCGACAAGATGGCCCTGAACTCGTCGCCGGTGAGCGTCTCCTTCTCCATGAGCACGTCCACCAGCTGGTCGATGGCGGCGCGGTTCCTCCTGACGTGCTCCTTGGCCACCTCGTACGCCTGGTCGATGATGTGCTTCACGGCGCTGTCGATGTCCGAGGCGAGCTTCTCGGACATGGAGTTCCGGGCCAGCATCCGCAGCACGACGTCGCCGCTCTGCGCCGCCGGCTCGACGAGCGCCCACGGCCCGATCTCCGACATGCCGAACGTGGTCACCATCTGCCGCGCCACCTGCGTCACCTGCTGCAGGTCTCCCGCCGCGCCCGTCGTCACCTCGGGCTCCCCGAAGATCACCTCCTCGGCGGCGCGCCCGCCGAGCCCGCCCACGATGCGCGCGAAGATCTGCTGCTTGGACACCAGCGTCGGGTCATCCCCCGGCAAGAACCACGTCAGCCCGCGCGCCTGCCCCCGCGGGATCAGCGTCACCTTCTGCACCTCGTCGTGCCCCGGCGTCAGCGTCCTGCGTCATCACGGCAATGGACAATTAATAATTAGTCTAGATTGGAACAAAGAGGAGAAGAATGGATAGGTATATATTTAGTTTAGCGTACTTACGCGCAGACGGCGTGGCCGATCTCGTGGTAGGCGACGAGCATCTTGCTCTTGCCGTCGGTCATGCTGGTGCCCTCGAGGCCGGCGACGATGCGGTCAATGGAGTCGTCGATCTCCTTGACGGTTATGCGGTCCTTGCCGCGACGTCCGGCGAGGATGGCCGCCTCGTTCATGAGGTTGGCGAGGTCGGCGCCGCTGAATCCGGGCGTGCGCATGGCCACGACGCTGAGCGACACGTCGGGGTCCAGCTTCTTGCCGGAGCTGTGCACCCTGAGGATCTCCTCCCGTCCGCGGACGTCGGGCAGGCCGACGCTGACCCTGCGGTCGAAGCGCCCCGGGCGGAGCAGCGCGGAGTCGAGGATCTCCGGTCGATTGGTGGCGGCGATGACGATGACGCCGCTGTCGCCGCTGAAGCCGTCCATCTCCGTGAGCAGCTGGTTGAGCGTCTGCTCCCGCTCGTCGTTGCCGCCGCCGATGCCCGTGCCGCGCTGGCGGCCGACGGCGTCGATCTCGTCGATGAAGACGAGGCAGGGCGCGTTGTCCTTGGCCTTGTTGAAGAGGTCCCGCACCCGCGACGCGCCCACGCCGACGAACATCTCGATGAACTCGGACCCTGACAGCGAGAAGAAGGGCACGCCGGCCTCCCCCGCGATGGCCTTGGCCAGCAGCGTCTTCCCGGTCCCCGGAGGGCCCACCAGCAGCACGCCCTTGGGGATCCTGGCGCCCACCGCCGCGAACTTCTCCGGCGACTTGAGGAACTGCACGATCTCCTGGAAGTCCTGCTTGGCCTCGTCCACGCCGGCGACGTCGTCGAACGTGATCCCGGTGTTGGGCTCCATCTGGAACTTGGCCTTGGACCTGCCGAGCCCGAACGGCAGGCCGGGGCCCCCGACGCCGCCGGCGCCCGGGTTGTTCATGGTGATCGACCTCCAGATGAGCGTGGCGACGAAGAGGAGCGGGAAGCCGAAGTTGAGCAGCAGGTCGAGGAAGACGAGCCCGGGGTTGGGCTCCACGGGATGCGCCGCGAAGTCGACGCCCCTGTCCCGCAGCTTGCGCACCAGCTCGGCGGGGACGCCCGGGAGCTGCACCCGCACGCGGCGCACCCTCGCCGGGTCGTCCAGCTCCACGACGGCCACCGTGCCGTTGTCGAAAAAGTCCACCTTGCGCACCGCGCCGGCGTCGAGGTACTCCAGGAAGCGCGAGTAGGACATCCGGTTCGACGCCGCGTCCTCCGGCGCCAGCGCGGCCGGCGTCGTCTCGGCCCGCGCCAGCGCAGGGTCTCTCGCGGCGAGGCCGAGCCCGAGCCCGAGCCCGAGGCCCAGCCCCGCGGACTGCAGCAGGCGTCTCCTGCCGAGCGCCGTGGCGACGTCTGACGACGGCGGCGGGAGAGGCGTGGCGTGCTTGGCGCCCGGAGGCGCGCGCTTCTGCGGGGGCGCCTGCTTGGTGGACACGTCCTGCGCCCGGCAGATCGGCAGCCGGCTCGTCGTGGTCAGCGACATGGCCGCTGGCGACATCGGCGACAGACACCAGATGACCAGAACAAGCTGTTTGCGTTCGAGCTCTCCACTGCTAGCTACTGTACTGCTGAGCGATGCAAATGAAGCGGATTTGTGTGCGTCTCGTCGTATGATGATGTGTTCTGTACAGGAATTTTGGAGGGAACGGGCGAGCGGCGACGGTTTAAATAGATACTGCACGTCACGGTGACGGGCACGGCGGAGTGTGTGAAGCTGCGGATAGATGGTGAGTTTGCTCGTGCCGTGGGACGTTGGATACTTGGATAGTTTGCTTGCTTCCCGTAGTTTCGTGAGTTGGTGGACGGGTTTGTCCGGTTGCGCGTCGCGCGGCATCTAGAACCCGTCGGCGGATTTATCCCCCGGGGCGAAATCCAAGCAGCCAATGATATTTATATCGTGTGGATCGCGTCGTCCGCCGCGGCTCCTGCTCGCTCCTGGATCGGCCCAGCAAACAGTAGTAAACTCTAGCGTCGTCGTCCGTGTGTGTGTGTTCTGCTCGCAGCGGCGCACGGCCGCACACCTGGGGCTCGCCGCGTCCTACGCGGCCGGCCGGCCGCACGTGTAGGCTGCCCCCTGGGCGTGCCACATGTCCACGTGTAGTAAACTTCAACTGGGGTTTCTCCAGCAGAAGTGCAGAACGACCGAGGACTAGAGGTCGAGGGCAATCATCGGATCAACTATCCCGTTGCCTCAAATTGAGAATTCTGTTAGACGCTGATAGAGTGGAAAATTTTGAGAAATGAGATGAGTATGCTGGTTATAAGGTAGTTGATGTTAAAAAAAAATCTACAATGTCCATGTTAACTAAAAGGTAGGTATGAAAATAGTTGACATATCTGGGGTAAAAATGGTGAATTCAACGTATGTTGGCTACTTTTAGCTAGGTTAGACTGGATAGTGAGAATTTGTTGTCAACAAGACTTCAGCTCACCCATTAGTTGGGCATGTTATTTCATTGACTCACCCTTGGAGTACAAACTGCAGTAACTAAACTCTCGCGCACATCCCACACCTGACGCCAACACTGCACAAACTCTAACCTACAACCTATATCTAGGAACACAGGGCTATGGAATATATACTATTTCATTGATGCTTGAATCCTGATGCTATTTCATTGATATCACAAGTATTATTTCCATATTTTATTTAATGATCTGTCACACTACCACAACAATTGAAATATCACATGTATTTGTATGACATGATAAGGCGTAATAAAAACTATATGCAATATGTGTATACACCGAGTGTCATCCTTTTTTGACAACTCCTGATTGGACATGGGAAGGCATGCACGAATTGTCGGATGGAGGTTGTGGGCGACATGACAAGTTTGGCCCTCAATGCACTCAATGAGCCAGCATGAAAACCAGCAATGGTCGTGTTTGCGATCCTCTTGGCATTCGAGATGCTGCTAGCTCTTCCATGAGTTGTTATCCTTCGGTGAGAGAGAAAATGGGAGAACACGACAGGCAAAGGGCCGAAGGTAGCGGCAGGCAAGGAACACCGGCAGCTAGGTTGAAGAAGCGAGGGAATAGAGAAATAGAAAAATAATGAGGTATGTAATAGGGACAGGTTTCACCTCGCTACTCGCAATTTATCTCCATATTACTCTATTTAAATGTATGATGTATATCGTATCCTTATTTCCCCATCCCATCCCTCATTTTCCATTATACAAACACCACAAGTTCTGACTGCAGTGGTTCCCTATAAATGGACCTGGACATTTAGAGTAGGGGATGGAGTGAGAAAAAAATCACACGCAGCAGCATTCCCTAAAGGCTCCCCCATTGTCCAGGATGAGGTTAAGTATTTCTAGAGCACTCTTCGAGAAATACGCGCCAATCACAGTTGCTTCAGACCAAATGCATCTCATATCAGTTTGCAGCTACTGCAACCGAACCACGAAGTTGAGATCTAGCCGATGAATCAATTATACAGACAACGGTGCAAAAGATGAGCAATAGAGTCATTCGTAAGAACAAAAGCAATGATGGATGCCCATCAGATGTAATACAAAAATAATATACTTGGCCAAAGCTCAAAACAAGGTATATAATCTTGCAAGATCTTGACATGTTTGCAGCCACTAACCTGCAACACATAGTTAATAAAGGTGAGCGTGGAGCATTGTAAAAGAACGCTGGCTAAATTGGTAGGCAAGCACAAAAAGGGCTGGGACAAGAACACGTGGTACTGGTTACTACCCCCACCCTCATAATGAAATCCTGGCTTTTAAAATTTGTCCACAAATGAAACCCTAGAGTTAGGCCAACTCCAACAGTATACGTATACCCATTTTGAGTATTCTGGCACTGATAGAGTGGATTTTGAATTGAAGAATGGGGACAAGTACTGCCGTCGGAGATAGCCTTATAGGGTATATATTGTGTTTTGTTCCCTTTGGTGACGGTATGAATTATGCATGACAAAGGTAGTGGGAGTACAAGCACATGGTACTTTCTTCATCTGTCTGGAAAAAATAGAATTTCATTTTTTTTCTATGGGCAGAGTGTACAAAGGTTAATAACTAGACAAATCATTTTTTTCAAAGAAATGAGAGAATCGCTACTACTGAAAACTGTCTTCCATCCCCCCTCTTCAATTTCAAGCTCCAAGGCATGCATACAAATTGATTCCCACTACTATTAATTTCAAAACTGGATTGCATGATGTTATGAATAGCGCTTCTATTCAATATAAGGCTCTATGCCCGAAGAGATACACCGGTATAGGAGTCCCTAAGACCCTAATAGACTGGACTAAAGACAAGAGTCCCATACAAACCAGACTAGTACAAGAAGGTAAAGTACAAAACCCCGCTTATATTCAAGTGGAGAGATAAATCCGATGTTGAGCTGTGTTGTGTGCCTTTATGAAGAGTCCAACCACGAGCGACCACACAAGCAAAACACTCACATAGCCGATGAGGTGGACAAAGCAGAAAAGCAGAGCCAACAAGATTGACCGGCGCAGTGGAGCGACGACAAAAGCCACTCAACCAGAAACGCGCAGAGCCAGCAAGGGACAGAGAACCGGTGGCGAGCGGAGAGCCAGCAACGACGTGCCAAGCCAGTGGATGGATCGACGAAGGACCAGCTACATCCACAGGGAGTAGCGGAGCACCACCACAACAGCAGAACAGCAGGCCTCCAAGATGCAAGACAGCGCTGGTTGCAGAAGAGAGGCAGTCACGGGAGCCAAACAAAGCACCAGGCGTTAGCAAGAGGCGGCGGCGTGGCGCAGAGAACAGAACCGCGAGAAGAACCCTGGAAAACCCACCAGCCACCAAATGAAGTGTAGAGCCGCCGGATGACAAGATTCCAAAAAAAGAGGAAGGCAGCACGCAAGTGCAACGTGCAAAAAAAAAAAAAACTAACCCTAAAAAACTGGCCCTGTATACTATAGAAGTCCCTAATAGACTTGGCTAAGGACAAAAGATCCATACAAACTAGGACAAAAGTCCCATACAAACTAGACTAGTACAAGAAGGTAAAATACAGAAAACCCTTTATATTCTGAAAAAAATACAAAGAGACCTATATATCTCTAACACATGCAAATACCAGTGTGAAATTAAAAGGTTATAATGACAGTCAAGCTGACAAATGTAAGAGACCAGTAAATCTATCATCCACGAATACCACAGCAAGAAATATATCTGAGTGAGGAAGAGTGATGCGCTGGATCTCCTGAGTAGGGTTGCCTGGGGACTGGGGAGGGCTAGTGAGACAATCAGATAACGGACGTCTGACTGTTGAAAGGGGAGGCAGCGTCGCCGGCCTAGGAGCAGCCACTGGAAAGGGCGCTGGCCTGGAGCAGCTGCAGGGGAAGCACGTGATCCGGGCAGCTGTGACGCCGGCCTGGAGTAGCTGTTGCCTGTGGGGAAAGGGCGCCGACCCGGAGCAGCCGCGGGGGAACCGCACAATCTGGGGCAGCTGCAACGACAGCCCGGAGCAGCCGGAGGAAAGGGTGCCCAGAGCAGCCGGAGGGGAAGCGGGCAGTCTGGGGCAGCGGTGGCGCCAGCCTAGCGAGCAACTCACTTAGGCGAGCGACGCCTATTTGTCTGTTTTTTATAGGGCCTGAGGAGTTTTTTTTATTTTCCAGTGGCTTTTGACCCAATCCAGATGAAAAAAAAAATGAGAAAATTACTTCCTTGGTCTAAAAAACTGGCTTGGCCTAAGAATTCTAAACCTTTACTATATGGCCAAAAAATTTTATCCATTCCTTTCTTGGCCCGTTCTAAAACTTTACTATATGGCCAATAAATTTTATCCATTCCTCTTGGCCCTTCCATTACTTTGGAGATCTAACGGTGTTAAGTGTAGTGTAAATAGACATTTTTGCCTGTGCGTGCCTGCGTCGGTCGCCTCGCGCGCATGCGTCAGAGCTCGCGTCCTCGGCCAACGGAAGCGGCAGCGCGCGTGAGCAGTGGCAGTAGCAGTAGCGTACGGGTGCAAACAACGGAGAGCGGGCGCCGAGGGGCGGCACGACGAGTCGAAGCGTGCGCACGGGCACCAGACAACCGCGCGACGGGCGGAGGCACAGGCGGCGCGCGGGGACGGACAACCACGCGAGGAGGTGCAGGCGATGGCACCTCGATGGGGCAAGGACACGGCAAGACCGCAGCGCCTCGCACGGGCATCAGCTGCACCTTGGACCACAGCTCCAGTGGCTGCTCGCTCTCAGGCCAAGCAGTGGCGCCTCGCTGCGGCCGAGCCCGTCTATGCCCGTCGTGCCCACTCCACCGACCACCCGCCTGTCGTGCCTCGCCACCACCGACCCCTGCGCATCTGCGCTCCCGCCCGCGGCAGCAGACCTCGCCCACGCCCAAGCCCACGCCGAGGAAGAGAGCCGGTGGGGTCGTGGGCTGGCGGCGGCGCGGGTCGGCGGCACGACGGACTCAGGTCGCAGGGCACAGAGCGGCTAGGGGCGGCGCGGTGGTTGCAGCTGGTGAGGCTGTTGTACTCCGGCGGCAGAGGCAGCGTGGCCTGCCCTCTCCAGGCGCTGTGGAAAGTAGACTGTAGTCGGCGACCTGAAGTGAAAGAAAAGGGTAAAAACGTTATTTTACCCCCAAAGTTAACACCGTTACCCCTGTAATCTAACGGAAGGGCCAAGAAAGGCACCAAACAAATTTTTGTGGACAAACAAGAAAGATTTATAATTTTGGGGCCAAAAAAGAAAGCACCAACTTTTTGATGGCCAAATAAGTAATTTTCTCAAAAAAAAAAATAGTAGGCTCACTAGCCTTCCAAACACCAAATTCCAGCCTGGGATTTTAAGTAGACGAAGGGTTTTAGGCCTAAAACCAAACATCCAAACAAGCCCTAAGAGGTAACCAAGCATGTGCTTACGCTCTCTCCAGTGCCTCCTCCATCCCCTCCCACATCACTATTACGACTAACCATCTTTCTGTCTATAGGTGCACTAACAATGCGGCATTTAATTTTGCAGAACCAATATGGAAGAACCGCTAGGTTGAGCCTTATATAGCACTTATTCCAGAAGACTACTGATATGTTTATATTCCATATATACATTTTGATTTTTACAGCATCCTACAGAATAGGATGGCAGCACCGCAGCACCACATAGAGATAGAGGCAACAGTAACCAGAAACAAAAGGTGCAACACAAATTCCACAAGTTCCACTCTGCCAAACTCTCAGACAAGATTGGCCACCAATTCTATTAAACATGGAACAGTTTTTAATCATGGTAGGCATTAGGGAAAGGTGCACCTCACCTTCTAGGCAGTGCAGACCACACGGCAACGTGCCAATTCCATTTCGCTAGTTAACTCCAACACCATCCCTGCATCGTCAAAACATCAACAAACTGACACTATTAAGACGTGTAGAATAGATTTGAATCAAGAAAACATCACAATTTCAACAAGGTAGTAGCAGCAGTAGCACCAAACACCAACCAGAGTGGTCAAGCTGGCTTCAATGGAAGGTCTATTCAGATCTCTACTTGTGCAAAAACACCAGTGCTCATCGTGCTAGCATACAGAATACCCCCATAAACAAAACCAAAACACTGCTCATAAATGAAAAACACACAACATTTTCAAGCTATATAATTGCAATTCTGAAAGCTGACGCACGATTTTGAGGGGACACACCTCGAGCACAAAATGCAACAGAAGCACAGGGGCATCCTATGTGTCTGCCAAAGCCTTCATAATATTTTTATCTACACAAACACTTGTTGGAGCCTGCTTAGCCAGCTTGGTGGAAGAAAATGATATGGATGGACGGACAGACAGATAGACAGACATACATTATTTCAATCAGAGGGAGTAAGGCTAAAGTACATAATCCACCACGGTGTCCAAGCTAGCTTCAACGAACAATTGTATTCCGATCTCCATTCTTAGTGCAAAGGTAATCATCAGGCAAGCAGACCAGATTCTACAGAACACCCCCATGGCAAACATTGAAACTAGCATACATGTATGCCGACCGCAAGTTTGCATTAGGACAAAGCAAATGTATATGGAACTATGTAAATGGGACCCATGCAAGTGGGATTTAGTTGTTACAGACCAACAATGTTTCAAGCTACTAGCTCTAGCTCCATCCAAGGTTGACAAGCACCCACGCATCTATTAAATAAATGGCCATTGCAAAGGTTTGCTTGAACTCAGCCTTACTTGTACTGCAGAGTACATGACTATACTGACATTCCACAGTGCTAGTTCACTTTAACAAACTCCAACCCTCCACCTCAATCATCAACCATTAACCAATCGGCCCACGGCAGACATAAAAATTATGACCCAAATCGAGATGGACAAAAACATTGGACAATACACAGCTCCACTAGCTTCATAACTCAAAAAAAAAAGGAAATCCACAAAAGTTCAGGTCTATCGCATTGTGGTTAAGAAAGGCCAACAATTCAGCAAACAGGGTTGCAGAAAAGAGAACACCAAACCTACAGAGATCGCCATGACAAAAAAGCGGTTTGGGGGGAGGGGTGGGCATTATTGTATCTCCCAAGCCTTCATAAACATTGCATCTGCATGTGCAGTCCCGGAGCCCGCTTATCCAGATTGGTTGACAGAATCACACACGCACACACATCGAGAGGCAGGCAGGCAGGCAAGCAGCCAGCTGGCCAGAGAGGGTGAGGGAGGGGGGGAGGGAAGGAGGATGAAGATCGTAAACAAGTAGTACTAGGATAGCACCATAACCGCATAACCACCACCACGACCACCACGACCACCACCAGCAGCAGCAGATCATCAACATTCAACCAGAGTGGCCAAGCAGGCTTCAACGGGATAAGAGCATTCAGATCTCCATTCTTAATGCAAACACCATAATCATCAGGCTGATACATCATAATGCCCAGCCCCCATGACAAAACCAAAGCACCAAACTACATGCCTCACAAATGGAACAAGGAAATCTGGATTTTTCTTTTCAAGGTACTATACATTGGCATTACTGCAAGTGGACTCATTCCTTCACAAATAATCTTGCTTTAGCACATTATGCAATCGTACTACAGGGATACTTGTTGTGGTCCTCTTAACCAGCATGGTCAAAGCAAATCAGAGTGCTATTTATCTATACATGGATGGAAGGATGGGCTGATATTTGGAATGATGAAAGAGATAACAGCAAATAAGCCAGCTTAAACAGGAACAGAAAGACAGACATGATCACAAGAAAAAGAAAACTTGCAAATTAAAGAATCTGATATTGGCATCCCATATGTCCCTGATTCTGGGAACACTGCAGATGTCCTTGCCCTGCACATTATCTACACATTCTTTATGCAGCCAAAAAGTGAGAATGTGAGATACTGTAACTCATACCGATACCAGACATAACTCCTCCAAAGAGTACCCAAAGCCAAAAAAGAAGACAGTGGGCACAATTTGTATGAAATGGGGTTTTAAAAATGGTATTGGGCTATTGGCATCAGAGATTCCCCTAGACGGAGTCATCATGCTTTTGTGTCCATAATTTGAATCGAACACACTACAGATGTTCTAGTCTTTCTTCTCGTCCTCTGCATTTTTTTTTTCTTACATAGTGAAGTGGCAAAGACATGTTTTCTCAAGAAAATAATCAACAGAGAGTGACTTTATTCCTGAGAACAGCCATGCAAGCCAATTACATGAAAAGCAGAACCAATAGCACACTATAAACAACCAGAAACAGCACCAGCTTAGAAACAAGATAGCCTTCAAATTCAAGTAGTGACTACTAACAGGGAAAATCATCAATACCAAACTAACATTAAAAAACAAGTCTCTAGCTACCAAGAACTCATTTAATTAAGAGAGTATGAGGCAGTGGGGCACTCATTCAATCTGTTGTACCCTTTCATATGTTGCAGAAGAAAACTTGCATTTCTCCATATTCAAAAGGTACCTATAGGATATCACAGGCATAGTTCTACTAGCATTAAAAAGTCCACTTTGTAAGCTATATAAGAAGACTGGCATTAGCTTCAGAGATTCCCCTAGACACAGTCATCATGCTATTGTGCCCCCATGAACCAGGAGGACTGCAGATGAAATTGTCTTTGCTTCTCATCATCTGCCAATGCTGCCCATGGGCGAAATATTGAATGCTGCAACTCAGTCACAGTAAAGCAATCACCGTATCATGAAATCATTAACATGTTATCAACCAAATCAAAAGCAACTCAGGCTGCATTGCAGGGCTTCTATAAGTAGAATAACTTCTGATCTAGTCATAAAGAACTCATTCAACAAGTTAAATGAACTTAAGACAGGGCATTCTTCCAATCTGGGATAGCCTTCATAACTTTTGCATCTACAGAAGCACACCCCGGAGCCCACTTGGCCAGCTCAGTGGAAAAGCAGAAGAGGAGCAGAGGGGACATGTATATATATATATATGCATGCATGTGTATGTGTGACCGTAGTTCCTTCAGAGAGAAAACTACCTCAAACATAATGGAACAGAGGGAGTAGTAGGCTGTCAACAAGACGAGCTCAAGCCAGCCAGCCACTTCTTACATGATCCACTGCTGCGGTCAAGTGGGCTTCAACGGGGAAGCGTATTCAGATCTCCGTTCTTTGTGCAAACAATGCTAATCATCAGGCTAGTAGATTATTAGAATAACGCCCAAAATATTCATCTACTCAACTCTGAAATAAGGCTGAAACCCTAAGCTATTTACAAGGGACTACACATTTCTACTAGCTAATAGATCCAGGCCCTGAAATCATCGAAAATACATACGAAAACAAAGTAACTAAGACTCTGTTTTTCAGAGCAGATTACTCGAAATATTTTGAGACCTTCACGTGGCAAGCAGCGGAATTAATAAAAAACAAATGATACGAGGTAAGGCAGGGGATATAAACTGAGGTAGCACAGTAGCACCGGAGATTGTTGAGCCCCGACCCGCAACCTAAGGCGACCGAATCGACGCCTGAGGCCGCCGCAGATGTGCCTCCAGATCCGGATCAGGTGTTTGCTGCAGAAAATGGTGAGGAAATGGATCAGTGGCTGATGATGATTTAGGCTGCAGGGTTGGGTGCACCTCGCGCAACGGCATCCCGCATCCGGACCTGGATCTGATGGATGGAGACGGCACCCCTGACTCGCTGAGGCCCCCCACGAGCCACGCCCAAGGCCCTAGGGTTTTGGAGGGGGAGAGACTAGAGAGCGCGTCTGCGCCGACAGACACCAGTCGCTACTATGTAAAGCAGCAGTTCGTGCGTCGGGAGAGTGCACAGCGCGAGCCGAGCGCCGCGCGCGAGCCATGGGCCGCCATCCCATTTTGGGCCTCCGTCCCGATCCAGCCCACCCGACGCCTCCGTCCCAAACCTCCCTCTCCGCTGGACCTGCCGCCGGGCTGAGCGGCGCCGCTTCCCCTTCCGCTGGCCAGCGCGGCCGAGCGCCACAGCTTTGCTGGCCCGCGCTGGGGCCGGCGGCGCCAGCACCCGCCTCCCGTGGCCCATGCAGTCGGGCGCCGTCGCTGCCTGCAGATACAGGGAGGCGGCGGCTAGATCTGCAGCTCAGGCGCCGCATGCACGAGAGGCGGCGGCTAGGCCGAGAAGAAGAGAGGAGACAACTGTGGGAGCGTGGTATGTGCTCGTAGGGGACGCGGCAATGGGGAGCCGGCAGAGAGGGGCACGAGGTGGCGGTGGCCTCGTCGTGACGGCGGTGGAAGCGCTCGGTTGCGCGGCGGCAGGGCCCCGGCTGCGAGCACAGCCGCACCAGCCGACGGAGGCGGCAGCTCGCGATCGGCGGGTGGTCCCGCGCAACCCAACGACGGAGACGGCCGTGAACGCAGCCGCCGTTGCGGCCTCGCGAGCCTCCGGTGGCAATGGCCACGCGCCGGCGGCAGTGGCGCGGAAGGCGAGTGGCAGTGGTGTGGCAGACGATTTCGGGCGAGGCTCGCCGGCGGCCGCCACCGTCCGTCCGCGCCGCCCCGTCCCATCGCGTGGTGAGGAACAGCTCTGGTGTTTCTGTTGGCCTATGGCGTGGGATCGAAGCGGTCTGCAGCTGCAAGCCATCATAGGGAGAGCGAGAGACTCCATTAGAGTTGGAGAGGAGAGCTCAATCGGAGAGAGAAACAAATAGAAAGGAAAAGAAGGTGAAGAAGATTCGCGACTGGAAGAGAATGCTAGGGGCTGGATGGATAGGATAGATCCTTTTGCACTTTGCTCCTTGACTTTCCTAACCCTTTGCAGTCTAATCCTAAATCCCTACAACGCTTATTTCCTGTTAGCTTACCTTGACAGGAATTTGGAAAAGAGCAAACGTGCAATGGTGAAGGACTTTTAGTGTTCCTTCCATGCTATTCTTTTAGGATTTAATATATGTTGTGTTATTTATTTACTTACATAGTGCCCCGTGCGTTGCTACGATCGAAGTCGGCAATCACCGATGAGCTCGGCATTTGCGTTATCACTTCATGAATCAAAACATGCCTTACTTTGGGCGCAATCACCGATGAGCTCGGCATTTGCGTTATTACTTCGTGAACCCCTTCGTGAAGTGATAACGCAAATGCCTAAGCTCATCGGTGATGCCGACTTCAACCATAGCAACACACAGGGCACTCTGAGAGTCTTAAATAAAGTAGGTAGGTTAGGGGCGAAAAGGATTTTCCTTAAGCTATGTTCGGTACACAGGGTTTTAATCTACGTGGGGAAATTATCCTAGGGGGGTTGACTGAACCCCATCCATGTCACTCAAACCCCGTGGGGGGATAAATCCCTTGCTCCCTCTGATCCTCTTTTCAAACCATGTGTTCGGTTTTGGCTAGGATCATGGCAGGGATCATGGCTACATGCTGAGCATTGTACATATCTCAAGTCTACATATTGGATGGCAATGATCTGAACCCATAAACAGCTAAGTCACCACAAAAGTAAACACCCGTGCAGATTCAGTAGAACAAATTATGTATTAGAAAAGTCAGGAGTCATGCATAACTTGCCTGAGCTGACTGAAACAGCAGAAAATTATCACACAAAGATATCATCCAAAGTCAAATATTGTACACAAACCGAATGGCACCAGCTCACAGATGCAATAGTATAACTATGACTTATTATTAACAGTAAACGTTGTGGCCGAAAATTACTTTTAAATTAGCTAGACTGATTTTAAGTTAGCTAGACACCACATTGTTACGATTGACCGAAACACAAGATGAACCCAGACTTATAATCCAAGATCCCCACCGTTGCATCTCAAAGGTACATGTAACAAACATTTGCCGCAACACAAAGGGCACAAATCCCAAATGACTGAGTAAAGAGAAGCATCTAATAAATCAGCAGGTGACTCGCCCAATCCTACTCATGATCATTGCACTTGTCTTCCTCCCTACAGATGTCAACAAACTTGTTCAGAAAGAGCATACATGGATTTACATCTCAAGTCTACACAGTGGATGGCAGTGATCTGAGCCCATATATATGATGGTCAGCTAATACTTTAGAAAAAGGTGATTTAACTGCCTCAGTTAACTAACATATATATGATGGTCAGCTAATATTTCTCTGGTGTAAAAAGCAAAAAAGCAGAGCAAGGCAGGAGCCAACCTACTGAGTTCATTTAACAGACTCATCCATCCATCAAGGCAGGAGCCAACCTAGCCAATCTGAATTGATCAGAGCAGTGCAGTGGGCTGAATTGAATAGAGCAGGGCAAGCTAAAAGATTAGCAAACACATCCAGTTCTGTTAAAAACTAGGTCCAAACAAACAAAGAAGTGGACCGAAAGTTCATATGTATCTGTCATATTTACTCTACATAAATGGAAGGTTATGTAATAAGGTAAACATGCTGCAGCAACTAGGTTTTTAGCCATAGGATGTATAAGAGCACACAAGAATTGTTATAATTAGTACGCATAAGAAAAACAATTGTTGGCCGGAAGGAAAAGATCTCAAAATGAAGAGTTAAAGAGTTTTTATTTACCTGCTAAACCATCTCATTCCTCAACCACATCATGGCAGATTCTGGATCCTCATCAGAAGCACTTAGAAAAATTTCTCTGTTGTCCAAATTCTTGAACACAGTATACGCTTTGACTTTTTCCTCCTTTGTCATATCCATTGTGTTGAGAATAGATATACACCTCTTGATTGAAAAGTTATTAGCTTGAGCATCCTCTTTTTCTTTTGCTGACTGGGCAGTTTCACTCTCACTCTGTTTGATCCTTATGTCAACGTATCTCTCCATAATTGCTTCTATGTTACTGCTCTTCTTTTGCCTCTTTGATTCTTTTGGTTCCTTGTTTCTTGTTACAGCAGCGGCTCTTCTTGTCAAACTTGATTCTTCATCTTCATTTGTTGGTTCTGTAAGTGCAGCAAAGCTCCTTAATGGTTTTGGTGTGTTGAGTGATAACATGATTAAAGGTCTAATCTTTTGTGGTCTGATATAAATGAATGATTTCTAATGTATATATCTCATGATTAAGTATGAATCACTCATATGTTGAGTATTGTGGTTTTTATTGTATATCTTCCATGTGTTGATGTAAATGAATCTATATTGCACATCCACTGATACAGCAGGATATCTAGCCATGGATCATCTCTATATTGGACCCTATGACTTTGCATATAAATCTTATTGCCTATTGGCTATGTCATGATATTAATGGCTAACTCAAACTGATTGCATTGCCCAAGAGCTGGCTGTCATTGTTCCATCATTATTAATGAACTTTGAGGCCTATGGTGTGTATATTGAGTCAAGTGAAACTTGGTCTACTCATTTCATATGAATATCATTTGGATTGCACTAAAATGTTATATGGCTGATCTCAGAGAAATTCTCTATTGCATATCAAAGCCTATAATAATGAAGATTAAATATATTGAATGGTAAAAAGCAAATGTGCTCCATCTACCTAGAGAAGAGGTTTTCAAATTGAAGTCCAACTTATTCAGCTCAAAGAGGATTGCTCTCAAAAGAAAAAGCTCACCTTGGCTATCTCTCTCCATTGGAATTGATTCAGACAACATTGTTCATCAAGACCAAGACTCAAGTGGATTTCATCTAGATTTATTCTTTGTCTTGAGTCATAGGTATGTCGTACTATCAAGAGAGAAGCTAAGCTTGAAATGTCACTAGTCAACACGTGCTCTAGCTAGTTTAGAGAGTGTCAGGCCACTTCATCTTTAGTGATGAGATTGGCACTGAGTGTGAGAGCTCTCTAACCTTTTCTTATGCTTTAACTCTTAGCTAGGTGTATCTCTGATGGAGACAAACACCTACATCTTGCTTAACCTAGTGACCAAGCTTCGTGCCTTGAGTTTCTAGTCTAGAGGTCCTCCACCGAACTATCCGGTGGCCCTCACCGGACTGTCTGGTAGAGGGGTTCAAACCTCAACGGCTAGTTGTCCCCTACCCGACTGTCCGGTAGATGCCACTGGACTGTCCGATGGTGGTCTGACAGCAGGCCAACGGCTAGTTTTGGGGAGTTGGGTATATATACCCTTCCCTCTCCACTTGTTGAGGTTGTTGCTTCCCTCCAACGTCCATATTCATTCAGAGGCCAGAGAAACACTCCCCAACCACTCTCTCTGTGAGATTGAGCTGAACTTGAGAGATTCTTAAGTTGGGAGGGATCTTGTGAGTTTGTGTGAGCATTAGTGAGCAATCTAGCTTCTAAGCACGAGTTGGTAAAGCATTTCCGGCAAACGCTTTTGTTACTCTTAGAGGTTTCCTCCTAGACGGCTAGAGCGTCCCAAAGGGTACTCGACTTGTCGAGTGCCACATTTCTTGTAAGCGATTACCCCGCTCTTCGGAGCATTGCAGTGAGCACCTTCTCAGCCTTGGTGTTTGAGAAGGGGAGGTTGAGAGTTGAAAAAGACTCTAGGTCTTGGTGGGCGCCTCAACGAGGACGTAGGGACACTTGCGGGTGTGCCCAAACCTCGAGAATTAAATTCTTGTGTCTTGTGTGTTGTGCCCCTGCTGGGAGATCGAAGCTTTGTGCTTGTGGATTGTTCTTTACTTGCATTACATCCTTGCTTTCGCTATTTCTCTCTCATGTCCAAGTATTTGCTGTGAGTGCAAGTGTGCAGTGTAGAAAAGCCCCACACCACCTAGAGAAACACTTGGAACTTGTCTACCAAGCTCAATAAGTATTCTTGTGCATAATTGCCTTTTTGACCTAGCTTTCTGTGTGACACCGGACTATCTGGTGAGCATCACCGGTCTATCCGGTGGTACCGAACTATCCAGTAGGGTGCATCGGACTATCCGGTGTTGAGGGCTGACGGTGTTGTTTTAAGTAATTAATTTTCATATTAGCCTATTCACCCCCTCTAGACGACATCAAGGTCCTTTCAATTGGTATCAGAGCCTAGACTCACTCGACGCCTAGTGAGGTAACTTGTGAGCCACTCGTGGTTGATGGCTCTAGCTACTCTCAGTGGTCTGCTCATATACTTCATATTCTCAGGACTAATGGTCCACTTGTGGAGCAAATTGTAGATGCAAGCATATTGCCTCCTAGCTATAAATGGGGCAACCTATCTCATGAAGAAACAATACGTTTGCAGCTCAATGCTTGAGTTGCTAATTATATTTTGAGCACTTTGAGTCCAGATACCTCTAGGTGGCTATTTGATGAGTACAAGAGATTTGAGGATGCCCATGAAATTTGGGCTACCCTCAAGAATGTGTTTGCATTTAAAGCTCAAGAACAAGCCAAATCCTCTGTGAAGGACTCTGAAGAAGAAACAATTAGCCTCAGTGAAAGCATAGAGGACAAGGAGGAACAAGAAAGACAATTGGTGTTGCAGTCACTGCAGGCACCGGACTGTCCGATGGTGGACACCAGACTATCCGGTGTATCGGACTGTCCGGTGACACCCACCGGACCGTCCGGTGATGGCAGTGAAGCTACATCAACTGAAGATGTGCATCGATGGAGACCAAGTGAAAAATCATGTTCACCTGTCTGCAGCTCCGCTATCTTAGTCTCACAGCTATGCCTCATGGCCAAGAAAAATGAGAAAGAAGAAAGTGAGGATGAGATGAGTAAAAGTGATGAATACGAAGACGAGATCACCAATGAAGATTTAGATATTGGTCACCTCAGCAAGAAAGACCAAATGAAGGTGATCAAGCTAATGCAAATCATCACCAAGTAGAAGCAAAGTGTTGACAATCAAGAAGACTACTTGGTGAAGAAATTGAAAGAGCTAAATGAAGCTCAAGAAGAAAAAGGAGAGCTTGAACTTAAGATCACCAATCTGAATTTGAAGGTGGACAAGCTAACAAATGAAGCAAACAAGTTTGCAAGTCTCCCTTCATACATTGAGAAGCTCGAGAAGCTAAACAAGGAAAGGAAAGATTGGTTGGAGAAAATCAACGATAAGTGCTTAGTGCTTCAACAAGAAAAAGATGAGCTCTTGGATGAAAGCATGCAACTCATTGATCAGCTAAGCATGCAAGAAGTAACACATGAGGTATTTGTCACATTGGTAAAATCCTATGAACCTCTCGTGCAAAATGATTCTTTCTCTTCAATTAAATCCATACTTGCTTGTACTAACCCTTGCTGTTTAAAAGCAAGCAACCCTTGTGTTGAGCATGTTGTTGTAGAATCATGTGATGATTCTATTGAAAGAGAAATGAAGAGCTCAAACAAGAAGTTGAAAGGCTAAGAAGGGACTTGATCGTGCTTAAAGGGAAGAGTTGTATGCAACCTGCTCAAGATAACCGTGATGACATGGTGAACAAGCTTGAGGAGGGTTCAAACCGTGCATAATTTTTCAAGTCAACAAAGCTCAAGTTTCCAGAGGGTGAAAGCACCAAGGGCCAAAAGCAAGTAAAATCCAAGAAACACAAGAGCAAGACAAAGAGAAGATGCTACCTGGTGCAAAGAAAAAGGCCACAATGTTCAAGCTTGCCCAGTTCTCGAGTCCAAGCTTGTGAGCAGTTCTGGCTCACCGGACTGTCCGGTACACCTGCACCAGACTATCCAGTGAAGCCAGTGGTAGCTCAAGCTACTGCTTCAAAGGCAAGAGGACATGCCCAGTCTTACAACAAGGTTGAAAAGAAGAAAGCCCATGCAACCAAGGCAGAGAATCAACCTAGGGGCTTTAGGCAAAGAATTTACTACAATTGCCAAGAAAAGGGGCATCTTGGTAAGGATTGCCCATATGGTAACTTTACTCATCCCAACCTTGTAAATAAGAGAGCTAAAGCTACTTGTGTACCCAGGGCTAGTAATAGTGAGGCTAAAGTGTTGTGTACACCCAAAGCTATGACCAAAGCTACTTGGGTACCCAAGACCTATGTGACTAACATGAACGGACCTAACCAAATTTGGATACCAAAACATGCCTGAAGATATACAGGTACCTGCTGGATGCATTGAGGGTCTTGGCAAACTTGAGAAGCTAACTTCAAGAACACTCTAAGTCTCAAATTCTTCTATCATAAGCCAAGACATGCATTATTCTAATATCATCTACCTCAATTTCATCTTGGGTAACATGTGCTTAAACCAAATCCTTGGTGGCTTAGACAAAACTCATTCTTAGTGATTTGAGCTTTGACCTAGCCAATCAAGTTCAAATTCCACTCCTGTCCATTACTTGTATTTCTGTGATACCTTGATAGCTCCTCTGTGGAGTGTATGTTAAATTTATGCAGGAATACAAGATGTATCCTCAAAAGAAAATTGAATACATTAAAAATTTATGTCAATTATTGGTAATAGTCACTGGACTATCCGGTGACCTTCTTCAGACTGTCCGGTAATGAGCTGACATTTTGTATCTTGTATTTTCTTCAGCACAAAGACTCAAATGCAAATTTATCAAGTCTATGTGACTGTGAGTATTCCTAATGAACCATAGTATCACTCATTGTTTATTTTCTCTAGCCTAGGTACAATTTCTAATCCCTAAGTTTGTAACAAAACTTAAGTATGCACAATGGTCAGTCAAAGACCATCAGCATACATTTAGGGGGAGTAGATATTATACCTGAGGCACTATGGTACTAACAACTCTCTATGAGTAAGTGAGTAGGTATCAAATGTATATTGATTGAACCTGAAAGCCTACAGTTTGCAATATTGGTTGATGAGCTTTGATATTGGTTGAACTGGAGCATCAACCAAAATGAAATAACTTCTATATCCCTGTAAGTACTATAAGTCAAGGCCAAGGTATGAGATTATTTAAATGCATTGTAAGTGCTTTTAGGCCTTGTAGCTCCTGTGTGGTTGTTGGTGTATTGATAGGTCTCAATGCTAGTTTGTTTATTTGGTTGATACCTCTAAAATGTAGAGGCTTTTGAGCTGGTCTTGAGAGCTTGATGATTCAGACACTAGGAGGTATGAGCTAAATACACAAACATATATGACAAGACTTTCAATTCAACTAACATTCTTTGTGGGTTGTTCCCTAAGGTTGAGCTAGTGATAAATCTTGTCCTGTCTTGAGTTTGTCTCATGAGAGCTTCATGGAACTAGATGTTTGATTGATATTCCTGCTCTAAAGTGTCTTTTATGCCTTGAGAAGAACATGAGTTAAACATGCAAATTATCTCAAGCAAAGCCTGATTTATCTCTAGCTATGTGTTTAGTGAAAAATGGGACTTAGAAAATGTTTGTTGTTAAGATCTTTGTGATCAACCTCTCTCTATATGTGGTTATAGTTCCCTTTGCTTGTGTGTGCGTAACCACATGTATTGAGATTTCTCCTGTTCTATACTTCAAAATCTCTTAAATTACAAAAGAGGTTGTCTCTAAACTTATCTCTTTCAACTATTCATCTTTTTACCAAATGAGTTTAGCAAAAAAAAAGGCTTTATTAATAAATATTCTATCTTCCCTGAGGATTGTATTACATAAAGGAGTCAGCAAATCAAATGAAAATGGCACAATTCTCAAGATGTCTCAGCAAAATCAAATTGCACCAGACTATCCGATGCCACCTACCGGACTATCCAGTGTTACCGGACTATCTGGCAGGGGCAACCTGTGATGCCCCGGTATCTCAAAAGCCTTGACACGCAATTAGATTAATGTTAATTATGGATTTGGACTTAATCATGCTTATAGAAGAACAATAACTACGCCAATAAATTACTAAGTCAAAAATTTTCAAGTCGAATATGCGAAACATTGCGTTGTTTGGTTGAATAGTTAAAAATTTATACGATTTCATGCAAGACATCAAATACTAAAGTTTTAATTCAAGCCGATGCCTTCAAATTTGCTATTTTGGCCAATTTCAAAATCATATGTTAAGAGGTTCAAAAGTTCAACCAAACCATGTCAGCCTATACTTAGAAAAGAATTCATAAGTCTAGATTTTCAGCCCTTCCCCAATCTTCATTCAAGAACTACTTTTGATTTCACTATAGAACTTAAAAATCTTACTTTCTATGAAATGAAATTGGATTCATGACCTTTCAAATGCATTAGACCTCGAATTGATTAAACTTCATTTGATACTTCAAAAGTTGAAAATAAGATAGATTCTACAAAAGGTAAAAATTCTGTTTTACCAGACCTCTGAATATTTTTGAACTGGTATTTCAAAATCTATGGTGAATTGGGTGAAACATTATATACCAAACCTGTAGATAATTTCATAATGAACAACTTTGGTAATCTGTATGTTGACATGCATAGAGGTTTACTTAGTGATTTGGGTCTTTTTCTGTCAGCATATGAAATCAGTCCAAACCTGAACTGCTTAGTAGATTCACATTTTTGAGAAATGGAGGCATAATATTGAAAAGCTTTACATAACGAAGTTGTAGATCATGAAATACTGAACAATATTGGTATAAGACCCATTGCATGAAAGTGCCCCTAAAATAGACTTTTAGAATTTCTAAGCTGAGAGTTTCGGTTGGTCAAACTGGAAGTCAGAATGTTGAATTCAAATTTCTCCTCAAATTCCAATATAAAATGGTATCAAGGCTTTTGACAAAGTTGTAGATCATCAAGTTTACAACATTTCTTGTATTTTAAGTGTTGTCAAAATCAGCCTCTAGATTAGTCTAAAACATAAAATTCAGAAAGGTGTCTCAGCAGTCAACAGAGGTTTTGTCTATTTTCGAATTTTCTTTCTTTTTCCCCTTCAGCCAATGACAGGGCGGGGCCCACCTGGGCGACGTCCGCCGGACGATAGAGCTTGGCCGCCACGTCCCGGCCACGCGGCGCCCGTCGCCGGGTCGCCTCTGCCTCTGTCCGGACCGGCAATAAGTGGAGGAGCGCGCCCTCCTACAGCTCTTCCCTCTCGGTCATCGATCCATTCCACAAGAGAACTCTCCCTCTCTGTTCTGCGCGTCGTCGCCATTGACGGACCTTGGAGCCGAGCTGCGCGCGGCGTTCTAGCAGTCCCCGCGCCTCCTGACCTCCACACCGGGCTTCTCCAGCTTTGGCTCCACCGTATTCCCTAGTTCCAGTCGGCCATAGACTCTCCACCGAGCTACAGTACCTCGCCGAAGTTCCACGCGTGCTGAGCTCCGTCGCCGGCCTTCCTCCACCAGTCCCCATCGAATCCAGGTTGCGGGGTGAGTTGCCCATGTCCTCTTCTATCTCCTAGTCCACCTCCGATGTCGTTCCGCACCCTGCATGGCCGAATTGGCCTGCACACCGCCGGTCCTCTCTCTGGTCGAGAGGAGGACGACGACTCAAGCTGGAAGACGCTCTTTTGCGTTTAGGCCCCCTGAAAATCTTCGTTTTTATTGTTCCCCTTCCATACTGTAACATGAGTCTAAAGATTCTTACGAACCAGCCCCTGGAAATAAGATTTAATTGCGTTTGAGTCCCTGGATCTACAGATTTCGATTTTAAACTCTTTGTTTCAGCTGAAACTTTGGAAATTCATTAAAAATCACACAAAAATTCTAAAAATGCAAACTTAGTTTCGTTGGACTCCTCTCTAGTAGATCTACAGGGTGGGTATGATGTGGATCTGTGAAAGTACCATTTTGACCTTGGTTTTGTGCATGCATGCTTAAATGATTAAATAGGCAAAAGTGGGTTAAATGAGTTCTAAAAATCTTGAAACTTGGACAGTAGCCTTACCATGATATTTAGGCTCTGTGGGATTTTTGGTACCCTAGCACTTGCTGTTTTATTACTGTTTTGCCCTTGTCATGCATTTAAGCATATTATTAACATGGAAAATGGTTACTATATGGAAGGATGCTCTAAATGACTCCCTGGAATTTATGCATGCTCTATTTGGTATAGATAGCTCACTGTTGAAATATAAAGTTGTGCATGTCAAGTTTTAATGGTAGTTTGAAAATGACAACTTAATGCATGTTTAACTAAATAATAGGAAAAAGGGGCTCTAGCTTGTTTAATAAATTCTAAGAAAAATCATGGTGTATCATAGTCATGTTCAAGTTCCAGAAAGTATTTTTGGGGAATTTATAGTAGCTTTTTGCTATGTGATTTGAAAATGATAAGTGTTATGCTAATATATAATTAATGAATAGAAAAATACCATTTAATATGCTTCAAAAATCCTACCAAAATTCAGGTAGCAATGTTAATGTGCAAGCATGCTTGTGTGACTTATTCAAGTACTTTAGTTGTTGTTTCATGAAGGATCCACTAATAGTCACTTTAATAAGCTTAAATTGAAGAAATTAGAAAAGAAAAAGGTAGTGGGCATGCAGGGTGATTAATTTGTGATTCCTCTTACCAAGTATAACTAATAGATGCAAACTTGTGTATGGATGATTCCTTATACTCCACATGCATGTTATGTTCTCATATAACTTGTTGCAAATCCTTAACCAATGAGTATGAAATTGTTTAAATACAGATAAAAATAACTCAAAACAAGTCAAATTATGTTTAACATGTTCACTTATATGCTTGCTTGATGCTTTCCTTGCATATGGTATGATAAAGGACAATTAAAGTTGAAACTTGATCATATGATGAATCCATGTGTTGCTTTATGAGCATATGAATGTATGAGTGTATGTTTGCTCCTTATTCACAAACTACTTTGGTCTAAGTAGTTTATCAATCACCTTTCTGCCTATGCATGAAATGATTGTTCAAATGTGTGCTTGATATTCACGCATCCCATTCACTGCAACGTGCATGGCAATCATATAGAGACGCATATTGCAGATACGTGACCAAGAAGAAAGAACGCGGGGCTCCTTCAAGCAACGGTGACCAAAAGACCAACTAAGACCCAAATACCACCTGGAGGCCCCTGAAGTGGTATTTGGAAGGAGGAGTTGTCCAAGTGATCAAGGGGTTGCCTCGGGCAAAGCCTCACAATCCGGCAAACTAACCTAGTTTAGTTTGTTGGTTTCGATAAAAATAAACAAAGGTAGGCAGGACCGTGATTTCTCCCAGTTAATATAATAATTGATTGTTTCATTACGCATCCGCATTAGGAGTTGATTGAAAACCCTTGCATTAGATTCCCTGGCCGCCCTAGCCCTAGCACCTATATCTAGAGTTCGTAGGATGAGTTGCCTAGAATTGCTAGGTGCCAGTAGACACGAGTGAAAGGAGTCACTCGTCGCGTAGGTGATTTCAAAGATTACAAAACTTTTACTATTGGGAAAGTAATACTATGCTCATGATTTAAATGGAGACCGGGCGGAGAATAATCTTATTTTGTGGTGTGCGTTGTTGTATCATTTGGCTCCACTTGAGTCGATTAAGGCCCATCCGCTGTTCGCCTATTGGTCAGCATAACATTGCTAGAGTGCTTAACCGGGGAATGGGACCGGTAAAATCTTTCCTGGGCTCGTCCGAAGCACAGAGACACGTTCCTACCCGCTGGTTGAGAGGAAGGTGGCCCGAGGGAGCTTGGTACTCATGGCGAGGAGACCGAGATGTCGGCAGGCTCGTCATGGGGGCACAACTCGGGGGCTAGGTGGGAGTGAATCGAACTTGGGACGAGACAGGTTAAGATTGGGACTATATGTGGGAACGCGATGGCTAGTAAGCATATACCCCTGGCATGATAGTTATTCTCGGGAATTAAAATCGATTCGAATCGCTGATGCCCACCAGGTGTGGGAATGCCAATACCATTGACGTTCAACGTAGTAACTACTTGAATATATCGTATCTGTTACTCATGTTTTCAAATACTACATGTTTGTATTGTATTATTTACATTTCTGCAAGTTATTATTATGGAGTTATATGCAAATGAAGAGACTTGTTACTCTATGTTGATATACCACTGTTTAAAATCTATGGCTAAGGATCCACGTGATAGTAAGCAAGCTTCGCGTCAGCCATAAGCCATTCCATTAAGTCCTACTGAGTAATTAGTACTCAGGGTTTGCCCCTACCTTTTGAGAACAGGTACCGGCTACATCTGGACAAGTGCTTGGAGGAGGGTAGTACCGGTGGGCTCGGTGCTGCTCGCCTCGATCATCGTTGCATGAAGACTACTATAGTATTTTGTTTCCGCTGTGAGATGTTTTCGAACTCGCTTCCGCTATTTGATTCAAACTTGCCTTTCGTATGGCATTATGTTGAAACCTATATCTTTAGTTCGAACCGGTTTGTAAAATAAGTTTATATATGCTATATTTAACTGCCTGAGATGATGTAACTGTTGTGGCTCCATCATGGGCTGGATGTGTATGATGTCGGTTCCTTTGGGAAAAGGTAATATCGGGAGCCGAATGACTCTCGACGGATGATCGGGTTTAGTTCGGTCTAATTGCACTGCAAGCCAGAGGTGGCAGGTGTGCTTAGCCCGGATTAAATCGGCGGTTCCGCCACACAACCGGACTATCCGGTATCTGCTGTTTTAACCTCTGCTCGTGACCTAAGGGGTATTCACTGTGTGTTCTACTCCCTTCTTCTTTTCTACCGTGTACCCCATCCATCTCTTCTCCGTTTGGGCGATTTAAGGGCGATTTTTGGGCTACTTCTTCATCCTTCATGGATTTGAGAAGCTCTTGGTGGGGGTTGGCCACTGCAACACCGGATCATCTGATTCCACTGGCCTCTCCATCAAGTTTGCCCTAGGGGTCTCTCTCAAAAGTATTTTGTGCATTTTTGACCCGATCTCTTAGCTCGGTGCAATGCTCATCGATTCCTTCAGTAGAAGCACTCTTGCTAGACATATGAATCATACCCTAGGAGATCAAATCATTCCCATGGATAGTTTGGGAGATCCACCAACCCTAGGTCACTGGGCGCTATCGGACTATTCAGTGGCGGCCACCGGACTGTCCGACGTCACCGGACTATCTGGTGGAAGCCACCGGAGTGTTCGATGATACCAGAGGGCCTGGGTCAATGGGTCACTTGGCTCTTGTTGTGGGGGTTTAGTCCCAGTAGCCTACCACGGGACGGATCACTTGGAGGTTTAAAGATTGGTAGAGGGTTGGCAAGGAGATCACGATGGTATACAGGACGAAGAACACGGCGATTTAGACAGGTTCAGGCAGCCAAATTGCAGAACCCTACGTCCTGTATGGTGGTGTGTGGATTGTATTGCTCTTGAGCGTATCAACCAAACCTAGGTCATTGCGACCAAGGGTCTGGTGGTAGATATGGGTTTATGCCGAACTAAGGTTCCCAGCTCCCCTTATATAGGCCGAGGAGCTTGGGGTACAAGTCATGAGTCCTAGTTGGATTACAATAAGGAGTCCACACTGTCTCGTGCCTTGGGATTCAAGGTAGACCACTCGGCCCACCTGGCAGAGTGGTTATAATCTGTCATCATAGGGTACCCGTGAGTATATGACTCCCACAAGCCCCCGAGCTTCATGAGGATTTAGCAGAAATCATCTTGAAGGTCTTCATGGAGTCTGCTGTCTTCAAAAAATCTTCACATTGCAGTATGGAGGCCATCGCAAGATGGACTCCATATGGAGCACCCCCAAGCTTCGAGTTGACTTGAATAGCAATCAACTTGAAGGTTTGAATCAGTATCTCGCTTGTCAAAGTCTTCAAAAAATTTCACTGGTATCCACCCTACAGCCCCTAAGCCTCAGGTTGTTTAGCATAAACAGGTTGAGGATCAAGTAGTCGGGTGGTCTTTAGAAATTCTGAGTTGTGTAGTAGTCGGCAAGGCGATGAAATGACCGGTTAGCCAAAACACGTTGCTAGCTGGTCGGCGGAACCCCCAAGTCGACGAAGCAGTCGGCGGGACGACGAAGACGCCGACTAGCGGAAACACGTCTCTAGCCGGGCAGCGGAGCCCCAGAGTCGAAGTAGCCGGCGGGGCGACGAAAAGGCCGGCTAGCGGAAACACATCGCTAGCCAGGCAGCAGAGCCCTCGAGGCAAAGCAGTCGCCGGGGCGACGAAGAGGCCGGCTAGCGGAAACACGTCGCTAGCCGGGCGGTGGAGCCCCCGAGCCGAATTAGTCGACACGGCGGCGAAGAGGCCGGCTAGGGGGAAACACATCGCTAGCCAAGCGGCGGAGCGCCTAAGTCGAAGCAGTTGGCGGGGCAACAAAGAGGCCGGCTAGCAGAAACACATCGCTAGCAGGACGACGGAGCCCCTGAGTCGAAGCAGTCGGCGGGGCGACGAAGAGGCTGGCTAGCTAAAACACATCGCTAGCCGGATGGTGGAGCCCCCGAGTCGAAGCAGTCGGCGGGGCGATAAGAGGCTGGCTAGCGGAAACACGTCGCTAGCCGGGCGGCGGAGCCCCCGAGTCGAAGCAGTCGGTGAGGCGATGAAGAGTCCGGCTAGCAGAAACACATTGGAAACACATCACTAGCCGAGTGGCGGAACCCTTGTCGGCGTTTAGTACTGGCAGTGCACCACGGGACGGGCCACGTGGAGCTTTTGTGGCTCGGCGAGATCGATGTAGCTCGATGGTTCGCCAGGAAAAGCGATAGAGACACGGAGATTTATATAGGTTCGGGCCGCGAGATGCATAAAACCCTACGTCCTGTTTGTGGCTGGTTGTATTGCTGTGAGTTCTCAAGGTTACAATGAGGGTTAGGGCTGGATTGTGATGGGAGTGGATTATCTACGTAGGGGTCCCTCATCCGCCTTATATAAGCTAACGGAATCTTGGGTTACAAGTTAATTTCCTTCTATATCTCCTAGTCGGTTTAGATTACATGAGATCAAATAGAATCTAAGTTTCCATCGTACCTTCGTCAATCTTCTCAAATCTCGGAACTAGAGTCCGAGCCAAACTTCCCTGTTTGTTCTCCAGCTTGCGCCATCTTTGCCTTGAACTCCAAGCCATCGCGACCATGATTGGGCCTGGGTCAGGCGTTCGGCCCATAGAAACGGCCTCTCGCCTGACTCAGGCCCACTGCTGGCCCATGTCCTAGATCCACGCCATAAGGAGCCAAGGGATATCTATCCCCCACAAGCCCCCGAGGCTCGAGTCAATTTAGAAGTCAATTGACTCGAGGCTCCCACAACCACCTAGAGCTCCGAGTGAAGCGCCTTGCCAAGTCAAATTTCATATCTCTCCAATGGTTGCACCGATTAGGTGCACCCACTGGGTGTAGCCCCCGAGCTTTAAGCTGACTTGAGCATCAATCAGCTTAAAGATCCAAAAAGAAACAATTAGCTTTGACGGCTCCATCCCTAGATCATTCGCCTTCTCAAATCATTGGTTGCACCGACTAGGTGCACCCAATGGGTATAACCCCCGAGCTTCAAGTTGACTTGAGTAACAATCAGCTTGAAGGTCCAAATAATTAGAAATTTTGAAAGTACACATTTCTCCCCGAATCAATCTCTGCGTTGTTTCAATGGTTGCACCGACTAGGTGCACCCATTGGGTGTAGCCCCCGAGCTTCAAGTTGACTCGAATAACAATTAGCTTGAAGGTCCAAAGAGCTCTCCTGCCTCATGACCACCCGACTGAAGTCTTCAAGCCTATGTCTCAATCAGAAAAAAAGCTTACAGAAAAAATTCCCCACCCATTGGGTGTAAACTGAGAAACTGTCAATAATATGAATAACCATTCCTTTCTTTGTCGCATACGCTTTCCCTCGAAAACCCAACCGCTCATGGATCCATCTCTTTTGATTCATCTCGTATATGGATCACCGACGCGTGTCCATCCGAATACCAAATGCCATCATTGTACGCGGACTTGCAGAAACCGAAGCAGCACCTCGCCTGCTATATAACTGAAGCCAGAGCCTGTCCATCAATCACACTTTCATTGCCTTTCACACGCATAAGATTCTACTGCTCCAAAACCTTTTTTCTCGCGAATACCATGGCCGGCCCTCGCAAGAACTGCCCTGAGTTCTTTGACTCAGAGGACGAGATCTTCACCGGCGGTCTCGGCGAAGAGTATCCTCCCAGCGACGCCGAGCCCTTCAGCGACAGGGACGACTGCGACGACGTCAAAGGGAAGGCGCTGCCGGAGGAAGCAAGCGAAGACTCCGACGCCAACTCTGACCAGTACAACTGGAAGGAGAAGGCAATGCTCCGAGGTCTGAACCACCCCAGGTCTAGGCCGCCCTGGCGATGAGGACAGTGATGAGGAGGAAGAGGATGGCGGCGGCGGCGACGACGACGACGACGACGGAGACGATGATGGCGACGACGACGATGGCAGCAGCAGCAACGAAGATGCTGCTCTGCCCCCCAAGAAGCGCCGCCGTGTCGGCTATTAGGCTAGAATTTAGTCTAATTAGCAATGTAGCACCGTAGGAGAATCTCATGTATCTGTAGGTCCGTCTTTGTAATGAATCTCGCCCCTTTTAATGAATGCTTTAAGTTTCTGTTTGCTCATGAATTCAACCTTGCATAATGAAATCCATCCCTTCTATAAACAATCTCTGTCATACTGCTTAGAAACAGTTTACTTATTGAAATCCATACCACTGAATGAAAATTGCGAGCCCCCGAGCCAAACGAACAATCTGGAATATAACTACCACTAAGTGTCGACAAATCGATAATAACCGAGTCAACTTATCCGACTGAATGACATCTGACTGAATTCCATGTGATCCAAAAAACATCCACTCCGACTGAATTCGCGCTGACTGAATTACTTAAGAATTCTACTGTCCCGTTAGAGTCACGAAGGAGATGTTGACGCTATGAACTTCCTTTGAGAAAACAGAACTCGCTAATTTAACGCCGTCGAGTATTAAAGAAGACCAATGCCCTAACGGTTCTTTCCACTCGAATCCTCATTCTCAACAACTGCATTTACTCCACAGCCAGCGCCACCAGATTCGAAATCCTTGTCCCAAAACTTCCAACCAAGTGCCAGAATCCTTCGCGCCCATGGCTCCGAAGAAGAAGACGATCAGCAAACACGGAAACACAAGCGAAGGGCTTCCACACGACGAAAACCGGCCGATCCCGTCGCCATTTCTGGCATTCTGTATGTCATCCATTTCTGAATCTCATCTGAATCACCTTGTAAGAATGGGAGTTCTTCCTCCCAAGGAGTTGGGTGGATGGAGAGACTGCGAGGGTGAGAAAGTCCCCACAGAAAATACCCATGAATCCCTAGTCTTTGCCCCTTTCTTTGTCCGGGGCTTAGGATTACCTCTCTGCTCTTTTGCCCACGGCTTACTGAACTTCTATGGTATTGATCTATCTCACCTGAATCCCAATTCAATTCTCCAAATTTCAATCTTTATTCACTTGCGCGAAGCTTTACTCGGGATTGCTCCCCATTTTGGTCTTCGGAAGTATCTGTACCATTGCAAACCCGGCACCCGAGACAAAGTTCTGCAAGTAGTTGGAGGAGCTAGCCTAGAACTGCGTAGAGGACGCAAATCAGTGTACATAGATATCCCTCTCAAGGACAGCAACAGAGGATGGCACTCCGAGTGGTTCTATATGACCAACCACGCTAACTCTCTGCAAGCCCGATCAGGACGTCAGCCGAACTCCAAGCTCAACAATTGGGAAGAGGCACCAACCACAGAGGAAATGGCGGAGGTAGAAATTTTGCTCAATGACATCTCATATTTGAAGGACAGCGGTTTGACTGCTCATGCCATAGTTATAGACTTTATCTTCCGAAGCATTCAACCGATGAAGGATCGAGTGTATCCAGCCTATCTGTATGTTGGGGCCAGCGATCCCACTCGAGAGATCAGCCGACCCATATCTGCAGAAGAAATCAAGTTCCGAGTTGGCCTAATGCTAAGGGGTGACGTGTACAACGAAGGATCACCACAGCCTTACTCTGCATGGCATCCGACGCCAACTGTAAGTATGGTAGTTCGCCGACCAATTACTGGTGTGTTCTGATAATGTATTCGATACTGAATAGATTCCTGACTTTATCTTTGCAGAGCAATATTGTTAAGTTTCTGTCTGACCCTCCTCAACATAATACAGACAAGATGTTGAAGCGGCAGTCCCAGTTAATTGCTGAAGAGATGGAGGCCGTGGTTGCAGTTACACAAGGGAAAGATAATAATAAAGCTGCGACATTTATCATCATCCCACGTCCTACCGACAATGCAGATACCGAAGAAGAAGCTGGAGCCCAAGAAGAAAAAGCCCCCGAGCATGAAACATGCTCAAAGAAAGGTGATATCGCCTCCAAGGGTGTCAAGGCGTACCCGAGCCAAGATGTCAACAGAACAGACCCATGTTCCTCGGAGAAAGAGAACCATCAGGGAACAAATCAACATCCGGAAGACTTCTCCTGCCAGGCCTGATCCAATGTCCCCATCCAAGAGATTGAGCAAGAAATTCAGATTGCAGGAAACGACTGACTACGGTACGGGTTCATCCCTCAGTGGTATTGACTGGAGTTCTTTAATCGATCAGGAGGAGGAGGAGGAAGAAATCCCTTGCAACGTCATAAAGGAGGTCCAAACGAGCACAAGAACCTGAGGTCACAACCTCTCCTCCAACTCACCCAGATATGCCGGTAGAAGAGGAATTGGAATTATCAAACATTGACCCAGAATTAGCACAATTCGTGAAGTCCTTCCCTCTCCCAAGTGACAGCAGCCTCACGCCACCACGGTACAACTGAATATTTGGACCATCGTTCCTTGATATCTGTTTTGCAACATACTGATTGCATCAAACTACTACGCAGACCTTCAGCGGAACAAAGTACATTTCCTCTTGGGTCCGATGCTAACCCAAAGAAAGCCCCCGAGCTTGAGACGGATGATGCCAGAGCCCCCGAGCTCGGTACGAAAGCGACTAATGCTCTCGAGATGGGGTCTGGTGCAGCTGAAGCCCCCGAGCTTGAGGTTTCAGAGCGTACGACTGAAGTGCCTGAGCGTGAGGCCCCGCAGCGTCCTACTGAAGGACAGCTGAAGAGTACAGAAGATCACCAAGTTGATACCGTGGTCAGCAATCCTGAAGGAAGAAGCACTTCAAATAGGCAAGAGCCTGCCGTGGGTGAACATGGCCATCATAGAACGATGCAATTACTGGTGACGAGACAACCAATGCTAGAAATATTCCAGAAGTCACTCTACCAGTGCCAAGCCCTCGAGATGAAGGTCCTAAGTCGTGGATGACACTGTCATGACGGAAGGAAGCCCCTTCACTCGACCTGGTGACCCCAAATCTGCAACTTGCCGAAGGCCCATCTGAAATAAGACCGTTTGCAGCTTTTGAGGTAACTCGCTATTCTGATTGCAGTGATTTTTGAAGTCAATACCAATATCACTAATGTGCTGAATCTGTTATTACAGGATTGGCTTGACCAAGCTGCGCGGTGACGTGAATGGCTTGCTCCAGTGATTAGGGGCCATGTGATCATGCTACGCCAACAACTGGCCGAGTCAGAAGCCAACTGTGCTGCTGAAAGCGCTGGTAGGTGCCTACTGTCTTGTTTGCCCACAGTAAATCAGCATCTGACATATCCTGACATACTCATACCTTGACATACCGTAACATTATCCTCGAGCATGACGAAACTCGAGAAAACGCTCGAAATCTGCAGCGCAAACTTGAACTAGAGCGAAAACAGCATGAGGTAACTCGTCAGGAAACCCAGTTAGCATATTCTTTACTTACAGAGGCCTATAAGTTGAATCGGTCCACAGGATAAGGCACTGCGGCTTAAGAGAGATCCAGGAGCTTCAAGAATCCATGCGATGGATTTGAGAGGTCATTCCAGAACACGTCCAGTGCCTTTGACGGTACTTCAGACAAGCCACCAGTTGACTCGGACAGAGCTTGAACAAAAGACGGCCGAGCTAATAGAAGCTGACAAGATCCGAGTCGAAATCCAAAGCAAAAATAGAGATCTGGACAAGGCGCTGAAATCGACGAAGCAAGCTCTCAAGGAATCCCGGCAGCTGTCAGAGAGACACCTAGCATGACTTGGAGCTTTCCGTGAGGAACTATGAAACCGCCAAGAAGAACTGCGACAAACTGAAGGCGGCCTACGAAAAGAACAAGGAGCTGCTGAAATCTGCAACAACTGCACTGAACACCATGCTGAATCATATGCGCCCCAGAAATTAGCCCGTCAAGATCAATATCAGATCGGGTAGCAACTCTGGAAGAAGACACCAAGAGACATCTACGAGGGCGACTGAAATCAATCCTCCAACACGTGCTGTTGATGCTGAAGATAACTCGGCCAGAGCTGAACTTAGCCGAGCTGGTAGCGAAAGTTGGCGCTGATCCAAGTGATGCCACCATTGACCAATACGCCTCGGAGATTCAATCCATAGCGGAGAAACTGATCTTGGAATTCGAACTGTAAAATTGAATTCTTTTTGCTGGGACTTAATTGTACCTGCCATGAATGTTAGTATGTAGGGCAACAGTATCAGAATTCTTAGATGACACTCGCCCTTATACACAATTCTGTGAAAAGAAAAACGGGCCCTTGAGTTGGCCTTAACATGCGGACGTGCTCGAAATCAAAAACGCGCAAACGAGTACCGAACTTAATCATTCGAACTGAAAACTTATCGAAATACGCAAAACACAAGGCCAGACCGTGCCCATCTGTTACGAGTACTTGAGGGATTGTAGCTCTGATTGTAGGTCCACGACCTAAGCCAATTGCCCAGTAGCGAGGGTCGGATTGCACCCTGTTTATGTAAACACGAAGGCATGTAACACTAGCTGTTGGTCGTCGACTTAGGCTGATTGCCCCGTAAGGGGGTCGGATTGCACCCTTTTTTATGAAAACGCGAAGGCATGTAACACCAGCTATCGGTCAATGACCTAGGCTGATTGCCCCGTAAGGAGGGTCAGATTGCACCCTATTCTGAGTAAGCGTAGGCATGTAACACCAGCTGTCGATCGTACGACCTAGGTTGATTGCCCTGTGATTAGGGTCGGACTGCACCCTATCTTGAGTAGGAGTAGGCATGTAACACCAGGCACGAGTCGAGTTAGGACTCAAGACTGATTGTCTGATTATCTGAGTATGAAGACACAATTCACCAGAGGCCATACGCATTCATGTTATGAGAGGAAGAAATATGCACAGAGATCATGCATTCATTTATTATCGGAGTACATCCGACTGAACATGACTGAGGACGAGTCCACTTGAAATCAAGACTAAACAAGAGTACAGACTAAAGTACATGACTTCCGAGGCCGCATGATGCCTAAGAGTAGAACTTGCGCAGATGCTCGATATTCCACGAGTTCCCCACCGGGGTGCCATCCATCTCAGATAAGCGATAGGATCCTGACCGAGTGACTTCTGTAACGATGTAAGGCCCTTCCCAAGGGGGGACAACTTGTGGCACCCGACCCCCTTGAGGACCCTTCCGGAGGACTAGATCCCCCACAAGAAAAGCGCGAGGACGCATGTTACGCTCATGATAGCGGCATAGAGTCTGCTGATAGCTGTGCCGACTGAATCACTGAGTTAAGCCACTCTTCTTCCAGCAGATTGACCTCCTCAAACCACGTACTTTCTACCTCTGCAATATCTTTGAATGCCAACCGCGATGCCCCATGTGCCAAGTCAGTAGGTAACACTGCCTCCGAGCCATATACCATGAAGAAGGGTGTGTTCCCGTTGAGGGCTTTACTTTGCTGCCTTCTGAGGCTCCAGACAATGTATGGGAGTTCTCTGATCCAATTGCCTGCTAGTCTCTCATCCTTATCGAAGACTCTCTTCTTCAAAGCGTCCAGAATCATCCTGTTAGCTCACTCAACCTGGCCATTAGCACGAGGGTACGACACCGAGACGTACTTGATGAGTATAGACTTCTCGCTGCAAAAGTCGAAGAATTCTGAGCCTGTGAAGTTGGAGCCCAAATCTGTAATAATGATGTTCAGGAATTGCAAAGCGGAATATAATCTCTAGAATGAAATCCACTACTTTTGCTGAAGTCAGAGACGCGATAGGCTTGACCTCGATCCACATGGTGAACTTGTTGATAGCTACCAAGACATGAGTGTGACCACCTTGAGCCTTCTTGAGTGGGCCGATCATGTCGAGCCCCCAGCATGCAAAGGGCCATGAGATAGGGATGTTCTGTAGTTGTTGAGCCGGCAAGTGATGTTGATTCGCGAAGAACTGACATGCCTCGCACCGCTTGACAATCTCTGCAAGCGTCTTGTTTAGCTGTCAGGCCAGTAAAACCCGGCCCTAAATGCTTTCCCGACCAATGTCCTGGATGCAGCCTGATTGCTGCACTGCCTAGCATGGATCTCCATCAGTAGACTTCTGCCCTGAGACTCGTCGATGCACTTTAACAGAACTCCTAGCTGCGCCGCACTTAAACAAGTCATTGCCGATCAATGTATAGCTGTCCACACACCGGACGAGTCACTCAGCTTCTGCTTTGTTGTCAGGCTCGTCACCATCCCTGATGTACCTGATGATTAGGGACCCACCAGTCAGTCGGAGCGTCCTCTAGGCTCAAAACGTGCTGCTCTGGGGGTTCTAAGTCGTGATCAATGGACGGACAAGACAACTCTTGGACGAATACTCCAGGGGGAAATTTTAGCCCGGGACGATCCAAGCTTGGACTAGTAAGTCAGCGTCGGTATTACCATTGCGCTCCACATGGTGAAATTCCAGCCCGTTGAACTTGTCTTCCAGCTTCCGAACTTCAGCACAGTATTTGTCCATGGCTTCCGTGGTGCAATCCCAGTCCTTGTTGACATGACTGATCTTCACCAGAGAATCCCCGTAGACCATGAGGCACCTGATGCTAAGTGAAATCGCAATGTGCAGGCCATGTAGCATAGCTTCGTATTCTGCCGCATTGTTGGAAACTGAGAAGAGAATCTGAAGCACATACTTAAGCTTCTCACCCTTCAGGGAGGTCAAGGCAACGCCTACCCCGGCGCCATCTATCTTCAGTGACCCATCAAAATACATCTTCCAGAATTCCAGAGGCTCTGGGTTATCAGGTACCTTATTCTCTGTCCACTCAGCGATGAAATCAGCTAATGCTTGGGTCTTGATAGCGGTGCAGTGGGTGGAATTTGATGTCATGTGCTCCCAGCTCACACGCCCACTTAGCGATTCTCCCCGTGGCTTCTCTGTTCTGCAGGATCTCGCTGATGGGGAACAAAGTGACCACTACCACCTTGTGTTCTTTGAAATAATGACGGAGCTTTCGAGCTGTGATGAGGACCGCATATAGTAACTTCTGAACCTGAGGATACCTGATATTGGATGGGCTGAGCACCTCGCTGATGAAGTAGACCGGATGTTGAGTCGGCTGAATATGCCCTTCTTCCACCCTCTTGACCACCAATGCTGAGCTGACCACATGAGTCGTACAAGAGAGATACAACAGCAGATCCTCGGCAGGGGAGTCCACCGTGGCTCGGTTCGGCGACTTCAATATTGGAGGATTCGTCAAGAACTGCTTGAGGGCCTCAAGCGCTTCCTGAGCTTCTAGGTGTCCACTGAAACCTGTCCACCTTGCTTCAGGAGCTTGTAGAATGGCATGCCACGCTTGCCCAGCCATGAGATGAATCGACTCAGCGTGGCCATGCACCCAGGTGAGCTTCTGGACCTTCTTCTGCTACTTGGGAGGGTGCATCCTGAGAATCGTGTCGATCTTCTCAGGATTAGCCTCGATCCCCCGCATTGCTGACGACGAACCCGAGTAACTGTCTGGTTGGAACCCCGAACACGCATTTAATCGGGTTAAGCTTCCAGCGGAACCTTCTCAGGCTGTTGAAGACCTGCTGGATGTTGTCGATGAAGTCTTTCGCGTTCTTCGTCTTGATCACCACGTCATCGATGTAGGCTTCGACGCACTTGCCCTAATGTTCGGCCAAGCATGTCTGGATCACGTGCGGGTAGGTGGCCCCGACGTTCTTCAACCCGAATGGCATAGAAGTGTAGTAGAATGCCTTAAACGGTGTGATGAAGGCTGTCTTCTCTTGGTCCTCCAAAGCCAGGCTTATCTGATGATAACCCGAGTAGCAGTCGAGGAAGCAAAGGAGAGAGCATCCGCCCAGTAGAGTCGACTACTTGATCTATCCTAGGTAGCCCGAAGGGATCCTTCAGGCAATGTTTGTTGAGATTAGTATAATCAACACACATCCGCCAATCTACTTTATTCTTTTTTAAAACGAGTACAGGGTTTGCAAGCCACTCAGGATGCATGACTTCTCTAATAAACCCGGCAGCTTGGAGCCCGGTTAACTCCACGCGGATCGCCTCCCTCTTGTCCGGAGTAAAGCGACGCATCCTCTGCTTGATCGGCTTGGCATTGGGGACCACTTTGAGTCTGTGCTCGGCCAATTCTCTTGGGACTCTGGGCATATCAGTAGGCTTCCAGGCGAACATGTCCCAGTTTTCCCTTAAGAACCAGACGAGCACGCTTTCCTGTTTGGGAGGTAGGATTGCGCTAATGGTCAATCGTCTTCGAGGCATCGGGGAGGTCGAGGCTCACTTCCTTGGTCGCCACGGTCACTTGGATCGCCGTGGTGGGGATCTGCTCATGAGTCGGGATCGTCTGGTTTTCCTTCGGGAGCTTGTTCATGTCAGTCGACCAGTCGGCGCTAAGCCGCCACAGTGGTCGTGGCGTAGGCCGTCTGGAAAGCCTCCCGTGCGCAGAGAACAGAGGCCTTGAACTCCGCCCTGCACGGAAAGAACTCCACGTGGGGCCGGCATCTTCAGGACCAGGTACGAGTAGTGGGGGAAAACCATGAACTTGGCTAACCCGGGCCGCCCGATGATGGCATTGTAGGCGAAGTCGAAGGTAGCCACCTCAAAGCGCAGGGTCTCGGTGCAGAAGTTTTCCTCCGTTCCGAAGGTGACGAGCAGACTGATGTGCCCCAGCGGGTACTCCCCCTCGCCAGGCATGATTCGGAAGAACGGACTATCCGACTCCTCCAGATCGTCAATGGTGAGGACAAGTGATAGCAAGGTCTTGGGGAACATGACGTTGATGCTGCTTCCACCGTCGATCAGGGTCCTCATGAGTCGGCTCTCATGGACCACTAGGCTTACCAGCAGGGGTATTTGCCCGGGTGATCGTACTTGAGCCACTGGTCCGCCCGATTGAAGGAGATCGTTAGGTCTGACCAGCTGTACGGCTCTGGGGTTCCTTGGTGGTCACCGAGACTTGGCGGTCGTCGAGCTTCTGCTGTCCGCTTGCTCTCCAAGGGAGCCATGCCCCCTAAAGATGACGTTGACATGCTGGTTGATGTTGGGGAAGCCGGCACCGCTGCCCCTGTTCTGCTGAGGCCGTGGCCCCTGATCACGCGGGAGTGGCGGTGGAGGAGATAGAGCCACGAAAGGCCTGCCGTGAGTGATCGAAGCCTTGAAGTCCCTGTAGTCGCGCAGGGTGTGATGCAATCTCTTTGTGGTAGGGACACGGTGCGTCGAGGAGCTGGTCGAGTGACCTCTGCCCCCCTTGCCGCAGCGGGGTGCGCGGCCGCGTGTGCGATGGCCCCACAGTCTGGACTTCCTCCTGTGGTCTCTTCTCCCAACGGCGATCTTGCCACGAGGACTCTTCACGCTTCCCCCAGTTCTTCTCGTTGTGCGTCGACCAAGTCCCAAGCTCACTTGTCCACGATGATGTATCGGTCGGCGTCGCGGAAGAGTTGCTCGGACGTGACCGGGGACTTTTGCAGGAGGGCCTTCATGAAAGCCTCGTCCCTGGAGCCTCAGAAGAAGTCATTGATTACTACCGCATCAGTGATGTTGGGAATTCTATTCCGTATCGACTGAAACCGCTTGAGGTACGATCGAAGAGCCCTCGCCATCCCTGTGCTTGATAGACTTGAGGTCCCAAGGCTGTGCTGGCTTGTTTGACAGCGACAGGAAGTTGGCGATGAAGCGCCGACAGAAGTCATCCCAGTTGTCAATGCAGTCGTGCCTGAGGTGTCGCAACCACTATAGCGCATCCTGTCCCAAGGACGATCGGGACGTAGGCCGTCATCACATCTTCGCTTGCGCTGGCCGCACTAGCTACTGTCGAGTACACAGCCAGCCAGCTGGTGGGGTCGAGCTTTGCCTCGTACTTGTCGACATTGGATACCTTGAAGTTCTGTGGCCATGCTACTCCGCGGAGCCGAGTGGTGAAAGCCGGGATTCCTGACCACGCCACGATGGGCTGGTTCGTACCGACCTCCATCTTGAGCTGCTGGATCGCGGCGTTGAGGGGACCTAGGGCGATTCCCCCCTAATCGGTCGCGGACTGACCGTCGTGCCGTTGGACTATTGACGGATGCCCTGGCCGAGTTAGCCCTGCCCCGGTCTTCTTGGTGTGGCACCCCGAAGTCACGGTCATAGTTGTTCCGACGTCGGAGCTCCTCTACGTGCCATTCCGTGCGCGATCTCTCGATGCTATTGCGTGCATCATGCCTCTTGTTGATGGCTTGACGGGCGTCGGGGGCCGCTGGAGGGTTGGCCGGAAGAAGGTGATGAGCTGGATGCGCGAAGATCTGCTGGTATGCTTCCCCCTCTAGAGTTTGAGGGAGTGTGTCCGCTAGCCGCGCCAGGACTCCCCCCGCTTGACTCAGGGTGCCCATGGCCGCAGCAAAGTCAGGTAGCAGGTTACGCCCAGCCGGTAGATGCAGTCGGTGTTGAATGTGGTTCTCTGCGTCGTGCGCCGCTCCCCCGTGATCCCACTGGTATTGCTAGGGCCTGCATGTGCCGGCGGTCGCGCCGCCGACTATTTCGTTGACGACAGAACTCAGCTTGCTCCGGCGTCTCAGTCTGGATCGGTCGCCTCATCCTGTGAGACGGGCAGGGTTGGGTCTTGATTTCCCGCATTATGGTGACAGCGGATGTTGCGCTGCCAGTTGCGATGCCGTCGCCGCTCGCGCTGATGAGGTGTTTCTCCATTGACGGAAGGCTCGTCACCGGAGACAGGGTCGTCCTCCAGTGGCATGCCGATGATGAGTACCTCAGAGAAGTGTGTCGGCACCCCCGAGCTCGCCTGATCGTCGAGGAGCGTCAGCGACCCCTCCGAGTGAAGCTCAGAGTCGGGAAGCGTGGATCCCGACACCGTAGTCATCTGAGGCTACCTACTTCTGGGCTTGGAGGGAGATTCCAGGTTGCAGACCATCTCAATGCAGACAGGCGGGCCGCCCTCACGAGGGAGAGGTGGCTGAGTAGACTGCTGTGGAGGTGCGATCTCTGACTTCGCCACTGTACGTGCGCTGCGCCATGTAGGTGGTTCTGCCACTCGGGGTAGAGTTGATGACGAGGCCCTAAATGAAATCCAGTCATCGGTTCCTCGACCGTGTGATAGATGTCGTCATCCACGAGCGGTGTGGATGTTGACCCTGAGGGAGGTCTTGTCGTCTTCTCGCCACCCAACTTCTTGAGCTGAGGTGGCTGAGGCTGTGGTTGACGACGAGGGCTTGCGGTCTCCCATCGCGCATCCTCATCGTGTTTGAGGAGAACCGTGGTGCGAGGAACGAACCGTAGATGCGATGAAGTCAACTGATGAGCTGCCGCGGCGTTGCACGGACCGCGGGGAGACTTGGTGGGAACCCGATCTTGCGCGCAATCTGTGGCTTTGCTACTCCGGCCATCAATCGGGAGCAAGATCGAGGTCTTTCGGCGTGGTGGGGTCGCTGGCGTGGAAGTCCAGGACGTGCGGCGAGCCTCTGGTTGCCGCGATTTTTTCTCCCGACTGATCTGAATCCAGAACCGAGTTGGGGAAGTGGAGAGCGCGGTGCGTCGGGTCGGTGAAGACTGAGTCGCCGATTGTGGTGAAGGAGTGGAAGCAGATCTGTGCCCGACTGTCACCTCGACCGTCTGTCGAGGTCCCGACCCAGATTGGATCGGGGTGTGGGCTTGGCGTCCCACACCGAGGCAGGACAAACCGAGGCCGAGTAGCCCTGGTGGGCTGGTGTGTCGACGCTCGAGGATGAGCTGGCTCGGCACTGGTGGTGGCTAGTCGCTGGCCTACCGCCCGCTGAGCAGGTCCAAGTGCAGGTGAAGTTGAAGGGAGCTTCGGAGTCGACGACGGTGCTTTGCAGCCATGCGCCTCCCCCGCGGCACCGATGAGGAGGTGTAGATCGCTGGATCGATCGACGATGAACGAGATGGATCCGAAGCAGATCATCTCGCCCGGAGTGAACTTGCTGACGTTGTCGATGTGGTTGGCCATGGAGCTATCTCGAGGCCGATGCCGCCGAACCCCTACCTGGTGCACCAACTGTCGGGGTTTAGTACCGGCAGTGCACCACTGGACGGGCCACGTGGAGCTTTTGTGGCTCGGCGGGATCGACGTAGCTCGATGGTTCGCCGGAAAAGCGATAGAGACACGGAGATTTATACAAGTTCGGTCCGCGAGATGCGTAAAACCCTACGTCCTGTTTGTGGCTGGTTGTATTGCTGTGAGTTCTCGAGGTTACAATAAGGGTTAGAGCTGGATTTCTATGGGAGTGGATTATCTACGTAGGGGTCCCTCATCCGCCTTATATAAGCTGATGGAATCTTGGGTTACAAGTTGATTTCCTTCTATATCTCCTAGTCGTTTTAGATTACATGAGATCAAATAGAATCTAAGTTTCCATCGTATCTTCGTCAATCTCCTCAAATCTCGGAACCAGAGTCTGAGCCAAACTTCCCTGTTTGTTCTCCAGCTTGCACCATCGTTGCCTTGAACTCCAAGCCATCGCGATCATGATCGGGCCTGGGTCAGGCGTTCGGCCCACAGAAACGGCTGCTCGCCCGACTCAGGCCCACTGCTGGCCCATGTCCTGGATCCACGCCATAAGGAGCCAGGGGATATCTATCCCCCACAGCCCTCGAGTTGAAGCAGTCGGCGAGGCAACGAAGAGGCCAGATAGCGGAAACACGTCACTAGCCGGGTGGCAGGAGCCCCGAGTCGAAGCATTCGGCGGGCGACGAAGAGGCCGGATAGTGGAAACACGTCGCTAGCCAGGCAGCGGAGCCCGGAGTCGAAGCAGTCGGCGGGCGACGAAGAGGCCGGATAGCGGAAACACGTTGCTAGCCGGGCGGCGGAGCCCCCGAGTCGAAGCAATCGGTGGGGCGACGAAGAGGCCGGCTAGCGGAAACACATCGCTAGCCAGACGGCCGAGCCCCCGAGTCGAAGCAGTCGGCAGGACGACGAAGAGGCCGGCTAGCGGAAACACGTCGTTAGGCGGGCGGCGGAGCCCCTGAATCGAAGCAGTCGGTGGGGCGACGAAGAGGCTGGCTAGCGGAAACACGTCGCTATCTGGGCGGCTGAGCCCCTGGGTCGAAGCAGTCGGCGCGACGACGAAGAGGCCGGCTAGCGGAAACACGTCGCTAGCCGGGCAGCAGAGCCCTCGAGTCAAAGCAATCGGCGGGGCGACGAAGAGGCCGACTAGCGGAATCATGTGGCTAGCCGGGCGGCGGAGCCTCCGAGTCGAAGCAGTCGGCGGAGCCTCCAAGTCGAAGCAGTCGGCCGAGTCGATGAAGCAGCAAGAGAAACCGCCCGAGTAATCGCCAGTTATTGAAATAATTATTCACTCATCTGGTGAAGTCATTGGCCAGTAGTATATATAAAAAACCAGTTGTGTGGCGAAGAAACTGTGATGCCCCCGGCATCTCGAAAGCCCTGACACACGATTACATGAACACTAATGGTGAATTAGGATTTAATTATGCTTAGAGAGTGATGAGGATTGGTGGAGAAATCACTAAGTCAAAATTATTCTATCCAAAATAGAGAGTCGCACGTTACCTGGTTGAGTAGTTAGACATTCATACATTTTCATGCGAGACATCGAATACAAAAGTTTTAGTTCAAGATGTTTCCTTCAAAGATTCTATTTTGACCATTTTCAAAATCAGATGTTAAGGGGCCCGAAAGTTCAAACCAAACCCAGATAGCCAACACTCAAGAAATGTTGCTAGGTGTAGGGTCGACACTCTTTCCCAAACTTCATTCTGAAATTACTTTCGATTTGACTATACAACTTCAACATCTTCCTTTCTATGAAATGAAATTAAGCTCATAACCTTTCAAATACATTAGACCTTGATCTCATTGGACTTCATTCGATATCCCAAAGCTTGAAAACAAGAGAGACCACACATAGGCCAAATCTGCCATACGACAAACTCTTGAAACTATTTACCCTTGTAGCTCAAAATGTAATGTGATCTAGACCAAAGACTTAATACCAAACTTGTAGTAAATTTAATGCGTAACAACTCTTATACTATGAGTTTTGACATGCACAAAGGTTTGCTAGGAGCTTTAGAGTGTTTAATGCCAACTAGTGAAATTTGCCAAACTAAGAACAGTTTAGTAAATTCAAAATATTCTGAAACCAAGTTCTAAATTTGACCATGACTTGAATACCAAAGTTGTAGGAAATAAAATACTAAGCAACATTGGTATAGTTCACTTGGCATGAAAATGCACACAAATAGGCTAAACAGAATTTATAAGGTTAAAGAAATAGTTGGTCAAACATGAACCCCTGATTTGAATTAATTAAAACTCACAAAATTTGAATGTAAGTGGGTACTGCGCATTTTGACAAAGTTGTAGATCTAGAAGATTAGAACAACTTTTGTATTTGGGGTTTTGGCAAAATTGGACCATAAGGTGTTCAAAAACAGAGATTTAAAACATGTCTTCAGCTGGTCAAAGGGCTCTTTTCCTTTTTACCAAAAATTTCCTTTTTCCTTGTCTCTATGACGGGCGGGCCCCACATGGCAGAGCCTCGGATCCCATCCCGCGGGCAGCAGGCACTGTGGGTCCCACTTGGTCCCTGCGCCCGTCGATTTGTACACCCGGCCCATAGACCACTCTCCCTCCTCCTCATCCCAGACCCACCTGTCATTGACTCCGGTCCATGGACCCGATCCACCGCGCCTGCAGCTCCTTCTTCCTCCTCTCTCCTCCCTCCACCCAGCGCGCGACGCGCCCACGCGGCGGGCGAGGCCTGCTCGCGCTGCGCCATGGGCGCCAGCACGCCCTCGCACGGCCTGCCCCCTGTGATGCCCCCGGCATCTCGAAAGTCTTAACACGTGATTAGATTAGCGGTAGTCAAGGATTTGGCTTAATAATGTTTAGAGAAGAGCAACAACTAGGTTAGTAAATCACGAAGTCAAAAATTTTCAGTGAAATATGAAAAACCCCTTAGTGCATTTGTGACTATAGTTTAAAATATAATGTGATTGGAACCAAACTCTCTATAACAAACTTGTAGACAATTTTATGTAGATCAACTTTGTTATTGGGTGTGGTAACATGCACAAAGGTTTAGGTGGAGTTTTGAGTCGATTAATGAAAAAGCAGAAATCTGCCTAAACTTGGATCGGTAAGGAAAATTCAAATTTCAAAGGAACAAAAGTCCCTATCATGCAAAACATCATATAAGAAAGTTGTAGATAATTAAAAACTACACAACATTGGTATAATACTCTTTCTCTGAAAATGAGCATAAAATAGACTTTAGGAATTTCTAAGTTTGCATTAAACCTTGGTCAAACTGGAGTCAGCGGGTTAAATTCAAATTTAATCATATTTAAACTTAGAATCTGATATTACTCCTTTTGACAAAGTTGTAGATCCTAAAAGGTACAACATTTCATTAAATTGGGTCCTTTTCAAATTCGGACTCTAGAATACCCAAAAACTCAAGTTTCAAACAGGTCTTCCTGCAGTCAACAGGGGTTTTCCTATTTTTCGAATTTTATTTTCTCCGTGAGTCGCTGACGAGCGGGCCCCACCTGTCGGGTCGCCTGCGCCGGTACTCGGGTGGGCCCCACTGCCTTCCTCACCTCATGCACCCGGTCCATAGACCATCTCCATTTTTTTTCGCCTTGGCCCCACCAGTCAGTGACTCCGGTTCACCGGACCCAGTCCACGCTGGCCGCTCTCTCTTCTTTCTCCCTCCCTCGCGTGCACGCGGCAGCGCACGCCGCGTCGCGAGCGCCAGCTCGCCACGCCATGGCCACGCGCCCGCCCCCGACCTACCCTGGCCCTGCCCGCGCCACCTCGCGCCGCGGACCAGAGCAGAGAACTCGGTCCCTTCCCTCGCTCACAGACCTCCTCCGCTCTCAACCGCGCCCTCCCCGTGGCTCGCGCTCCCGGAACTGCCCAGCGCCGACGCCGCCATGGCCGGCCAAGCTTGAGCTCGCCGTGCCCGCTCCTCCGCTGCGCCCCACGCCACCTGAACCCCTCCTCCGGCTGCGCCACACTCCTGCGCACCCGAAGCACGAGGCGGCGTCGCCTTTCCCCTCTCCATTCGGCAGATCAAGCTCCCGCCCCGAAGCACGCGACCTCAGAGTTCATCTCCGGTTCACGCACGTTCCCCGCTCGTCCAATCCACTCCACACGGCGAGATCAAGGGGAAAAGGAGCCCCATGTCTGGGAACACCTTCCCAAAGTCGCGTCTCGGCCGTGGGAGTCTCACACGCGCAGATCCACGCGGGAGAAGATCGGCCCGCCGCGCAGCTCGTTTCTGCTGACCAAGGAAGAAGAAGATGGTGATTTCGCGAAAACTCCCTGAGTTTGTCTATTTTTGCACTTTCTGTTTGTGTACTATTCACTGAGTCTTGAATGTCTTCCATGCAGGTCCCTGAAGTCCATAGTTAATCGTATTAAGGTCCCTGGTCATTAGGATTTTCGATTTAATGTGTTTTATTAGGCTGAAAACTTTGGAAATTCGTAATAAATCAAATAAAAATCAGAAAAATACAAACTTTGTTGCATTATATTCCTATTAAGTAGATCTATAGAATGGATATGATGGTTGAGTAGGAAAAGACCTTTTTGCCCCTGTTATTGTGCATGCATGAAAAACCTTGATAAATAGGAAATGTGGATAAAATGAACCTCAAAAATTATGAAATTTGGGCAGAGACCTTATTAACCTGTATAGGCTCTGTATAAATTTTGGTAGCCCTAGCATTAACTGTTTAATTACTATTTTTCCCTTGTCTTATATTTAAGCATATATTAATTTAGAAAAAGGTTGCTATGGAGAAAAATGCTCCATGTGACTTTAGGGGCTTGATATGAGCTCTAGGTTATGAACATGACTCATTGCTAGAGTATGAGGTGGTGCATGTAAGGTTGTGACTCTGATTTGAAAATAGTAGAAATAATGCAATTTTACATAAATAATCGAAAATGTGAGACCAGTATATCCAATAAAAAAACCCCACACTTATTATAGTAATCTTAATGACTAAATAACTAATGCATGTTTTATCGGCTCACATCACCATGTTAGGTTTATAATCGACAACTTAATTCTTGTATATGTTCTTGTGAAATTGCACATACACGATTGCTCGGGTCCATAAAAGTAGTATTAATGCTAGTGCCAGTCGGGAGGTTTTGGTTGAGCTAGTAATCCATTACATGCGTAACTAGATGTTTGCCTTATATTTTGCTTAACCAGTTGTATGCTTGATGATCGTGCATCTCATTCACTGTGTCATGCATAGCATTCATATAGCAACGCTTATTGCAGATACGTGATTGAAAAACAAGTGCGGGAGCTACTTTAAGCAATGGTGACCCAGAAGGTCAAGTAAGCCCCAGACACGACCTGGAGAGCCCATCAGTCGTGTTTGGAAGGAGGAGTTGTCCAAGTAATCAAGGGGTTGCCTGGGGCAAAGCCTCACAACCCGGCAAACTAACCTAATTTAGTTTGTTGGCTGGATAAGAATAAGCAAAGGTAGGCAGGACCATAAATTTCCCAGCTAATGTTATCTTAATTGATGATTACGCATCCGCATTAGGAGTTGATTGAAAACCTTTGCATTAGACTCCTTGGCCACCCTGGCCCTAGCACCTATATATAGAGTTCGTAGGACGAGTTGCCTAGGCTCTACTAGGTACGAGTAGACACGAGTGTGTGGACTCGTCACGTAGGTGTTTTCAAAGTTACAAAAGCTTACAGTTCTATCCTTTATTATTGTTGCTCATGAATTAAATGGAGACCGGGCGGAGATTTATTTCAGTATATGCTTTTCATAAGGTTGCACTTTGGACTCCGCCCGAGTCGTTTAAGGCCCGTTCGCTGTTCGCCTGCTGTTCGGCATAACATTGCTAGAGTGCTTAACCGGGAAATGGGACCGGTGAAGTCTTACCTGGGGTTTGTCCGAAGTTTTCGAGGCTCCGCCCATCCACTTGCTGGAGGCCGATGGGCCCGGGGGCGCTTGTACTCGAGGGAGGGCTGACCCGGTGCGGCCGTGGTATCGCTCCTAAGGGAGGGCTGACCCGGTGCGGCCGTGGTATCGCTCCTGAGGGGGCACAACCTGGGGGTTAGGTGGGGGCGCTTTGAATCTTGGGACAAGACAGGTGGAGATCGGGGCTATATGTGGGAACGCGATGGCTAGTAAGCATATACCCCTGGCATGATAGTTATTCCCGGGAATTAAAATCGATTCGAATCGCTGATGCCCACCAGGTGTGGGAATGCTGATAATGCACACGGGCAACGTAGTAACTACTTAAACTCTCGGTGTTTAATACTCATGGTTTTGGAATATCACATGATTGAATTGGACTGTTTACCTTTCTGCAAGTTACAGTTGTGTTGAAGGCTCTATAAATGATGAAAACTTACTATTCATGTTACACATGTTACTGTTTAAAACTAAAGGCTAAGGATCCACTTGCTAGTAAGCCGCTTCGCGTCAGCCGTAAGACAAATCCATTAAGACCTACTGAGTAATTAGTACTCAGGGTTTGCCCCCATATTTTGAGCGCAGGTATGGAGTTCATGGTGTGAACTTGTGTTGGAGGCGGAGCATGCCCTCATTTAGGATGAGATGACTGAGTGGCACGAGGGCAGCATCGGTGGGCTCGATGTTGTAACTCTAATGCAAATCTTTTGGTGATAATATGGTGACCCCTAAACTTATATTTCCGCTGCGAGAAAACTTTCAAACTTGCTGCCTTATAACATTATGTTGAACTTGTATTTTATGTAAAAGCTGGTTTGTAACTAAGTCTAATTTTACGCTATTCAACTGCCTGTGATGATGTTTCTGTTGTGGCTCCATCGTGGGTCAGATGTGTATGATGTCGGTTCCTCTGGGAAAAGGTAATATCGGGAGTCGAACGACTCTCGACGGACGACCGGGTTTAGTTCGGTCTAATCGCACTGCAAGCCAGAGGTGGCAGGTGTGCTTAGCCCGGATTAAATCGGCGGTTCCGCCACACCCTCCCACCTGCTCGCGCCCCTTTCCTTTTCCCTCTGCAGCTCACTCGTGCCGTTCTGCCCTCCCTTTTCCCTGGCGCAGAGCGCCAGTGTGCTCCGCCCGCCATGGCCGCCATGGCTAGAGCTTCTGGAGCTCACGCCATGCCGTTCTCCGGCCTCCCATCCTCTTACTAGCGCGCCCCCAATTCGCCGTATTCCCGAGCACCCATTGCGCAAGACGGCGTCGCCGTTCCCTACCCCCACGTCGAGACCCACGAGCACCACCACCGCGGCCGCCATAGCCGCCGAGCCTCACCGTGGGGAACCCCTCTCCGGTGTCCTTCTCGCCTCTAGAGCGCCACCGCCGGACTCACCACGCCACCGCGCAGCTCGCGCACTGCCCCGGGGCGCCGCTCCCCCACTCCTCCACCAGATCGGGCGCCGTCCACTGACGCCCAGTTCACCGGCGTTCCCCGTCCGCTCCGGGCTCCTCTCACGACGCAGCCTTGGGGGAAAGAAACCCCGTCGCCGGGAACATCTCCCCGGGGTGACTCGGCTCCAAGGCTGAGCTTCTACGCCGCCGGCACAAGTCGCCATCCCCTCCCCGCCTCTGTGCCTTTGTCCAGAGGAAGAAGGAAGAAGAAGGTGAAATAGCTAATAACCCCCTGAGTTTTTGTTATTTCCGTTCAAGTCCAACGCGCTGTTCACTCAGTCTAGGATTACTTGCATGCAGGCCCCTGGAGACTACGATTAATTCTGATTTAGTCCTCGCCAGTTGATTTTCTATTTAAATGCATTCTTTTAAGCAGCAAACTTTGAAAATTCACTATAAATTGAATAAAAATCAGAAAAATGCAAACTTTGTTGCAGTATACTCCTATTAAGTAGATCTACAGAATAGATATGATGGTTGGGTATGAAAAGACCTTTTTTGCCCCTGTTATTGTGCATGCATGAAAAACCTTGATAAATAGGAAATGTGGGTAAAATGAGCTTTAAAAATTATGAAATTTGGGCAGAGGCCTTGTGAACATGTGTAGGCTCTGTATAAATTTTGACAGCCCTAGCATTGACTATTTAATTACTATTTGCCCTTGTCTTGTATTTAAGCATATATTAATTTAGGAAAAGGTTGCTATGGAGAAAAATGCTCCATGTGACTTTAGGGGCTTGATATGAGCTCTAGGTTATGAACATGGCTCACTGCTAGAGTAGGAGGTGGTGCATATATGGTTTTGACTCTGATTTGAAAATGGTAGAAATAATGCAAATTTACGTAAATAATAGAAAATGTGAGACTAGTATATCCAATAAAAACCCCCACACTTAACATAATAATCTTAATGACTAAATAACTATTGCATGTTTTATCGGCTCACATCACCATGTTAGCTTTATGATTGACAACTTGATTTTTGTATATGTGTTCTTGTGAGATTGCACATACACGGTTGCTTCGGGTCCATAAAAGTAATATTAATGCTAGTGCCAGTCGGGATGTTTTGATTGAGCTAGTAATCCATTACATGCATAACTAGATGTTTGCCTCATATTTTGCCTAATCAGTTGTATGCTTGATGACCGTGCATCTCATTCACTATGTCATGCATAGCATTCATATAGCGACGCTTATTGCAGATACGTGATTGAGAAGCAAGTGTGGGGAACTACTTCGAGCAACGGTGGTCCAGAGGGTCAAGTAAGCCCCAGACACGACCTGGAGAGCCCATCAGTCGTGTTTGGAAGGAGGAGTTGTCCAAGTGATCAAGGGGTTGCTTGGGGCAAAGCCTCACAACCTGGCAAACTAACCTAGTTTAGATTGTTGGCTTGATAAGAATAAGCAAAGGTAGGCAGGACCATGATTTCTCCCAGCTAATATGATGATTGATTGTTTCATTACGCATCCGCATTAGGAGTTGATTGAAAACAATTGCATTAGATCTCCTGGCCGCCCTGGCCCTAGCACCTATATATAGAGTTCGTAGGACAAGTTGCCTAGGCTCTGCTAGGTGCGAGTAGACACGAGTGAAAGGAGTCACTCGTCACGTAAGTGATTTCAAAGGTTACAAAACTTTTACTATTGAGAAAGTAATACTATGCTCATGATTTAAATGGAGACCGGGCGGAGAATAATTTTATTACGTGGTGTGCGTTTGGCTCCGTCCGAGTCGCATAAGGCCCGTCCGCTGTTCGCCTGCTGTTCGGCATAACATTGCTAGAGTGCTTATCCGGGATATGGGACCGGAAAAGTCTTTCCTGGGCTCGTCCGAAGCACAGAGACACGTTCCTACCCGCTGGTTGAGAGGATCCCATGGGAGCTTGGTACTCATGACGGGGAGACCGAGATGTCGGCAGGCTCGTCATGGGGGCACAACCCGGGGGCTAGGCGGGAGTGAATCGAACTTGGGACGAGACAGGTTAAGATTGGGGCTATATGTGGGAACGCGATGGCTAGTAAGCATATACCCCTGGCATGATAGTTATTCCCGGGAATTAAAATCGATTCGAATCGCTGATGCCCACCAGGTGTGGGAATGCTGATAATGCACACGGGCAACGTAGTAACTACTTAAATATATCATATTTATTACTCATGTTTTCAAGTACTACATGTTTGTATTGTATTGCTTACATTCCTGCAAGATATTATTATGGAGTTATATGCAAAAGATGAATCTTGATACTCTACGTTGATATACTACTGTTTAAAATCAATGGCTAAGGATCCACATGCTAGTAAGCAAGCTTTGCGTCAGCCGTAAGGCAATCCATTAAGCCCTACTGAGTAATTAGTACTCAGGGTTTGCCCCCACCTTTTGAGAACAGGTACCGGCGACATCTGGACAACTGCTTGGAGGAGGGTAGTGCTGGTGGGCTCAGTGCTGCTCGTCTCGATCGTCGTTATATGAAGACTAATAAAGTATTTTGTTTCCGCGGTGAGATGTTTTTGAATTCGTTTCCATTCAAACCTGCCTACTGTATGGCATTATGTTGAAACCTATATCTTATTTCGAACTGGTTTGTAAAATAAGTGTAAATATGCTATATTTAACTGCCTGAGATGATGTATCTGTTGTGGCTCCTACTGTGGGCTGGATGTGTATGATGTCGGTTCCTCTGGGACAAAGGTAATATCGGGAGTCGAATGACTCTCGACGGACGACCGGGTTTAGTTCGGTCTAATCGCACTGTAAGCCAGAAGAGGCAGGTGTGCTTAGTCCGGATTAAATCGGCGGTTCCGCCACAGAAACTCCAAGAAAATTATCATCTAGGGTTGATCAGGCCCTTTATGGATGTCTGAGAATCATATACAGTAGGCTTTTAAGGTGCGTCCACCTATCGCAGCCAACGATATTTGGGGTTATGACCCGCTGTTAACGTCACTTCAAGAGTGCTCGGTTAGGAGAGCCGAGTTCTTCGGAGCCATTAGGCTATGCGCAATCTTCTTGATGCTTGCAGAGAGGTTTATAAAGGGCAGTCTTCCTTGATGCTTGCAGAGAGGCTTACACAAGGGCAATCTTCCATGATGCTTACAGAGAGGCTTAGACAAGGGTTGTCAGTTATCGCCGGCTTACATAATACAGCTTGGTTGTCACTGGCTTACATAATGCAGCTGTCATCCTTGATGCTCAGCGGGGAGGCTTACACAAGGGTTGTTAGTTATCGCGGGCTTACATAATGCGGCTTATCGAGTCCTGGATTAGGACTCGGAAAAATATTCGCGCCGTCGAGTGACTAGACTCGGATACGCTCATTGCAACTTAGTTGTCGTTGCATTTCAGACTGGTGCTGGAATACAGGAAGGAGACCCACTCGGGTTGATGGAACAGATAGGATTGTTGACCCCTTCACCAGAGACTCAATCTAGCTGAAATAACAGATGCACGTTGCAAGTGCACGATGTATTGAAGAATTTTTGAGTGGCCAATAACAATCCAAGTGGTATATAAGCATCGCGGGTGATTCAGAGATAATCCGAGTGATCCATAAAAATAGTCCGAGCAATCCAGAAATAATATTGATAATCCAAGTGACCCATAAATAAATAATCCGAGTGATCCAATAACTTAAATATTCCAAAAATAATTCAATTATGATCCAATAGCCGGATAATTCAGAAATAATCCCCTTGATCCATGTCCGGATGATTCAGAAATAATTTAATCAATATAAGCAATTATGACAGACCATTTAGATTGGAGGATTCACTGTGGTCCGTTGATGGATCATTGCTCTTCGCCAATTCTGACGAAAAGTTGATGGCTCATTGCTCTTCGTCAATTCTGACGAAAATTTAGAATCGATAATAATCATCGATAGCGCTGGTAGATTGCTTCAGCACGTCGTGGATGCTAGCATAAAAGATATCTTTCCGAAATAATGACCAGAGAATAGTCCGAATAGTATTACTTGCAGAGATAATACTCAAGAGATAAATAATATCGGATCAATGAGACTGAGCCAGTCGGATAGGTGAAAAATTAATCAGCATAATTAAATACATAATTTAAATATTAAAATGGCTTAGCTGTATGAAGCGGTTTAGCAGACCGCCGACATGTCGTTGGCCCCTGTGGTTGGACGCAATTAGCCCGAGCGAGGTCAGCCGAACGAAAGCTGTTGAATGTCCTCATGCTTGCGTGTCTATGTAGTGATGAACATCCTGTGCTTGTGAATTTGCTATGTACGTAGTCTTCTTAGCTTGACGTCTTGATGTGATAGTAGTAGGCTTGAAAACAGTACGACGTGAACAAGCATATGTTCTGATCTTGGCTGCGTTCCGTGAATAATGCATCTTTTGCGCCATGCGCATGCACTCCTGTGGGCTTGTAAAAACGTAACCCAAAGCTCCGGTGCTGAACGTCTTCCATGATGTGGAGATACTGCTCCTCTGACTTTTTCCATGCGGGGCTCCAATCCCGTAAAACTACTGGCCGTGAGAGACATGACTCGTCAAATCAGATTTGGACTTCTTGGTTGGTGTTATCATCTTTGAGCAAATCGCTGATTCAGAACTTGGCTCTTTATTTGCCGTGCTTGTCCCACGAACAGGCTGCAGACTGATGTCACGTTCTTTATCCAAGATGTTGTGATGATCGACCTGATGGCATGAAAACCGCTTCGAGATGCAGATGAAGCGTGAAGGTCTGCTGCATACGGCTTGGAGCCGTGCGCCTTCTTGACGCTCGGCATGTGTTCTTGACTAGCTTCCATGTTTATCGAACTTTCCGATCTGAAATCAGCCTTCCGGCAATCAATCCTATAGGTGCAGATCCGTCCGTCCTTGTCGACTTTTGGTCCCCCCACGCCGTGAAGCCAACTCATATGGCGAACACTCGCCTGAAGCCGAGACTGAGACGATGGCCGATTAAAAGTTCATCTTGCCGCAGCTGGGCATGGTAGGGAGTAGTAGATGCATCTGGGGATTTTCTTTCTCTTGCTTTTCGCTAGAGGGCTCCAATCTCCAGCCGCCGCAGGCTTGTAACAGATTAGAGTGTTTTTTTTCGTGATCCTTGACGATATCGACGATGATAGCCCATCGCTGTCTCGTAATCTCGCGCAATCAGTCTCTACCTGGCGCGCCAGCTATGAAGTTTAGTCTAGCCCACCACGGAACGGATCACCTGGAGGTTTTAAGATCGGTAGAGAATTGACGAATAGATCGCAGGACGAAGAACACGGTAATTTAGACAAGTTTGGGCAGCCAAATCGCTGAATCCTGCGTTCTGTATCGTAGTGCGTGGATTGTATTGCTCTTGAGCGTATAAACCAAACATAGGTCATTGCGATCTAGGGTCTGGTGGTAGATATGGGTTGATGCCAAACTAGGTTCACAGCTCCCCTTATATAGGCAGAGAAGTTTGGGTACAAATCATGAGTCCTAATTGGATTACAATTAGGAGTGCACACCATCTCGTGTATTGGGTTTCAAGGCAAACCACTCGACCCACCTAGTAGAGTGGTTATAATCCGTCGTCATAGGGTACCCATGAGCATATGACTCCCACACTTGTTTTGTACATTGAGCTCCCAAACTTACTTCATTTGCTCTACTGAGTCCTTGTGACATGTTCCTGCCATAAAATCATGCTTATTTCTCAGTCATCTTAGTCAACCCATATCCTTTGCACTCTGAGACTAATCCTAGGTTTGAAATCCAAATATCTGTTTTTCAGAGCTGTTAAAATGGCTGGTGAAGAACCTATCAGCCAGTATGTCATGACGAAGAGAAAGGCTAGGAAACCTCACCCTCAGTCAACCAGTGACACTTTTTCTCCTTCCTTGGAGGACACCGGTGCCGGTGGCTCTCAAGGGGAGAGATCTCTCTGGTCTAGGCAGGGACCTTTGCAAGATACTCCTTGTGGTCAGATGCATATCTCAGATGAGGTTGAAGGTGTAGGGACATCGACTGATGATGATGAGGCTGAAGATGAGACTTTTACTTTGGCTCCTAGACCTCATGGAAAAGGTCTAGCTCCTCCCAGCGATTATGAGAAAAGGAAGAAGAAGAATTTGTACTACATCCTGATCCACCTCTAGAGGGTCATCGAGTTAAGGATACGACATTAGGAAAAAAATATCTCCAAGCATTAATCATCAGGCCAAACAGAGACATATAGTGTTCCCTCCCTGTCAGGTAGCATACGAAAGTCATACTCTAGGGAACATAGGTCCCTGACTGTGTCGCCAGGTTCCCAGAAGGAAAAGAGCAACACAGAAGAGCAACACAATGGCACCAAAGGTACATGCATCATCTTGCCACCCATCCCCCTAGATCTAGGCAAACAAAAAACATGAAAAACACAAGATCTCTGTACAGATTTCATGTTTCCTGCATGCTGTGATTCTTCCCTTCCATTTCATGACCCCCTCCTGTTGTGCTTAATCCCTTTTCTGCTTGACTTGGAATTCCATTCTTAAATGGATCTGCAACAAAAATCCATATATGTGGTTAGTAAATAGTACTACTGGCATGTAGTATTTGCATTCTGCATAGTGCTTGTAACTCATAAAAATAGAAAATACATATTTGCCAAAAAATGTTGACTACTATGATTAGCCTTTAGTCATGAGGCATCAATGTAGGATCATCCCAGCTAGCTTTCATATTCTGTATGTTGTGTTTGTTTTCATATTCTCGCTGCATCGGCTAGCATTTTGCACTGAACCAGCTTAAAAAAAAGTTTATACCGCAATGAAATGAACAACCACAAATGCATTTCGAAACTAACTTGCTTATATGATCTTTTGAAACATGTTGATGTAATGAAAAACACAGGGTGATTGTCGGTTTTTGAAAACAAATTTGGTTTAGTTGCTTATCTGGCTTTGGCACTTGTTTTTGAGTTATATAACAATGGCTGATACATCTCCCACACTTCGTCTTGCAGTTTGGTGTTGATTATGGACCTAAATCAATCCTCCCTCTATAATTTGATTTCGATTTCCTAGATGCGGCAAATGCAGGAGAAGATGCAATGAATCCCATTTATTGCACACAGCTGCAGCCCACCCTACTACCAGATGTTCCTAGTGTTTCTGAAGTGAGGCTGTCCCTTGAAGTGGCAAGATTGGATGATGCCGAGCAAGTTTCAAGTGCTAGAAACCAAGATGCTGCTGATAATCCAACAAACCAGGGGGCTTTAATGAGTGCATTGAAGAAGTCTAGTTTACACCTTTGGTGCCGTACAATGGGCAGACCTTTGCAACACCAAAGAAAACTAGAGCCTTTAATGACTATGCAAAGAGAATTGGATTCTCTGTTCACACAAATACATCCCGTCATTCTGTTGTTACAGATGAGGTGCAGAAGATACAGTTTGTCTGTAACAAGGAGGGGAAAGGGAGGAAGAGGAAAGGTGAAAAATCACTTGAGGGTTTGCCTATAGCTGATGATGAATCTGAATCTGACAGTGATGAAGAATCTGAACACGAAGGTGATGGTGAAGACGAACAAGAGAAGAAGAAAAAGGTTGACGGCGGGAAAAAAAGGAAAAGGAAAAAGATAAAGTATACAAATTGCAAAGCGAGAATGGTTGTCAAAGACATTGGTTCAGGGTGGAAGTGATTTACTTCGTGCCAGATCACAGTCATGACCTTATTATGAAACCTGGTCTCACAAGGAGATACCTCGTGAAGAAAAGCAATTCATTACTCTTCTTCATGGTGTCAACTTGAGCACTAGGCACATAATGCGGCTGATGTCTAAAATTTATGGATCAGCGCAAGCTGTTCCATATGTGGCTAAAGACGTGGGGAACTTTCGCTTGACCATTAGAAAGACAGAGAAGTTTAAGGATTTGCAAGAAACGTTGGACTACTCTGGAGAGTTGAAACAAGAAGACACATATTACTTTTACAAGATCAAGTTGGACGATGAGAATAGAGTTCAGAATATATTTTGGGTGGACAGTGCAGCAAGACATGCTTATATGGAAGCCTATCGTGATTGTTTCTCTTTTAATGCAACATACATGACCAACATGTATGATATGTCCTTAACTCCATTCATTGGAATCAATAGGCATGGCAACACATTCTAGCTAGGGTGTGCATTCCTAAGGGATGAAAAAACCCTAGTTATAAGTGACTGTTTGAAACATTCCTAGAGGTAATGAGAGGGAAAGCCCCATTGAACATAATCATGAATCAAGATGCAGCGATGAGAAGTGCTATTGCAGCTGTATTCCCTCATGCAATTCATCGCAATTGCCGCTGTCACATAATGGACAATTTTTCTAGTACAATAGGTGAAAGGAACGTGCTGGGGTATCCGACCCAAGAGGGAGAGGGGGTGAATTGGGTCGCTAATCGCTCATCTAAAACCTAGGGCCATCTAGTACACAAACCTATTTCGCCCTACACATGCTATTTAAATCTAAGGTTTATCTATGCGCTCTCTAACTTACCCAAAAGACTTGCAACCTAGAGCCAAACCTAATCAAACTAACTAGAAAAGCTAAAGGCACACAGGAGAGTAAATGTGAAAACGTAAATGCGGTAAGTAAAGAGAGTAAGGAAGGGGGATGCAAACTCCCGGGGAGACACTGAGATTTAACGTTATTCACCACTAAGGGCTACATCCACGGACTCGCCACCGAAGGCAATATCCGAGCTAGGCACCAAGACTCCCGATCCCCATCTTGCGCTCGCCACAAAGGCTCCCAGCAAGTAAAGGCTAAGTGCCACCAAACCACCAAGGCTTGGCCACTGCCACCGTCTATCTCGGTCACAAGGCACCGGATGCTTCACTACGGAGTTTATAGGATCTCCTCGTCTCCGCACAAGTTATCGCCGCCACTCCACACTAAGAAGGAGGGTCTAGCAATGAATACAAGTGGCTTGGCCACAACCAAGGCTTCTCCTCTAGCTCTCGCAGGAGCTACTCTCAAGAAGAGCTCACAAAGCTCACTCTTTCTAAGCTCTAACCTAGCTTGGATATGCAATAAGCTCTCATATGGTGGTTCGAGTGATGGATATGCTTGGAATACACCTCTACACTTACTCCCAACTTCAGTGGCTCCAATACAATCGAAATGCCCGGGTGGGGTGGCTTATATAGCTCCCAAACTCGAACTAGCCGTTGCTCCAACGATCTACTGATGCAATGTACTTCAAATTGTCCGGTCTATACATTTTTCCAACATCAGACAATCCGGTCTGCACACTTTTCCAACAGCAACTGAACTCAGACGTCATTGCACTTGTGTCCGCTCATTTGTCCGGTCTTCAACTTTGGACTGTCCGGTCCGTGTATTTGCTAGCAGTCCATTGCACCAGCCGTTGTATTGTCCGAAGCTTTGTCCGGTCTTCACAACCGGATTGTCCGGTCCATTGTCCACTGGAATCTGTCAACTATGCATAGCCTCAGGTTTCTTTGCCTGGACCTTTGTCCGGTCTTCTAGAGCGGACCATTCGGTCCATTGTTTTCTTGGTCGCTTCAACCACCCTCTACTAGATTTGTCCGGTCAGTTCACTTGGCCTAGCTTCGGACTGTCTGGTCTTCACATCTAGCCTGGCTTCTAGTTTCTTCACCCCTTCGTGGAACTTGGTCTAGAGTTTTGTCCGGTCTCACAGAACGGACTGTCCGGTCCTCACAGGGCCTTGCCTTCAGTTTTTCTTCTTCTTCATCCCTTAGACCTAAATACCTGAGAATGTGCATCTAGACAACTTCATTAGTCTAAGTGTTGGTTGTCAATCAATCACCAAAACACAACCACAGAAATATGGCACACGAGTCCATTTTTCTTACAATAGGTCATGTCCTAGATGAAAGCAAAGAGCTAGAGGATGACTTCAGAGAATGCATGAACTACATTGTTAGTCCATTAGAGTTTGAAACAAAATGGGCAAAAATGATAAAAAAACATGGGCTACAGGGCAACACACATTTTGAGCACCTCTATAGCATACGTCAGAGTTTTGTGCCATCCTATTATAGGCATTGTTTCTTCCCCTTCTTGCAGTCAACTCAACAGAGTGAGGGGTTCAATGCACTCTTGAAGAAATATGTAAACACAAACCTATCAATCCTGCACTTTGTTAACCAGTACCAGACGATTCAAGAGATATGCCTAGTGGCGTAGGATGGGCAGGATTTTAAAACAGATGAGAATGAGAGGAGGAGGTGGTCTAGTTACCCAATTGAGAAATATGTTGCCACTGTTTACACCAATAATCTATTCTACATATTTTTAAAAGAGTTTGAGAAGACAGCAGAATATGATGTAAAGCCCAGTGGCCAATATGAGTTTTGGCTTGTTCCTAATAGTGATTTTTGTTTATGGCTATGGAAAAAAAAGCATTATCTCGTGACATCAATTGAAGAAGAAGAGTGTTATTATTGTGAATGTAGCAAATTAGACAAAGATGGTATCATTTGCAGTCATATTATGAAAATTCTGACCAGGCTAGGTGTTAAGACCATCTCAGATCGATACATACTAAAAAGATTGACACAAAAAGTAATTTCAAATGGGGAAAGTAATGCCATGAATGTGCCAGCTGATTTGGTGGCTCGTGGCATGCCTTTATCTAACCAAAAAACACTAAGATACACCAACCTATCTAATGCACTTTCAACATTGGTTGTTGAAGATGCTGTTTTAGATGAAACTAAGCACATTGAGTGCGGTCAGAAATTAAAGAGATAAAGAATAAGAAGATGAAGGATACATAGAAGAAGAAAAACAAAAATAGGGCCAGTTGCACCAAGACCTAGCACCAATACATTACCAACTTCTGCATCTACTGCTGGTACACTTTACCGCATTTCCCTAAATTTTGCTGCATTGATGCATTGTTAGGAATTTTTTTTTGCCTATTCCCCTGCTGTAATATTTGCATAGCTAGCAAATCTGGAACATTTTTGCCTAATAAACAAAGTTTTATTGTTTAGGAACTGCAATGTTTTTCTTGTGAAGTAGCATGTAATTGCCTGTTGGGTTAGTATGTAATGGCAGAATGATATTTCTGTGTGTTTTTTATGCAGTGTATTCTTTTTCTTGCCTAAGCAATGCAACATTTATGTATACCCATTTGCATGTAATTGTCTGTTGGGTTAGTACGTAACGACGGATTGATATTTCTTTTTGTTTTTATGCAGTGCATTATTTTTCTTGCCTAAGCAATGCAGTATTCTTGCATATCCATTTGCATGTAATTGTCTATCGGGTTAGTATGCAATGGCAATATATTATATGCTGTTTTAAAAAGGATTGCATTGTCTACACCGTAAAAGAGTGAGTTTTCTGAAAACCTTTTTTACCTAGGAAGGCATAGGTATACCCCTCACGTTGGCCCCACTGTGTAGTTTGAAAAAGACTAGAAAGTGGTGGAAATGCCCAAAATCCATAGATGCAGAATGTTTCATCCACTTTCTCTCTTTTTTTTCTGACCTCATTTTATACCCATACCCACTTGTTACTTGAGAAAGTAAGGACGCCAATCAATCAGGTCTCCTTCCTTTTAATTCCATTTTTCTTTTTTTTCCCTTCGTGTTGCCTGATTGATCATCTCACAACACGTGCGTATTGCACGTACATCTATGTTAGTATGCCTAAAATTCACAGATGATGGTGTCTTTACTACTACTATGGATGATGGTGCTGCATTAGAAGAGATATTAAATCCGCCAAGATCCAAATGCAAAGGCCGTAAAAGAGAAGAAGCTAACAAAGGGTACGAATGCGAAAGCAAAAAGGAAGAACCATTGCAGCGTTTGTGCATCGACTAATCACAATGCTACAAGGTGCCCAATAAAAAACCAGAAAAATGCTGAGCATCAAGAGCAATGGTTGTTTCCATGAGTTGTAAAAAAAGGAAGCAATGAAGACAAATTTAAGCATATATTGTTTCTTAGTCCTATTGTGTTATTGATATTTAGCAGACATATGAACCCCTCTGCCCTTGTCATGTTGGATTTATGCAGTTGGCGAAAAAAGGGTGTTTTTGGAAGAAAATGTTTTGCTAGTTTAACAAAACCACAAACAAAACCGCTCCAGGGGTATTTTATCCGGTTTTGCAAACTTTAAGATGTTAAATATCCGATTTTAAAGCTCAAGGGGTGAAGTAGACCACTGCCCAAGGTTGAGGGGTTATGTATACTTTTTTCTTTTTCCGTGGTATTTAGATTGTTTGAAACATATAAATCTTATAACAAGATTCGGAAATTCTTCCCGCATTTTAAAAGAGGCTCATAAAGGAGTAATTTTAACAAAAATGATATATCTAGAGAAAATTGGCATGGAGCAACAAATGTGTTTTTAGATTAAATAAAACAAGAAAACGTTTTTTTACTGTGAACACTCGAATATCAACATCGAAGTCACTCGAATATCAACACCGAAGTTTATGTCACAATTGGTGTTGGTTAACAACCATTGACAAGTGAGAAAAAAGATTAACTCTAGTAGATGTGCAATATTTTTTTTTGAAAAACAGTATTCTTATTTATGCAGACTACTCCCTTCATCACATAATTATGTTGTTTAAGATTTTAATAGTGTTCCATGATAAGTAATGTTTTAGTTATTTATCAACTGAAAAAAATTAATCCATGCATACATTCTTGCACATATCGGATAACGAAAGATAGATTTGTTAACCTAGGGTACATGTGTCTTTTGCGATCTTCACTGATTTGTTTGAAAATGTGCTATGCATTGTCATTTGCTAAAAATAATGACCCCAATCATTATGAATCCATAATGGTAACACATAGCTCGAAAAGGAAAAAGTGCTCAAGATATAATTTTTATACTTACGTCATTTACTATTCTAGCATAGGACATAGTTTTATTGACGAGTGAAGTTGACACAGTACCATAGTTTTATTTTCGAAAATAAGTTGTAGGCAAGTTCAAAGAAAGGTGTTCAAATGATTTGCGAAGTCATACTTCATCTACTCAAATGAAAGAGGGCTAAATTAGCACAATACAGATGTTCACGAAAAGAATAGCCCTAGATAAGAAATCATTTAAGTTTCTTTTGTGCTACTGGATGCTAAATAATTAGTACCCCTTCTATTTTTTTATTTGTCACTGAAAGGACCTAGATGTTGCCTAGAGGGGGTTAATAGGCGTAACTGAAAAATTTACACCACTTAAAACACACTGTCAGCCCTCATACCGGATAGTCCGGTGGGTTATACCGGACAATCTGGTATAACCGGATAATCCGGTGTCACTCAGAAATCGAAACCCACGAGTATAAGTATGCGAGTAAATACTTATCGAGCTATGTGGAGCTGTGTAATGTGTTTATATGTTGATGATGATCTCAGCAACACTTTGTCCCTATACTCACAAAGAAAACTTGCACACGAATACTAAAGATGCGGAAGCAATAAAGTAATGCAAGCAAGTAAAACAACCAGAAGCACAAAGCTTGGGTCTCCCAGCAGGGGCACAGCACACACGACAAAGGATTTTATTCCCGAGGTTCGGGCACACCCGCAAGTGTCCGTACATCCCCGTTGAGGTGCCCACTAAGAGCTTGAGTCTTTTTCAACTCACGGCCTCCCCTTCACTACCACCAAGGCTATGAAGGTGCTCACTGCAAATGCTCCGAAGAGCGGGGGTAATCACCTACAAGGGAAGTGGCACCCACCAGACGGGTGCCCTTCGGGTCGCTCTCGCCGTCTAGGAGGAAATTTCCAAAAGTAACAGAAACGCTTCCCGGAAATGCTTGCCAACTATGCTCAGAAGCTAGGTGCTAACAATGTAGCTCACACAATCTCACAAATCCTCTCCCAACTCAAGAATCTCACAAATTGAGCTCAATCTCACAAAGAGAGTGTTGGGAGGTGTTGCTAAGAGCCTCTGTATGAATATGGATATGGAGGGAAGCAGCAGCCCCAACTGGAAGTGAGTGGGGGGTATAAATATCCACCCTCACAAAACTAGCCGTTAGCCTGTGTCAGACCATCACCGGACAGTCCGATGAGCACTACCGGATAGTCCGGTAGAGACAGACTAGCCGTCGGTCCGGTAGAGCACACCGGATAGTCTGGGGAGGGGTTCCCTGATCAGAGGCTAAGGCACAAAGCTTTGGGTCACTAGGTGATCAAAGTGTAGGTGTTGTCTCTATTAGAGATACACCTAACTAGGAGATAAAAGCACAAGGAAAAAGTCAGAGAGATCGCTTTAGGCTCTGGGCTCAGCCTTTACTGGATAGTCCGGTAAGGCTTACCGGACAATCCGGTGAGCCCACTCTTAGCACAATAACACCTCACAAGGGGTGTTTTGGCTTGACACTCTCTGAACTAGCTGTGAGCACATGTTGACTAGGGACTTCCGAGCTTCGCTTTTCTGTTGATAGTACGGCATACCTATGCTCAAGATAAATATAAATCTAGATGAAATTCATTTGAGTCTTGTTTTGATGAATAATGCCGTCTTGAAATATATCAACAGAGAGGAATAGCTAAGCTGAGCTTTTTCCTTTGTGAGCAATCCTCTTTGAGCTAAATAGTTGGACTTCAATTTAGAAAACCTCTTCAATAGATAGATGGAGCACATTTGCTCATTGTCTATTCATTTAATTTTTCTGGATCATTATTGGCTTTAATATGCAATAGAGTGTCTTCATGATCAGCCACTTGTTATATATGAAAAATCCAATTAGGGTAGTGACGTCCAAATAGAAGAGATACAATTTAAAGTCACTTTTCTCAATATAAAACCAAGTGCCTCAAAGTGCATCAATAATAGAAAAACAGTGAAATCCCGCACTGAGGCAATAGATGTTCAATAATAATCCGTTAATCATACCATAAGTGTAATATTAATTCAATATGCTTGACTCCCAACTTATGAGAGTATTCATGCTTGATCATGAGATATGTATATCATAGTTTACTCTTTTACATTTTGACATTATGAATAAAACTGTGAAATCTGTCAAGTTACCTCACAAAGTAGTTAGACATTTAATCGCGTTGTCACTCAATACACCAAGACCACCAAAGAGGCTTGCTGCATTTACAGTCGCGGTTGAATTTTTTTCAAAAACTCTAATCTTTCGTCTTTTCAAAAAGTTTATGTAAACATATGGAAACTCAAGTTATACTCAAAATACACCTAATGATGAACCAAGTAACAACAAAAATAAATGATAAATAATGAAATTTTTTTAATAAGACGAAGGATCAAAGTTTTGAAAAAAAAAATCAATTGTATCAAATAAAAAAGAATGGAGGGAGTATATTGGCAGAAAAGAGAGAAGGACATTAAAAAAAATTCAGAGAACCATTTGATTTATAGTACAATGGAATGGTTCACTTTTTCATAAATTTATACTTTAGCCGGCAGTAGACCAATTACCTTCTAAGGAAAATGTGGTTACTACCATCCGAGGGCTTCGACTGTGAACATGTGTGTGAGATTATTTGGACTCATCCAATGGATACGGGTAGTAGAGGGAAGTTGATCCTCTGACTTTGGTTTCCTAGAGTTGGCTCACTGCTAGGGCCCACGTGCAGTGATTCAACTGTAGGGGGACGGACGTACACCCGTACTAAGAAAGTCAAAACATCGCTGTACATTTTCAGTAGCCTTTTTTCTTGGTAAAGATATATTTTCATTAGATTGTGCTTCCAACCGAAATTAAATTGCGGCGTCCCCGAGAAAAACAAATGGGTCTTGTTGAACTGTCTTCGTTAAAAAGGAAAAAAATTCCCTGTAAACAAAAGGAGAGGAGAATAGCACCACTTTGCTTGGGGTTCGAGCGAGACTCGAGGTTGGGGAGCTTTGTGTTCGGTCCCTTGATTTTAGCGTGGCCCACCAAAGCTGCCGAGGGTTACACGGCGCCACGGTGCCTTGCCGCACCTGGACTGGAACCGTCACCATCTCCCGTTTCCCCGGTCCGTCAGTTTGTTAAGCAAGCCGGCCTGAAAGGGACACGACACAGCTCGACGCAGAGCGGTCCACGCTTTCCCCAAACCTACCACCTCTACCCGGCCGGGAGAGCACGAAGACGAACCGATTTGTGATTGCTCCGTGTAATGTAACCGTGTTCGTTGATGGATAGACATAGCGAACGCGAGGCTTCGTGCGGCGGTCGACCAGGACCAGGTCGCGCGCGGCTGCACCGCCGGTCTCGGTTGCGGCCGCCGCGCGGCGCCGAGGCAGTGCCGCAGACCCGCAGTGGCCGCGTCTCAACGTCAAACAGCGCAACGATGCGGATGCGGACCTCTGTCCGGGAGCCGTCCGGGGCCTGCAGAGTCCAAGGACGGTACGTGGAGGGAGAGGCTAAAAATAAAGGCACGTAGGCGGGGCGGAAAGTAGAGGGGAGAGGAAACGTGGCAGGCAAGTGCCAGCTGATGAGACCATGAGAACATCTGATTTTGGTAGAACCGATTTCCAGTGGTCTCCCGGGGTATAAAAACAGGGCACGTAGATCATGTGATCGACAAGGGCTATGACGCGCGAACTAGTTGACACGGCAACCCAATCGAAGAGCATTGACACGTAGTGTGTCAAGAAGTGTTTGAATCGATCTTCGCTCACCGTTGATGACGTCAAATCTCGGGTCTGCGTTCGTCTCGTGCCTGACACTGATAGGGTTGGATTGGTCCGTGCAATCTTTGTAGACTTTGGGTTTGATTATTTTCGGATTGGATTGGGTTCTCATCAACAAAACATAGTCTACATCTGGCCCATCGATTGTTGCGGGTTGAAAAAAAAAACCCATACCCATCCACTGCAGTGCTCGGTTTGGATTTTTCGCACAAATTAGGTCGGGTTGGTCAGGTCGGATGACCGTCTACTCTCTGTTGAAAAAACGCATAGACATGAATGGTTGTCACGGCTGAATACCAAGTAAGTACTCCTAAGCACGCTGCTCTATTATATTGTTGAGGGCAGGGCACCCTCAGCTGGTCAATCAAAGCCGTCCTTGTCGAGTCTAAATATTTTGAAAATGTTTACTGCCATGTCGACTCAAAAGTTCTCAATTTACCGACAACCCTTTTCAGTTATACCAAAAAATTAGGAATGTTCTCCCTTAACCAGCCTTTAGTTAAACTGCAAGCGGTTCATCACCGGATAGCAGTATAGCACCCTCCTGCCGCCACAAGCTTGACCGGCACAGACGATCAGACGCCCGGAGTAAAAGGGTCAAAGCATCAAAGGAAACCTCGGCCCCGTAGCCGCGTGCGCCCCGGTCTGCTGGCTGCTGCTCCCCCCGACCGAGAAAGAAGAGCAGCCCACCCACCGCGCGCGTCGCGGCCCGACCCGACCGCGACTCCTCTTCCCTTCTCCGCCACGGCAGTCGGCAGCAGAGGGTCGGGGAAAGCAGGGCGAGCGAGCCCGGGTCCCGCGCGACACACGACGGCGCGGCCTATTCGCCGGTCGCGGTCGGTCGGTCCGTGGCGTGGACCTGAAGCAGCCTCCCTCCGAGACCCGCCAGTCGACTTCTTCTCACCCGCGCTTCGTTTCTCGACTGCCTTCTTGCCCTCCCGGTTCCTCTCCCTCATTCAACTGAGTGGAGCCCCATTGGTTGCCACCTCCCTCGCTCCGACGGCGGGACTCCGGAGCGCAGGCCCGAGCGCGCGCGAGGCAGAGGCTCTCCGCGGGCCCGGGCGGCGGCGGACCCTGGTGAGTGGTTCTGGCATTGCGCTTCTTTCTACTCCGCGGGCTTCCAGTCGCTTTGCGAGATGGGGAGTGGCCGTGCGGCACAGCGGCGGGCCGGCGCTGTCGCGTGGCGGATTTTCCTGCGGAATTCCGGGCTCTCGGGCTTCGCTGTCCTGCCTGATTCGCCTCCGAAATCTCGCTCGCGACGTGCCCCCCCCCCCCCCCCAGATTCCGCTGGGATTTCGGTGATCTGCGGGCGCAAGTTTATCTGAGTGCTGCGGTGCTATTTCCTTTTTCAAAAAAAAAATCGAAATGATTTTGTCGGTGGGGTTTGTGGGTGCACGCTAGATTCGCGGTGTCATTTTCCCCCTTTTTCTTTTTTTTTCGCGCAATGTAATAAGCGGGTGCGTGTTTTGTTTCCCCTTTGCTTCTCCCTTCGCTGTTCTGTGATTTTTGTATCCGAGGCTTCTCGTGATCTGCACAGATTGAGCGTCGCCTGTTCCGTGCACCCTGAGTCCCTGATGCTCGATTTTTTTTTTTTTTTGCCTCTTACTAATATCCTGTAATTGGAGCTGAGCTATTGGCAGGCACGATTCCATCTTACGATTTTGCGATAGTTTAACTACTCATCTGATTTTTCCTCGATTTTTTATTTTTCTCTCGATGTGATTCGTGTTCATCCTTAATTCTTCCCCATTTGAAGCGAGTAACATGCTCGGTTGTAGTCGGCATGTGATGAGCCTCTACGCTCTAGCCGTGAGTTTTGTGAGTATGCCACTTTGTGATAGATTCTGACATGTACACATTCATGTGACTGGAACCCTATTGTAATACACACATGACGTGTCATTAAACCTTAGCCTTATACGACATGCGACTGAATGGTTTTATGTAATCAACATCTCAGAAATGTGGTGTGAGAACATTAATGAACATGCACCTTCTTCTTTACAGGATAAAGTTGATTCGTGTTTGTTGCCTTCTTCCGGTTAGTAGGGTGCACCAACCTGCCTCAAGTTTGTTTGGTACGCTTCCTTCTGGTTATAAAGCTTTCAGGATACACCTGGGAACGTTTGGTTATTTTGGAGGAGTTGTTGGATATACCACGTCACTACATCAGGGCGACCCATCAGTGGGAATTTGTTCAACCTTTTGATTGGATGGTTTGGTTCTGAATTGTTGTTCTGAAACCATGCACTGCTTTAGATTCAAGATATAGTGAATGCAAACCCAGACCAACCTGTCACAAGGTTTGAGTGATGAAGAAATGGCATGGCGGCTTTGTCATAGTATCTTTGTTCATCATCTTGATGTTAAGATATGTGATATTGGATAGCCCACTAGCAGAAAAATCTCTTCAGTATGTTTTCCAGCAAAACAGAACGTCAGAACTACATTGGCTGGATGTTCCAAACCCACCTGCAATCCAGAATCCACAGAATTCTTCTGCAGTAATATCAACCAAACTCTTGGCATCCAACCTTTCCATTACCAGAAATCTCTCTGATCGAGAACTACAATCTTTGCATTCTTGGAATCATTTGAGACATCTATTATCTCATGCCCATATCCTACCAGATGGAGTGCAGGCAATCAAGGAAGCTGGAGTTGCATGGAGGGAACTAAATGCAGCACTTGCAAACGATGATTCAATCGTTTCTGTTAATGGCAGCGCTCAGCAAAAGGACAAAGGAAAGCAATGCCCGTATTCTATCCGAAGAATGAATGCCACAAGGTTAGGGGATAGGTTTGCTTTAAAGATTCCGTGTGGACTGATTCAGGGCTCTTCAATAACTATTATTGGTACTCCTGGTGGTCTTCTGGGTAATTTTAAGATAGAGTTAACTGGAGCTGCAGTTCCTGGTGAACCTGACCCCCCAATTGTCCTTCATTATAATGTCCGCCTTCTTGGTGATAAACTTACAGAAGATCCTGTAATAGTCCAAAATACATGGACAGTAGCTGATGATTGGGGTTCTGAAGGCCGTTGCCCGTCTCCTGATTCGGATGCTAAGGACAGTGCAAAAGGTACTCTTCTTTCTGTGGTCAATATCTTATTCAGGTCATGCAAGAGCTGTTAGTGGTAATAGAGTATTGCATTGCCTACGTGTAATTCTTTCCAAAATAATTTGTCCACTTGTTAAAATATTGGATGTAGCAATTCACATATAAAGAGTTGCTGCTGCTGCTGCTATGTATCTCCATATGCCATAGCTATGCACTTCACTAAGATAAAGCAGAATAAATGTTCTGCTACTTGATCCAGATATGGACTTTTTGTTAGTTTGTTCTATTCCTTCTATGTTGCTTGAAACAATGGTATGGGTCATGGCGATGGTCTTGGTCACAGGATTGACATCGGTTCTTTGCCTTCTCTTGTTTCAGTGGACGATCTAGAAAAATGCAGTAGCATGGTGGGCAAGGACCAGAAAGAAATCATGGCCGCTAAGTTACGTTCTAATGTTTCTACCATGCCACCTGCGAGGAAGAAGAATGCAGAACCCAGAAAATATTTCCCATTCAAACAAGGATATCTTGCTGTAGCAATTCTCCGCGTCGGGGCACATGGGATCCATATGACAGTAGATGGCAGACATATCACTTCATTTGCATTCCGAGAGGTAAGTCTTGCATAGGTATATAAATAATCCATCATTCCTTTGCATCCTATGGCAATTTATAGGCAGAATGCTTTTCCCTGTGTGCTCAAGTATTTGTCATTTCATACACATCAATGTGAAACTATTTTCTTTACCTATGGGAGCCCTTACCTACGCACTGTTATAGTGATATCACAATATGTTATGTACTGCTGCTTTTATTGTTAGTTTCACACTTCATACATTGATCTCTCCAGGATTTGGAACCAGGGTTTGTTGGTGAAGTAAGAATTGCAGGTGATATTAAATTGCTGTCTGTGATTGCAAGTGGTTTGCCTACAACGGAGGACTTCGAGCATGTCACTGACTTGGAAATGTTGAAGGCTCCACCTGTGCCCACAAATAAATCTGTTGATCTTTTCATAGGGGTCTTCTCTACAGCAAATAATTTCAAACGGCGAATGGCAGTTCGCAGAACTTGGATGCAATACGATGCTGTGCGCTCAGGAAATGTTGCAGTTCGTTTCTTTGTTGGCCTGGTAAGAATAAAATTTGAAAGATGACATCTGTATTATGGTAATTTGACCACATAGAGTAATGTATGGCTGTATGCACGAGACAAATTGTTTTATAGGACAGTAGCATAATACAAGGCATCACTCATGTTAATAGGTCCAATATGCCGAGCGCATTATTGTGATCATCAGATACAAATTATGTATACAGCTGCCACTTCATTGAGGATATTTATTGTGTTGATTGCATTATCTATGTAATTGCTTGCAACTTATCACAACACTTCTTCTTAAGTACAATTTCCTGAACAGTTATTCAACATAATGTTTTTACCAGTCACTTTCCTATATTTGCTTTTTTCTCCACCTTTACTAATTTAAATTAGAGCTTGCCACTCAGAGTTTGTACTTACCTGCCCCTACCTTCAATTTGTTAAAAGCACAAGAATGAGGTGGTAAATGAGGAACTCTGGAATGAAGCCCGGACATATGGAGACATCCAGTTGATGCCATTTGTGGATTACTATAGCCTGATCCTTTGGAAGACCATAGCGATCTGCATCTATGGGGTATATCTGATTTATTAGATTATTTCATTCCCTTTAGATGAGCTTGATCTGATTTTTGCATTTTCTAAGCAATTATTCTTTACAGACAAATGTCCTGTCAGCCAAGTATGTGATGAAAACAGATGATGATGCTTTTGTTCGAGTAGATGAAATACTTTCTTCCCTAGACCGAGCCAATATCAGCCATGGACTGTTATATGGTCGTGTCAATTCTGCTTCTCAGCCTCATCGAGATCCATATAGCAAGTGGTACATAACCCCTGAGGTAACCTGTGCTAAATTACATATTAGATTATGCAAATGTTATCATTTTTTGCATATGAAAGACTATCTTTAGACCACTGCTATGTGCCTCTGTCATGTGTTTTTCTCTAATATTTTAAAAGGCAGATTGAGCCTCTGCACATGCATTCGCTTAAGCAGATCATGTTCTTTATAAAGGGTGGCATTAGAGACTAAAGGCTCCTGCAAAGATGAATTGAAACATAAAAAGCTGGTTAAACACCTGCATACTGTTTGGGAACTTATTAGTGCTTGTTTGTCACTTTCTACTTTTCAGCACATTGGTTGTTAGGCATACTTTTTTGCTATCATACTTATTTTCATGCTTACCATTTCTATGGTGGATCAAGTTTAGTAATTAATTAATGCTTTCTTGAGCTAGGAATGGCCTGAGGAGAGTTATCCTCCATGGGCGCATGGACCGGGATATATTGTTTCAAAGGATATAGCTAAAGAAGTTTACAGGAAACACAAGAATGGAGAGTTAAAGGTACTGCCAAACTTATGTGAAGTTTTTTTTCGCATTGTTATATGGAGTAATTGCAAATGTTTAGTTGCTTCAGTTTGGATAGTGTTAAGTCAATAAATATCAAAATACTATGATCTACTGCTTCAGTTTGGATAGTGTTAAGTCCAGTATGTACAAAAAATTACCTGACCTTTGTAGCTGCTGGTTTCTAGCTCTGTGGTCATGGTATTGTACTGACTAGAATCTTGTCATATTCACTCTTTCAGATGTTCAAACTGGAGGATGTGGCTATGGGGATATGGATCAATGAGATGAAGAAGGATGGCTTGGATGTCAAGTACGAGAATGATGGGAGGATCTTGGTTGAAGGATGCGAGGATGGGTATGTGATTGCTCACTACCAAGAACCAAGGGATATGATGTGCCTCTGGGATAAGATTCAGAAAACAAAACGAGGAACTTGTTGCAGAGAGTAACAGAACCAAGGCAAACTGCCCTTTATGTTATTGTGGATGCTTTTGGCCATTGCCTGAACCGACGTCTTTGTGCTAGGACAATCTTGATATCTACAGGCTACAGCCCTATCGAAGAGGATTCTTTCACACCTGGAAGGCAAACAAAGTTTAGGATATCTTCCCGTTTCATTTTGTCCGCAGCTGGAAGAGTTTCAGGTCTAGCTAGAGAATAGGCATTGTAGACGGTGTTGGTCACATCTGTTTTGGCGTAAAGGTGGGGGGGGGGGGGGTACTGCTTTGCTTACAGCATGGCTTCTGTAAAATATCTTGTTAGAATGTAGGATACGGCGGAGGCAGTTTATTACGTTGGTAGGATAGATTGAGAGGCAGTCTTACCCATTCTTTTGAAAGGAATGCATTTTACATCTGGTGTAAAGCTATCCGACGGCTATCGGCTATTCTCTTGTACAATCCATTCCCTAATCACTCAACACGTGATTTTTTTAGCTATGCAGCGCCAGTCCCCTTTATAGTTCGTTTGGGAGAACTTCAAATTAATTAAAAGACAGGATTACATGCATCCAAGTCTTTACAGGTGCTGAGAAAACAACAAACATGAAGAGAAGAGCCATCTGATCACTGGTACTTACTACAGTACGTACTACTGAAGAAGAAATTTTCAGGCAGCCAAGCAACCGATACCGTAGCGTGTGTTGGGGAACACCAGGAAGAGGCCACTGCACACGGTGCCGACCATGAGCGGGAAGCTCTCCATCACCTCTTCCATCTCCTTGCGGTGGCCGGGGATGAGGCAGCCGGAGACCCTGTAGTCGGCGAGCGCGACAGCCGCGAAGACGAGCACCGACATGAGCGCGTGCACGACGTCGACGAAGCCGAGGCGGTACCTGTCCTCCCTGGGCACCTCGACGCCGAGCCCGGTCCTGAACAGCGACAGGCCCCCCGGCGTGACGAAGCCGTAGTACACCCTGCCGTCGGGCGCGCGGAAACTGTCGGTGAAGTGGAAGAGGAAGCAGGAGGCGGCGCAGAGCGCGAGGAGCGCCCTGAGCAGCGCGACGCTGAGCGCCGAGCAGGAGCCGTCGCCCGAGGCGGCCGGGAGGATCATCTCGAACGTCAGCAGAGTCCCCGTGGGGAGGAAGTTGGCCAGCATCGACGTCTTGGAGAGCGTGCTCTGGACTCCCCTCGCCACCGCGCGGCGCTTCCGGCCCGGCGACGCGGGCGCGCCCGGGGAGCCGCCGCGGACTTGGACGGACACCGCGTTGCTGCTGTCCATGGGCGGCGCGTTCTTGGCCGGAGAGCGATCGAGCGTGGAACCACTTTCGGGACGTTCCTTCACAGAGAGTGGAGACTGGAGAGCGAGTGGTTGGTTTGCTAGTGGACTAGGGCTCTACGAGAGGAACGTTGGGTAGTGTTTGAGTTCAAATGACGTGCAAACCGCTGCTACGCATAACTGTTCCCTCCAATCTCTTCAAAGTTCAAAATGGTGTCCTGCTAGGCCCAGCAATTTTGGCTGGCTCAGAGTGAATTTTCAATGCAATGTTTTCATCTAAATTAGGCCCGAACCCACCTCTCCGGCAAGCCCAAAATGGCCCTCGGAGGTCTGAAATCTCTCAGTAACCATCTCAGCTACTTTCTCGGTTTCAAATTATACATAGTTTAACTTTTCACACTAAATTTAACCCTCTCGTATTATTTAAAATTATATAAAATATATAGAAATTCACTTAAAGTGTATTGTATGGTAAAATAAATTATAATTATGGAATTTTTTTGAATAAGATGAGTAGATAAAAGTTGATGTTTGAAAAGTCAAACACCCTACAATTGGAAACGAGAGGGAGAGAACGGACAACATGATTCAGCCGCGGAGGAGATCCGGGTGAGATTGAGGATGGGATGGACACATATCACTTCATGGTTGGCCATGGTGGGTGTAATTGTGTCTTACATAAAAAAAACTTAAAAATATCCCTCTTTCTTTATCTATCTCTGTCTCTCTCTTTCTCAATCAACCAACCAAGCCAATCAATCAATCAGATTGTGAGTCCATTTAAACCATCATGTTGTTCAGAAATAATATAACACAATAAGACCATGAATATAAAAAGTTAATGTTTTGAATGAAGTATCTCAACATTTTGATTGGGATAGTTTAAAATTTCTAATATACTATTTTAACATTTCCATGCGAATGTTGAAGTATCTAATTTGAAATGTGTCCCTCTTTTAATGGTTGAGGGGGGGGGGTGTTTAGTATTTTGATAGCTCTGTAAAAAGATTATTGACTAATAAATTCACTGATGTGTTAGATTGAAAGATCTTCCTTTGATTGTTCGTAAGTACACTTGTAGCTATAATCAAGATGATCATGTTTTTGAGAGATTGGACATAATTCTGATACTAAGTATGCAGAAAAGGAATTTCCACTTGTACTTAGAAGCATGTATATTGTTATAGCCCTATGGTATCGTGTGCGACCAAGTAGGTGTGCATATAAGACAAAACAGTTTTGTAGATGACTTATCATACAGAATCTATGAGATTTGGAGTAAGACAATGATGGCTAAGGATGCTCCTGAAACTCGAACATTAAAATTAACAAAGTGAATAAATTTTTGAGAGGGTGGGGATCAACTTAAGAGGGAAAAATAAGCATGAAAAAAATCATCCACTTCGAGCTTCTCAACTAATGGGTCTCCTCGTCCCCTATACACTTATCACCATGCCTACGAACCAAACCTCGATGTTGCAAGTGAGCCACGAAAGACTCCAAGGTCCCAGCAACCCTTGAGCATAAGTATGATGCAAACATAGCTCTGAAAACCTCACTCTAAGGGTTTGTTTGGTCCGCTGGAATTTCATAGAAATTATACAAAATTTTACAGAAAATAGTTCAATTTTACAGAAAAACGTAGAAACAGATATTTTCATGCATTCCAAACAGGCCTGTAATACAAGCAAGTAAGCTCTCTCATAAGTTGTGCTAATGCATTTGATGCATTCAATTAGCACTCAGTTGACTTGGTTGTCTTCTTAAATGACTTGGACAACCTCTGCACTCTAGAAACCTCAGATGACCGTTTCAATGTGGCATATATAGGCTAAGCCAACCGCATTATTCGTTTGTTAATTTGCATCTTTGGTGCTTGCTTTTGAGAGGAGGGTTCTGCTTTCATTAAATAAGGGTAACATACAACAGTACATAGGAGTACATTAGTAGCTGACACCATGACACCCTTAACGTAAAGAACCACATCCTGAGGTGTTGTCTGCTCATCCCTTGATGTAACGCCGGGTGCAGCACACCGTGTGCGTGGGACCCACGCGCTAGTGACTCAACTACACTCACGCCAACGTCAAGCAAGGTCTGTCCACCGGCGCCGCCTTGCAATGGAGAACGCCATCACCTTCTCCAAAGCAACCCCAAACAAAAAGGGATGACCTCCACGACCATCTCCAGTTCGGCATCAATACAAATCGCCACAATTTGGCAAGAATAAAATTTATAATGTTACTAAATCACATCATTAGTGTAAACCAGCATCTGTATTTCTAAACTTAGAATGTCAAAGTTCAAAAGTTTTGCATTTGGATTTCTTTAAATAGTTCAATGAAAAAGCTCTGTTGAAGCTAAAAAAATTCAAATAAGACATCTCTCGTTAATCGGCAGTAACCACTGTTTTGAAAATTATAAGCTCTCCTCCGAATAACGAATGCTCCAGCCCAGATAAGTCGCCGCCGAGCTGATAGCGACCAGATGAGGATCTCATGTTAGGCCAACTCCTTTACTTGCCACCAAAAGCTCCTTCCCACGCTTCGCAGGTTGGTAGGTGCATCAAATGAACCACCCCCCAACCCTCCTCTGTTCATCGCTTCAAAAACCCAAGAGCTGATCACCGTCCGGAACCTCCAGACCTGTCTGTCGATGCAAATCCAGTCAAGACCCGGTAAACTACTACTAATAGCACCGGCCGCGGCAGATCACCACCTCAACGGTTAAAGAGGGCATTGTTCTCGGCAGGTCGCCGCCGCAGCCTCGAGACGACAGCCTTGCAAATTAGAGCGGCCGATCGAGGGCGATGGCTGGCGAGAGGAGGAAGCCGTTGGCTGTGGCACTGGCCGTCGTGGCGCTGCTGCTGGCCATGGGGCTATGCCGCGGCGACGTGGTGCAGTTCATCTTCGGCGACTCGCTGTCCGACGCGGGCAACAACAACTACCTGACCAAGAGCCTTGCCCGCGCCGCTCTGCCCTGGTACGGCATCGACTTCGGCCGCGGCATGCCCAACGGCAGGTTCTGCAACGGCCGCACCGTCGCCGACATCGTGGGCGACAAGATGGGCCTGCCGCGCCCGCCCGCGTTCCTGGACCCGTCGCTGGACGCGGACACCATCTTCAAGAACGGCGTCAACTACGCCTCCGGCGGCGGCGGCATCCTCAACGAGACCTCCTCCCTCTTTGTAAGCCATCCATCCAGTCGTCACGCAAACTTCTTGTAGCAGCAACGACAGTGAAATCCTGAACGGATGGCTCCGCGTGCAGATCCAGCGGTTCTCGCTGTACAAGCAGATCGAGCTGTTCCAGGGCACGCAGGCGTTCATGCGCGAGAAGCTGGGCACGGCGGCGGCGGACAAGTTCTTCGGCGAGGGGTACTACGTGGTGGCCATGGGCGCCAACGACTTCATCAACAACTACCTGCTCCCCGTCTACTCCGACTCGTGGACCTACAGCGGCGACACCTTCGTCAAGTACATGGTCAACACCCTGGAGGCGCAGCTGAAGCTGCTGTACACGCTGGGCGCCCGCCGGCTCACCTTCTTCGGCCTCGGCCCCATGGGCTGCATCCCGCTCCAGCGGTACCTCACCTCCTCCGGCGCCTGCCAGGAGTCCACCAACAAGCTGGCGCGGAGCTTCAACACGCAGGCGGCGGCGCTCATGGAGCAGCTGTCGGCGTCGCTGCCCAACGCCACGTTCCGCTTCGGCGAGGCGTACGACTACTTCCAGGACATCATCGACCGCCCCTACATGTACGGCTTCAACAACTCCAGGGCGCCCTGCTGCACGCTGGGCCGGATCCGACCCACGCTCACCTGCACGCCCATCTCCACGCTGTGCAAGGACCGCAGCAAGTACGTGTTCTGGGACGAGTACCACCCCACGGACAAGGCCAACGAGCTCATCGCGCTAGAGACGCTCAGGAAGCTCAACATCACCGTCGTCAGCAACACCACATCCGGCTAGCGGATCGGATATATATGATGCACCAACGCTTGGGCATGGCCTCGGATGCATGGAAGCAGCTAGCATACAGTGCCTGGGATGTGTGTTTGTATGATTGAAGAAAACAAAGCTACTGCAAGAGATAGATTAAATAGAATGTATACGAATGTAATCGTATAAACGATTTTGTACACACTCTCTTGTTAATTTAAGATTCTTAAGTCATGCATATATATGCAACCTAGCTGTGTCAAGCGGGGGAAGGGAAACCCTCAGGGCTTGTTTATATACTGTGTTAGGAGGGATTGAAGTGGACTGAATTCCTCTCTATTCAAATTTGACTCATAAAAGATCGGAATGAATCCTCTTCAACACACTTACAACCAAACAAGCCCTAAAGAAACTTTTTTTTTCTGCTCCCTAAAGAAGTTTTTTGGTGGGCACACTATTAACTGGGCAAGTAAAACAGTAGGCCTAACAATTCAAGATTGTTCAGATTTCTAGCATCTTTCCTCAAATATAAAATATGTACCTTATAACAGGTTATAGATACAATCGCAGCCTTCTGAATTTCAGAACATGAATGTCAGACTTACTTTGTTATGATTTACATCAATTTGAAACTCAAAACAATATTTCAAGCTTTTGAATCAAACATTACGGATATTGAACATCCAATTTTGAATTCAGTGAATTTATTTGTCATATTCAAACTTTACATCACGAATAAACAATAAAATGTTTAAAATTTGGGCCTACAACTGCAGATTGATGTTTCATGAATTTAGTCTTTGACCGAAAATATGAACTTTAAATTTATGGTTATTCAAAATGCCCAAGCATGAGTTTTTTCCAATCTCCGGTGGGAGCCCACACTTAGCAAGCACAAACCATGACAAGGGGTTTCCATATCTACATCCAGACAACGGAGGGCACCTCGCCATGATGGTTGGGGAAAGCCAAGACACTAGGAGATGCATTCCCTTGGTAGGCTAGTTGCAATCGTAACCTCACCTTTGAGCTCACTCCCATCGCCACACGCGGCATATGTCTAGCATGATGGTGTCCAAAGCGCACCATTCGTTTCGCCACACGGAAGCCTAGGGGGATTTTGTGCCAATTCCACTCAAATGACTCCACCACCTCTATCCCACAATACAATGGGCAACGATTTTGAGTTCGATGGTCACATCGAGTGTTCAACATGGTCCTAGTATTTGCTGCCACATTGTAAATGTTGATGACCTAGGCTGGGCTACAAGCGAGCCTTGGCTCAGCTCAGTTGTGTTGCGAGCTCGACCAGCTAACTCGGCTTGCTGGAGGCGAAGGCTCGCGAGTTGGCTCGCAAGTGCAGCCAAACACCCACACTAATTAAGATTAAAATAACACTATATTTTTTGGATGATAACAATATTATGAGGTATATATTTCTCACATATTTGCAAATCGCTATGCTATGTATATAAACATTAATTTGTACCACTAATAATGAAGATTAATCCATTAATTATCATGGAGTCATCCATTCGGCTGTCTTAAGCCGAACTCATGAGCCTTAGCGAGCCTGCTAGGCTTGGCTCACTACTTTTGCAAGCTAGAGAATTGGTCTCATCTTGGCTCATTGGAGGCTCGCGAGCTGCTCCGAGCCCAAGCTGGCTCACGAGCTTCGAGCTATTTTCTAGCCCTAAGCTAACCCACCCTTGGATGCGCATGCCTTATCAATAATGCAATATGCACATTGGTAGGTGGGTTTGCAAATAAAATTGTGATAGGAGTCAGATAGGTTTGATCTATCACCTAGTGCTCTGCACCCATGCCACATGATTTGGAAGATTTGGCTGCAACTACGTGGCAAGGACTGATTTGGAAGATTTGGCTGCAACTACCTGGCAAGGACGACGATGAGGACCTTAAGATTTAAATGTGTTTAGGCGAGAGGTTGTGGAGATGCCCTAGAGTAATGTGATCTAAAAGAAGTCACCCTTAGATCAACCCCCACACTTCGTGCTTGCTACAATGAACCAACCACCTCAATCTCAACACCCACAAATGGTACATGATGAATGTGGCGTCCTGACTTGCTTCGGCAAAGCTCCCACACTGTCGACTTCATTCTTGTTATACCACATAGGACCCTCTAGGAGCTGCCACACTCAGCATTGTAACTCCCTTGCATTCTAATGAGGCCCAACTCTAACACCTCGAGCTTCGCACTCAGGGTCATGCAATGTGACGTGGAAGCAACAACGAGGCCAAACCCATCGATGGGAGCCCTATGCCTAGTCTGTGCGGCTTGGAAGAGGCATCAAAGCCATGCTTCATCACCCCCTCCATACTCGGCCATGGAACCTGACTCATGAGGGCAACAACGATCGACACTAGGCTACAACAAGGCCGAGGGTCCGAGCAAGGCAAACTAGGGAGGCAGCAAGTGTGGGACAACAACACGAATAAGCTGGCTCAACCAAGGAACTAGCATTCATTCCTCATAGATCAGATAGGTCTTGTTGGTTCAGTCTGCACATGACATTTGTCGGCGATTAGGCTGTGTTTAGGTAGGAGAACCAAAGTACTGAAATCTACACTGTACACATAGTAGAGTTAGAATTGGCCCTTTATTTTGGTCTCCCTGTTGGAATCAGTCTTAGGGACCCATGACCCACAACTCTAGGCACCTCGCATTAGGGTGACACATGGTGAGGTAGGCACGTTAGCATGGGCATGGGTCTCGAAACTAGACAGGAAGGCACCCGCCATTAAGGGTGTGATTGGTATGGTGGGCAACCCTTTGACTAGGCTTTGTGGAGTGCAATGCTTGTATGTTTGGTTCCTTGGGCAGTCCATGTACCCAGGCTATATGAATGCAAAATAAAGCAGTCCACTTCTTGGCTACCTAAAAATGCAAATGAGTCTCGTTTCCACACAATGCAGGCTGCACATGGCGTTGGTGGCGCGAAGCCTAACAAGGACACTTTGCATCGCCCAACGTTGCTCAGGCTGTCCATTCTTATTTTTTTGGCCACGGTGGGGGAAAACCCATCCAAATGGGCGTGCAAAACACTACACACATTGTAGACAAAAAAGAATTTAAAATAAAAATATGAGTGATGCGATAGACGTTGCTCGTGAACAAAAACCACTCCCTCCTGTCTTCAAATACTTGATGTTTAAGGGGTTTTCACTTTGGATGTAAATGCTCGATGTTAAAACATTTGAAACTCATTTTGGACTAGGTATACCCCTGATCCAGCTGGTCTATTTAAATTTGCTATGCAAGAAGTAAATGGCGGAGACACATACTCCCACCTGCATGGCCTCTTCTCCCACCACAAGAGAATCGAAAGGTGGCCTTAGACCATCTCCAATGGCAATGGACAAATGCATTGCCTATCCCTATTCCTCCACTGTTCCAACTATCTTCTCTCTTTATCTACAGTAGCGCTACAATGCCAAATAGTGTATATGCAAGCCACTTTAGTCAATCTCACTGGGGATAGCCTAAGAACCCACGGACCACCGCTCAACCATCTGAGCTACTATCTTTTTTGTTTTTGGAGTGGAACCACGACCTATTTATTAGGGGATACTAGTAGAAAAAAATAACCCTATTTAATTACTCCTTGGTACTGTGAAATCATGTTCCAAAACATCAAGTATTTAAAGTATGAAAGGAGTAAGTTAACATAGACTAGCAGTAAAAGAGCCTAAGGATGAGGTCCCCAAACGCCTCTTCTTGCTCCTCTCAACCTCGAGCTCTCGGGGACCTTTACCCTAGGGTTCATGCCGGCAGGGTCCACACGTTGCTACACCTAGGGGGCACTAGCGCTTTGATGCGGCTGCAAATCTGCCCAATGGAACGAAGCGTCAGTCATCTTTGATGTTTCCGTCAAGGCAGGGCCCAGCGATCAGCACGCAACCCGTGGGCCCCGCTGACAGTCCCAGGTAAGAAGCCCCGGGATCAGAGCGCTCACCGTTTTCCGCTCCTCGTACCCCATTCTCGACGTGGTAGCAAACCTCTCGGCGACACTCGTTCAACCGACCGGTGGGACCCCCGGGACTCTGGACCCGCATGTCAGAGGGAAACACGGGCTCTCGCTGTCGCCGGGCTGCCGTAGCCGAGGCACGCCGAGGCGGAAACGGCTGGCTGACTGGCTCCTCCTCGTGCGCCGGCCCCCTCTTTCCAGGTGCGCGCGCGCCGCAGCCGCAAAAGCGCGAGCAAACGACGCGAGGCCGTTCGCGGGCTCCACCCACCCCCCCCCCCTCGTGTGCCGCGCCGGCGCCGCTGGCTCCGTCTCGGCGTCCGCGCTGCGATCCGCTTGGCCCCGCTCGCCAGGCACACAACAAACCCACCCACAGGGCCGGCCGTACACTCCACCGGCCACTCCACTCCACCGCAGTCCATCCCAGTCCCAGCGCCCCCCCACCGCGTGCGCTGCGCTGCGCTCCCGTGCGGCACCGGCGGCGCGCGCACACTCCCGATCAATCGGCAACGGATCCCGCTGCCATGTCGTCGGCGGCCGCGTCGTCCGCTTCCGCCGCCTTCTTCCTCGCGCTCGCCTCCGCGTCCCCCGGCGGCCGCCGCCGGGCCAGCAGGGTCGGTTCCCCGCCGTTCAACGCCGGCGCCAGCCTGAAATTCCCCTTCTGGGCGCCGCCGCCGCCGCGCGCGCCCCGGGACGCCACGGTGGTGCGCGCCGAGGCCGAGGCCGGGGGCACGGAAGCGCCGCCGGAGCGGAGCGGCGACGCCGCCAGGGTGCCCCGCGCGCGCCGCAGGACGGTTGGTTGGCCGACGGCTATATGCGCCCGTTCGTTGACGGATCACGGGTTTATTCGTTTTCTGAAACCGACGACTCTTCCATTTGTTCGTGCGCAGCAGGTCTCCAAACGGAGGGATCATGTGCAGCCGGTCGGCCGTTACGTCTCCGGGACGGGAAGCGCGGCCAGGGGCGGCGCGGCGTCCAACCAGAACGGCGCGGTGGCGGGCGGCGAAACCAAGTTCCGCCGTGGCCGAGCCGCCGATGAGCATAGTGAAGTTCCCACCGCCGGGCTACGGCACCTTGATCCTTCCCTCCGGAGACGGGGACATGGCGCCGGGGACCGTCGTGCCTGCCATGAAGCCACTGCGGCAGTCGCTGGCGACAGACTTCATGCCGCCGGTTTCCACCTCCAAGCCCCCTGACGCAGACGGCAATGTTGGATTTGCCGAGAAGAGAACTGCAGAGGTTGACGTCGAGGGAGTTACGAAGACCATTGCAGCTCCTCCGCCTGCGCCTGCTGTACAAGAGGCCGCTTGGGATTTCAATACGTATATCGGTTTCGACGAGCCAGCTGAAGCAAAGGGTGATGCTGGGGCTAGTGCAGACGAAGCTGGTTCTTTTGAAAATTACGAGAACAATGATCCTGGTCCTTTGGCCGGAGAGAATGTCATGAACGTGATCGTGGTGGCTGCCGAATGCTCTCCCTGGTGCAAAACAGGCATGTGCATTACTGCTTGTGGTTTTCCCCATTGTTTCTGTTCGTTTCATCTTTTATTTTGCTTGAATTACTCGTGTGAGCAGTTACTGAATATTATAGGTGGTCTTGGAGATGTCGTGGGGGCTCTGCCCAAGGCTTTGGCAAGAAGAGGACATCGTGTTATGGTAGTACTCTCAGGCTTCTGTTCTTCTTTTGGTTGCCTTTCTTTTTTTGGTGGCATCTTCAATATTCCATCATCAGCATCTGGTGAATCTATGCTTTGATAACTTGAGATGCACATAGTAGGATTGGATGTGAATAACGTCATCTGAAAAGTGATTTTCTGCTTCTTATATTATAAGCATCTGAATTCTGAAATCTTGATCATATGATACGAAAGGATTAGCATGACTCCCGGTTTTACATTGAAAATATTTGCACTGCACAGAGGGTCATGTTTCAGAAACTATTTCTTAAGATAGCAATACCGAATCTTAGTCTTACTATAAATGGTTACATTGTATTGGATAGATTTAGATGACTTGATCTAACATTTTGGAGGAATGCTTGTTTCAACTAAGGTTGTGGTACCAAGGTATGGGGATTATGTGGAGGCCTTCGATATGGGAATACGGAAATACTACAAAGCTGCAGGACAAGTATGTCTAAACCTCCAGATCAAAGGGAGCTTGACATAGTAAATGGCAAGGCCTAAAATCTCCAGTTGGCTTTTGTTTTGGCTTGCAGGACTTGGAAGTGAACTATTTCCATGCATTTATCGATGGAGTTGATTTTGTGTTCATTGATGCGCCTCTCTTTCGGCACCGTCAAGATGACATATATGGGGGGAATAGACAGGTGAAGCTTCTTTCTCTTGTTTGTTCACGATTCATCTAGCCAAAGCTAAAGTTTTTCTATTGACACATGATTTCCCATTTTACTTCAGGAAATTATGAAGCGCATGATTTTGTTCTGCAAGGTTGCTGTTGAGGTAACTCCCTGAACTATACTCTCAAGTCTCAACCATACTGAAAATTTATAAATTTTTGGGATTTCACAATATCAATAATTCTGTGCTAAGTGTGTCATATACAAATCCAACCAAATGTTAATTTCTTGGACTGCTTATGTCATCTTCTGCACTAGCGAATGGCATTTTGTTATCTTGATTTGTCCCTATTGCTCATGCAACTCATTACTCATGTTCTTTCGATGGCACATTCCTCCATGTTCCGTATCTGATAAGAGCACTGGACCATCTGCACTGTTCCTCCGTAATCTGCAGGTTCCTTGGCATGTTCCATGTGGCGGTGTGTGCTATGGAGATGGCAACTTGGTGTTCATTGCGAATGATTGGCACACTGCACTCCTTCCTGTCTACCTGAAAGCATATTACAGAGACAATGGCTTAATGCAGTACAGCTCGCTCCGTTCTTGTCATACATAATATCGCTCACCAGGTCGTTTCCTTCTCCTAATCATGAAGTTGTTGTTCCGTTACCGTTTTTTTTACTTATATAGAAAGTATAATGATTTAATCAAATTCTGATCATGGTGCATGTTGGAAGTTTACTGAACGATGGCTTTATCATCTAGAAACTGAATGATGGGATGCATTGCTCAATCGGTCAATCATTTGTTTCAGTCTGGATCCTAATGGCTTTGCCTCTTCCTTGCAGGGTCGTGGCCCTGTAGCTGAATTCCCGTACATGGACTTGCCTGAACACTACCTCGAGCATTTCGAGCTGTATGATCCCGTCGGCGGCGAGCATGCCAACATCTTCGCTGCGGGCCTGAAGATGGCGGACCGGGTGATCACGGTGAGCCGTGGGTACCTGTGGGAGCTGAAGACGGTGGAAGGCGGCTGGGGCCTCCACGACATCATCCGTTCCAACGACTGGAAGATCAACGGCATCGTGAACGGCATCGACCACAAGGAGTGGAACCCCGAGGTGGACGTGCACCTGCGGTCGGACGGCTACACCAACTACTCCCTGCAGACGCTGGACGCCGGCAAGCGGCAGTGCAAGGCGGCCCTGCAGCGGGAGCTGGGGCTGGAGGTGCGCGACGACGTGCCGCTGCTGGGTTTCATCGGGCGCCTGGACGGGCAGAAGGGCGTGGACATCATCGGGGACGCGATGCCCTGGATCGCGGGGCAGGACGTGCAGCTGGTGATGCTGGGCACCGGGCGCGCCGACCTGGAGCGGATGCTGCAGCACTTCGAGCGGGAGCACCACAGCAAGGTGCGCGGGTGGGTCGGGTTCTCGGTGCCCATGGCGCACCGCATCACGGCGGGCGCGGACGTGCTGGTGATGCCGTCCCGCTTCGAGCCCTGCGGGCTGAACCAGCTCTACGCCATGGCGTACGGCACCGTCCCCGTGGTGCACGCCGTGGGCGGGCTCAGGGACACCGTGGCGCCGTTCGACCCGTTCGGCGACGCCTGGGCTCGGGTGGACGTTCGACCGCGCCGAGGCCAACAAGCTGATCGAGGCGCTCGGGCACTGCCTCGACACGTACCGCAAGTACCGGGAGAGCTGGAGGGGCATCCAGGAGCGCGGCATGTCGCAGGACCTCAGCTGGGACCACGCCGCGGAGCTCTACGAGGAGGTCCTCGTCAAGGCCAAGTACCAGTGGTGAACCCTCGATCGGCATCGATAGGTCGCGTAACTTCGGGTTCGATCGTCCGTTGTACATTGCGCATTCAACGGTCTCGGTCTCGGCGATCGAAGAACTTCATATCCAACGCTGCGCCGCTGCGCGGTGATGCGTGGCCACCGGCGGCATCCGGGGAGTAGTGGGTGGACCGGTCACAGGTGGAGGTTGTATGGCAGTGCACTGAGGTGTGTGCTTTCGAGTTCGGACTGGATTTGTACTTCGTAGAGCAGTAGTGGAGGTTGTATGGAGTGGAAACGTATACATTTTTAGCGTTTTGTTATATTTTGTTACTGATATATACCTAGAAGAGATTCACTCCGCTCCAGTGATGCAGTTACTGGAGCAAGATGTCTGGTTGCTTGGAAGGCTATCTGCTGCACAAAAGAAGAGGGTGGTCTTGGCATCAAGGACTTGCACGTGCAAAACTCTTGTCTTTTGCTGCGCCTCCTACGTTCGGTTATATTATGCAGAGGACTCGTTCTGGGCCAGTTGGGTGCGATCTAGAACGTCACTGAGCACGCTCGACTGCGATATTCATGGGTGTCACTGGGATGCCATTCGTGCGCTTCTGCCCGCCTACAGAGCCATCGCGTCAGTTAAGGTCCGTGATGGCCGACTTCTGGCTTGATAACTGGAGTGGTTCTGCTCCCCTTGCTGTCCGTTTTCCTGCACTGCATAGCCATTGCCTCGCCCAAGGTGTGACCGTGCGCGACATGATGGTGAATGGGGTTCAGAGCTTCCTGGTGCCTCGCCTCACGACCACAGCTTCAGATGAACTAGAGATCGTGCAACAGATCCTGGAGGGGACGACTTTACGGCCGGGTTTCGATGAACGCATGTGCTCGCTGGCCTCCCGGCAGGGTGCACTCTCGTCGGCTAGGATCTACCGGGCAACTATGTCCTCTGGCGAACGAGTATCTTACTATGGTTTCGTATGGCGCAACAAGGCTCCTCCTAAAGTAAAGTTCTTCGGCTGGTTACTGGCCAGGAGGAGAATTCATAGCAGAGACAACCTACTGACAAAACACATCGTTCACTCGGTCGCATGCGAAATCTGTGGTTTAGAAGATGAGACAGCTGATCATATACTCTGGAGGTTCCCCGTTGCTGCTGAATTCGGGAACAAGCTCGGGCTCAGATCATCGCTGCTCTCCGCAATGGGAGAATTCTGGAAGGTGTCTCCCCCCAAATGGTTTCCCCCCATTGGCTTTCCTACTATGATCTTGCTTTGCTGCTGGCACTTGTGGCTCCGTCGGAATGAAGCTGTGTTCAGAAAACGAGATCAAACACTGGGAGACCTGATGCGCGAATGCAGGAATGAAGTCCGTCCGTGGCAAGCTCGTTTCCCTTCCAGCTATAGGCCTACTGCTGATTACTGGTGTCCAAAGTTTTCTATGTAATCTTTATTTCTAGTGCTTTGCTTTGACAAACTAAATACAGCCTCCCAGGAGGTTGCTGACCTGTACCAATTATCCATTGGTAATTTATCCCCCCCCCCGTGCTGCTATAAAAATTAAAAAAAAAACTCCGCTTCGGCTCACTAAGATTTGCGTTCTCGACAGACACCAGGAAGAAGAGGGGAAGAAGGGAGGAGTTTGCTAGGGACTCACCGTGGAAGAAGATCTCGTTGACGTGCCTCCGTTGCCGGCGCCAGCAGCTGGTTAGGGTTTGGGGTTGGGGCTCACCGGCAGCTGGAGGCGGTGCTGCGCCGCCGGAGCCAGGCGGGGAGGGGCTAGAGGCAGGGAGTGCGCCCAGCGAGGGAGAGGCGAGGAGCTCCGGGTGTGGGCATGAAGAATAGAGGGGGGAGAAAAGGGAGATCCAATAGGTCAATATGGTTGACTGATGGAAAAAAATCAGTCACTTTACAAAGAGATACACTCTACATGGAATACCAACTCAATAAAAGCAAAGGCTATGTAGAAAATAAAAACCACGGAAGGCAAATGCTAATGTATGAATTATTAGAGCGGGCGATAAAAATAACAATTTTCACTTAATTACATAGTGAAATTCTACACTTAGCATAGGGGTGCTTTGGCCCCACGGATCCATCCGGTTTGGTTTAGAGAGGTGATGTTGCTAGGCTACAAGGGATGCCACATCAGTGACATAGAAGAAAAAGAAATGGGTGAGAAAGAAAACAGGTTGCTCACTTGTAGCCAGCTCGAAATAGGTTGCTCACGGACTCCAAAGCATTTTGTGAGAGTAAGAGGTGGACCAAATATTAAATGTACAGCTTACACCAAGAAGTGAGCTATTATATAAATTGGTTTTTAGTTGACTACATATGATATGTCAATATCATATAGCCCATAGCGGTCTCTATTCTTAACCTTGGCATTCGATGTTAGTTAACAACATGCCACTTACCTTCTCCTCATTCATTTAGGTAGGTCCTGCGTGTCATCTCTTTCTTCATTTCCTTCAGGGTGCCATTCCCATACACTTTGTTCGGGTCACAGAGGTTTAGACTTGCCTCACCGGTGCACGCAAACGGCCGCGCAAGCGTGACAGCACCATGAAAAGACGTGCAGCATCATCTCACTATTTACTCGTGCATTTAATGTTTTTGCGGCCATTTCCGCTGTCCACTGAATTCAGTCTTAGGATTTTAGGGTGGGTTTGTGGAGGTTCATATGGAGATCTATGGGCTTAAAAAGAGATGGCAAGGTCCAAGTTCATGACAAAATTGTATGAAAATGTTCAAGAAAAAAAATTAATGCTTAAGTTTCAAAGAAGAACATTCCATGTTTAAAAAAAAATCAGGATCAGGTGTAAATTGTTCTAACGTAAGGTGAAACCGCTCTAGGCACAAGAAGAAATCATTTTAACTTTATGATGAAATTATTCCAAACTCATGAGAAAATGTTCTAGGTTGACCATAAAATATTGCAACTTCACAAAAAAGAATCCACATTCAGAAATAAATTGATTCAACTTCATGAGAATAATGTTGCAGCTTAAAATGTTAGCGTAGAAGAAAATAAATAAAAAATAAAGAAAATTGAAGGAAAAAAGAAACATATCTACACTATAAAAGAGCGAGTTTTTTGAAAACATTTTTTTACCTGAGATGGCCAAGTTATACCCTTCACGTCGGTCTCACTGTGCACTTTGGAAAGGGTTGTAAAGGGGTGGAAAGGGGCAGTGGCATGGAATATGTTTGCAAACCATTTGAAGATGTCACCAATAATTTGAACGAAATCGGCTAACCTCCCCAGAAAGAGGGAACGAGCAGTGTCGGAACGTCGGATTGTGTTATGGTGGATCCTGGTTGGTGTATGCAACACTTTAAATGTTTAAGAACTTATTTCCAATTCTATCGAATGTATACAACATGAAAAATTAGGTCTGGTTGAGCGTATGAGGAAAAAACAACGCAAAATTTCTAGAGAAAAAGAGAGGAGAAACGTAAAGACAAGAGAGGGCTATCATCGCAGGAAAAGCATGTCTGATATGTTTTTAATGATTTTGTGTCCCTTTTATGGTACATGTTGTAGAGGCCAAGAAGAAACACTTGAGGTCTTTTTTATCTTTTTGGCTTTAGTCAGAAGCCATCGATTAAGAGATTGTGAATACTATATGTGTGTGTTGCACGTGCTAACTACTAGTGAGGAAAAAGAAACAGAAGGTGGGAAAGAAAAGACGAAAAAGATGCAACAATGGACTTTCGAAGAGCAGATTGTCCTGTGCGGAGATGGGCTGTAAGATGATTTTGGGCCAGAACATGGAAAAAAACTTTTCAAACAGTAGAACTTAGCGGATCTATGTTACCGTAAATTTACATAAAAGTTACGTTTATGTTTCTATTAGCGTAGATGTACATGCAACACACACGTGTTATGATATAATCGGTCAGGCTACAGAAAGGAGCGTAAGGAAGAAGGAATTAAAAGTAAAGAATAAGGAAGAAGGAATTAAAAGTAAAGAGACCTGTTTGATTCGTAGCTTTTCTTTCTCATTAATTCCAAAATAAGAAAAGTATCTGGTGGTGGTATGGTACAAAATGAGATAAAAAAATAAAGAGAAAGTGGATGAAACATTTTGTATCTATGGGTTTTGGGTCTTTCCGTCCCTTTCCAACCTTTTTCCAAATTGCACTGTGGGACCAACGTGATGGGTGTACCTCGACCTTCTTAGGTAAAAAAAAGTTTAAGAAAACTCACTTTTTATAGTGTAGATTATAATTCTAAAGTGGTGATGGTGTAACTAAATCTAAATTTTGGAGTCACTGGGAAGACTTGAAATGACCCAACTATGCCTCTGTCAAGCTAATTCGGGTCACTGGATTTAAATTTGATGATTAGAAATCAGGTGCCATGCAGCATAAGCACTAGCATAACTAGGCTGGAGCGCGTTGTATAAATTTCAAGACAACTCAATGTCTTTTGCGAGAAAGCAGGGGAACCTGGTTCTCGATCCTGTAACACTGGGCTGAAGTCTTTTCGGAGTTCCGATATGCACGGTATTGCATACTACTACTGTGGGTATTTCAAACCTAGAGGGGTGTTTGGTTAGTATTTGCAAAACTATGTTTTGAATACCGTAGCCCAACGGAAAATGAGCATTGTATGTTGTAGTATGTGTTGATACGGTTTCGCGCCAAACACCACAACATATCCTAAGTCGCTTCAGGGTTGCGGTGAATGCCGGACAGTCCGACGGTGGATGCCGGATAGTCCAATAATGTCGGATAGTCTGACGATGTGCGCCGGACAGTTCTGTGAGCCCAGCAAAGTCGCCAAAAATATGTTGGCACCTGTCTTAGTTAAATATCACAAATGTTGAGTCATTCTATGCCGCGAGTTTGCGCTTCGAGGTTGACTGGTCAAAGCTGGACTGTCCGTCGGCGTGCTCCGAACTGTTTGGTAGCGCCGGATTGTTCAGTGGCGTGCGTCGGACTATCCGGTGAGCTACTGAGAGCTCGGGTAGACCTAGATCCAATCTCCCAAGAGAGACCCCGTCGGGGAGAAAAATTGAAAAGTTGCTCTAGGATCAGCAAGCCACCTAGAATGCCTCTAAGTCGCCATCGAGACGCAGAGAGAACAACAAAATAGGTTGGAAAAATAGAACAAAGAGATAAAAAGTAAAAATGATAAAACTAGATATATTTGGTTCGATTGTGGTGCCTCAATCAGCCGTGACCCTTTATATTTACAGTGATAGATAATCTTACCTGTTTTACAAGTCAGAATCCAACCATATCACGCACAATTTGCAAATTCCATTCGGACTTGTGACAAAAGGACTATCCGGTATAACCTATCGGACTGTCTGGCCTTGTGCGGCATCCAAACTGGCCTTGCCAATTTTGGTGCTCAGCAGTATGTACCAAAGTTTTCTAAGCTATTGTATTGATGTGATAGACAAGCGTAGACCATAGTATTTCTAAACCACAATAATTAGAAATTTTGGTAGCAAACATGGCCTCAGTGTATGTTAGTGCATTTGCATGTATCATTTTCAAAGATCGGGTACTATTCCCGCATAAACATAGCTTGCGACGTGCGAGTCCTGGTAAGAAGCCAGGAACGAGAAACGACACCACGTTCCTCGTATACCATCTCACCTCGTATTCTGAGAACGAGAATAGAAGGAACTAGGTCATTTCCCCTTCGTTGCTGCGGGAACTGTTGCTGCGGGAACTTAAAAACGGATTTCAAATAAATCAAACTTTCTATGAAAGAAGAGATCGATATATGAATGAATAAAAAGTGTATATACACAATAAAAGATGACCCAATAGAACATAATCATAACGGTGATTTGAATTGGCAAAGTTGGTCCCACCGTAGATGATTAGATGAAGAGACAATATAAATACTCACACTACGTGAGATAGTATATTAGTGATAGATATCGGAATTGATTGGCTAGATTCGATCAATCTTTTCTATCTCCTGACCAACTTAGTCTTCAAATAAAAAGTTGAGAACACTCAAGCATGTATTACGTTAAGAAGAGATGAGAAAGCCACTGTACGTACAGAGTAAGTCGAACAAAATCTTGAAATTACAATGACCAATGGTAACGGAAATAACATAAAAGTAGATACTACAGACTAACCAGCATGTGACTCCGGCTGACTTTATTTCATCGTTGTCCGTATAACAAGTGCTCGGTGCTCACAGACAGGAATCCATCCAGTGAGCTGTTTGGCTTGAGCGAGAGTGACTTGTGCTCACCGATAGAGCCTGAGATCTATCTTCCCAGAGAAACACCATGCTGATGCTGCTATAGTATAGTACTCCGTACTTCATAACATTCAGGAAGCGTCACTAAAAACACTAAAAAATGAGGGAAGTTGGGAGCATTGCTATCATAGTTAAAATGGAATGTGGATTTAGAGTTATGGATAACAGGTAGCCAAGATACCATAAAAAATAATTTTAATTATACACATAATGGGATCTATAAAAAAGCATGAGATAAGTTAAAGCATGCAAATTAAGGAAACAAACCATGAGCTCAAATAGAATATCACCGAAATCCTACAGCTTGACAACCATTCTACAAATTGGAGGGATCGAATCAGTGAAAATTTTCGGTGCCGGGCTGTAGGTAGTGTGCGTGGTGGATTTGCAAAGAGGAAGATTTTCAAACGGGATATAATTTGTAAACTAAGGACATACCTGAAGATATCTTTTTCCTTGAGTCATTCGGTGTCTCCTTCCTCAAGGAAGGTGTGAGAAATGACCTACATAAATGTTTTATTTGGTAAACTGAAGTAAAAATAACAGAAAGGCAGTAGAAGATAGCACAACTTTTGAATTGAAGAACAGAGTGTTGAAGGCATTTCATCAAAAACATTCATTGGATGTATGACAGAATGGAAGGGCATCTAGCATCTATAGATTTTAAAAATTCAGAGGTTGCATAATGAACTCACCCTTGCTTGCAAAACATCAAGCACCTTTGGAGCAGTCCTTGCTAGCAAAACATCGAGCACCACAGGTTGGAGGCTGGAACGATGAGAGTAGGTAGGGGAGTCAAATGTGCATCGCAATCTCTTGAAGACGAAGATGGTGCCCAGCTTAAATTGGACAGTTTCTCTATCCTTGGCTAGGATGTTGGGCTGCAGCCGTAGAAGAGAGAGGAGCAACGGAAATTTAGAGCTCAACTTGGCATTTACTGGTGGCATGATTGAGATGGCAGTGGATCCTCCCGTGCAAGCTGCTGCTCCACGGCAGACGGAGAGACACAGGAGGCAGAGGGGCGACGGATCGGGAAGGGCGCGGAGGGGCGACGGCTCGGCAGGGCCACGGCTGCTCCAGTCGGGCGGAGAGATACAGAGGATGTGGAGGGGCGATGGCTCGGGACGGGCGCGACGGGGAAAGGAGGAGGCGGACGACGGACGGCCAGACTGCGTGTATGCGTGGAGGGGCGATGGCTCGGTTGGAGCAGGCGCACGAACAGGCGTGGTTGGAGGAAGAGGAGGCGGACGGACGACTAGCCCCGCTAATGGGCTGGAATCCAACCTATCCCCACGTCTATACCTAATACTAAAACGAGTAAAAATTTTGGTCTACGTAAATTTTTGGTCCGTTCTGGCAGGTGTGCCCCACTTGTCAGCGACTTGGCTATCAGCGTCCTGGTATCGTCTGTCCGTGAGTCCGTCCTCTCTCCTCTCCCTCGCCTCTCGCGTGTTCCTTTGTCTCGGCCGGCGCCCCTCGCTGAGCAGCGCGGCAGCCGTGTGCGCCGCCACGCTGGCCGGAGATGTGCCAAGTTCCAGTGGTGGAGGGCACGAGGCCAGCTCGCGGAAGCGAAGGGACGGAACGAGGGGCAGAGTCCTGGACGGCAGCGCGTCGATGAGCGGCGGTGCGGCGACACACCTGCGTGCGCGCCGCCACGCTAGTCTCGCTGGGGCCACTCCGGGCTGCTGCGAGCGCCCATCATATCCCTATGAGCCCAGCAATCTTACTAATTTAGGTCTGTTAAAACCTAAAATCATAAAAAATCATCCCAAAATCAACGAATCAAAAATTATAGTACCAAATTGGCCTGGGACCTCCAATATTCTCTCCTCGTGTCTAAGAAAGTGAAAAGGGAAATAGGCTGATCTGTAAGGTAGAGATATATTTTTTATTCTACTGCAATGCATATCCGGCATCCAGACATTCTGTTGCAACGCACGGACATTTTTTTAGTCAAACTAAATCCAGCATGCATGTTTTATAAACCAGCCCCCAACTATTTTCCCACGCGCGGAGATCGCACCAAACCAGCCCGCAATGTTTTTTCAACCCATTGTAATCTAAAACCATCATTCTAACTATGGGTTCAACTCATCTCAAATCCGTGGGAACCCAACGATGGAAGCGATCATTGCTCAGTGCTCACCCAAGCACTAGGCGAAGCGTGAGCAGAGAAGGAAGCTGTCGACGACGAGGCAGTGGTAGCGCTTCTCGACCTCGGTCTAGCTGCCTCGGTGACGACGGCCCGGTTGACGAACAGGAGCCCCACGCGCTTGCAGCGCCGGAGACGCTGCTCTTGAGCTTGGCGGCCGATACCGGTCCCCGTGAAGCAGCGCCGAGAACCGCACTGTGGCGTGCTTCCCGGATGCGAGAAGCTCGAGCAGGGCCGCGCGGCAGAGCAGCCGGCGACGAGTGCGGACGCGCAACGCGCAGCGGCGGCCGGCGACGAGCGCGGACGCCCGGAGTTCGCAGTGGCGGCCGGAGACGAGCGCCGGACGCGCAGCGCGCGCAGCGGCAGCCGGCGACGAGCGCGGACGTGAAGAGCGAGCAGCCGCGGCCGGAGACGAGCGCGCGCCGTGAAGATCGAGCAGCCACGGCCAGAGAGGAGAGCGGACAAGAAGCACAACCGGCGACCGAGCTCGTGGCTGCACAAGCGGCGGCGGCCAGCGATGAATAGCGTTTGGACTCCAGTTTGAACCCATAGCTTAGGTGTGTTGTTTCCATTCGTATCCAGCCTATTACAGACAGTAGCACAAACCAAACCAACCCATATAACATTACGATCCATTTCAAACCTAACTGGTGCGGTCCCAATTAAAAAACCAGCCTAATAAAACTATTTCCCATCAAACCATTAGCAGGGCTACGGACGAGAGTCTGTTGTATGCTTGAGGGACCATCTATATGCTTAATAGGTTATTTAAAAATTATTTAATTTAATTACTGTTTAAAATCTAATTGGTGCTGACGTGACACAACGTGGAGACAGCTTTAGATCTTAGTGGCATCCATCTATAAAAATATATAGGATGACGTACCGAACACTAGTGGATTAGTGACCACGTAGCCACCAGAATATCGATACTAACCTATCGTTCCTCTTAGAGAGTTAGAAGAGAAAAGAGAGGTAGAGAACTAACAAGGGCATTACATCATTGTAACTGCCCGCTCTCACGTCGACGACCATGGAAACAACTCATCTAATCAAGGGAAAGGCGGCGGAGGTCCGTCTTATTCAGTGGCACGGCCGCACGGGGACTAACATGGGGATGGATGTTGCAATGCTGCTGAGGGCAGGGGTGCTAGCGAGATCGATGGCAGCGAAATGGGAGAAGTTGGGAGCACAATAACTTGAATAGGGGTGGATGAAAAGATGGGTAATGGGCTAGTTGGTTGATGAGCTGAACATGCCATTTTTCCTTCTAATTTTTTCTCTTTTTTATTTATGTTTTCTTTTTCATTCCCTTTTCATGGAAACATCATTTTTATATTTGAAATAGTACCCTGCATATGCTCAGGAGCCGGCGAACAATCCGGCGCATTCTTCCTGTGGACCAGACACGTGTTCCCACGATACAACGATGGACTATGTGTTATGTTGTGGCCAGAGGTAGCTTGTGTTGGCTTACGTTCAGTCCAATAGTGAAGTGCATCCAATGCAACCACTTAACTACATGCCAGCTAGTCCAACCCTAGTGTGCTACATCTCTTGAAGAAACAGTCCTAATAGATGTAATCCATTCATTGTATGATGAATAAATTCTCTATATGGCATTAAAAATTATAATGATTTTTTATATGCCATCGGAAATTATGAAATCCTTTCAATGCTATCGGTTTTAAATTTTGCATCTCTTCCGTGCCATTGCCGTTACTTTGAGTGAAACGGTGTTAACTTTGTGTGCATATCTGTAAAATCTAATATATTACAGGGGTTTCATTGTAGATTGGTGAAGACACAAGGAAAAGAAAGAAATGTACCATATCTTTTAGGGGGATTTGTGCGGCGAGGGCGTGGCGGCCTCCCTCGAGGCGTCGGCGAGCACGGCAGGCGCGGTAGTCTCGCGTGGGGCGCTAGCAATCACAGGAGAGGTGGCTTCGCGCGGGGCAGCGGCGAGCGCAGTGGCCTTGCACGGCCAGGGGCGCGACGGCAAGCAAACAAAGAGGATGGGAGGGAGTTAGTGTATGCCATGTGGGCCAGCTATACCAAGTAACGGCGTCAGCCAGCTTCTTGATGGTAATGGCATACAAGGGATAAAAAATAAAACTAATTGTTTGGAAAGAAAGCTATAACTTCCTGTGGTACATAAGAGATCAATATAATTTTTAATGGCATATAAAGAATTCATTGTAATCCCCTTTGTGCGAACTTTTGGGTTATGCTCCCATCAGCAGTGTCCGGTGAACTGCACCATCCATCCCTTCCCGACCCTACGCGGAGGGTCAGGTCGAATCACACCGCCCTATCCTATAGCGGAACACGAGAAACACAGCGAGGGAGGAGAGCATCCAAACCGGGGCTAGGAAAAAAAGCTTTGGCGCCACTGTCGCATCCACCAAAACGATTCGTGGTCGGCTGGCCGCCCGGTGGTGGTGGACTGGTGGGTACGGCCACGACAGCGACACTTCGGCCGGTGGTGGGACGAATCCATCCGCGTTAGGCTGTCTCCAACGCCTTTCCTATTCTCTCATCCTCCATCTCTATTCCAACTATCCATTTTTCTGTCTACAGTACCATAACAGTGCAGCATTTAATTTTCCAGATACAGCATGGGGTAACCGCCGGAGACATCAGCCTTAGGATGCAAGTGGCGCGGGCTTTCACGTCGGCCCACCGGTCAACCTGCACCACAAGCGCACGTAAGAGCCGCAAAAATGCCGAATTTTTTTTTTATTTTATTTTATTTATTTTTTGCAGAAATAAATAGAGGATTCAAAAAATTACAAATATATACCATTACCGCCGGACCATCCGGCGGTAATTAAAAAACGCCGCCCTATCCGGCGGTTTAATGACGTGGCATCCTCTCTGCCGCCGGATTTGAACCCCTGTCATCAAACCGCCGGCCGAAGCGGCGAAATTAAAAAATCGCCAGACCACCCGGCGATATTTAAAAAACGCCGAATGGGCCGGCGATTTTTAATTCTCCATAGCGGTATTTAGGTCCTGTTGGCGTTTTTTAAATAATGGCCGGCGGTATTTAATCCTTTTGGCGTTTTTTAAATAATGCCGGCCCATCCGGCGATTTTTGCTCCATATTTTCAAAAATCAAGAGCATGGTAGTTTGTTAAATAACCAATATGAGTATACGTACAAGCAAAATGTCAATTAAAAAATTCTTTGAATGTGGGCATGGAAACTATTGTAATTAGTACCGGTAAATTTGTATTTCTTTATTTTATGACGTAAAGTATTTGTTTTCTTTTTCTTACTATGGAGGACAGAAAAAAACAAATTATGACAGTACACGTTACATTAAATTGAAATCACAGCGTTACATTGAGTACGACATGAACAATTGATGCAGAAGTTAAAACGCAACATAGATTGAACTCGGATACATAATTCTCAATGTTGACAGCGTAGATTAACGACACAAATAAAGTTGGACACACTTGCGATGCCTTGTCGTTGTAGCGCGTAACTCGCGCTACACAATTGAGTTGGCTTAGGTAATTTGAAATGCTAGAAACGTAAAAATAGTAGGAAGTTCGTCTAAGCGAATTGGTTCGGATAGTGCTGCGACGGGCCTCCGAGATCATAGTAGCCGTAACCTCCGGATGGTGGAGACTTCGGGGGCATACGCTGCCGCGGATGGTACAGGCATTTGCAGAAGGGGTCAGGGCACAGGGGATCATCTTCGAGTCCAACCACTATCACGTTAGCGTCAGCCTCGTTTTCCAGAGAGTTGACGCGACACTCAAGGTCGTGGATCTTGGTCTTTAGGTGGTTGATATAGTCTTCGACGTAGGCATGGTGTGGAGGATCTACCCACTTGGTGAAGCGGCATGCCGTGTCAGTGGAATCCTGCAATCATATATATACCTTTTTAGAAACAATTTGAGTTATTCAGAACAAAGTGTAGAGAGCGAGTTTGAGCACACACATAGCCAAAAGGGCATCTGTAGAAGCGACGACCTCCATCGATGAACTCATCGAACACCTGCACGACACAATACTCACCACAACGGCACGTAGGCCATACCTCCGTGCGATCATCGTAAGGCCTAAGCCTGCGTTCGCCAACAAAGGCGTCTTGTCCCTCTAGCGGGAAGTCCTCCAGTGGATGTGGAAACATGTCTGGGCCTTGAGGACCTCCCCAGAGGAAGTGGTGGCTACGACGTCCTCCACCCCTCCCTCCTCGGCCTCGGCCGCGGCCACGCCCCCTTCCTCCCGGCTCGGCCATTGCTCCCTCGCTCTGGTAGTGTGTTGTGTGTGTTCTTTGAAGGTATGCCGTGTTTTTGTAATTGAGATGGGGGTTCAGTTGTCTTCTGAAAACGAAAAAGTTGTTAGGTCAAAGTGGAAATGGTACTGAAAAGGCCACGCAGGTGTTGTCACGTCGAACTGAAAAGGCTACATAGGTGTTGTCACGTCGAACGGAAAAGGCTACATAGGTGTTGTCACGTCGAACGGAAAAAGGCTACATAGGTGTTGTCACGTGGAACTGAAAAGGCTACATAGGTGTTGTCATGTCGAACTGAAAAGGCTATGAATGTACCTGTAACTGAAAAGGCTACGTCTTGCGCTGTCACGTAAAACTGAAAATGCTACATAGGTATTGTCATATAGGAACTGAAAAGACTACGCATGAACCTGTAACTGAAAAGGCTACGTGATGCGCTGTCACGTCGAGCAGAAAAGGCTACGGAGTCATCTGTATCTGAAACGATTGCCTACGTGTTGTCACGGCGTACTGCAAAGGTGAAAGTGATAAAATACATGATGACGAAAGTACACTGAACTAATGGAAGTCACGTCCCAAATAAGTAAACGAAGAACAAGCCACGTACTCGTCGGTCGCACCACAGAGAGCCCATCGTCGGGCCGTCTACGTCGTCGCGTATATACGTGTCGTACGGACTGTGCACGACCGCGGGCCGACCAATCTGAAACCTCTCGTGGGCCCAAAGCTGCAGAAGTAGCGGGCATCCCCCGAAGATGGGCTCCGCTGACGAACTCTTCAAACAACTCGTGCACAGTCCGCGGTACGTCGCAGCTAGGACAGCGGACCCCCAGCTGAACTGCGGGATCGACTCTAGTGGGCTGTCGGCGACGTAACGCGCGAAAGGCAGTAGGTTCTTGGGCACAAAGTTGCCCGCAGAGTTGCAGAACATGACCCACCCCATCAACCACAGCACGTACGCCTCCAAATGCCGCGCAACCTCGTACTCTGTGGCACCTATTCGAATGGTGCCGGCCTGTAAATAGTTGCACATAAGTAAGAAACATATGAATTTTAACTATGCCGGTTGCGGTCGAATCTACTCACCTTGAACTGAAGAATCCACCACTTTGGGGGCCCGCCCGTGTACGTCGGTGGGAACTCCCTGTAGGGCTGTGCGTTGCCGATACGCTCGACGGCACCGAACCGAGCGAGCAAGTCCTCACGCCAGCCCGGGCCGACGTCCGTGGGGCCCATGGCATCGCCCCTCAACGGCAACCCAAGCAGGTACGACACGTCCTGCAACGTAGGCGCCATCTCGCCCACGGTGAGGTGCAAAGTGTGTGTCTCCGGTCTCCACCTATCCACCATTGAAGCAAGGAGAGAGAAGTCGTAGCTGAAACGCGGTCCGTCTCCCTCGACCATGCGAGCAAGTGGGAGCAGACCAGAAGCGCGCAGTCTAAAAAAACGATGAGCATAGCATTGTATAAATTTGAAAGAGATTGAATATATCTGAACGGGAGAATGAAGCACGTAAAGCGAACCTCGGTAGCCAACGAGGGTCCAACGCCATCGTCTCCATCGGAACACGTGCGCGAAACTGTCCAAGGGAGCTCCCCAATACCGCACTGAAGTACGACCGGTGCTTCTTGTCCGTCGCTGCATCGAGCAGGTCGGGGGTCACGTAACCCTGTGGGGCATCCATCCCAAAAAAATTGATATCGTTAGTCCACATTATAAACCAAGTATAAACTAACTAATACATTAACATAAGACTGCATGTAATTCAAAATAACATCACATAACAATAACATAACATTGCATATCATAGCATCGAATTCAAAATATTAACAAACTAAATGGCATAGTCACATAATATTATTACAATCCATGATAGCAAATCCACGTACACAGAATTTCAACTAATGCAAGAGTAACGTAGCAGAGAAAGGTTCCAAACATTATGTTATTACAATCCATGACAGTAACTAAAAATCATTAAATGACTTCATTTGTTCCTCCACGATCGCGTCGACCGTGACTCGATGATCCTGGCTCAGGTATGTTCGACACGGTTCCTTGAGGTGTATTAGTGCATTTTTTGTAGCTGTGCCCGAACTCATTGCATTTCGAGCATATGACAATTCTTGGCCCAGCTTCGGCGTCATCCATGTTGTTACGAATGCGACGAGTCTTGCGTCGCCCTATCTGTTGTTTCATGTCAGGGTGAGGATTGTGTATGAAATCAGGAGCACCCTCTGCAATACTAGTGAAAGTCCCCGCAATGGCGAAACCATATATCTCAGAAGTCCAGGTGTGATAAATTGCATCCTTCAGGTAATAGGGGGACACAAACATAAGAGCGTTCAAACCTCCTACTTCCTGACATGCAGCTATGACATGTGTACACGGCCTGTGGTATAACCTCGGCTTGTGGCAGGTACAAACACAATGGTTATTGTACAGAACACATTCTTGCACGTGCCTCTCATGATTGCCTCCTCTTCGGCCTTTGTCCCGACAAATGATCTCAAATTGATGCTCAGCGACACCCATGTTCCTGACATGATGTCCTGTGGCTTTTTTGTTTGCTTTGGCCATATACTCAAAGAATTTCTGCCCATATACTCGGCGGTGGTCTAGAAACACATTCTTTGCTGCTGGATGACGTTTCCGAAAGTATTGTGTTGTACGGTATATGTAAAATTCCACAATCCCGACAAGTGGCATGCTTCAGCTTCCACGTAACACCAAATTATACACCTCGGCAAGGTTCGTAGTCATAATACCATAACGTGCACCTCCTTTATCATGCAACAAAGACCACTTCTCCTTTGGCTCATGCTCAATCCACTCCGAGAATGACTTAATCGAACGACCAGGCCTCCGTCGCACATTAGGAGCATCAAGGCCCACATTTTCCATTGCAATTGGCTCATCATCTTCTAAATTCGCACCTCTAGTACTTACTTCCGTAGCCTTCTTCTTTATGACTTCATCAAGTTTTTTCCACAAAACATTGAATTTCCTTTCTTGATTCTGACTACACAACCTCTTAAAAAGTTTTGTTAGTTTCTTGTTCTTGAACTGCTTCTGAAAGTTAGCTCCCATGTGTCTCATGCACCACCGACTCTTCAGATCGACCCACTTTGCTATTCTTTGACGTTGTACACATCCTTCCTGTAAATCTTGCACCGCTTGCATAATGCCTCCATGGCGATCATGAATCACACACACATCTCGCCAATCCTGAACAATACATGACTTGATCCGCTCTAAAAACCAGTACCAACTGTCCCCATTCTCACTCTCAACAAATGCAAAAGCCACTGGGAGCACCTGATTGTTTCCATCTGCTGCAATTGCAGTCAGAATTGTGCCCTTGTACCTCCCTGTTAGGAAGGTCCCGTCGATGCATATCACTGGGCGACAATACTGGAATGCATTGATACATGCCCCCAAAGCAAAGAAAGCACGCTGAAGAACACGCTTTGTCCGGTCCTGAGGCAAATTATAGTGCTTAATCTCAAAGTAACTACCCGGATTCCGGTCACATAGTGTGTTCAGCACACGTGGCAGGTTGTGGTACGATGCTTCATACGTACCCCATCTCATTTCCAACGCCTTCTGTTTTGCCCTATAAGCTTTGCTGTAACTTATTTTGTACTGAAAGTCATCCTCTATGCTATTGATTATTGCCTTCGGCTCATATCCAGGATTATTTACTATCTTTGAGTACATATGTTGAGCCACAAAATCAGCTGTCAAGTTACGGTGATGACTCTCAAGCTCTTCAAGGACGCATGTATGATGTTCAATTCTTGAAACGGTCCAGAAAATATCATACTTTCCCAAGAAAGCATGGACCTTAAAAGGACAATCATCTCGTATGCACTTCACATCATAGACTTGTGGACTGCTCTTTTGAACTCTGAACTCTTTCCAGGCACTTAGCCGACCATCTTTGCACGGCCTCTTTCAGCTCTATCTTGCTATGGTAAATAGCTCCCACAGATACTTCATTCTCACTATATTCCCATGGAACCATTTCACCTTCATTTACTAGCAGTTCTGAGTGATCAAAGTTGCTCCATTGACTTGGAACCTGGTTCAATATTTCATCTTCACTATCTGAATCTTCATCAACAGGGACATTGGCCTCGGCATCCTCCCGCTGCATCTGTTCAACCAAACCTACAATTTTTTCACCCTCATCTACCTCACCCCTTGGTTCCCGTACTGTTTCATTTGCTTCACCTTGCTCACCTATATCAACGCCCACCTCGTTAACCTGATTCACATTATTTTCCACCACTTCTTCAACTGTTGTGGCCTCATCACAGCCCCGTGAGCTTTCTGGTTCACCATTCACCTTCTCGTATGCTTGCACAAAAAGAACCAGAGGTAACCCATGACGCAAGCTAACATCAACAAACCTCCTCCATACGGCAGTGCTTTCTATTTGCACTAATTCATAATAAACAGGAGATGAACTCCTAGTTGTTACTGCTGAGATGCTCAATTGACATTCATCATAATCCAACTTAAAACACTTCATGAACCAGTTATACACTGAACGAAATGGCCTCTCAATTGCTTTGTCCAGCCCTTTTGTCACTGACCGAAACCCACTCAAATCTACCCCGAACTGACCGTAACGTATCTCTCCTTCACCAAAATATATCTGAAAATATGTTTTCTGTGACATGCCTGACCACAAATGCGACAACCAAAACAGTACTTAGCACATATGTAACCACATTTCTATATAACACTAAATTTTTCTTATATTATAATGATTGAATATTCTATCTAAATCTAAAACTGGTAAATGTGCTAATGTCAACTAAAATAGTATGAGTATTACATAAAACGAGACTAAATCCGCTAATGGTAATTCAAACTAGTGCTAATATTATATAAAATACTACTACTGTTACCTAATCTATTAATATTGTATCTAAACTACTACTAATATCAAAGAATACTACTAATGATATTTAAAATGCTACAAAAATACATGTTTCAAAGAAAATTTACCTGCAACCTTGGCCTCCTCTACTCTCCCTCTCTCTCTCTCCCTCTCTCTCCCTCTCTCCCTCCTGGGCGGCGCGCCGGCCGCGCCCTATCCCCTCCGCGCCCTCTCCCTCTCCTCCTCTCCCCTCTCCCCTCTGCGCGACGCGACCGAGCGGCGGCAGGAGCTTGCGCGGGCGGCGCGGGCGGCGGGCAGCGGCGAGGAAGAAGAAGGAAGAAAGAAAAAAAGGAAGAGGCGACCGGCGAGTGTATGGGCCTAAAATCGCCGTCCCCGCCGGCGGTATTTAAAAAACCGCCGTCCCCGCCGGCGGTTTTTAAATACCGCCGCCCAATCTGGCGTTTTTTGGTCCGCGGGCCCACCGGTCGCTGCGCATGCCGCACTGCCAACCTGTTCTGGCGGTATCTAAAAAATGCCGGTTGATCCGGCGGTTTTTAAATACCGCCGATTGGGCTGGCGGTTTTTATATACCGCCAATTGGTCCGGCGGTATAGGTCCATATTTGCAAATTTTTCAATCGCCCATTTATTTTTGCAAAAAACGATTTAAATAAATATAAAAATAAAAAAAATGCCAAAAATGCCCGGCTACTGAAACGGCTGCATGCGGGCCACCCACAGGGCCCAACGGCGCCGCATCCACCGCCACGAGTCCACCTGGGGCTCTCGCAAGAGGGCGCCGCCGCGCCGCCGACTACTGTACCCGTGTAGTCGTCTGCGTCGTGTGAAGAAGTCGCCATCGTCTTTCATGGCGCCACCGTCTTCGCCCCAGCTCTCGCCCATCCCCGAGATCCAGGCGGCGGCCACCAGTACCACCCCATCCCCGAGATCCAAGCGGGAGGCGCCGTCTACATCTCGTCCTCGAGCTCGAGAAGATCTCGGCGGCCGCAGCAAAGTTCCTCCACCACTGCATCCTACATCTACCTCCAGATTCCCTAATGGAAGCTCAAGTCAGCCATCTTCTTGTCTTCTCCCCAGGTCGCACCTCCAGAGGCACTTATGAACGAAATCTTGGCTACTCCTGGCGCTATGGATGCAAGTGGCGCGCCCGTGTGGCTGACTTGCTGCTGTCCTCTTCTGGCTTCTCTCCCGTCGTCTTGCTGACTGACAATCGCAAGCCGCAATCTGCCTCTGCCTTGCTCAGGGCGTCACGCAAGCGCTTGATATCCTTTCTTTTTTTAAACTTAATCACTATGCTAAATTCATATGACATTTTCAGTGATCTATGTATACTGTACGCCAAATATTAGTGCTCCATAAGGAATGCAGTCAGCTTATATTCAACATAACAGTAATCTAAATCCATATCTCATAATTTACATCCAAAGGATAACGGAAGACCACAAATAAAATAGATTAGTTTAATCTCTCCAGAAGCAAACATCAGAAAAAACAGAGAGCAGTTGTCTACAAATAATTGATGAATCCTCAATCAGCAATAGAGCAGATAGGACAATAGCAGTTCTCAAAAGAAATTTCTGTCACCAACTCATGATTTCATTGCCGTATTGAACAGGATAAGAAAGCGTCAGGTTCTGAAAGCACTTGTTCTGTAGAAAGGTGCCATCAGCTGCCTGCACATTTTCAGACATCACAAAATGCCCTCACATTATGGATCATTCATACCCAGAGAAGTTATAGAGCTAAACCAACCAGAACAAAATCAGATAACGGAGCGATGTTGGCCGACAAGTTCACTGAAGAACTATGAGCCATAAACATACTATTTGTCACACCTGCAAGCACAGCAAAGGCATTTTCAAAAATCAACCACTCGCAGGAAAGCTAGCAGAGTATACAGATAACCATGCGACTGCACTGGCATGTGAGCAACTGAACATCTGAATAGCATACTACTTATTTCCAACAAATAATTGATGAATCCTCAATCAGCAATAGAGCAGATAGGACAATAGCAGTTCTCAAAAGAAATTTTCTATAATAATGAGCGGAGCAGTACAACTGAAGCAACCAAATCTAGTGGATCCCAAGATCCAATATAGCTACCAATTCTACCAATGCCGTTGCAATCAGACAGTAATCCCACTATGACCAAGAAAATGCACAATATAGCTATATCTTAAACGTGTCCCAAAAATTCAGATAAGGCACCATACATCTAGAAATCTCAGATCTTGCAAGAAACTGGCACAACATTGCACGGGGACTAGGCAGCAGTTGCAAAAAATTACCAGAACATACAGCTTTTTGTGTGTGTGTGTGTGTGTGTTGTCAACCTTTCATCAGCTATTCAGCTGCACTAATAGTCACCAAACAGCTACTACTGCTCTACAATCACAATACAGAATACAGTCACTTAGTACTACTTATCTCATTTGTGCTGCACTAAGATAATTTTGATAATCTATGCTGTGATGCAACTATTGATAAGCAGAGTGACAAAATACTTGCCTGGGCCAATGTTTGTGCATTAGCAAGTTAGATCTCGTCGTCGTCGTCATCTCCACTTAGACTTCTAGCAATGCTATCATGAGTAGTTTCAATGAGATCTAAAACAAGTGAAATATGTTACAAGTTAGATCACAGAAAATATATTTCCTTATATTTGTTGTGGATAACACAAAATATACCTATTCCTCGTAACCAATCTTGTAGACACACAAGTGCTTCTACGGTCTCGTAGGAGAGTCTACTTCTATAGTCATTGATAATTCTCTCACCACTAGAAAATGTTGATTCTGATGCCACTGATGATGCTGGGATCGCTAGTATATCCCTAGCCATGCGTGCAAGTATTGGATATGTGGCGGAGGACATCTTCCAATATTGTAGAATGTCAAATTCATTGTCCACAGGGATTGTATTTTCTTCCAGATACTTGTCGAGTTCACTGATGTTTTCATTTGGTTCAAGTTTTGCCGCTGCCGCCAATCTTCCCATGGGTAATCCGTCACAACGGTTGAATCTTCTTTACTCATTTGATTTGCATGCTCTGGGATCAGATCACTATACTGCATGGAATACTCATCAAAGAGCTTTTCAAATGTCTTTTGCACTTCAAGGAAGTAAGTAGATGATGCCCCAAAACCCTGTCCTAGACGGAACTCGAGGAAACCCAACTTAAATCTAGGGTCTAGGACTACTGGGATGCAAATCTGCAAGAAAGAGATATCCCAATATTTCTGGATTTTTTCTGCATCTCATGAACCATAGTTCTAATGAAGATGTTTGGACTTGAGGACTCTCTGTCTAACAACTTCTTCACTTCCCAGATTTGGTGGAAGTATAGACTCGACGTTGGATAGTTACAGCCCGAGAGAACTTTGGTGCCAGTAGAGAATACACCCAATAGGTTGCAAAGTTTCCTTGCCATGTCCCATTCCTCAACTAAAGGCTCATGCGTGTACTGAATGTCTTCAGAGGTCAAAGATTCAAAGGCTCTCTTATACTCTAAAGCACAACTAAGCATGTGGAATGTTGAATTCCATCTAGTAGCAACATCAAGCGGAGGACGTTTCTGACAAGATATCCCTACTTCTTTGATCATCTTTTCAAATCTTTGTTTACGGCGTTGTGAACTCTTCACATACTTAACACTTTCTCTAATGGTTGAGATAGGATCACTCATCATTTTTAGACCTTCTTGCACTGCAATATTAAAAACATGGGCACCACAGCGACAATGGAACATTGCACCTTCAGCTAGCAGCAACCCTTTTCCAAGCAGGTTTTCTTTCAAAGATTTCATAAAGTTGCCATTAACCTGAGCATTATCAAGTGTGATAGAAAAGATCTTGTTTTCCAAGTTCCACTCAGTGATACACCTAAGCATTGCATTGAAAAGATTCCTACCGTCATGAGGTGTCTCTACCAAACCAAACTTGATAACCTTTTTATGGATCCTCCAATTAGCTGAGATGAAATGGCAGGTCACACATAAATAAACAGGGTTTGTTTGGAGGTCCATAAATCTGCAGTTAAAGAAACTCTAGAAGATGACTGAATCAGACATGCTCGTAGTTTTGCCTTGCAATGCTCATATGCACTAACACAATAAGATCTAATGCTGGTTCTAGAAATATGTGTAAAGCAAGGATTCAGGCTAGACACAAAGCTTCTAAACTTTGGATACTCCACAATACTAAAGGGCAATGCATGAGCCACAATCAACTTCACCAACTCATCTCGAGAAGTTTCCTGGTCAAATTTCCAGTCTTTTAGTGACTTATCAGGCAAGGACAAACCATTGGGATTCAATCGATCAAACATATCATCCAACTTAGCCTTTCCCTCACAAGTATTCAAATGTCTAAGACAAGAACTTGTACCAACATCAGCAATGGTCTTACCATCAGCATTATATATAGCCTGAAAGTCTTTCCAAATTTCAGACCTAAGTTTGCGTCTCCTAGTCACTTGTGAAGTACCTAATCATTGATATGAAAAACACATTTTAGGACGAGATGAGAACAACAATACAGAGAAAACAACAAATCTGATGTGCATAATTTACTAAATCAGTAATATGATGTCAGATATAAGGACACTAACAACTTGAAACATATTTCTAGCTGCATTATATCAGAACACTTACTAGGGAGCCTCACGGATGGGGGGCTTGGTTTTGGTGACAACATCATCCTAACCCCGGGTGACCTTACAACCATTGGCACTATTGGCGATCTCAACTTTTTTGCCTCTGGTACCTTGCGCTTTTCCATGGGAACCTTCCTCTTCCTCACTGGAGGCATCAACTTTTCCTTTTGGGGCTGCACAGTATGCACAAGGTTCAGTCTACAGTGCAAGCAACAAATATGTATGCAGCTTAGAGCACTCTGCCTCTTATGGAAAAAACATGGTAAAGGAATAGGGATAACAGAGAACTGAACATCCAAAATTCTAAATGGTCCAAGAATCATATATGATTTTGTTGCTAAGCCATGGTCATGTAAAGTGTAAACAAGTGTCCATCATCACTGAAATTAATTCCCAACAAGGTATCCTATACTAATCAGTCCTATTTCAGTACTTCATTGTTCCAAGTGTTTTTAACATATCCTCGTTGTCCAAGCAACATCAAAATATCACAAACAGATCTTACTATCTTAGAGGTCGAAATTGGTAACCTTGCATCAGTTATTCAGCTGCACTAACAGTCACCAAACAGCACTTCTTAGCTACATCTACTGCACATGACTTCTTCCATAGTGCATCAGAACAAACAGCTAACTAGATGCACATTAAGTTTCGTCCTGAAGCAAGCAAATTGCAGAGAGAAAAATCAAGTCCAAACAAGAACAGACACTTGACTGTATGAGCTGTAACACAAGGACAATTCAGCGACATTAAGTAATTAAAATAAAAATACGATACATCAGACCAATGCATTGATGCTACCATTCAAGGGCATTTCTTTGGCTGTACTACAATTTTATATCACAAAATCAGATGAACAAGAAAACACAAAGGGTGGATGGAGCATACGCTGGTGGGTAGAGCTCCAGTTGGTCTTGATATTTAAGTTTTTACTTGCAAAACTTAAATATTATATTCTTCGTATTAGAATACTTTTCCTATGAAGGCAGAACATTTTTCATTTGTCAAGCCGAAAATTTTTCTTAGGAAGATAGAATACTGCATTTTGAATCCGGAACATTTCTAAGTGAAGATATAATTTCTTTGAAACTAGAACACTTTGCCATTGATACTAAATATTTTTTGGGAACACGTCAAATATCACCTTTAGACTTTCTCATCAATATGGTCTTTTATCTCACCTTTTATTTGAAATTCCACTTTATCTATAAACATCTACTCCGCAAAACAGTGCTTGTGCATTTTTTTTCACACCTATTTTGGAAGGCAGTGTACGGATGGAAGCAGTTCAACTGACGTTGGGACCGCTAACTTTGAGCCACTGCCAGTGAGCCCCACCGTGTGTGGGCTCTATGTGCAGTGACTCAAAGTCAGCCACTGCAACGGCAACTGATCTCAATCCGTGTACGGATATCTTACCTTGAAAAAAAAATTAAATATACTTGAAGCGTCCCGGTTTTCATAATGGGAGTAAAATATGTTTTATTACTATCCCAAGGTTTGGTAATCACATTCTTACATCAGAGTGATACAGATCCACCCTAACGAGTCGGACCACAAAGGGCCGCAGCCCTAAAAATTCTAAGCAGCGGAATATAAAACATAGGCCCATCTTCCTCACACCATAGTTGGAAAGCAGGTTGTAACCCTTACTCGTTCTCAGATCAGTATATGTCCATATCACTGAGAAAAAAAACAACAAAACAAGGGTGAGTACATACGTACTCAGCAGTCCACCTTTCTCTAAAGGAATCTAGAGAAGGCTAAAACTATATGCAAGGATATATCTGTAGTATACGTACTCAGCAGCCTATCTTTCTCTAAAGAAATATGGGGAAGGCTAAAACTATATGCAAGAATATATCTGTAGTCTGGGGAAGGTTTTGCATAAAAGTAGTTTGTATGTAGGGTTTGAGATAGTTGCCAGGTTTTAATTTTTCTGAAAACTAAGTTTTTTCCCAAAAAAAAAGGTTGCCACTGGAATTTTCGGTCCAACATGGCTCATGGCATTCCTGTCAACACACTTTTCCATCCAGCATCCATTGCTAAACCAAGACCATTTTTATCCATTTTATTTTATGAAATTTGCTAACTGAAAAACCAAGCTGTAACTCATCCATACCAGTGAACACGGACTATTCGAATAGTTTTTACTCTGATTAGAGGTTGTATTAATTCCCATAAGTTGGACTCAGCGGCACGTTACCGTCGTAACTGTCCGAATTCCAAACTAAGCCATTGACTTTGTTTCATCACCTAGTAGAACTTTAGGGGTTCAGGCATACGAGCCACTCCAGTACCCCGCGGTACTCCCGTTGGCACACCACCCATCCCCTAGCCCCTTGTGCACTAGCACAGAAGCTACTAGGCTATCCACTCCGACTCGGGCCTGGCCAATGCCTCATACAGAGCGAGTGGTTGTACTTAAAGAGTTAGACAAGATGAAAATCATAACGGTCCTTACGGAGAGCTCAGGTAGAACCATTCCAACTTTTCAATGCTCGACAGCGCGAGCAATCTACCTACCCGGTATTCTCCACGAATCCCGAGACAAGGGGTAACCGCAGGTAGCTAAGTTACCCGTTCATACCCTGCCCTTATGGCTGTTTCGGCGCGTAGCCATATTCCGACGAAGTCGGTTGCCGGGGTGCTTTCCCATTTTATTTCAAAAACCACACACAACCACTCTCCCATACCCATCATATTCCACATTATTAGCATCAAGATTATGATATATAATTAAATGAGCCATTCCACCTATGCGCGCTATATCTAAAATAGGCTTAGGTGGCTGCATATTTGCTGGATCACCTTAACAAGCAAAACATGCAAGTTTTTATGTGATTATCAAGCCAAAGGTTGTGTTCCTAAAACATAGGAAATTTATGCATCAAGTGGGGATTCCAGTGGGCTTGCCTTGCAACTCGAAGGGTGAGGGGCTGTCGTATGACCGGTATGCTTTCTCCAGTTTCATGGTTGAAGGTCCCAGTGATAGGACTCCTTGGCCTCTCTGGGGCCTCCTATGTGCACAAACAAGGAAAAGACACAAATCGAGGCATAATATGAGCTCAACGGATTTGGTGATATAGGGCTTTGAGTTGAGGTAATGTGAACCTGTTGAGTTATTACTAGCGGTGTCTCCGCAAGCGGCTGGGGCGTAGCAAGGGTTCGGGCGAGCTGGCGGGCTCGGTAACAACAGTTTCGGAGATGCCAGGGCATGGGTGGTGGATGCGAGATGCGGGGTCGGCGACGCCGAAGGGGTAGCGGTTGCATGTTGGTGCTTTATAGAAGGCCTATTTGTGGGGTGGCTGAGAGAGCAATGATGTTCAGATGATTTTCGGTATCTGAATTCAGAGCTCAGAAAGACCAAGGCAAGAGTCTCAAGGATTTAAGTGGAGTAGATAGGTAATGGCATCAATCACCAGGCACACAATACTCGTGGGACCAGTGTGAAGCGCAGTCTGGGCATAGGACGGCGTCATGGTGGCATGAAGGTGGCTTTCGGCCAGGGGAAAAGATTATGTAGAGTGTATGGATGGATAGAGCTTTATTTTAGATGAATTTAGGCAAAAGAATGACCCAAATCGGAGTTCAAATGGAAAAGATATGGGGTATTTGGTGTGGAGGGAGTAGCAATAGACTTTCTAGAAAGTTCAACGGTGGAAATTGGACTTTACTTTGGCGAACTTTGGAATTTAGCCCGTGGGCGAGAGAACCTGGGCCAGGAATGGTTTTCGGCCCAAAACGGCCTTTCGGCCTGGCGGCGCGCGTCGCGGCTAATCGGGCCGGCCCAACTGGGTGGGGATGGCGCGGCAACGCCGTCCGACCCTAGGCCCGCGTGGCAGTGGCTGGAGGGGGTGGGGGCGACGGCGTCAGGGGGGTGATGGCGCCGGCTCTGTCTTGAACCGGGTGGACCAGGCGGACCACCGGCGGCGGCTCACCGGCGGTTCTCTTCGCCGGTGGCGGTTCCGGCATCGGGATCATCGGTGGAAGCACCAGAGTGGGGAGGCGGACCTCCGAGGGGTATTGTGGATGTGGATTGGGAGACCGAGAGGGACTGATGACGGCGGTGACGTGGAGGCGCATGCCCCCGCGAGGGTGGGCGTGTGCTCTGGTGGCTCTGGGGTGGGGAGGCGGGGACAGCGAAAGGCTAGGAGGGTAGTGGGGGTAGGGGTGGAGCTTGCATCAACTCGCATCGGGCTAGGAGGCTGCGTGCAGGAGGAATTAGGGCGGCGAGCTTGCGATGCATCGGAGCAGAGGCTCGGCGGAGTCGGGAGGAGGGAGAGGTGGTGTCTGCGGCTAGCGGCGCCCGCGTGCTGGGGGCCGGTCACGGCGTGCAGTGTGCTAGAGGTGGTGTGGGGAGTGGCATTCGGTACGGCTTTTTATAGCCCGTGGAGGGAGGAGGCGGATGCGGCGTGGCAGTGGCGTGGCGGGGAGATGCGGCATCCTGGTGGTGAGGAGCTGCGGCGGCCAGGTGGCGATGCGATGCAGCACGGTGTGGAGGCGAGTGAGCGGTGCGGAGTGGTCCAGGACGCGGCGGGGACTAGGCGTAGCTGCGTCCGGGGCTGGGCGCGGCTCGCGGGGTTGGGCGTGGCGCGCGGCGTCGAGGGCGCACGACGCGCTAGGGAGGAAGAAGGGGGGCGAGGGGCTGGCGAGCGGGACCCACCTGGCGATGAGAGGGGGAGGTGCAGCCCGGCGGTCAGAGAGGGAGAGGGAGGTGGCGGGCTGTCTTGGGCCATCGTGACGGCCTAGGTGGGAGGAGCAAGAGGCTGAAGAAGGGAGGAGTGGGCCGGCGGGGTGGCCTTGGGCTGGGTTGCGGCCAGGCCGAGGGGAAATAGGTGGGAGGGGGAGTGGGCTGCGGCCCAAGGAGAAAGGGGGGTTTTCTTCTTTCTAAATTTGGATTCTGAATTTGAGTTTGGATAGAAATTTTGAAGGGATTTCAGTGGAGGAAAAATTTTGGGGAAAAAAAATATTTTAGGGGGGGGGGAACTAATTTGAAATATTGGAGACTTTGTTGAGCTCATATCAATACACTCAAACCAAGGTTTTTGAAAAGTTGATTTTGAATTAGGAAGGGATTTAGAAGGAAATTCCGGGGCTAAATTTCGGAGCGTTACAATACTTAAGTGTGATCCAAAATCAAGCCTAAACGAAACGAAGCCTACACGCTTGAAACCTGAAGTCCACATCAAACAGACAACGCAACGGAGACCTTGTTGCGAAGACGACGAGGACTTGACCTCGAATCTATCATGCTCATCAATCAATCCTTTTCAGTGGATTCAAGGCAATATCTGCCAGCTTCCTCACCTATTGTTTGCTTCTCTTACTGACGGTCACCGGACCCGTGTGTACCCGTCAAATTAGACCGACAATAGGGACCACATACTTTTGGAAGGTGAAGAAACTATGGCATCATCCAAGGATGGAGTCAAGAATGGAGAATGTTATCAATGCCATGTGGAATAGGGATTTCCATGCAGTCAAGAATGGAGAATGTTATCCTAAAGGGAAAAGTTCACTTCACACACTCGTACTGGTCAAGCCGTCTGAATTTCAACTGGTATTACGAAACCGGACAACCCGCATCCCCGAACTGGCAAGAATGTCTGATTTTCAACCTCGAAAGCGGTTTTGCTGATATGGCATGTGGGACCCACATGTTGGCGCAATTACTCTTCATTCTTACTCAATGACATATGGGACCCACTTGTCAGTTTCTTTCCACGTCATCATGTTCGAGCAGCACTGGGCAAAGCGCAACGGCGCCGGCGAGGCTAGCGACACGTCCGCTATCGTTGGGACCGTGCGTAGCCGCGGTGCCGACAAGTCCAACGATGACGTAGGCTCCAATGCCACTGGCACGTGTGGGCACAGCTGCCGAAGGCACGGGCCGCACGAAAGGATTGCGGCAGAGCGCGTCTAGGCAGGAGGGCGTTGGCCGCGTGCGGCCTTGAGGAGCAATGCGGGAGGACGATGCTGGCGCGTGCGTGTGGAGGCACAGGCAAGGCCGCGGCGGCCGACGCGTGAGTAGGGAGGCGAGGGCATGGTGGCTGAAGCACGTGGAGAGGCGAGGCCGCGGTGGCGGTCACATGAGTTTGAAGGCGTGGCCGTGGCGGCCGTCGCACGCATGGGGGAGGTGGCCCGCGCGTGTGGAGGCATAGGGCAGGCGGCGGCGGCCGGCACAGCGAGCTACACGCAGGGTGGTGAGGAGGTTGGCGTGGGGCGACAAGTTGGAGGGGAGGCGTCACCGCGCAGGAGCCAGCGCGGAGGAGGGGAAGCAGCCGGCGAGGGAGGAGTAGACAGAGCATGGCCGGCGGCAGGGAAGGAACGTTCGGGGATAGAGATTGGGTAGACAGAAAATGATGATGTGGAGAGGGGTGACAAGTGGGCCCCACATGTCATTGAGAGAGAATAAAAAATAAGCATGCTGACATGTGGGTCTCACATGCCACATCAGCAAAACTGCTTTCGAGGTTGGAAATAGGACTTTCTTGCCCATTTGGGTACGCGGGTTGTTCGGTTTCGTAATAAAGATTGAAATTTGGACGACTTGACCCGAACGAGATTGTAAAATAGACTTCTCCCTATCCTAAATACCTACCTAACCTACACACACTACCTACTTTTCCACTGTTCATATAGAAAAAAACTAATTCAAGGGGCACATTCATGTGCCTGTCACCTTTCAGACAACGTTCTTAGGAAGGCATGGTCATATTCAGGGCCGGACCCAAGGCCCGGCCACCCTAGCCATTGCTCGGACTCCCATCTGCTAATTCCTTTAGATTTTATATAGCTCAAGTTAAGATTCCAACTAACCAGCCATTTTCATGTCTGGAATCAAGATGTTATCCGGTTGCTTTCTCTCTTGCCAGCTCCTTGACCTTTCTAATTTGCTCTTTATACCACGATCACATGACTTTGCAGCGGGTAGATCGTGTTATCAAAATCTTCATGTCCAAGTAACCTTCTATCAAGGGTAAATCCTAAGGTATTTTAATCACATCTTAGGAGGTAAAAATCTCAAGTAAATCCAAATAATTGAATTTTACGAAGATTAGAATAAATACCTTGTCTGTTTACTAATGGTCATATAGGATACGATTCATGAGCGTAGAGAGAAAGACAATAGTTGAACGTTAACTTGAATTTTGCTTTTATAGAATCCAAATGTGCCCTCATATTTATTATCAGGAGAACGAAGCATTAGAAAACTAATACATTCTCAAAACTTTTTTTTAACAACTAAAACATCCGACCATCAATTTGATGGACTCTAGTACTATTGACAACAAAATTCATGAGACATATTCTTTTTCTAAGCATTAACAACCTCTACGATTATGAGTTCAAATAGTCCTTTAAAATTATATTTAAATTACCCACACCCCCTCTATTATGGAAACCACCTAACCCCTTGTCTTCATCTAATTGGCCACCTATGCCATTATGATATCTAATCTAGAACAAAATTTGTATTTGAAGTAACCACCTCCACCATTTAAAAAATAAAGCAAAACCCGAAATATGTATCTGAAATACATTTATTTATCATTCTACTATATGATTATAAGTCATTTTCTTATTCCTTGTTTAATATCGCAAAGACTAAGTGAAGGTATAAATGCATATTGTGTGTGTGACACTGTGACCATGTAGAGACCACATGGATCATGGATGCGTAGGAAGCAGCAAGCATATCAGTTTTCATACCTAACATATAGCTTAAGCTAAAATTTTGACTAAACATATGTCAAATACGTGGAGGTACAAAATAAAGAGGGAAAACTATAAATGAGAAAGGAAAAATATTGGAGTAGTGGACTCCTAGCTAGACTATATCCCAAACAAATAAAAACAAGAAGTATCTAATAAGTATTACTTATATTAGAAACAAATCCCCCTCGCTAACGAAGCTAGGATTCAGGGATTTTTTTCCGAGACCGAGCGTGATTCTATCCTCTTATTGAAAAACCCCGGGCGTCATCCCCCGACGGGTCTCTTTTTTTAATTATATTAGTGTGAACAATTAAGGTAGATACCAATAATTCAAATTAGTCGTAGGCCACAAGTTCGCCTATAAATTTCTAATTCTTATATCTGATTTGTTCATACTAGTAGTCGTTTAGTAAAACGATGCCTCCTGGAGTATCTGCCCCCCCCCCCCCCCTCCAGAGCACGACATAACACGCTGCGGCTGTGCGCCTTCATAAACACCAGAAGGTCGACTCATCCATCGCCTACCAGCAGAGAACAGCAGCTACATACTAGAACCAGAGACTCAAGCATACTACATAGCTAGGAGCTCTATCTCATCTCAAAACAAAAGCGGATGATACAGTCAATAGCAACACAAAGGTGTAGAAAAGCTAAAGCAACGCATGCAACGGGATATATGGCGTCAACGTTGTGTCCATGTAAGTTTCCTATTGCTACTCTGATCCCTCCACCTCTAGCGAACAACAGTGGTGATGGTTTAGGGTTTATGTATGCACAGTAATCCTTTAACAGAGATTTACGTTATTGCCTATTAATATCTTCACAAACTTTAGGCCTTCTTATGTTTTCTGATTAACTATCACGATGAAAAAGCCATTTATTGTGTCTTTATGATTCAATCCATTGTCTTCGCCCATGCGTGTATATGAAAACTAAAATTACCGGTCAATCAATCCATGCTCATTCACGGAATAGTAACTTTATGAGAAAAATGTATTATAGATTCGTGGGAAACATTAGCACTGGCCACTAAACAAAACAGGTTATCTCAAATACGATTATCTTTATCTGGTTTTGAAAATCAATATGCTTGTAGTTATGTGCATGTATGTATACTTAATTTGAAATCAATATATTTGTGACCGGCCGAAATATTTGATGATCGCAAACAATGAAAAATAACATGTTCTTAATTACTTTGAGTAGGTTTTTTCATATATACTTAATAATGACAAAAGTGGGCAACTAAGAAGCATGTATAGAAGTACTACTTCGTGTTATTATTTTTCATGATGGTAAGGTCGTACAATATAAATACATACTCAAGGAGTTATGTTAAGTTTTTTTTTAAACAATAACATAAGTAAATAGTTTGGATGGAAGTTTGTGGGCTGGGTTATTTAAGGTCATATTTCATAATAGCTCAAATTCTCTGTGAGCAAATGTGTAGTCAAGCTTTTAATTACGTACGTTCTCCTCCGTATTCCAGATAGTATATGGCACAGTTGGGCATTTGACCTTTTGGGCTATTCAAAAATTTGTGTACATAAACGAAAAAATCACGCTTAATTGAAGTGTCACTACTAATTATACAACAAGCCATAATATATGAAATAACTTACATGTCTATTTTGAGTAAAAGGAACAGTCAAACCGTCATTATAAAAGTCAGCAGCGTTATAGATATCAAAAAATGGAGGCAGTACATAGGAAGCAAATAGATGAACCTAGCGGGTACAAGAGAAAGATTTTTTTTTTGTGCGTGCATGCGTGTGTGTGTGTAGCGAAAACATCATTTTCACATGACCATTTCTCCTGCTGGAGTGGTGCATGACTCGTTTTTCGACCGGAGCAAATGGCGGTGCGGGGTGCTTGGTAGGAGTATTTTCTTGGCCATGTGTAGAATAATGGTCTCTCTCTCACCAGTGAGTGGCGTGTCCAAATACAGTCCTTGTTACAGTCTACGGTGGGATCTTTTGTGTTGAAATCTCAATCTTTCTTTTGACGATGGCCGTTAATTGGCGTGTCGCGGTGTCGGGCAGACGATCCGGAGGGCGACGCTCTGTCGACGACGTCGAAGGCCTAACCCTCGACAATGACTGTTCAGGAGTCAGGACTGCTAGCTGGAACTTGGACTCATATCTGTGACTTTACAGCTTGATCAGATTCTATTAGATATATCTATAAATCCATAATTACATAAGCGCTTAGCTGATTTAAACTGAAAATTTTGAGCTTGATATCATCATCCTCCGAATTAGCTTCCTCCGCGTCCTGAACTGTCGCGCCACGTCATCATTCTCTACTTGGTAAATTTTTGGCTGTAAAAGTTAGTTTTGACTGCCTCTGAGAATCGTCTTTTAGTGATTGCACTCGCACGTGTTAGAGCTTACGGTCATCCACTCTATGTCTTGCGAGGAGTGTACATCTGGATTCAAAATTTGTCCCTACAAAGAGTACATTTCTAGAATTTGAACTAGCAACATGGGTATACTCATACGTGTATAGTCTGTTGGATTATGATTCACATTTTTATTGGGCTTTAGGGACGCCTTGACTCATGTTGACGTAGTCCTTGGTAGGTTACGTGTTTCACCGTATATATACATCTTATAAGTCATTGGGAAAAGCTGACGTCTCATTGTAATCTCCCACGTTCTGTAAACACTTTCTGATATAGTAAAGTTTACCGGCTGGCGTACGTGGTTTTTTTCCGCAAGGGTTTTCCACGTAAAAACCGTGTCTCGTGTTCGCATTATTTGCTAACATAGTCTCTAGTCTTTTATTTTTGTCTTGTCTCACTAACTTTGTTTTGCTTTGTTAACTGCCCTAGATATTAAGTGCATCAGTAAAAGTGCAATAAGTAACTAGAAAAACAACCAATTAATTTCTTAGAAAGCGCTAATACGTCTAAAAAACTTGAAATGCACTCTTTTTATGATGAAGGAGCGAGTTCGCGGATAAAATATAGCTGTTATAACTGATTAGAATACACATACTCCCTCTCTCCAAAACAATGCCCATAATCCCCATACACATACATATAATCCAACCGAAGTTGTAATAAACCTACCACTTACTCTATAAGCCTGCTTGGTTTCGAGCCAAAATGTGCCAAAGCCAAGATTTTAGGTACATTTTGACCGCGTTGAATATATATCAATTTTTGACCAACCAACGTATTTTTTAGTCATGTAGCTTATTTCGGACCTAAACAAACTATATATCAATGAGAAGCATGTTGTTTTGTCCAAAATTTAATATAGATTCAACATGGTCAAAATGTGCCAAAATTTTGGCTTTGACACATTTTGGCTCAAAACCAAACAGGCCCTATGTTCTTCCGTCAATATTCATAGTTTCCCATCTTTATGTCGCACTTCCGATTGTGTTTAATAAACATTGAGTTGGTATGTTGGCTTGAGTTATGCACTTGTGTTTGATCTTATCGTAGCCCATGTGTTATGAATATGGATTTTCTCTTTCAAGTATTGATTGTATTAATTGCTGCTGCTTAATCTTCATACTATGTCGAAACTCTTCTATTTATTCCACCTTTCAGCCAAAATTGTTTGTGTTTTATTAAGAATTGTACATTATGTATGCTAGAGTTCTATATTCTTGTATATATTGTACATAAAATGTCCTACAGTACACTGAAATCAATATGGACCGTTTGTTTTGCTTGATCTAGACAGATAAATTATAATATATATTCCTAAAAACTCTAACTACCCTAAGTATGATCTATCGTAACTTGTTTCTTTCATCATGACATCTAACACAAGATGCTGCCAACTTTTTTTGACATGACAACTTGCACCACGAACTACTGCATCATTTTTTTTGAACGTGATATCTATTTCTAATAAATTTTTAAATAGGGAAGTGTGGATAAAATCATCCCAATAGATCATGTAGCTTTTATAACTAGTTAACTACCCCTAGGTGATCTCTTATAACATATAGCTTTTTAGCGCGATGGCCAACTGCTGGCCTTTGTGACTGTGTAACGTGCCCAACAGTTTATTGCAATGTATTTTTAATGTGAAATTCATTTATTATATTTGCACAAAGAAAGTATGGAAAAATATTTTTAATACTAATAGATGATCTGACTGCCTATAGGTGATCTGATCATGTGACACGTTTTAATGTGACTAATTTTTCCTAGATACTGTACTCTGTTTTTTTTTTGACATGGCATTCATCTTTATGTTGTACATAATATATCTATGTAACATTTTTCTGAACGTGAATGCTGAGGACGACCCGAATATTGTGGGATACCGTGGGAGGTGGCCAGCCGTAATGGATAAGTGCCGGGATGCTTAGCGATTAATACGTAGTCTGGCAGAACAGATCCATAATTTCAAGGACCTTTTTTCTTTTCTAATTTTATTAATTATTTGTTCTATCTTAAATTCGATGGCCTAGATTAATTTGGGATCTTACCTCTTGAGAGGTAATTTGTGTACCATCATACAACTGAGAACAACTTGAATCATCGGTCATAATCGCAAATAAATTATTCAGAGTAATGAGAAAATGAAACCCGAAGAATCCCTATATGTCTATCTTTTTTTTTTGAGACCTATATGTCTATCTGATGCAGGCTTGGTCCAACTTACAGGTAAGAAAAAAGTGGTGCTAGCTGTGGCCGTGATCACACTGATACTGCAGCACAGTACTCAAACCGATGGAACTGGGAACAGCAGCCTAGCCAAGCCCGGGTGCCAGGACAAATGTGGCAACATCAGCATTCCCTACCCGTTCGGCATCGGGCACGGTTGCTTTCTGAATGAAGACTTCAACGTTACATGCGACAAGGGCCGAGAAAATGTCGCCATACTGAACACTTCCGGCACTTCTCTGCTGGGCATCAATCTGCTGCTTGGCGAGGCCCGCGTTCAGAGTCCCATAGCATGGCTCTGCAACTACACCAACGGCACCTGGGTCACCAACACTGTCAAGGACACCGACGGCACGGACACGTACTGGGTCTCTTATGGCGTTGCCCCTTCCTTCACCATTTCCACAACCAAGAACAAATTCACGGCCATTGGATGCGCTACTGATGCGCTAGTCGATGTCGACGAGGAGGACGACTACACCAACGAGTGCCAATCATTTTGCCACCAGGGTAGCATCATGGGTAAAAGCACGCAGTGTACTGGCATGGGGTGTTGCGAAACCTCCGTCCCAGGTAACCTGCTGGACTACTACAGCCTTGGATTTCTCATACAGAGCAATGCTGGGGTTCAGAACTTCAGCCCGTGCAGCTATGGGTTCATCGTCGAGGACGGCTGGTTCAAATTTGACCCTTCCTATGTAAGATTATCATATTTTCAAGAACATTACGGAGACAAGGTCCCATTGGTTCTAAACTGGGCGATTGATAATGTAACATGTGAGGAAGCCAAGAAGAACCAGTCATCATATGCGTGCATTGACAAGAACAGCATATGCATTGAGGTGCCCAATGGTCCCGGGTACTTCTGCAACTGCGCTCTTGGCTACGAGGGCAACCCCTTCCTAGACGGAAGCTGTCAAGGTCACCATGCATCCATCTCCGTAAATCATTTTTTTCGGTCTCATTGTTCTAGTTCCTTTATTTTGTATTGTGGTTTATTTGCAGTTGATTATATAATCATAATGCTGATTCCACTCACCTATACATTGGACAGACATCAATGAGTGTGATTACCCATCTAGGTATCCTTGCATTAATGGTACCTGCACCAACACCATTGGGAGCTACATCTGTTCTTGCCCAGCGGGAACTTGGAGCAAAGATCCCAAGAAGATAGCCTGCACTCCAATTCCTGGCTCGAACAAGCAGCCTCAAGTTAAGGTGGTCATAGGTATACTCTCTATATACTGTATTTTCAGAAGGGGCAGCATAAAAGCAGTGATGGAAAAAACATAGAAAAAATCTGATATGAAACACATTTCTGCATCACATTTTCTCACGCTGCATACTACGCCAAAGATGAAATCCTGACAGCAGTCTGCTTTTACCTTTTTTTAGTGACGATCATATTCCCAAACTGCAAAAAAAAAAAAAAAAGCTACAGAAATTACTAATAAAAACCTGATGTCCCGGTAAATAGCCTGAAACTGAATTTTCGGACATTCTCCCTCCTTTTCTTGTAAAAGCGTACAAATTAACATGGCCGGTCCCTTTCTTTTGTGAACTAATGATAAGTTGAATGCGATCAACCTTCAGGTACTTGTATCAGCTTGCTCTTCCTCATTCTTTGTATCTCTGCGCTACTGATCATGTGTCAAAAAAGGCAGTTGGCAAAAGAAAAGGAAAGGTTCTTCAAACAAAACGGTGGCCATATATTGTACCAGCAAATTCTCTCTAAACAAATTGATACCGTGATAATTTTTACAGTAGAAGATTTGAAAAAGGCGACAAACGGTTTTGACAGAAGCAAAGAAATAGGCGTAGGAGGCCATGGAACTGTCTACAAGGGGGTTCTGGAGGACAATAGAGTAGTAGCTGTGAAACGCTCAAAGATTATGAACGTGGTCCAAACTGAAGAATTCGTGCAGGAGATTATTATACTTTCACAGATTAACCACCGTAACGTTGTCAGACTTCTGGGATGCTGCTTGGAAGTAGAAGTGCCCATATTAGTGTATGAATACATACAGAATGGAACTCTGTTTCAATTGATCCATGATAACGATGGTAGATACCCTGTTTCGCTAGAATACCGTCTCAGGATCGCTCAAGAATCTGCTGAAGCATTGGAGTATCTACATCTTTCCATCAACAGCCCTATTGTTCATGGAGATGTGAAGTCTCTTAACATTCTTTTGGACGACAACTACATGGCAAAAGTGACCGACTTTGGAGCCTCAAGGATTCTTCCTAAGGATGCAGTTCAGCTCATGACAATGGTGCAAGGAACTCTTGGTTACCTAGACCCTGAGTACTTGCAAGAGCAGAAATTAACAGAGAAAAGCGATGTTTACAGCTTTGGAGTCGTGCTTCTAGAGTTGATCACAAGGAAGACAGCAATATATTATGAAGGCCACAGGGAAGGAAAAAAATCTAGCAACATCATTTCTGCAAGCGCTGAAGGATAACCGAGTGCAGAGAATGCTAGACACTAGCATAGTTTGTTCTGGGACAGAGGAATTGCTCCAAGAAGTTGTTGAGCTGGCTAGCCGGTGCTTGAATTTCAAAGGGGAGGAGCGGCCTTCCATGACCCAGGTGGCTGACAAGCTGAAGGCTATAAGAAGTACCTGGAGCGATATATTGTTGCTGAAGCATGAAGAAACTCAGTGGCTTGTTGAGGCATCGAGCACGGATTCGGTTTGTGACCTTTCCCCTATGTACATGTCACGAGAGCAGATATAGATCATGCCGGTAGTGTCAACATGCCAAACAATCTCATTTGATCACAAAAAGTCTTAGGACATCACATGATGACATTAATGTAGATCACCATGGTGTAAACCTTAGGCAGTTACCCATCTATCTTTGTATTGGTGTTGAGATGTTTCTATACTTTCCTTATCAAAGGGACGACTTGATTCCTGATTAACTAAAGTGAGGACTTGAAGAGTATCTTTTTTAACCTTGAACTCTATCCCAGAAAACATATATGCTTATGACTTCAGACTTGAAAGGCGGCAAACTGAAATAAGATACTCCCTTAGTTTTAAATTGTAGTTCGTTTGACTTTTTCAGCATAAAGTTTGACGGGCTCATCTCATTTAAAAAAATTGTGAAAAATATGAAATTTTTTAATTAATACTTAAACTATATTATACGATAAATTAAATCACATAAAAATAATCAATAATTATAATTTTTTTGAAAAGACGAGCCCATCAAACTTTATGTTAAAAAAGTCAAACGAACTACAATTTGAAACGAAGGGAGTAGAAGATACTGGTCATGGTCCTTCCAGCTCAAAGCATCCAATTGATAACTAATTTGGGGAAAAATTGGTGGAGATGGTCCCGAGACCAGTATTGGTGCCCGCCATGCTGATGACCCGAACACGCGTGCAAGTAGAGCACCCGACGCTCACCTGTTTTCTCTAGGGTAAAATGTACGGAGGGCGTTGATTTTATAAACACAAGTTGAAGTAGAAATAGAGGCCCAATTAGGGAGATTACAGAAGGCAAATATGTTTCTGCAACTATGGAGATCACATCACTTTGCTTTTCCACCCCTTTGTGGAATTGAAACATGAGACGGGTAACAAAGGCTACACTTCTTTATGGCAACTGAAGAGGTATTCTTCCTAATGAATTTCAGCAGGATGCTTTTTAGATAATCTTTAGGTACAAAATGTTATTTGGATAACTATCTCACACTGTTCAATCAGTATAAAATATGTACTTGGAATTAATTGTACCCGTTCATTGGCTCTAATTTAATAGCTAAAACTTAGGAGCAACCGATGCGGAGAAACCAAAGTTGTGGACCGGAATTTAAATTTGTGGGCCAAGAACCAGATGTTCCTCTAATTGTGTCACTAAACTTGTGAGCCAGAACCAAAAACATGTAGGTCCGGAACCGGGTTCCTCTCGAGCACCGTAAAAAAATCACATATATTTAATCTATGCTGCATATAGATGTTGATATTTTCTTAAGAGCCTAGTTCCGTTCAAGACTAAAATTTTATAAATGATAAAAATGGAAGCACTTTCATATAGCAAATATATGCTTTTGTGCATCGTCAAGAGAGCCAAACAGGCTTATCAAAAGAGAGAGAGAGAGAGAGAGAGAGCCAAACAGGAGGAAGAAAACAAAAATTGAAAAATGGTAGTCATAAGACATTTCAACAGGTGTTTATGATTCATTTGTACTCCGTGGCGGACCTAGGATTTTTGCCAAGGGTATGCGGTAATAAAAAAAAATTGCACCGTTTGGTATAATTCATGTATAAATTGGTATAGTCCATATATATTTTAAAAATGCATGAAGAAATTTGACATATAGAGATAAAAATAAGATAATGCATCATAAACTTAATAACTAATAGGAAAAGTTGAACTAGATTACACTATATAGAGTGCAAACATATTAAATATGAAATTTGCAACAAACAATGATTCAAAATAATTACCAGACTATTTGTCCGATTTGTCCGGTCGCCGCTTTCTGAAGGCCATAAAAGTCTCAATTATATCATCTTCATCCACTTTGAGGAAAACATCCCGCTCGATGAATGTGACTAGACAATCGTCTAAAAGACTATCACCCGTCTTATTTCTTAACTTAGTTTTGACTAAAGACATTGCGGAAAATACCCTCTCAACACTTGCTGTTGCCACGGGCAGAAGCAATACCAATTTGAGAAGCAAGAAAACCATATCAAACACGGTGTGCCTCTTTTTTTCGACAAGCTTAACTGACAGGTCAACAAGACTATGAAGGCCTTTAAAGTCATCATCTTGCCTCATTGCATCAATGTAATTGTTAAGTTGCAATTCTAGTTTCAACAAATCATTTCCAAATATGTCATTCGGGTAAAATTCAGCTAGTCTTCGTATCTTCTATGCATCAAAGGAAGCAAATGAATCAGAAGGATTAAAGGCTGTCATACAAGAAAGCAACTCCATGTTGACCTCATCAAACCGGTTATCAAGCTCTTGACTAATCTGATCAATGACACCAATATATACTTCTCTTCTAAAGTGGTGATTGTGATGCCCCTGGCATCTCAAGTGAATTACACTAATATCATTAGCTTAAGGACATCATTTCAAGGGCATTTTTATCTTGAGAGCATGCATAGCTTAGGTCATTCAAAGCAATTAAACTCGGTTTGCGGAAAAACTGTGTTTGCATTGCTGTTGTAACTTTAATACTGTTGAGAATTTTACAAAACTTTGCATACCAAACTTGTAGACAATTTCATGAGGAATAACTTTGGTATTTTGTGTCATGACATGCATGAAGGTTTGAACATAGTTTGGGTCATTTTAAGTAAAACTGTGAATTTTGCCAAACTCAGACCTGATTAGTAAATTCAAAATTTTGTGAAACAAAATTCAAAATCCTACCATAACTTGAATACTAAAGTTGTAGTTCATGAGATTCTATGCAACATTGGTATAATTCACTCTTCATGAAAATGCACCTAAAATAGACTTTAATAATTTCCAAGCTGAGGGTTTCAAATGGTCAAACAGGAGTCAGCAGGTTAAATTCAATTTAAATCATATTAATACTTAAAATCTGGTATAAGTCCTTTTTACAAAGTTTTAGATCTCAAAAGGTACAACATTTCATTCAATTGGGTCGTTTTCAAATTCGGCTCCTAAGTTGGTCAAATTGGCAAAATTCAGAAACCTGGTTAGTTGGTCAAACCCATTTTTCATTTTTCGGGTTTTTCTTTTTCTCATGAGTCTATGACAAGTGGGTCCCACCTGGCAGAGCTGCGGATTCCCGCCCGACACCAGCGACTGCGGGCCCCACCGGCTCTCTCGCTCCACGCACCCGGTCCACGCACCCTTCTCTTCCTTCTCGGCCTTGGCCCCACCTGTCAGCCTCACCCGGTCCATGGACTCAGCCCACCCGCGCGCCTCTCTCCTCCTTCCCCGCCCGACCGCGCCCACGCGGCGCCGGTCTCCTGGGCGCCGTGGCCACGCGCCGGCTCCCCCGACCGCCATGGCCACGCGCCGCTTCCGGCCGCCGCCAGCGCGCCCGGCTCGCCTTCAAGGCGGGGGCGAAGCCCGGCCTCCTTCCCCCGAGTCTCCATTTGCGCGCCCGCCTCTGCAGCTCCCTCCGCTCGGCCCTCTGCGTTTTTCCCCTCCGCTCCACCGGCCGCCGCCATTGCCAAAGCTCGAGGCGAGCTTGCGCCCGCCTCTCCGGCTGCCCTCGTGCCTCACCACCTCCACGCCGCTTATCCTCGACCTCTCCTCCGCCAAATGCCCTAGACCTCGTCGGTTATAGCCCTTCCACCGCCCCGCATTCGGTCGCCGGAGTTCGCCGCCCCCTGCTCACCGTCGCGAGCCTCCTCCGAGCCCTCCCCGTCGAAACCGGCTGTGGGGGTAAGGTCCCCACCCTTCTTTCTCCCTCTCCCGCCACCTCCAGTGAGCTCAGGGGCCCCGGCACTCCGGTTCCGGCCGCGCGCCGTCGCCGCTCCCCCTCCCCGTCACGAGGTTGAAGACGACCAGGGGAGGAGACGACTTATTTGCAGTTTAGCCCTCGAGAGCTGGTAATTTTAGACTTAGGTCCAACGGCGCTGTATACTGAGTCTTGTAAGACTTACACGCTAGCCCCTGGAATATACGTTTAATTAGTTATAGGTCCTTATATTTGTGGTTTTTAAATAAAAAGAGTATTAATTCGGCTGAAACTTTGGAAATTCGCGGTAAATCCAATAAAAATCAGAAAAATACAAACTTTGTTGCAAAGTACTCCTATTAAATAGATCTATAGAATAGATATGATGGTTGGATACGAAAGGACCATTTTGCCCCTATTATTGTGCATGCTTGATAAATCAATAAAATTAGGAAATGTGGACTAAATGGTCTCCGAAAATTGCCAAATTTGGACAGCAGTGTTGTTAGGGTATATAGGCTCACTATGATTTTTAGTAGCTCAAATGTTCACTGTTTAATTACCATTTTGCCCCTGCATGTGTTTTTAGCATAAAAATAAAGGAGGAAATGATAACCATATAAAGAATATGCTCTAAATGGTTTTACCCATTTTATTTGTGCTCCCTGTGGTATAAGTAGCTCACTGTTAAAATGGGGTGCTGTACATGTCAAGTATAGTTAGTGTTTTGAAATTAATAAGTTCATGCATATTTAAATTAATAAATAGGAAATGTGGTTTAAATGAGGGTCAAAAATTCTGAAATTTGGGCAGCAACTTTGCTAACATACCTAAGCTTAGTATAAGAATTTAATAGCCTAAATGCTTACTGTTTGTTTACTATTTCACCCTTGCCTACTAATTAAGCATATAATTAACAAAGAAAAAGAATTCTAGATAAAAGTAAGCATCGGCCATTTTACCTGAATCGATGCTACTCAGTCACACACCCCCACGTTGTTTTATGTGACAAGCTAAGTTATCGTAGGTGATGGCTTGTACGATTTCTTAACGTTAAACAAGTTTCATCACGAAAAATGCATAATGTTATTCCATAAACCCTGATTTCTTGCATTGCACTCGCATCATGAAGCAAGCATTGCACTAATACATGCTCCAATTGCACTATGTCATGCATATAGATTCCGCGAGCGAAGGGCAACCGCCGGACCAACCAGTTGTAGAGGAGCCAGAGGAGCAGCTACACCAGGAGCTGAAGGACCAGCAGCAAGGACACGACTACGCTCCGGGAGAAGATACTGACCCTAACGAGGAAGGTAGGCAGGACCATACTTAACCCAGCAAACAAATTATACTTGATGATTACGCATATGCATTAGGAGTTGCTTGAAATCAGTTGCATTAGACTCCCTAGCCGCCCTGGCCCTAGCACCTATACATAGAGTTCGTAGGACGAGTATGCCTAGAAATTGCTACATACGAGTAGACACGAGTGTGTGGACTCGTCGCGCACGTGTTTTCAAAGTTACAAAAGCTTACATTTACATCAATTATTATTGTTGCTCATGAATTAAATTGAGACCGGGCGGAGATTTAATTCAGCATATACTTTTCATAAGGTTGCACTTTGGACTCCGCCTGAGTCGCATAAGGCCCGTCCGCTGTTCGCCTGCTGTTCGGCATAACATTGCTAGAGTGCTTATCCGGGATATGGGACCGGTAAAGTCTTACCTGGGTTTGTCCGAAGTTTTCGAGGCTCCGCCCATCCACTTGCTGGAGGCCGATGGGCCCGGGGGCGCTTGTACTCGAGGGAGGGCTGACCCAGAGAACTATAGTATCGCTTCTGAGGGGGCATAACCCGGGGGTTAGGTGGGGGCGTTTTGAATCTTGGGACAAGACAGGTGTAGATCGGGGCTATATGTGGGAACGCGATGGCTAGTAAGCATATACCCCTGGCATGACAGTTATTCCCGGGAATTAAAAATCGATTCGAATCGCTGATGCCCACCAGGTGTGGGAATGCTGATAATGCACACGGGCAACGTAGTAACTACTTGAACACCCTGGATTTAATACTCATGGTTTTTGAAATACCACGTGATTGAATTGAACTGTTTACCTTACTGCAAGTTACTGTTATGTTGAAGGTTATACAAATGATGAAAACTTGCTACTTATGTTACACATGTTACTGTTTAAAACCAAAGGCTAAGGATCCACTTGCTAGTAAGCCGCTTCGCGTCAGCCGTAAGCCAAATCCATTAAGACCTACTGAGTAATTAGTACTCAAGGTTTGCCCCCATATTTTGAGCGCAGGTATGGAATTCATGGTCTGCACTTGTGTTGGAGACGGCGCATGCCCTCATTTAGGATGAAACGACATGAGTGGCACAAGGGCAACATCGGTGGGCTCGATGTTGTTACCTCTAATGCAAATCTTTTGATGATATCATGGTGACCTCTGAACTTATAATTCCGCTGCGAGAAACTTTCGAACTTGCTACTTTATAACACTATGTTGAACTCGTAGTTTATTTAAAACCGGGTTGTAACTAAGTCTATTATTATACTATTCAACTGTCTGTGATGATGTATCTATTGTGGCGCCATCGTGGGTCAGATGTGTATGATGTCGGTTCCTCTGGGAAATGGTAATATCGAGCGTCAAGAGACTCTCGACGGACGACCGGGTTTAGTTTGGCCTAATCACATTGCGAGCCAGAGGTGGCAGATGTGCTTAGTCCGGATTAAATCGGCAGTTCCGTCACAGTGATCATTTGTTTGGTTTCGAGCATATCGTGCTGATTTTCCGTAAGGCACATAATTATCCTCCATAGTAGGAACTTGGACACCATGTTGATTGCAAAACAAAGTGACCCTTTGTAGGAATTGATCCCAACCATCAGACCTTAATTGTTACATTCTGCTCTTTGCCACATTAATAAGTGATATTGCATTGAGGATATCTTTCTCCCTTCTTTGCAAACACTCAGATAATTCATTTGTGTATCCAAGAATAACAAACATGAATTGCGCAAAGAAAGCAAACTCAAAGGACTCAAATGCTCCCTAGAACAAAATGAATTTTTGTCCAATCACCCTTATGTGAAATATCGTCCCCAAGAGTGATGAGTATGTCATGGATTGTTGGGTACATAGAAATGATGTTGCAAACAATTTTGTAATGAGAGCCCCAACGAGTCTCACCTAGGCCTAGGCAACCCCATCTCTTGATTTAATCCAGTGTCAGTTTCAAGTTCACCACAATCTAGTGTTTTTCTGACTATTCTCAAGTCTAGCATTTCGAAGCATACCATGGCGCTTACAAGAAACTCCAACAATATTCAGCAAGAGAGATATTTGATCAAAAAATGTCACACAATTAGCATTCCCCTTAGCAACAGCAATAAGAACTAGTTGGAGTTGATGTGCAAAACAATGTATATAATAAGCATAAGGTGACTCTTTCATTATCAATGTTTTCAAGCCCTTTTATCTCTCCTTTCGTATTGCTGGCTCCATCATAACCTTGACCACGGATTTGAGCCATAGTCAAACCATGACTAACAAGTAGAGCTTCAATTGCTTCCTTAAGTGATAAAGAGCTAGTATCATCTACGGGGATAACTCCAATAAGTCGCTCACATGGCCTTTCCAATTTATCGACATAACGCAAGCAAAGAGCTAGTTGTTCTTTATGCGATATGTCACTTGACTCATCAGCTAAAATTGTATATGGTTCTTCACCAAGTTCTTCAATTATTTTCTTTCTAGTTTATATGGCACAACATTGAATAATCTGCTTTTGTATCTTTGGGCTAGTTAAGGTACAATTACCTTGGAGCATTCTCCAAAACATATTTCTTCACCTCTTCACTGTTTGATACAAGAAATTTCAAAAGTTCAAGAAAATTCCCTCTGTTGCTAGACTCTTCACTCTCATCATGTCCACGGAATGCTAATCCTTGATGCAATAGAAACTTCAAACATCTAAGTGAATAAGTCAACCTGATCTTGTAAAGTCGAAGATCCTCTTTACTCCACTTATCATTGTTATAATCAATTGCTGCCTCGGGATTCACAAAGCCACTGTATCTCTCTTGAGCTGCATTGTGCGCACTAGAACCCACATGTTTCAAAAGTGCCTTCTCTCCTATATTCCAATTTCTCTAACCATCCATAATAAATGTATCTACCCCCTTGCTCTTACATTTGTTGTCTTTGAACAAATAGCATATAAAGCAAAATACATAATCCTTCTTGATACTATATTCAAGCCAATGATGTTTATGAAACCATACAAAATTGAACGAACGATATCTCTTTCCTATTTTTCTTTTTGGAAATTCATGCGCATATGGATGTAATGGACCTTTAAGAATATATGCTCTACGAATTGCATCTTGATCATTAATAGGATAGCTTTGGATGGGCATTCTTTCACCTGGATCACGTGGAAGACGATTGATATCATAAACCAGGTGGTGGCTGCTGGTGAGACATCATCAATTGGAATTGATGGCGGAGAAGATGGCATAGTGTTTGCAATTTCTTCAATTACTCTCTCTTGCACTTGAGGTTCATCTTCCACCACGGTTGCCGCCTGGAACAGAAGGAGACGACGAAACAACAGCCTTCTTTGCTGAATATTTCTGAAAAAGAGATGCAATATCTCCGTTCCTCTTCATAATTCAACAATTCTACAAAACAAAATAGGTGATGCATTAACACTCAACGAGATACTCTATATGCTACAATAATTTAGGAGTTAATATTTGTTTCTAAAGTAATAGACAAGCCATATTAATTTGCATCTCGATAAATCATTGAATCTACCAAAATTAACTATCCACTGTCTAGTCATCCAGATCCTGTATCTATCATATTTAATAACTAATAATTACATAATGTTAATCAACTCATACCATATATACCATATATTAGATTACTAGTACATTACAACTTACCAGGAGCAGGAGATTGAATGTTGGTGCAAAGATTGCAATCTGTAGGCCAACGGATCAGCAGTTCAAAACCAGAAGGCCCAGCGTCCGGCGTCTGGGAGATCGACCGTCGACAACGCTTCGCAGCCTCGACGGTGTCTGGATCGTTGATCGCTGAGACGTCGACTTGCCGGCGTAGCCGTGCTAATCGCCTAATCGCAGATTCGTAGTCGCTAATTGCGCGGAGCAGCCGAACAGCCGACAGGCGCGAGGCGGCGCAGCGAGCGACGACTCGTATTCTACCGATTGGGCTGTGAAACATGCTTCTCAGTTGTACAGATGGGCCTACATGTATACGTGGGCTGGATTCTACAGGGTATGCCATGGCCCACCCGGCATACCCTGTAGGTCATGCTATTGGAATGTAAAACGCACAGCACGCTCTGCGACCAGAAGGTTACAGGATACTTTGAAGTCTGAATCGGACAACTGATAGATGGGAATGCATGGACTGATTGATACCTCCAATCCGTAGAAGAAGCCGGGACCTTTTTCTGCATCGCCATCTCTGCAGCCAGTCGGTGAAACAGAGACAGCGCCAGCCCAGCCTCTCTACTAATGCTCCACTCGGGCACCTCCGCAATGCGAGGATCAAGGCTGATTGTTTCCCATTGACCATTAGTCATGAGGTGTTTAAATAGTATATATTAATTGTTAGTTGACACTATTAATTATACTAGGAATTGGTATTAGTCCACTTTAGTTTATTTTTTTTGACTAATGGACTAATGGTTAGCCCAAGGGTTAGCTAAAGTTTACTCCATTCATTAGCTGCCCTGTTTGCATGCAAATGGACTAAACTTTAATGGCTAAACTTTAGTCCTTTAGTATTTAAACATGCCCGCTTTCGTTGCCGATGACATACCGTGACTACTGATTACTCGATCACCCTAGGGACTAGCTGAGGTTGTGTTTGAGTACTTTAGACCTAAAGTTTACCTCAGGCTAAAATTTAGCTCATTAGCCATCAGTCATGGTATATAGATATATAGGATGACGTCCCGAATACTAGTGGATTAGTGACCACTGTAGCCATCTCAGAATATCGATAATAACCTGCCGTTCCTCCTAGAGAGTTGGGAGAGAAAAGAGAGGTAGAGAAGTAACAAGGGCAGTTACATCATTGTAACTGTCCGCTCTCACGTCGACTACCATGGAAACAACTCCTCTGATCAAGGGAAAGGCGGCGGAGGTCCGTCTTATTCAGTGGCACGGCCGCACGGGGACTAACATGGGGATGGATGTTGCAATGCTGCTGAGGGCAGGGGTGCTAGCGAGATCGAATGGCAGCGATATGGGAGAAGTTGGGAGCAGAATAACTTGAATAGGGGTGGATGAAAAGATGGGATAATGGGCTAGTTGGTTAGGTGAGCTGAACATGCCATTTTTCCTTCTAATTTTTTCTCTTTTTCATTTATGTTTTCTTTTTCATTCCTTTTTCATGGAAACATCGTTTTTATATTTGAAATAGTACCCCTCATATGCTTAGGAGCCGGCAAACGATCTGGCGCATTATTCCTGTGAACCAGACACGTGTTCCGACGAAACGATGAAGGACTATGTGTTATGTTGTGGCCGGAGATAGCTTGTTTTGGCTTACGTTCAGTCCAACAATGAAGTGCATCCAATGCAACCACTGAACCACATGCCAGCCAGTCCAAAGGCCGAACAACGAAGTGTGCCGTTTACCCTAGTGCGCTACATCTCTTGAAGAAACAATCCTAATAGATGTAATCCATTCATTGTATGATGAATAAATTCTCTATATGCCAATAAAAATTATAATGATTTTTTATATGCCATCAGAAATTATGAAATCCTTTCAATGCCATCGGTTTTAAATTTTGCATCCCTTCCATGCCATCGCCGTTACTTTGAGTGAAACAGTGTTAACTTTGTGTGCATCTCTGTAAAATCTAATGTTTACAGGGGGTTCATTGTAGATTGACGAAGACACAAGGAAAAGAAAGAAATTTACCATATCTTTTAAGGGGATTTATGACTGCGAGGGCGCGGCGGGCCTCCCTCGAGGTGTCGGCTGAGCACGTCAGGCGCGGTGGTCTCGCAGCGGGGTGCTAGCAATCACAGGACCGGTGGCCTCAGCGCGGGGCGGCAGCGAGCGTGGTGGCCTTGCGCGGCCTAGGGGCGCGACGGCAAGCAAACAAAGAGGATGGGAGGGAGTTAGGGTATGCCACATGGGCCAGCTATACCAAGTAATGGCGTCAACCAGCTTCTCGACGGTAATGGCATACAAGGGATAAAAAAAATAAAACCAACGGCTTAAAAAAAAACTATAACTTCCAGTGATACATAAAAGATCAGTATAATTTTTAATGGCATATAAAGAGTTTATTGTAATCCGCCTAAAAAAAAGCAGTGTCCGGTGAACTGCGCCGTACATCCCTTCCGGACCCTACGCGGAGGGTCAGATCGAATCACACCGCCCTGTCCTGTAGCGGAACACGAGAAACACGGCGAGGGAGGAGAGCATCCAAACCGGGGCCAGGGAAAAAAAGCTTTGGCGCCACTGTCGCGTCCACCAAAACGATTCGTGGCCGGCTGGCCGTCTGGTGGTGGTGGACTGGTGGGTACGGCCACGACGGCGACACTTCGGCCGGTGGTGGGACGAATCCATCCGCGTCCACCTCCAAAGACGTTCGCCTTTGTCATTTCCGTCCCCCCGGCTTGCTGCCTTGCTGTGGCTTCTGTTGCCAGTGGCCAGTGAGTGTATAAATCTAGCTCTGCTGTGTGTGTCTCCGTGGGGGCTCACCGGAGCGGTACCGGTACGACCGGCGGTACGTGATGCTCGTAGCGGCGGAAGAGACAAGCTTCCAGTGTACGCACCGCACCAGTCATGTACAAACACACTGGCATGTAGGCTCTCGTGTGGGTTGGCCCACATGTCAATGGTTGAAGCTACTGCAGTGTAGCCATTAGGCATCAGGCCAGAGCGGCCGCCTCGTGAGCTCCAGCACTCCACTGGTCCACTCGTCTCATCGTTGCTGGTAAGCAGCCAGTGCAACTGCAAAAGAGCCCGCCCGCACCGACGCGACCCGCGAAAAAGCAACGCTCCCAAAGCCTGCAGCCCGCTGCCCGCGCGGGGGAGGTTGGAGCGGAGGGGCTCCGCGGACGCGCGCGCGTGCGGAAGCAATGCGTGGCGCAGCGGCGGCGGCCTCCTTAGCCAGGGCGGCGGCGGGGTGGCTCGACCTCGGCGGGTCGACGGCGACGGCACCGCGCCTGCGCCGGTGTTGGCCGTCGCCGTCGGGCGGCTGCCGCGCCGGGCCGTCGGCGTCGCTCCCGCTGCTCGCTGGCTGGTGGCCGGCGTGGGGCGGCGACGCGGTGCGGGCCTCGTGGGACGCGGCGCGCGCGGTGGACCGTGGCGCCGGCGCTGGCCGCCGCCTCGTGGGTCCTCCTGGCGCTGTCCGCCATGCTGCTCGCGGACGCCGTGTTCCTCGCCGCCGCCAGCCTTCTCGCGCGGCGGGTGCCGTGCCCGGCGGCGGGCCCCATTGCCGGCTCCACCGCCGGGGAGGACGAGGAGGCGGGCGGCGGCGGCGGATACCCCATGGTGCTCGTCCAAATCCCCATGTACAACGAGCGGGAGGTCCGTACGCATTCACTCGCTGTACAGAGATGCCATGTTTCCAAATCCCAGCGATGGTGTTAATTGTACGATCGTTCGTTCGTACGTGAAATGCGCACCTACCAATACAGTTTCGGTTTTTGTTTGGGCGCGCAGGTGTACAAGCTCTCCATTGGAGCAGCGTGCGTGCTGGAGTGGCCGTCGGATAGGGTCATCGTACAGGTTCTCGACGACTCCACTGATCCGACGGTCAAGGTAAGCTTCAACCTTCTCGCCCTTGTCCGTTGGCCCTCAACTGTACGTATGTCCCGAGTAGTGCAAGTTCAGTGGACCTGCAGTGAAGACTGCGATGAGTACAGTCCACTCTAGCAGTCCAGCGGCGGTGCTCACTGCTTGTCAGTGGAGTTTTGGCTTGTTGGTAATTTGTGAAAGGAATTTATAGCACCCAACAATGAGCAGAGTCGATAGAATAGAACGGGTGACGGGTGGATAGTAGCGATGTCATCAGAATGTCAGATAGCGGCAAGGCGATATGCTAAATGACACAGGCACACAGTAGAGTGAGAACTACACTAAATTGTATGCATATATAGAATATAGATACTGCAACATGGCTAAAAAATAAGGATAAACTGCTTAAGATGACAATGTGAGGGATAAGATCACTACCTCCTAGTCCTAGGTACTCCCTCCGTTCTAAGGCTATTTGCACTCGTCGATCCTATCAAGGATGCATCAAGGACGCAATAACATATAGGGTGAAGAGGGCTGCAGCGGACGAATGCAAAGCTCACCTAATGTAGGATGAACCTCCTCTCACCTCACATCTGGAGCACTTGGCAGTTGTAGTCCATCCACCACTCTGTCCTCCACGCTGGCAGGAGACAGCTTGCTCGCACCTTGGTCCGGACAGAGGTGGAGGAGATGCAGGCGAGGTGAGCAGGCCCAGTCCAGGCAACGGCTCTACCTGGGGCTGCGGTGGCATGGCGGAGGATGTGCCCGGCGGTGACGAGGATCCATGGAGGAGGGCGGCAGGGAGGAGGACGACGCGGGGAGGCGAGCCGCGGTGGGGATCCAGACACCAACGCGGCGAGGAGACGAATCCATGGAGGACGGTGATGGATCCAGACGCCAAGACCGGCATAGTCGAGAAGGGAGGAGGTGGCGGCTGGCCCGGGCGTCACCGGCCACAGGGGGAGGAAGCGGCCGGCCTAGGCGGCATCACATAGAAGGAAGGAGAAAGTCCGATGCCGGAGCCCGAGGAGGCGACGGAGGGCAGATGGGCAGATCCAGACGCCAAGGACTCGAAGCTTGATGGCGGATTGGTAGGGCGGATCAAAGCTCGGTGACGGCAATTCAACTGAGAGGACATGTGAAGAAAGAGGCGGCAGCGATGGGCTTCCGGACAAGGCGGCGCGTGAAGAGGAGGCGACGGGGAAGGAGAGGTGCGGTGGGGAGTGTAGGGTTACGAGGTAGTCTATCATAGCATGAAAACTTTTTTCTACTAACGCGTAAAATACAGGAACACATATAAGCAAGAGATCATAGATCGTCAAGAATCACTCGGTCGGCTTCGCAACCAATCGGTTGACTGAGCGTAGCAGTCGTAGCAACGCCTCTACGTTCTTCACAAATGGTCTTTAGCCACGTAAAGGCCCATCATTATTCTATTTGCTTGCGGATTAAGTATACAAGTCCTGATTGAGGTCCAACTGCGCATACCATATGCAAGCTTCTGAACCAGACCTTGATGGGTCGAGTCCTGGTCAGACTCAGCATCGGCTCATGCCAGAGCCGATATGACTCGAAGTCGGACCTGAAAATTGCCACACGGGCACATCTCCATCAGGGAGAGGTCAAGGCGTAGGCGGGAGAGAGGGAGGCAGGGAGGAGGAGGCGGTGGCGGGGAACGCTTGGAGGCATCGTTAGGTAGGGAGGGGTGTGAAGGGAGAGGCGGTTTTGGGTGGGTGACGGGCAATGCGCATTGGGCCAGTGGGGTGGGGAACGTGAAAAACAATAATAAAATAAGTGGTAGTTGGTATAGGGTAAAAATATAGGGTAAACATGATTAGTGGAGGATTGTGGGATGGAGTAGAGAATTTTGTTGACCAGAATAAAATATTCTTTTTAGAGTAAGAATATGGAGTAGCACGAGTGCAGATAGCCTAAATCTATAGAAAGTGCACATGGCTGCTTGGGTTACAAATTGACATTCAAATGTTTTAGTTCGCAAATTTCTACATCCATCACATAGAAATTTCTACTGTTACCTGTTGGAGTTGGAGTTGGAGTTGGAGTTGGAGTAAAAAACAAGTACTGCATATTAAGTTGCATTGGCGTTGCTGAATTTACCGTTGCCCTCCTCGGATAAATATCATATATATACATGTACTGTGCTCTCAATAGGATCTGGTGGAGCTTGAATGCAAGTTTTGGGCTAACAAAGGCAAAAACGTAAAATATGAGGTGAGGAACAATCGGAAAGGATATAAGGCTGGTGCACTGAAACAGGGGATGCTGTACGACTATGCCCAGCGCTGTGATTTTGTAGCTGTGTTTGATGCCGATTTCGAGCCAGAGCCTGACTTCCTCATGAGGACCGTCCCATATCTTGTGCATGATCCAAAAATTGCTCTTGTTCAAGCACGGTGGGAATTTGGTAAGCATGAAACCGCTCATCTCGTCATGAGTTCCTTTGATTAGGGTCTGCTTGTGGCTGCCATGGTGTAACGTGCTACACACTTTCTTAAAGAGCTGATGATATATAATGTAATTATTGAATAATTACTCACAAGGTTGGCATATTAAGTAGCATTTTATTAAACCTTGTCATGCAACGGTCAATCTCCTTTGGAAGCTGGTTAAAGACAAATAGCTAATCAGCTACCAAAAATATTTGAAAACAGGTCCCACGAAATAAGATTTTAATTAGGTTTCATTAGTGTTGTAGTAGATATATTTTGAAATTAGTAATAACTATTTCTATCTAGACTATATATTACAGTACATTGCACGCAACAGTTACGAATTGCCTCCTAGCATGCCGTTCTTCAACGATGTGATGGCACTGTGTTGCCTCTGCATAGGTGCAAATCATATAAATGTTTGGTAGCTTAAGACTACCATTGAAAATGCAACTGAGTTGCACTCACACCTATGGTTAATGTTACAGCACGGAAAAGAAAACACATTTTGATTAAAACAGAAGTTTTGTCCCTTGATGTGCTGAGTAGGTTTTATCCATCTGATGCATCTCTTGTTCCAATTGACAGGAACTTGCTGACTGGCATTTCGGGACGATTTTGCAGTTAATCCCAAGGAATTCCTGATGACAAGGATACAAAAGATGACATTAGATTATCACTTCAAAGTAGAGCAGGAAGCAGGTTCATCCACCTTTGCCTTCTTTGGTTTCAACGGTATGGCTGAAAAACTCTCTCGATTGGAATTTAATCATCAGTAATGCTGTAGGACTAACCTATTTAACTTCAGGAACTGCTGGTGTCTGGAGAATTTCTTCCATTAGGGAAGCCGGGGGCTGGGAGGATCGAACCACTGTGGAAGACATGGATTTAGCAGTCAGAGCAGGTCTGAAAGGCTGGAAATTCATCTATGTCGGTGATGTTAAGGTAAAATAGTATTAATGTGCTCATATGATTCAGTTTTCTAGTTGAACTACAATGTTTGGTCAGCTGTTCTACTTAAAAACTGGCTTAAAATATACAACAGAAGAAAAAGAAAATATACTTATAACGTGATGTGATCAATGATCTGCTAGGAACTTACTGTTGGAATCATAGGTAAAAAGTGAACTGCCAAGCAATCTGAAGGCATATCGCCGTCAACAACATCGATGGACATGTGGGGCAGCAAATTTATTCCGGAAGATGGGAGTAGAGGTTATTTTGACTAAGGTAAATTTGCTCAACTACAATCTAGCCATGATTTGCGTTTAGAGACAAGGTGATTTATTTCTGGTAAGAATTAACATAGATTCCTTTAGCAAATAAAACATATCAATTGTAGAGTCCCTCACGATCTGGCCTTCCCATTGCACATTGCGGAGTTGCTGTTTGTTTCATTGGCGATATTTATCTGATGTCCTCTAAATCCTGGAGCAGGAGGTGTCGTTTTGGAGGAAGCTCTATTTGATCTACAGCTTCTTTTTCATTAGGAAGGTTGTTGCGCATGTGGTACCTTTCATGCTCTACTGTGTAGTAATTCCTCTGTCCGTACTGATCCCTGAGGTCACGATTCCTGTGTGGGGGGTGGTTTATATCCCAACAACAATCACACTTCTATACGCCCTCAGAAGTCCAAGGTTTGCATCTTCAACAACTATCTCACACCAGGTAGGATGGTAGGAGTGTTTCTAACGACTGCCTTGCTTTCAGTTCTCTCCATTACATACCATTCTGGATCCTTTTTGAGAATGTGATGTCTTTCCATCGAACAAAAGCGACATTCATCGGTTTGCTTCAGCTTGGGAGCGTAAACTGAGTGGGTTGTCACAGAGAAGCTAGGTAATGCAAACTGTTCCAAGCCTGTGCCGCAAATAGTTGAAAAGCCTCCCTGCAGGTTTTGGGACAGGTAGTGTGGATGTTTTGCATATTGTTCCTGAAATTTTTATCAAGTTTTTGTTTGAAGGGATTCTAATTTGTGCACTGTTTCCATGCTCCTTGCAGATGCACTATATCAGAGATTTTAGTTGCCATCTTCCTCTTCATCTGTGCGACATACAACTTGGTTTACGGAGGCGACTTCTATTATGTGTACATATATCTACAGGCAATAACATTCCTTATTGTTGGCACTGGTTTCTGATAGGGGGACATCCAGTTCCAACTCATAGGGGGGCATAACAGCTAGGTCTGATTCGACAGAAGAATTGTCCATGTTAGGTCATGAACCCACGATTACTACTAATAACCTCATTGCATCGTGTCAAGTATACTGTGAAGGCAAAGGATGCCCTTTTCTTTTCTGTTTTGTTAAAGTAT